>OZ020611.1:45959162-46625633 GCA_963971575.1 Liopterus haemorrhoidalis | reverse complement strand
GAAGTATAGGCTGACCACCCAAAAGATGATTTGACGATAAATAGATAGTAGTCGGCAAACACTAATTCAGGATACCAAAGGACCGTACAAGTTGGAAGCAAAAGGGAAGGACAATGTCCAATATTGGAAAAACTTGAATGTCTGAAGAAGAAGAATATACTACTTATGATATGAAATGATTAATTGTAAAATTTATAATTCTTTGGAAATAATTATAGAAGTCCTATATCTATTTTAGTCTAGACATATATCTACTAAAGCAAGCTTGTAGCTGCAAACGTTAAATCGTTTGTCCGCTAAGCAAGGACACGGATGTGAGTTCAATTCTTGGTTATGTCAAATAATTTGTACAAAAATATTTATACAAATTATAGGTTATGCTTAGCCGTTCGCAATCGGCTATAAACTGTAGGTGCTTTTCTGTGTACGCTAAAAAATGGAAGTAATACTGACCATATTACTCCTGATTGTACATAGATTGAAAACATGGTTATGAAACCTGAAAACAGGAGACCTAGGCTCACCTCGGGCTATCGCGCCAATGATGATGATGATGATGTATCTACTAGTCGTAAACTTTAGTAGGCATCATATTAGTTCAGAGGTTTTCAACCGGTAGTTTGCAAACCACCGGGGTATTCTTGGAGTTTCGCACCGTCAATTCAGGCTCTCTAGAATTTTTCATGTTTTTTTTTTTTTGCTCTTTGATTTCAGTTCTTCACAGTTTCGTAAATGAATTATAATCTCAGGTTCTTTCCAACAGATTCCACAGAGCTATTCTTCTGATCTTCCTTCATCTAGATGCTGCTTCCCTTTCCTTTTGACCATAGAAGAAGCAATTTAGTGTAAAAAAAGATACATGTTTTTCTTACGAACCATTTTATTATGTACGAATAAATCTATATCTAAGTACTATAATATTTTACATAAAAAAAAACTCTACGGTATCTTATGTACCATTTCCATTTTTATTAAGTGCTTAAGATCACCTAGAACATTGATTATACTATTGGACTATAATTCATCAAGCTCAAATCTAAATAATTGGTCCTCTTTTTATTCTCTTTACGTCAGATTTTTTCTGGGCAAGATCTCAATAGCATGTACGTTTATTATTTTAATCAAACAACATGATGATCAGTTCGTAGTATAGTGTAATTTAAATGTCTGAATAAATAATTCAAATACATTCTTCATTTGAAAATCATCCATCATAGACTCTGTATCAGGGGTTGTGACTGAAATTATTTTATGACTTATCCATAAGAATTTCACAGTTGTCTAGCCGTGCCTTTGTGCTTATCACTACTGCTACTGTATTGGTCACAGGTTTTTTTCACTACGAGGAAGTAAATCTCGAGGTATTTATTCCCCATGGCGACGCAATTCGACTTTGGGACGGTGTAGATCCTTGCGCCCGACGCGCAGGCTTGGGGAGTTGGGTCCGGATTCAGAAATAGGTGTTGAGGAAGTTACTGTTTTATTATTACTAAACAATATTGAATGCATACTTTATTACAAAAACGTCTAACAAAAAAAAAGTTTTCTTTACTTTTTAATAGCGCAAAAAATGCGACAATTATGAGGTACATTTATAGAATCAATACTCAGTTAATCATAGATTAACTAATTAATAATAATAGATAATAACATATTTTGGATACTTCTTACAGGACAAATCCTATATGCCATTGTAAGCGTATGTAATTGTCGAAATGCATTGACAATTACACACATTTCCGTAGTGATCGTCCGCAACCTGAAAACGCCTATTTGATTACTCGTACCCCATTGGTCGCGAAGACTGGCTAGTATCATATGAGTCGTATGGGTAGACGTACTGGGCATAATGTCGCTGACAAAATGGTACGGACAAAATATCGCGAGGACAAAATGTTGCCGGACAAAATGTCGACGGACAAAACGTCGCCGGACAAAATGTCGCCGGACACATATATGTATGGATAAGAGTTTTGTGAAAAAATAACTGTAAATATTAATTTTATTAAAGAATATTTTGAAGAAATTTGTTAAAATTAATATGTTTTTTATGCAACTATGCCATTAAATCAAATATTTATTTTAAACTTAAAATTGTTTTTCTTTTATGAACGAAAGTTTTATGAACGTCAAAATCAAACAACATTGATATTGAGAATGCGGACAATGTCATCAAGATATGTAACAGGATCTCGGTTGTTCTAATCGATTACGATTGTGTGGAGTGCTTCGTTGATGCGGCTGTACGTTTTCTTTTTCTTTGCCAGCTGTTGTTCCTAGCTCCAGCTGACGACGAAGAATTTGGATTTGAAAAAGAAATTTATTTATATAGATAAGGTTAATTCGGCTACTAGCCGAATGAACTAGAACGGTCGTATGTATTTATGAAGTCGCCGAAGGCACGTCGATCTTGGCGACTACGTGCAAAATCATACATTTACGTTACCAAATTTAGTGGTCATTGGAGACCAGGTCTCTGGCGCCATTGCATCAGGAACTTGATGAAGAAATTATGCAACACTGTTGTTCATTTAATTTAATATAGTTAATAAATATTTTTCAACATCCATCCCGGGTCGCAATGTCAGCGAGGCCAGCATGTTACTATATTATTCAGCAAATTTATGATTGCATTCTCTAAATTGAAAAGATTTATTTCAAGAAAATACTCTATAATATTAGGAAAAGTTAAAATAGTATTTTTACACAGAAGAAATTTTCATTTTATTTTCTTCTGTTATAGTATTCTTTATAATCTACAAAAGAAAAATGCCTTGAGCAAATAATAAAATTTCAAAACAATATACCCGAAATAAAAAGCTTTGTTTCAAGATAATACAATAGTTTCGCAATATTCAAAACTACTCAAGAAAATATATCAAAACAAAATACAAACTGTAACATTCTAAATTCCACGTTTCGACCATCATGTCAAACTTCTTTAAGCTGCCAGTTTTAAGACAAGTCACGGCGCGTTTCGGACAGGGTAACACATACGTGCAGTCTCGCATTAGTGCTGAAACGACTCAGAAGAAAACGGATAAAGTCGCGTGCGAAACACAAGCAAAGAGTAGAAAGGAAGGATCACGTGTGTTAAGACAACATGAGAGAGTATGTTTTATATTTTATTATCGCTTTATTTATTTATTATAAGACGTTTGGTTGTAAAATTATTATATACTCAACTTTTATGTTTTATTTGCAACGGGGCAAAATTATTGAGTTTCCCTCTCGCTCTCTCTTTATCTTTTTTTTTTTTTGTTGGTATTTTGGTTTTTGGGTATCTCTGAACGTAAGACTAGCGTATGAACTAGCTTTCTAAATTTTTAAATTTATTTTATCTTTACGTAGTCGAATATGAAGGTGGTTATGTAACAGACAATCAAGATAAGAAATTTTGTAGAGAGTCCAACACGGCAGGACTACGGCATGGTGTAAGGCTTGATAAGATATGTAATAATGACAATTTTATAAATTTGAACAAAATTTATATATTATACTTTTCATTATTATATTATCATAATCAATATGATCAATATTATAAAAACTGAAAAACAAAAAATGGTTCAAACAATTTAAACAATTGCTATAATTAAATCATAATTTATATAAATAACTAGCTTGAGTACCCAGCTAAAAACTCGGTGGTTTTTGTAATGTATATTTTGCTACAACGTAAATGATGAGATATTTCAATTTCAAGTATAACACAATATAATTGTTTTTTTATTCTTAATTACTCTACTAATTTGTATATATTTCTGAGCCTTTTTTTGGACCGTTCCCAGCAAACATTCAACTAACGGCCGAATGCCGGCAAACTGCTTTTACTGCTGGTAAATTACTGGCATCAAAAGTAATTGCAACGACAGTATTAATAATGTACTTCACATTTGTATTTCGCATTCCGCCTATACGTACTTTACCAGCATTTTATAAGCACTCTTCTTCACTCATACTTTTTACTTAAAACTAAACTTTTTTTGAATGTAATAATTTGAAAGGTCTGATTGTTCTTAGTCATAAAACACCCTAACAGCGTGGCCTTTAAGGGCCAGTACAAGTTGATACGTGTTGGTGGATAGTTTGTCAAGAAGTATATTTGAATAGTTATTGTTTTGTGAACATTATCGCATTTTTTATTGTGATTTGTGTGTGTTTTGTTAGATTTAAGGACGTAGTTTACACAAACTGTTTCATTTTAAATTGTTTAATTTTTAGTTTAGTTCAATCATAGTTTTTTCCATGTAATAAAATTTTCAATTATTAATAAATCTCTTACAAGATTATAAATATGTCATTCAAAAAATATAATTTGTCATATTTCATTTTGAATAGTGACATCTTAAATATTTTGTAAATATAATACTAACCTAAATTAATACAAACTTAATCCAAAACTGTAAAGCTTTTTTTACAATATAACCAAGTTTCTAAAAGTCGGTAATACACTATAAAAATCACCAAAATAACCAGATCTAGTTTATTCTTACAAAAGTGAACAGCTTATAGCATTAATGCTTATAAAATTTGATTATTGAATTTATTTTAATAAGTATGATTTCTTTAGGTTGGCATTCTTCAAGTCAGGGGGAAAAGATGTGGTAGATAATACAAGACGAATATTGGCGAAAATTATTAGTCACCCCTTATCTTTAGGATGCAATTGGTTTGGCCGAAATGGCAGAAAACCATTTTCTTAAAATTATTCATTAAATCAAATAAACTAATTCCTGAAATTATATTTATTTAATATTTATAGATAAATCAATAAATTATAACTGTTAATACAATTTACAATCGGCCAGTTTTACCATCGTTGAATAAAGTTATTTAACAACTTAAGTTAACAATATCGCATCATTCTATTGACAGCAATGTTAATTTCTTCATTAATAGTTTAAAACCGATGCGATATTGTCAACTTTATTTGTTAAATAAATTTATTCAACGATGGTGAAAATGGCCAAATGAGTATTTATTTTGCACCTAACCATTAATTTATTTTAATACTGGGTAAGTACACATATGTTAAATTTGAAACACTAGAGAGTGGGTATAATATAAGCACTGGTCCATCAGAAATAAATCTTGCAACTAATGCGATTATTTTGCACTATAACGTTGCTGGGCCAGCAACTGATACATCAACGGGCCACGGGGACACCGGGGTACTGGCCCAGTGCAAAATGCCAGGACTGGTCCAGTGCGAAATGCCAGCACTGGCCTATTACTTTCAATGCACTTTACCGTTCCTGGGCCGGCAACTGATACATCAATGGGCCAGTAACGGCTATGGGGACACCGGGGTACTGGCCCAGTACGAAATGCCAGCACTGGCCCATTACTTTCAATGCCGGGGAGTATGTGCTTTACCAGTACTGGCCCGTATAAAAATGATTGCTGGGTTGTTTTGTCGCATATGTCAAAATTTTAGACTGTAAATCAAAACTGACCATATATTTGTGATCTAAGGCTAAAAATGTATAAGTATACCAATTTTCTAACAAAATTTAAAAAAAAAAAAATCCCCTAAAATTTTGAAATTTTGATCAAAAATTTGTTTACTCCGATTTTAGCCAAAATATAGTTTTAAGCTAATTTTAAGGTGAGGATTATAAAAAAAAAAAAAATATTTCAAAAATCATGCTTTCCTAGTTTTTGAATAAGAGTCGATTTGGGTCAGTTTTTCGCCTATAATTCCAGAACTTTTGCCCAAATATCAAAATATATCAAATTTTATTGATCCATGACCGAAAATACATATCTGTACCAATTTTTAAGAAAATCGGGGTCACAAATTTTTGCTTAAGAATTACGATTTTATTAAGGTCTACCCCTCACAATTTTTTAATTTTTTTGCCATTTTCAATTGTTTTGGATTACTGTTCATACAAAACTTGTGAATTGGCTTATAAACGCCTAAATTTTGTTTAGGCTAAACAATGTAGGAGAATTGTAAAAATTCTATCCGGTTTTATCCATAACCATTTTTTAGAGAGGATTTATCAAAAAAAAAAAATAATAATAATAAACAGTAAATCGAAGGACTACTTTGGAATCAACACAGACATTTTAAAATCTGTTAAAGACACCATTATCGCCCCATTAACCAAAATAATAAACTGTTCTCTCTTGTCAAACAAATTCCCCGATAAACTCAAGATCGCAACTGTCTTACCAATACACAAGAAAGGAGCTAGCAATGATCCAGATAACTACCGTCCGATATCCCTACTGCCCATACTATCCAAAGTCTTTGAAAAAATAATATCTAAACAGATAACATTTTGTTAATAATCAATTATTTCATAATATGCAGTTTGGCTTCAGAGCTAACAAATCCACAACGGATGCCTTCTAGCTTTGATAAATGAGATATCTGAGGGCTTTGAATCTGGTGAGTTCTTCTGGGCAACCCTATTAGACTTGTCTAAAGCATTTGATTGCGTATCTCACCAGATTCTGATAAAAAAACTAAAATACTTTGCGTTTGATAAGAACAGTTGCGATCTTTTGAAATCATACCCTAAAGACCAACGCCATTTCTAAAAGCCAAACGGCCTTAAAAAAAGCAAAATACTGGTTTGATACGAACCGACTCTCTCTCAACCTCGGCAAAACCCAAGAAATACTAATAACATTAAGAAAAAAGGACCGTGTTAACCAGGATCATGTTAAGTTTCTCAGAGTGCATGTTGATCCCGGTTTGACGTGGAATCACCATGTTAAAGTTTTGACTGGTAGACTGTGCTCAACCATGTTCCTCCTAAGAAATTTAATGAATGCTGTTACAAAAGATCTTTTAATGACAACGTACTATGCGTTATTCTATTCTCAAATCTCGTACGCCATTTTAGCATGGGGCCATTCTTCAGCAGCCTCAAGAGTGTTTTCTCTGCAAAAGCGTGCAATAAGACTTCTAACGTCTACACACTACAGGTCCGACTGTAAAAGTCAATTTAACATATTAAAAATAATGATTCTACCCTCAATATATATGTACCATTGTCTATTATACCTCCACAAAAAGGAGAGAGAAAATCAAACTTATGCCGATATACAGAGCTACAACACAAGAAACAGGACTAACATATATCCCAACTTTCTGAGGTTAGTCAAATCTAGGAATAGTACAAATTATTTTGCTGTGAAATTTATGAACAAATTTCTTGCAAACCTGAGATATTTGGAATATAATAAATTCAGATCCTTTTTAAAATCATTCTTTGTGGAAAATGTGTTTTATTCCACAGAGAAGTTGGTTAATTATAATTTTAAAATGTGACAATTTTTATCTTTATTTTTTTGTATTTTATCTTAATTTTTTTTTGTTGACTGACTTTTTGTTGTTGTTGTTGTTGTTGTTGTTGTTGTTGTTGTTGTTGTTGTTGTTGTTGTTGTTGTTGTTGTTGTTGTTGTTGTTGTTGTTGTTGTTGTTGTTGTTGTTGTTGTTGTTGTTGTTGTTGTTGTTGTTGTTGTTGTTGTTGTTGTTGTTGTTGTTGTTGTTGTTGTTGTTGTTGTTGTTGTTGTTGTTGTTGTTGTTGTTGTTGTTGTTGTTGTTGTTGTTGTTGTTGTTGTTGTTGTTGTTGTTGTTGTTGTTGTTGTTGTTGTTGTTGTTGTTGTTGTTGTTGTTGTTGTTGTTGTTGTTGTTGTTGTTGTTGTTGTTGTTGTTGTTGTTGTTGTTGTTGTTGTTGTTGTTGTTGTTGTTGTTGTTGTTGTTGTTGTTGTTGTTGTTGTTGTTGTTGTTGTTGTTGTTGTTGTTGTTGTTGTTGTTGTTGTTGTTGTTGTTGCTGTTGCTGTTGCTGTTGCTGTTGCTGTTGCTGTTGCTGTTGCTGTTGCTGTTGCTGTTGCTGTTGCTGTTGCTGTTGCTGTTGCTGTTGCTGTTGTTGTTGTTGTTGTTGTTGTTGTTGTTGTTGTTGTTGTTGTTGTTGTTGTTGTTGTTGTTGTTGTTGTTGTTGTTGTTGTTGTTGTTGTTGTTGTTGTTGTTGTTGTTGTTGTTGTTGTTGTTGTTGTTGTTGTTGTTGTTGCTGTTGCTGTTGTTGTTGTTGTTGTTGTTGTTGTTGTTGTTGTTGTTGTTGTTGTTGTTGTTGTTGTTGTTGTTGTTGTTGTTGTTGTTGTTGTTATCACGCCATAATAAAATTAGTAATAATTTTTAAATACGCTAAAGGAATAAAACCTTAAGTTTTTTCTAGACTAAACTACAAGGAATCCAAAAATTCTAGCCTCAGGTTTTTAACCGATTTTGAGTTCACATTTTTTTAAGTTTAGGAAAATAGAATTGATATATTCTATTTTCCATGAAAGTCGAGGGGAGATGCACAACATTCTGCTAGTAAGACGTGCACAGGAGAGGATTCTAAGACGTTGATATAAATTTTTAAGGATTTATTTTGTATTGTATTTATATTAAGTTGGAATTCCATACTTTCAAAATAAGTGAACTTACCACTAAGCTTCTGCAAGCTATATACTTATAATGCAAAACGTTTTGTTCGCAAAACGTTATGAAGTGACATTTATCATACGTCAAATTAAAATTTTCACCGTGTCCAACACCGTTGAAATTTATATTTCATGCAAATACAATTTCACCAATCAAAGTGAAGGGATAACTTACATTGCCACTTAATTGGAGTGTCGTTGACCGGATGGTCAACGGATGGATATTGGATATATTGCAATGTTTATCCTATCCGACCTTTAATCGAGCATTGTAATAGTTATTTGTGTACCACGGCCAAAAGATCTTTTCGGCCAAGGTGCACATTATATTTTTTAGGCGACCAAAATTAATTTTTGTTAGAAAAATTAAATTTATTTATTTCCATTGGATAATTTATGGATACTGAACAATTATTATAATTATAAATCTTGATTAGATGAGTTACGTCCGTAAGTTAGTAATTGTAGTTGAAGGTAATGGGATTCGGACCAGTCAGAAAATAAAAACAAATTTATTAACTTCGCTAACGTTTCGATTTTATTTAAATCTTCATCAGAGCTTAGTTAATAGTCACGATATAAAATAAAAGTTTTAAAATTAATAACGAACACATCATATTGTCCGGTTATTGAACTCAGAGATAAGCTTATCTCTGAGTTCAATAACCATGATGTGTTCGTTATTAATTTTAAAACTTTTATTTTATATCGTGACTATTAACTAAGCTCTGATGAAGATTTAAATAAAATCGAAACGTTAGCGAAGTTAATAAATTTGTTTTTATTTTCTGACTGGTCCGAATCCCATTACCTTCAACTACAATAATTATAAATGTTTAAATGTCAGTTGTTTCAATGTAATATCTTGCAACTTAAGAAATGACACATAGATGGCTCTGGCATCCAGCGGCCAAAATTATATGCGAATCGGCATAGGCCGGAAAAATTTTGCTTTCTGGCCGGTACTAGATGATAAAAAAGCACTGTTTCTGATATGGTCACCAAAAAATTTACTTTTTAATTTTATACCTGGAATTTCATTAGCCGAGGATTATCCGTTGATTTAAAAAGCGGCCCTTAGTCAGCTTCTTAACGATTAGTGTCTTCATTAAATTTTGATGAGATAAGTTTTCTTTTTTCAATTTTTATGAGGTGCAGGACGAACACAAATATCCATACACTGATCTAGATTCGAACATGGGACCTTTGGCATTAGAAACAGGATCGCTACCTCTTTTCATGTTGGTGTGAGACACAGGGTCTCATCGAAGGTCAATTTAACTTAATGTCGTTCTATTCAGGACATGTTATATTTGATCTTCTACACCTTACACGTAACCGGAAACAGAATTTATACTTATTCAACTTAGACACTAAACTCAATTAAACTTACAAATGGATATTAAATATGGATCTTAACGAAGCACGACCTACGTAGTTCATCTCTCTAGTAAAGCTTTGGTTCCACCAAAATAAACTATAAATGCAGAATCTACCAGAATGTAAAAAACCGAGCAAAGTAGTAAAAACCGAGGGTCACTTAGAATCACTCAGAAAATGGAAGAATCGCCGGTCGTAGCAGGTCGTCGGATATTATGTTAACTATACTGAAACATCTCCTTAGTAGTGGAATCCTTAGTAATGGACAACAGTCCATTCACTTTTAATGACTTGACCAACCAATTCAATTTGAATTTAGCAACATTGTTAACGCCAATCTTACTACGTAGACGAGTGTTTTATTTTTCTCATCTATGAGACCTACCAAGCATAAATAGCTTCTGGGTTATTTGAGCACCTCTATATTGCCATGTTATGATTAGTGTAACCAAGTTTCTGTAGCATGCGTGCGGCTGCTAGATTGTACCGGTTGAAAATTTGACATTTATTGAATAAAATTAAAAATATTTTAGCATTTGTAATATCACACCGGCATTAGGTAAAAAAATGAGGAGATGGAAAGAACGCATATCAACAAATATCGGAGTAATTTCATCTTATCAATTAGTGGAAAACATGAAATAAAAATAAATATTGCATTGTACAAGAGCGAAATACTTATGTCAAAATGAAGAATCTGCTAACGTCCAGAGACTTGAGACCCAAACTACGAACGTAATTGGATAAACGCTGAATTTCCTATTCTACTATATAGTACAGAAGCATGGACCTAGACATAAGACATGCTGTTAAATTTCTGCATTTGAAATGTGGATATATAGGTACATCCTAAAAAATGCATAGTAAAAATGCATATTAAAGTTAATAATTTAGAGGAATTTCAAAAATAGACACAGATTTGATAGTAAAATATCAAAAACAGGAAACTCTAGTACCTTGGACCTATTACGAGGAATGAAAAATACCAGACCCTCCAACTTCAAATCCAAGGAATGAAACAAGGTTCAAGATCTGTGCAAAATAGGATCATTGTGGCTGAAGAATCTTAGGCAGTGGTCTAGCGGATCCTAACGTACTTCGTAGTACGATGTCAAAAATCAAAATGGCTATTCTGTTAGCCAACCTTCGTCGCGGAGATGGTATAAAAATAATAATAAGAAGAAGCACTTTTAGAGATATTAATTGCTAAAACCAACATTGCTTCTAATTTGCAAGCTAGGGTTCGGTCTCGAGCTATTCTGTTATTTTTTTTTAAATTATTTTTTCAAAATAATAGTTATATTTGGGCAAATGTTGCATTTAATTTTTAAAGCGTAAATTTAATAACCTGTGGAAATTGTTGAAATTGAATACACAAAATCAGAGTGGCAGAGTTATGATTTAAAACAACCAATGGAAGCCATAAGCGCAATTAAAAAAAAAACGTTATTTTTGTCGGAACGAAAACCAGAGCTGAACCGAAAAAAAATATCGGTTTATTTCGGTTCGTTAATGCTTATGGGAGTGAATATAAAATAAATTTTATTTAAGATTATTTTTTAAACTGATGAGCAAAAAACCATCGTTTTTTTTTAACCGATATGCTAAAATAAAAATAAAAAATGGGGGGGGTGAACGCCCAGAACCCCCTCCTGGCAGCGATCTTGGTATGATTATTACAAAATAAGGAATAAAATGTTCTTCTAAATTATAGTAGAAAATAAATTTCTAAAACAAATAAAAGCATTTAAAAATTTATCACTCGGAACTGAACCGAAAACCGAAAAAATCCGTTATTTTTGCCGGAAAGAAAACCAAAACCGAACCGATATTTATTTTTTAATTGAACCGGAACAAAAACCGAAACGAAAAAAATAACGGTTCGAAGCCCTGGTGAAAATTCACTCTTCACATAATTTTTTTAAAAATCAGATTAAAAAGGAGAATCAATCGACAATTTAATAAATTTAACGACTTTAAGTCCCTGTAAAACTCTGGTGTTTTTCGCCATTATCTATATTATTTTCGCCTACCCCCAACCGGCCCTCCGCGTACCCCAGGTTAGAAACCGCTGATCTAAACGACTCGCAATTTCGATTTTGTTATTGATAGTGCTGAGAGAATCATATACACTGACCATGCCACTTCTGTTTGTCTTCACATCAACTTCACATTGTATGAAAATTCGTTACATATGAATCCTTTAAACTAATTATGTATTAGTATTTCAGTCAAGTTCTCATCAGCTATTCGTAATGTTAACTTATTCACAACTTAAAATCAAATGTTCTGTTTCTCAGAGACGCTGTTTCTTATAAATAGTGCGAAATGCAACAAAGAAACTCTAAACTGAAGCCTTGATTTAGTGGTTTCCGTCATATTTCTAAACCGGAAGTTGCACAGGAAATAGAACTTTTCTCTTGTCAGTTTATCTTATATGTTGTTAGTAAGAAAATACTTTAAAAGTAACATTCTAAGATTATATTTTGAACGATATTAAATTTAAAAATATTTCTAAAGGGTGGAAAGCATATGATGTCCAAGGAAATATAATAAAAATAAATAAATTCATACAGCTTCATAGGACAGAATGTATGAAGTCTGGAACTTTTCGCCAGTAGATAATTAATTTCTTCAGATACTAAAATATACAGAATTATAATAAAACAGAGTTCTATATAGTCTAAGAGCTAGCAACGTCACAAAAAAGTTTATTTTAGGTCGGCTGGTTTTTCGATATTTCTCTTTCTGATTGAAGTTAGGTAGGGATGCGGTACGTCTGGCACCTGGGAGCGGTTGCGTTTATCTGTGCGCATCTCGCCTGTACAGGTAAAAAGTGGATATTTTGAAATCATTTTAAGACATTTGTTTTTTTTATATAATTTTCTATGTCTTTTTAGCATTATAAATTTATAGTTGCCAGACAGTTTCGTTGTTGCTAACATTGCGCCAAATCTAATTTAAGTTTTTAAAAAATAATATTTTTCAAACCATTTTAGTATAGCTGTAATTTTAATAGGATATAGTTCTGTAATCAAAGAATACAATATTAATTTGCCAGACGTAAATTCCGTTGTTTAACTAGGAACCAGACCCATTGAAGTCCCGGGGAGAATAGGTGAGTTAGAAGAGATAACAGTAAAACAATCACAGCTGCTATTTTTTAAGTTGGCGTCGACCACATGATTGTTTGGTTTTTATAAAATAAAATAAAGCAGAATTTTATCGTGATGATTGAGGAAAAAGAAAAATGTGTTTTTTGTTCAGACAAAAGTGGTAAAATAATAAAATTTAAAAAATAATAATATTTTTATTTATTTATTTTTTTTTAATTTTTTACTCAGGTCATATACTCAGATCCTAGAAAATGACGATACATATGATTACAATAATAATAATGATATAAGGACTGATAATAATAATGATATAAGGAGTGATAAAGATGATAGCAGTGACGATGGTACTGACGATGTAGCATTTTATTGTGACAGAATTATTCAATAAAAATACTGAATTACATTTTATGTTTCATTTCCTACACAATTTAAAATAAATAATTTGTTTTATTTTGCTAATAATATTTTTTATCAGTTGTTCTCATCTCATTTTACTTTAATTATTATTCTGCTCTATTTTTTTATGAAATTCTAACCTATATAACCTGTCTCTCTCTAATGCACTCTGTTGCAGCTATCTCTCTCACGCAACCAACGAATAAGCTGCCACACTCTTCTAACTTACCTATTATTCCCGGGACTTAAATTGGTCTGGTTCCTAGTTAAACAACGGAATTTCCGTCTGGCAAATTAATATTGTATTCTTCGATTACAGAACTATATCATATTAAAATTACAGCTATACTAAAATGGTTTGAAAATTATTATTTTTTAATTACTTAAATTAGTTCTGGCGCAATGTTAGCAACAACGAAACTGTCTGGCAACTATAAATTTATAATGCTAAAAAGACATAGAAAATTATATATAAAAAAAAAAATGTCTTAAAATGATTTCAAAATACCCACTTTTTACCTGTACAGGCGAGATGCGCACAGGTAAACGCAACTGCTCCCAGGTGCCAGACGTACCGCATCCCTACCTAACTTCACCAAGAAAGGGAAATATCGAAAAACCAGCCGACCTAAAATTCTTTCTCGAAAACGTTGCTAGCTCTCGGACTAATATACGAGGGTTGCCTTTTATATTTCGGGATTTGAGATCATAAACAATTATTTTTCAACAAAAGTGGCTTTATTGTTTTTCAAAATATTCTCCATGAAGATCAATCCACTCCGATTCAGGCATTTTTCAGTCCTATTGTCAAATTATGTGAGATCCAACGCGAACAAATCTTTTTGACGGTCAAATGTTCATGCAATTATGAATGTATGCTGGTCCTACTAATGTCCAAGGATACCTCAATCTTACGATAAGTCAATTGACGATCTTGCAGTATCAGTTCACGCACAGCATCAATGTTTTCCGAAATAACAACCAATTTTGTCCGACCTTCACGAAATTCGTCTTTAAGCGAACTACGACCACGATTGAAGTACGAAAACCATCGATAAACAGTAGTCCTTAATGGTGCTTCATCATCAAAAGTCGAATTCAGTTCATCGATGCATTGTTAATCTACGTTGGGTTAATCTACGTTGAAAGTTAAAAAAAAAGTGAAAAAATAATCGCTCGAAAATGTTCACGATTTAATTCCATTTTAAGCAGAGATGATTTTTTTCAAGTAACTGTGAACACCAATTTTTGAAGCACTTTTTCCACTCAGATTGTGGCATTTTCCAGTGCTATTGTCAAATTATGTGGGATCCAACGCGAACAAATCTTTTTGACGGTCAAATTTTCATGCAATAGTGAATGTATGCTGGTCCCACTAATGCCCAAGGATACCCCAATCTTACAATAAGTCACATGACGATCTTGCAGTATCAGTTCAAGCACAGCATCAATGTTTTCTGGATTTTGGACGTTCTTCACGAAATTCGTCTTTAAGCGAACTACGGCCACGATTGAAGTCGGCAAACCATCGATAAACAGTACTCCTTGATGGGTAAACAACACAAATAGCGATCGTACGTCAAAACGTTCTGCGTACGTATACCGTCAAAAATGTAAAACTTTACGATAGAAGCGTCAGTTGCCAGATGGCAGCACTAGTTTAGCGCAATCCCGAAATATAAGAGGCAACCCTCGTAATAGAATATATTTTCTTATACTAGTGTCATATAAGAAAAATTACATCATAACATTCTTAATGAATTGGTTGGGTTCATCTGTGATGTTGCAAATCGGAATATACTCAAGATGTTGGTGTATTTGTTGCTTTACGTAAGACGGTAGTACGAGGATATACGAAGGTGTATTACTCTGTGTAACAAGAAGGAATAAATAGTTGAAAAGATTTTTAATAACTGATAAAGTCTTACAGTACAGTGAAAACTGAGAAAAACTACATGCGAAAGCCCTTAAGTAGTTCACTTATGCTAAGTTCTAGCTATTACGATACATAAGGAATAATACTTTTTTTTGTTGAAGTTAACATTTCTTGGACAAAAAATTGTAAAATCTGAAAGAAATGTGAAATCTAAAAATGGATAAATGTTATAATATTATATAATGTCTCAGGTTAGTTGTTTCGTACGCGTTGTTGTAGTTGTTTTATCTTAGTTTCGATCGCAATAATTTTTCCACATTACATGTATCCTATCATTCCATCTCAACATGTGTTCGCACCCATTTGGAATTTTTAAACTAAACCGCGAGATATCTATGTAAAATATGCTGCTCTAATCTGCGTCCAAAGACTCGCGAGCAAATCCCAGCAAGTTGCAGGTCTTTTAAATGCAGGCCATTGTTACCTCTACCTTATTAGGATAGGTCGTGGTGAAATTTACAAAATTTTGCTTCTTCTAGATGACGTCAAGACAAGCTATAATTTCATAGCACAGCTAGTGCAAGGAATTGTTTGTCTAGAGCAGTGTTTCCCAACCTTTTTCTCCTCGCGGACCCCTTATAAAATCCGAATGAATTTGGCGAACCCCCTATGTCCGTGTTTCTCAAGCTTTGTATGTTCGCGGCACACATTCGACGTGTAAACATTTTTTGCGGCACAGCTATGTGCTATTGAATATAGGTTTAAATGGAAAATTGTAAAATTTTGCAGCACACTCCGAGAATTTCACGGCACACTTTTTTTGCGTTTATTTTTCTTTGGCGATTTAAAATTCCGCCATAACAATATTATTTTCGCGAGCCACCGTTTGGGAAACGCTGATCTAGAGCACTTGAAGCTCGTGGATGACTTGAACTAGGTTTTCTTGGGTAGAGACTAGTTTATTGATGACGCATTATAGCGTAACTATTGGTGCTTTTAGCAACAACCAAAACGCCAGCGATATTCAAATAAAGATGTCACAAATATTCTTGTTTAGCTGCTCGACTGTCTGCGGTTTGTTGGATGGCCCTGCTCATTAGCTCTACGTAGTCCCATAAAAAAAAATGGCTCGGATAAATCCAATTATTTCTACGGCCAATTATTATCGCCAGTTGATCGCAAGTTGATCTACTGTATTATTGGAACATCATATTGACAAAATTCAGTTATTTAATTTGTGCTTGCATATAAAGTGAGATGTTTAATTCTTGCTTTATATCTTCAATGCGACTACAAATTTCATGACTGCAATCTCGCCACAAAAAATACGATGACTATTGCTGGAAAGAACCAACAAGAACTGAAATGAACGCACCAAACCAAAACGGCAGTCGCAATATATCTTTCACGTATCTTTTGCCCAATCTGACAAAAGCAATTTGAAATATGGCTACTTGAAGTAAGAGTTAGGATAAGAAACATCTAACCAGCAGTCCTATTTCTTGACAATTTCCACAACTCTCAACATATTTGTAATTCGGGCTTCTGTTAATATTAATCTTTGATGTACAGTGTTAAATACATCATAATTCTACGTGAAATTTTCTAATTCATTATTCTAAAATAATTGATATATCATTATAAAACTCCGCTGTTTTGCACCTACAAACCTTATAATACAGTAACTAATAGGTTTAAAAACAGAAAATTTACCTATACACGATGGCGGTACATGATAGGTATATGCTCTCGCGGACTTTTTTCGGATCTAGTTATGGTCTACATTTTTGTCTACATTAAGTCAATATATCTCTTAAGGTTTAGCCTAAGCAATCAATTCAAATAGCACGGAGAGTACGAAACTGATGATTTCTGCTCATAACGCCCCCTAGGTGGACATGTACCAAATTGTAACCTTCATTAAAATCTTTGCTGGATTATTTTACCCCACTGTACTAAATTTGGTGAAAATGGCCCATCCGTTTGACTTTGCAGAAAGAGCAGAAAAAGAAACAGAAATTGATTGTTATATATAAACACTAACGGGAGTACACGCACTTCGCTACGGCATCTCACTACTTTAATTCCAAGAAAGTAGAATATAACGCTCGCAACATTAAAGTAATTTTAACTACCGTTAGGCAGTGGAGAATAAACAATTAACCAGCAGTGCCACATCTTGGCAAATTCCACAACTCTCAACATATCTGCATTTTGTACCCTGTGATAACTCCGTTATTATTAATCTTTGATATATATTAAATACATTATGATTCTACGTGAAATGGTCCAATTTATTATTCTTAAAAAATTGATACACCATAAAACTCCGATGTTGTGCAGCCACAAACTTGCCATGCAAAAACTATTACGTTTAAAAACAGAAAATTGCACAATACTCGATATCGGTGCATGATAGTTATAAGTTCTCCCGGACTTTTTTTGTAGATATAGTTATTTTATCCCCTTGTACTAAATTTGGTGAAAATTGATCTATCCGTTTGGCTTTGCATAAAGAACGGACAAATAAACAGAAATTGATTTTTATATATAAAAAGATAATAGTTATTTCCTTATAGCTATTTATAGTACAAATGTTTGAACGACCTGAAACCGGCTGTGGATCATATTTAAGAAGTTGAGTGTACTTGAAAAATGAAGACAGCGTCCTACAAATCCACTCGAGGTTTTTGTTTCCTTAGACAAACTGTATTTATTTTACGTGTTCATTACAATATATATGTGGATTATATGAAAATAGGTATAGGGAGTTTTTGAAAACTGTTGAAGCATTGCCCACTTCTTTATTATAAGAAATACAAGACATTAAATTAGGGTAAGGTTTTTCATAGGTTTGGGGTTTGTAAAATATATTTTCAATTTTGGATTTTGTATTTTTGTAATATAAATAAAAATTTGAGAAAAACTGAATTTTATAACAGTTTTCTTGTAATATGCAATTTAACATCAAATCATTTTGCGACATTTTATAAATAGTATGTAAAAAAATGTCCGGGTAGTATGCCGGGAATTCTCGGGACACAGTAAATATGAACATTGGACTATTCAACGTACAAACAATCCTGTTAAAAGATAAATTAGTAGAGCTGGAAAAAACACTGATAAACATAAAATGGAACACTATTGGCATGTCAAAATTAAGAAGAATAGGCGACTTTGAATAGGAAAAGGAAGTCATATGATGAGCGCTTGCATATTTTAAACCTACCACAATTACAAGACAGAAGAAGATGATCTGATAGAAACTTATAAAATCTTAAATGGGCATTACAACTCCAACGATATAATAAATATTTTAATACTACAACATTCATTTAAGAGGACAAAAAGATCACGAATTAAAAATGAAATAGTTTCGGGCAGTTCTTCTCCAGTCGGATCGAGAATGGTTAGAACAATCTTACTTCGCTCGTGAGGGAATCATCTAGTATTATATTATTATCATTATTATTAAAAGTAAAAATATCTTCAGAAATCGCCTGAATAGAGTTGCAACTATAGATAAAAGGAGTAATAACTTTAGAATCAGTTGGTGAATGTAAGATGGACTGTTACATAAAATCAACATGGAGTGCTACGTGCAACTTGCGATATGACTTTAACCTGGACTGTAATGTTCATTATTCTGTTTATTTTATTTTTTTGTTTTGTTGAGAAAATAACGGTGTGAAATCGTTGTGAAATGTTCTGTTTATTTTAAAATGAATTTTTATTCAAAATAATAATTGAAATGGGTTTAAGTTGTATATTTGGGAGTAATACAGCTGTCAGCTGCATCGTCTCTAAACTGAATTAGGAATAATAATAATAATAATGATAATAAATTTAGAACTCAAAGGTGTTTTAGTTTGTTCAAGAAAGATATAGGAAAGGCCCCCGAACTGAAGCAGGATCCACAGGCTATTATTATTAATAAATAATTTTAAAAAACTGTGAGGTGTTTTTGATCTCTTTGGTAAGATCCATTGGAACTAAACATAAGTGAGCAGATAACATTCAAAACGTGATTTGACACACAAAATTCAAAATTGAGATAATGGTATCAGTTTCTTGCCCTTAGTTAAATGCATAAAATAAAATCATTAAATTAATCAAAAACGTATTTTGTACCATTTTAAAGAGGCAAAAAATATATAAAAATTTAAAAGAATATTTAAAAAATTATAAATAAATAATATTTAATAAAATAATAAATAAAACAATGTTAACTTATTTTTGTTAATTTTAATGTGTTCATTCAAATCCGAATTCATCCTTGTTTCGTCCATTTAAACCATAAATTGTCTTCTCAGTTTGTGCAAAACGTGATTTGTCCAAATTTCGATAATTGATTTTTCGTATTTTTGCTCATTACAGGTTTCAATTCAATGTTTGGGACCTTAAAAGTAAGTTAGTTGAAAAATTTGGTTTCCAACTTATTGCAAACATGATTATAATTTTTTTTTCAATAATCTCAAAAATACATTATTGTGACAAAACACGTTTTGAATCCTCCTCAAGTATGGGATGAACAATTGTTTAGTAGAATCCGATTTTGGTTATTCTAGAGAGAATTATGTTTTGAAACATTATTTAATCTATTAATATTTCGTTCTTTGCAAATATTTGTGCTTAGAGTTACTCGGTATTTCAAGATATTCGCATTTTTAAATAAAACCTCGAAACCGCTAACGCTGCCACCGAAATATGCCGTAAGCGAATTTCAAAATGAGAACAAAAATTTGTCTTGTTTTATTAATACTATTTACTTGCGTTTAAGGTTACAATTGATGTGCAATTTTATTAAGCCTTGAGCAGGATTCAGTAATATGTTTTTACCAAACGATATTTCAAAAAGGCTTGGTTTCCATATTGTTTTCTTATAATTACAAGAAATTATTTTTTATATTATTATATAAAATATGTTTATTTTACATTACTTCTTACTCATTTCTATACATTCATTCTGAGGATAGTTTGATATTTTTATAAATGTACTATAGATTCATATAAACTATGGTATCGATAATCGATAAATATGATCTAAAATACCAAAACCTACATTTAAAAACACATCATGAATCACTTGGTAAAGTTTTACAAAACTATTTAATCGTCATGATGACTGCAGTTTAGATGTTAATCATTATCAAAGTTATAATAAAAATGATTGGATGGTTACACCAAGTTAAATCATCAGCTATTCAGTATAATAAAATAGGGTTACCATATACCCCTTTTACTCGGACATGACCTCTTTTTGAGGCCTTAAATTTCCTGTGGACGGATTTTTTAAACATTTTATGTAATTTTTATACCTACTTATGACATATTTAGAGGTATCAAAAGGTAACAAAACATTATTAAAATTGATACAACCTTCAGAAAATTATGAATGGACACAAGAAGATAAATAGTATAACTATAGAAACATTAATTATTTTTAGGTGTCCTCTTTTCTATTTGTCATCTTCCGAAAAAATGTGTTTTGATAATATTGTCAAAAAATATTGAAGATGACTGGCAGAATATGTACTTCATTTGAAAAATATGATCCATTGTGTCAAAAAAAAGGTGAAAGTTCATTATTGTCCTAACTGTGGTTTATAAATAAATTAACGGATATCTTTTCTATACAATGTTTTAGATCAGACATGTGCAACTTACGACCTGCGGGCCGTATCCGGCCCGTTGCCTCATTTTGCCTGGCCCGCGATAACTATCCAAAATCCCATTGAATCTGACCCGCGAGTATATCTTTGTTTTCAGAGATCAATTGCGGTTAAACGGTTGATGTTGATGTGGAACAAGCGCCACTTTTTCTGCAAATGAAACTACTTGAGCTACAGGAGAACTCAGATATGATGTCAAAAATGAAGGATATTTCACTAATTGAGTTTTATAAGAAATATTTCCTCGTTGACAAATTTCCGAAAGTCACAGCTTTTGCTGAAAAGATAATTATGCTCTTTGGAAGCACTTACAAATGTGTCAGTTATTTTCTCGGTTGAAGTTCGTTAAATCAAAAACAAGAACGCGAATAACGGATTCACACCTAGAAAACACGTTGCGTGTTGCTACATCAGTTGTTTCCCCGAACATTGACCAACTTGTCAGTATTATGAAGTCCCAACTGTCCTATTAAAATTAAATAAACATTTTGTTCTTATTTAACAATATTTATGCATTATAAAAGATTTTTTGTTTATTTTATTTATTTATTTTTTTTTTTGTATGTTTTCTTTATGAATGTTATGAACTTTTTTGTATAGTTTCGAAAATTTAATATGTTTTATTTTATTGTAATAAAGTCAATTTCAGTGAAGTAATATAAAAAAACTGATGATTCTAAAAACAGATCCTTAAAAATTCTGGTCCGCGAATGTATTTCAAATCGCTACCCGGCCCTCAGTCTTTTGAAAGTTGCACGTACCTGTTTTATATATTTCCAATCGCAAATGCGTTACTTACAGGACCAGTCAAATTTTGGGGACACAAGAGTACGATTAGGATACCTATCATGTCATAATGTCTATTAAAGGATTTATTTTTTTTAATGTTAAAATAAATAGATGAGGTATTGCAGAATAGCTCAGTATCTGATAGTAGCTGTGTTAAATATCAACCTTACGCTGGGCATATAGCCTTTTTTTCAGTTACGCATGATGAAGTTGTAGATGTAAAATATCTTAAGTGGTACGATCTTGGATAATCAGTGGGATTCTGAAAGTTTGCGTTAAGTCACTACAAGGGTTAACGTTAAGTCATGGCGGTTTTTGTCGAATTGCGATTCTGAACGAAAGTTTTCATGCACATTAACGCTGAAAGTTGGAGTGACTTGACGCCAGATGAAACGCAGCGTTGAACGATAGCTTTTACTTACATTAACCCCTAAAATTTGAGATTCGAAGTTATAATATAATTGAAATTACATTAATCTTTATCAAATAACGCATCTGACTACTTATTCTACTACAGATTACACAAAAAAAGTAGTAAGCAATAAAATTCCTCACAGAAAAATTATTTTATTGAATAAAATCACGTTGAGCTAAAATTGGGAAAGGGGGAGGTAAAATTTTAAATCTAGAAAATAAACCCACTATTAGCCACAGGGGGTGCTTATGCAAAAATTTAAAAAATCACTTGAGGACGAGGGGGTTAAAAAATCAGAATATTAACAGGGAGTTGAGAGCAACATTTTAAAAATCATTAGAAAGGTGGACAGAGATTCAAAAAAAAAAAAATTACTTAAGGGTGGAGTAGGTAAAAATCCAGAAAATAATCTGGGGGCAGGGGGACAAAAATTCTAAAATTCACTTTAAGGGAGGGCAGAAGTACAAAAAGAAAATCACATGAGGATGGGGAAGGTAGATATTCAGAAAATAAGTTGGGGCCAAGGGGGTACAAAAATTCTAAAATTCACTTTAAGGAAGGGCAGAAGTACAAAAAGAAAATCACATGAGGATGGGGGAGGTAAAAATTGAGAAAATAAGTTGAGGCAATGGGGGACAGAAATTCTAAAAATCACTAAAATCGGGGAGGTGGCAAAACTTAAAAACAAATCACTTGAGAATCGAGTGCAGACATTCAAAAGATCACTTGGGGGCGGAGGTAAAATTAAGAATATCACTTGGTGATGGCGAGGGACAGAAATTCCATATATCAAATTGGGGAGGCAAATTTAGTATCTTCTGTTGCACACCACTGCAATAGTGTATGAGAGCAATTATATAAATTAATACAATTATAAATTATATAAATAAAATTTATTTTTATATTTTCTATAATAATCAAAAAAGAAGTATGGAATAACTGGATTGTAAATAAAATAATATATTAACAGATTGAATTATTTCAATTGTCAGGAAATATTCTTATTTGACTGGCTTAATGTAAAACATGTACAAACATCTACAGAACATATCAATGTTGGCGTCAATTAACTGTGGACTGGTCACTCTGAGATTACAGAATACAGATTTGACATTTGTTCGTAACTATGGTGAGAGTTATTTAACATACACGTAACTTAACGCCAGCTTTCAGAATCCCACTGATCTCTCCTATCTATAACCATAGACGCAGATTGTTTTCATCGATTGTATTTATATACAGTTTCAATAATATTTGATTAGTAATCTGATTTTTCGAACATAACAATACCGACATTCTTGTATTAAAAACTTACAAGTCATTTTATGTCTGCAAAGTTTTGACTTGCATGACAAGTCAAAATAAAAAGGATATTTAATTAGAAAATGGTTACTTCTTGAGTTTGTATGAGAAAGTTAGTTCAGAATTAATATTGCTCTAATATTACTAATTTCCCTCAAAGGTACAATAAATTAATTTTAAATTTTCCATACAAAATATCAAGAAACTTTTATAAACCTGCCTGCAGGGTACATAGAATTACATGGTTTAATTAAACGCAGAAAAACGCAAATTAAAAGTTGCAAACTCACGTGTGTTGAAGTGGTGTTATTAGCACAGGACGAAGATCCTTGAGACCAGGAACGTGGTTCGTCGGAACCAGCCGAAGGAACAGGACTACTAGTCGGATAAAACAAAACGTGCTTCTCCCCAGAAGAAGGTTGATAAACACTTTGTGCCCTAGTTTTACCACCAAAAGTGGAAAAATCTTCATGAATATCAGCAGGCATAATCATAAATTCATTCAAATTATAATCACATTTGGTCACAATAAATCCTCACACAAGTTCTTTATTCCATTAGTTCACATTTACGAGTTTTCCCGCGATGTTTTCCGAGTGAATTCAACACGATGTTGACTCGATTGTGTTTAGATACGGACTGAAGGTACGCTCACGTGAAACGACGCTTTTCGACGCCGATTTTCCAACGGAATGTTTACGCGCATGTGCAAGTTATAAACTATGCTAAGATCTAAGGATGATACCAGTACAGGTGAATAATTTCGTGTCCTACCCTACTGTATATTATCTTACGTGTAAAAAGTGTAAGAAATATATGGTTACGAATGATAAGGAGACCAAAACGTTAGGATATGAATAAAAGGGGATATGTGAATTAAAATGTGAAGAAAAATGTTGGGTATTATATATTTCTGCTCTTATACTTTTAGTTGTAATAAAATATACTAATATAAATCTAATTTTCGTGATTTATGGCAGGGTTTAAACCAAGTTTAACGGTAAACTATGGTTAACTTAAAAAATTGTGTATTACCATTCGGGTTTATTGCTGATCTAGTTTTAAGAGAGTCGATCAAATAACTTACTGACAATAACCTTTTAAGAGCAGGTAAACTTCGTTTTTTTTTTTTTTTTTAGATAAACGGCAATCTGGGCGGCTGCGAAGATAAACAGACAACGGATAACGTGAAAAGATAACGTGAAGAGATAAGTGGACAACGGAAGAGATAACAGATAAACAGACAAACTGGAAATGCAGAATCTATTCATTATAGAAGAAAATAATCTTGAATTAAAAAATGTGAGGTATAAATTACAAGAAAATTATATAATTCGAAAGGAATATGAAAAAACTACATTGTAAATGAAGAAAATAAAATGAAATTAGAATAATTAAAATCTTTTATATATAACTAGCCCGCCTTCTCTCGCGAATAATTCATTATTATTGACCAACATTTTTTTTTTTACTTACAACCAGGGGCGGCTCAAGACGGTGTGCAGGCGATGCGCCGCATCGGGGCGCTACGGTCAAGCGGCACCGAGTCCAAGGAAAAATGATAAGCTATACATTTTTTTTTTCTACAATATCAAAATAGCTTTAATTAAAATAATATTCATTTTGGTAATAAGTATTGTGTCTGTAATTAAACCTAGCAAAAACTACTTTTATTTACTGAGCGGCACTTCAGGCTTCTAGTAAAAGGGGGGGGGGCGCCATGAAAGGAGATGTATTTGTAAAAAATTCTTATTTCAATTTATAAGTCCATTACGTTTTTGTAATGCTTATTATATGTTTTTATTATGACTTATACTATGTTGTTATTGCTGGTTTATAACACATGCATATTTATATTACAGACTAGGTGATTAATAGGTCACTATTCAATTTATGATTATTACAATTTCTAATTATTTATAACAAATCCAAACTAAATTATTATATTTTTGTGATTTATTTGTAATGACTTTATTTATTTATTATTGCTCGTTATTATGTCAAATGTTGACAGTTATTACATTATTGTGATTTTTTGTTTGTTCTTACTGTAAAGTAAAAAGCATATTTTGATCTAATCCTAGGTTTCGATATGTTATTTTTTATAACAATGTTTTTTATTACTATACCAAAGATGTAAATTCTGTTTTTTACAAGACTCGGAAAATATTTAGTATTGTATTAAAAATGGTAATTATATATGATTATTTTATAATAGTTATCAAAAAAAAAAATATTTAAAAAAATATGTAGGGGGGGGTGCCTAACCTAACTTGAGCTGACCCTGCTTACAACATACCTAGTCTAATTGTCACTAAAAATTTAAAGAAGATGAAAGAAAATATATACCTATATGAAAATTTTAAATCTGAATTTGAATTTGCCAGGATTTTTTTTTTATTTACTAATTTATGACTAAAAGATTGTCATAGCTACTGACAGATTTTTAAATTTCTTTCAATTCTGATTAATGCTATAAATCATGTATCAAATTTGTCACTTAAGATAATTATGTTGTCACATAATTTAAAGTAAATGCGTAAAGACAAAAACAAGAATTTTGTATTACCTGCGCTCATAAATATCATTATATCTTTGGAACTACTGGACAGATTTTAAAAACTCTTTCAATTCTAATTAGTTTACAAATCGTATACCAGCTTTGCCGTTGGCGAAACCTATGTTGTGGGGATAATTTTATGTTATTTAATATGAAAACATGGATTCCGTTTTACTTGTGTGCACTTACTTCATTATAATTTTGAAATGACTGAACTGGTTCTAATAGATTTACAGCCTAAAACGTGACTAAATAATGTAACTACAGATACATAGGTACAAAAAAAAAAAAAAAACGCATTAAAATCGGAGCAATTTTCGAGTAATGCGTTTAATGCGAGTAATAGTGACTTTATTGTTTTTCAAAATATTGTCACAATTATGGTATAATTGTGTTCTAATGTCCCAATTCCTTAAGTGGCCTTTAGGCTGTGTATGTCATGGTTGCTGACGTACGGTTTTGGGAATTAAAAAATGTGCAGAGTGTTGCGTGTTTGTCAACATAAGTGTTGAACTACATTCTAATGTGTTGATAAACATTATTCAATTGTACTGAATATTGTCTTTAATTGCTGGCAACAATTACACAAATGAATAATGTTTCCAAAACATTTGAGGTAGAACCTGACGTCATAGTGTCCTGGTTAACAGTTATAAAATAGTCTTAGGGAATAGAGTCAGGGTGGGCAAATAGTAGTAATTCTTGTGACCAGTCATCAGTCCGCATCACGCTACCGTACTAATACACTTTTACATGCGTATGAACAAATTTTCGTAGCACTTTTTCCACTTCGGTTGAGGCTCTTTTTATTGCGATTGTCAAATTATGTGGGATCCAAAACGTACACATCTTTTTGACGGCCAAATGTTCATGCGATAGTGAATGTATGCTGGTCCCACTAATGCCCAAGAATACCTCAATCTCACGATATGTCTCATGACGATCTTGTAGTATCAGTTCACGCACAGCATCAATGTTTTCCGGGACAACAACCGATTTTGGCCAACCTTCACGAAATTCGTCCTTAAGCAAACTACGGCCATGTCGGCAAATCTTCGATAAACCATAGTCCTTGATGGTGCTTCATTGCCAAAAGTCGAATCGATGCACTGTTGTAGGGTTAATCCACGTCGAAGGTTGAAAAAATAATCGCTAGAAAATGTTCACGATTCAATTCCATCTTTAGCTGGGATGAAATTTTCTAGTTACTGTGAACAACACAACTAGCGCTCGTACATCAAAACGTTCTGAGTACGTATACCGTCAAAAATGTCAAACTTTACGATAGAGGCATTAGTTGCCAGATGGCAACACTACCGCAATCCCGAAATATAAGAGGCAACCCTCGTTGGAACAGATAGAACAAAAAGCGTTGACTTTTATATATATGAATAGATACATGTATTAAATAATTTATTTTTACCATATTATATTAAAAAAATATATTTTCATAGTGGTGTAATAATAGCTGTTAATCGTACATATATAATTAGCTACCGTATGTTAGTGATTCTGTAACACTGTGACGTCATTTTTTCTAAGGTTCTCGTGATTGGCTAACTGGGAAACAGGGTGTTCCCAGTTTGACTTGATTGACAGGTATTTTGCAGATATATTCTCTTAGAATCTACGAATATAATTACATATAGAAATGTCTAGGGTTCGTAGGCATAAACAAGAAACTATATACATTGCTTTATCATTCGACCAATATGAATAATATTTTGCAGATTTATTTTCTTAGAATCTACAAATATAATTATTTACAGAAATACCTAGGATTTCGTAGGCAAAAACAAGAAACTCTGGACACTGCTACATCCTTTGACCAATATGAACAATATTTTGCAGATATGTTCTCTAAGAATCTATAAATATAATTACATACATAAATGTCTAGGTTTTCGTAGGCATAAACAAGAGACTCCTATATCCTTTGACCGATATGAACAATATTTTTCAGATTTATTCTCTAAGAATCTGCGGATAAAATAACATACAGAAATATCTAGGATTTCGTAGATATAAATAGAAACTCTAGACACTCCTATATTCTTTGATCGATATGAAAAACATTTGCAAATTTAATCTCTAAAAAAGTCTGCGGATAAAACGTCGTATAGAAATATCTAGAGTTTCGTAGGCATAAATAAGAAACTGTAGACACTTCTATATTCTTTGATCGATATGAAAAATATTTTGCTGATTTATTATTTAAAAATCTGCGGATAAAATAACCTATAGAAATGTATAGGGTTTCGTGGGCATAAACAAAAAACCCTAGTGTACTCCTATATCCTTTGACCGATATGAACAGTATTTTTCAGAATTATTTTCTAAGAATCTACGAATATAATTATATGCATAAATATCTAGAGTTTCGTGGGCATAAACAAGAGACTCTAGGTACTCCTGTTTCCTTTGACCGATATAAACAATATTTTGCAAATTTATTTTCTAAGAATCCACGAAAATAATTACATACATAACTGCCTAGGGTTTCGTAGCCATAAACAAGAGACTCTAGATACTCCTGTTTCCTTTGACCGATATGAGCCATATTTTGCACATTTATTCTATAAGAATCTACGAATATAATTACATAAATAAATATCTAGGATTTTGTAGGCATAAACAAGAGACTGTAGATACTCCTGTTTCCTTTGACCGATATGAACAATATTTTGCAGATTTATTCTCTAAGAAACTGCGGATAAAATTTTATTTATAAATGTTTTGGGTTTCGTTGGCATAAACGAGAAACTCTAGACAAGCCTATATCCTTTAATTGGTATGAGCAATATTTTGCAGATTTATTCTCTAAGTATCTACGAATATAATTACAAATAGAAATGTCTAGGGTTTCGTAGGCATAAATTAACATCTCAAATTATTTTTAGTTTTAACAATCTACTATTATATTGTACAAAGTGGTATGTATGTTCTATTCAACTTCTGGTGTATCTTCATTTTTCCGGTAACGCGGAGAGAGGAAAATGAACCGCCGTCTTATCCGGGTGATATTTTTTTAGTGCTAAGGCTTAATTTTATTTCGACAGGGGGTACTGACTAATTTTTATTGATAAAAATCATGCATTTTTTCCTCGAATCCGTGTCGAATCAAAGTCACCATTGATCGGCACGGACAGGTTTTATCAGACGATAATTCAAAAATATTCTTAATACAAGACGGCCGGTCCAGAATATTTATGGCGAGAATCAAAGTGTTAAATGGTAATAATGGTTCAGGATAGCTTTTTGGACATGCAAGATAATATTTTGAGGTATTAGAAAACATTTTTCAAAGAATCTGGGCCAGTATTTGAGCATTTTGAGGCAAAAATATGATTACAAGGTTTCAAACGGAGACAGCTGTCAATTTGTTTGCATTTTAAAATGGGACGAGATTTCACATTTTGAACGTGTTTCTTGACAGAAGAATACTAATTAAGGATTTAAGGTGAATTAACGATAAAGTTTAAGACATTTGCAGGGCGAATTTCCATAAAATAGTGTTAAAAAAAGATTTATAGATATTAAAAATTTCAGGGTTAATCAAAGTGTTAAGTGGTGATAATGGTTCAAGATAGCTTATTTGACGTGCGAGATAATATTTTGAGGCATCAGAAAACATTTTTCAAAGAATCTGGGCCATTATTGGAAATATGCTTACAAGATTTCAGAAGGTGACAGCTGTCAAATTTTTTGCATTTTAAAATGGGACGAGATTGCACATTTTGAACGTATTTCTTGATAGAAGAAAACTAATTAAGTATTTAAGGTGAACTAACGATAAAACTTAAGATATCTGTAGGGGGAATTTCCATAAAATAGTGTTAAAAAAAGATGAGCGACGTATTTTATAATCGACAAGTACGACAAAATTATATTAAAACGAGTCGCGAAGCGACGAGTTTTAACAACGTAGGGGAGAAGACCGGCGTAGCCGGGCTGAGGCCCCTAGTATAAATGTAATGTACTAAATAAAAATGAATCGATTTCTCATCTTAAAAAGTTAATGAATAAATAATCTAACTATATAATTAGCAAGTGTCTGTATGTAGTGTCGGTAACATTATGACGTAAATTTTTCTAAAGTTCTCGTGATTGGCTAACTGGGGACACCCTGTTTCTTGATTGACTGACAGGTGACGCCCTCTCCCGTGATTAGCTAATTGGTGATATCCTGTCCCATGATTCGCAGACTGGCGACGAAATTAGGATAAGTTAAAAAATAAAACCAAATACACACACAAACAATTGAAATTTTTATATTATAAATCCGTCATTGTTGACCGGTAATAACCTAGTATAATAATAAAATATCTAGTTATATTAATAACACCACATATGTCTGCAATATTATCGTAAACATCTCCACCAATTTGAAAGTTAATGATTTCTTTGAGTTCATTATTGGTATCTGGTTCTTTGTCCCTTAATGCACAAGCTTTACTATGCAACACGGCTATTGCTATACGATACCCTCTATATTTTTTATGTCACATCTTACACCCTTTTAAAATTTCACGTACAACCATTGATATAAAACTTAAGTCTCTATATTCAATGGTACAACCTACTTAACGACAATTTATATGTAAATAAAAATTCTTCATCACTCTATTTTTTTTAAATTATATTATTTTTAAAATATTTGATTTTCTAAAATACGCCATATTCTCAATTCATCCTAAAAAGTTTACACCATCGGTTAATTCTTCGCGTAAAAATCCATATCGATAATTAGACAAATCAGTAAATAAAATCTAACATTAAATATAACCTGAAATATAAGTAAATATAGGTTGCTGCGGTTTGTATTAGAACATAGAGGTTGGTACTAGGAAAACATGTACCAACTCAAATACAAAAGAGCGTATACTTAAAGTTTAAAGTTGAATTGTAATAAGAATCTTTTGTTAAAGTTAATTTAAAAATTGATCTTAGTTCAACTGATCGAGCGTTTTAACTCGCATGGTAATACTGGGCCTAAATATATATTTGATGATAAACAAACTACAGTAGAAGAAATTTTATGGCGCCAGCAGCAGCGAGGAAAGGCAGGGGCGAGAGAGGTACTGACCCACGGTGCCCCACTGTAAGGGGCGCCAAGACAAGCGCTCAAATATATAAAATACAGATATAGCCTTCAATTTTGTTAACATAGATGATAGATAAGAAGTAATTATTAGTTTATAAAGATAGTTTAAATAAAGCAAGCTCATATTTCATCGGCTCTGAGCCTTTTTGTGGACTGCCTTTTTTTTTGGCAGAAATATCATGACCGTAACTGGTCACGTAATATATGGTCATTTTTAAAAGTGACCATATGTTTACGATCTAAGGCAAAAAATATACAAGTAGACCAATTGTCCAAAAAAAATAATTAAATCTCAATAAATTTGAAATTTTGATTAAAAATGTTTGACTATTTTTTATTTAACCACAATATAGTTTTAAACTAATTTTGGGGTGAGGATTATTAAAAAATAGATTAATGTAGATAAATGTAGATAATGACGGTGAACATTTTATTTTAAAATTTTCATTTTCATTATTTATAGACTCACACAGCGACACAACTTGAATTCCCACGACCCCGATCGTTCCAGCATTGCACCTAATCGACATTGTGAAAATTTATAATTTTCCACAAAAGTTCTATTAGTCGTAAATAGTTTTAAAAGTTTTCGCGGGTCGGTTTAATTTGGCACGGAGTAGCGGTGGAACAACAATAATTTGGCTAGCGATCTTTATTTTAAGTTATGAGATATGTCAATGTTTGTTTGGTTAAACTTATTAATAAATTTAACATAGTATTCAAATATTTGAAGATATAAACTGATTTGATATTTACCTGGAAACTGGTCACTTTTTCCCGTGTCCATTGATTTAACTCGGTTAAATAACAAGCATTGAACCTGTCGATGGTTTACGTAAAAAATTCTTGGAGAAAGTCTTATAGAAAATGATCCTGACTTAAAATGTCATAGTATCGTATTTTCTACCCTCGTTAAAATTATAATATTCAGCCTTTCATGTGGTTGTAAATCCTTTAAAAACCATTTTGAAAAATCTTAAAAACGTATTAAAATTTTACACCACGCACTATTTACATAAAAAACAATTTGAACTCCTAAGAAGAATATATTCAGCAACCTGGGAAAAGCAGTAACGTACACTCTACCCTTATTTCATAATTATCTATAAATTTTTCATTTCCTTTGAGACAGAGTATTTATTATTTCCAGTAGAGTCTTGTACTGGAACTTTTGCTTCTATCTTCATCATAAAGTTCTCATTCTTTTTTAAGTAATTCACCTCCCATCTGGGACATTAATTTAACCAAATCCATATAAACCTACTTAGGAATGTGCGCCCGTATGGCCAATGTCGGTAAGTTAGAAAACCCCAGACGGTTATGAAAGGAAAAATGTAAAAATGTTTTTTCATTATACCGTGCTATACAAATTTACGGACTTGTTTTAATATTGTATAAGAATTCAGGTTTTTTACAAAGTTTCTCTTCAAGTTTTGAATTATTTTTCAAAACTGGGTTTAATTTAAAATTGTAGTTGGATTAATTTAGGTTTTTATTGTTTGAGTTTTAATCAGCTTGACAATTAAATGTCAAAGTGATTATTATTATTTTTATTTTTAATTTATTTTTTAGTTTTTTATTTCATAGTTTACATAAAATTGGTATATATGACATTTCATTTGCTTAATCAGGTATATTATATATCTGAATTTATTGTGTTGTGTATTATTATGTAGTTCAGTTAAATTTGTCAAAGTTTTGTTTTAGAAGGTGGTGATATGTTGCTCATTTTTAACGCTTGTTTAATGTCAGTATGTATGTTATATTTTGTCCTTGTCGTTTTGTAAAACTGACAGTCTGTCGTTACCTTATATGTACCGGAAAGTTTTTTCGTTTATTTGGTATTATTGAAATAGAAACAAATCGAAAGAAAAAAAATGTACTTTATTGAGTAAATTAGTTACCATTGTGATCTATAATACTCTGCCATATATCAGGAAGAGAAAATATTCCCGATTTATAAAATTCCTGATTTTTTGAAGGAAAAAAAATGTTCAAGGCTCATTTTAACATGGTTCATATCTCTAAGTGTCTTGTTTCTTAAAAAGCGTTCCAGTGACCGAAATAAGTGATAGTGGGAGGGTGAAATGTCTGGTAAGTACGGTGTGTGTGTTAGAGCCTCCCAATCAAGGTCGGAAATTTTTTCACGTGTCTTTTTTTGATGAAAGAGCTCATGAACTGTCGCCTTGAAGAATAACTCCTCTTCTATTCACAATTTCTTGCCGATTTCTGGTCAAGTTGTGATTCAGTCGATCCAATTGTTCACAGTAGAGATCAGAATTAACACTTTGCCTTGGTTTTAACATTTCTTAATAAATTATTCCTTTATAGGGCCTTCCAGATCGGAGTTCATCATCCAAGCATAAATTTCCTGATTTGAATTTTTTAAACCATGGTTGACATGTGCGTACACTTAGTTTGTCACCATAACCAGTGCAAATGTTTTATGTAGGAACTGTAGCAGATTTTTTTTATTGTACTCATACAACATTAAATAGCATAAAAAATGTTTTGATGAAAATTCTTCCGCCATTTTAAAATGAAACGAAAACAATAATTAGGTACTCTTAATTCAGCGAATCATGACTAGGTCGAAGTCATGACTAGGTTATGACTAGGTCGCATACTGCACTAATAATAAAAACGAAAAAACTTTCCGGTACACCTATATTTGACGGTCAGTGGTACCCTACATGTATCGCAAATTTTAGCATTTTCCCCTGTCATTATATGTCCACATGTCAGTCTGGTGTGTCCTATTCTTAGTCTGGCTATTGTAGTCTATTCCTTTATGTTTCTCCCGTTGTACCATGTCTTGAAATCATTTAATTAGTCGTAATTTGTTATTGTCAATGTTAGTCCATTTCGTCTGTCGTTGTGATTCGAGAACGTGTTTGATGTGTTGTTTCTTCACATCGGCTGTGGACTTCAGGTTTATTTGTTGTACATATTATCAGGGCTTCGAACCGTTATTTTTTTCGTTTCGGTTTTCGTTCCGGTTCAATTAAAAAAATATATATCGGTTCGGGGGGTTCTGGGTGTTCAACCTCCCTCTTCCGAAATAATAATAGCGCATTAGTTGAAAAATTACGAATTACGATTTTTTTCTGCTCATCAGTTTAAAAATTAATCTTAAATAAAATGTATTTTATATTTACTCACATAAACATTATCTGAACCGAAATAAACCGATATTTTTTTTCGGTTCAGTTCCAGTTTTCGTTCCGACAAAAATAACGGTTTTTTTCGGTTTTCGGTTTTCGGTTCAGTTCCGGTTCGAAGCCCTGCATATTATATTAAATAAAAATGATCGTCAGCTGCCGACATAACGGGGTAAAGATCGTCAGTTACATCACTGATTACATTATAAAATGCTTAGTTTAAATGCCCGCTCAGCAATTATAACCCCTCAGCTGACGGTCTTGCCCCCCAAGGTGCAAATAGCTGATTGTTGTTTTTATTATTCTAATTATATAATAAGTTCGATGTGTAAATTTCATTGAATTTGAAATGATTTTACATCATTTTTCTTATGACAGGTTTATACAAACAACTGACGTATAATCCCCCTCTACGCACGCAGCTGACTTTTCTTATTATTATTATTATCACTTAAACAATAACTGTTCAAAGTGGCTTAAATGACTTTTAGATTTTTTTTACATTTTCTCACGATCAGCCCCACCACGATTTTGGCGGCTGAACCTGTTTCGATTACTAGCCACATCTAAACTATCAATTACAAAAAACAAATTAAGCGGGATGAAATGACCATCAGAAATGCAACGCTGCCTCCCGGACTAATATACAATACCCACGAAAATCTAAAATAATACATCTCGTTTTGTAAAAAATGTATTAGATTCTTATTTAATTTATTTATTTGTTCGTTTCTACGGATAGTTATTATTATTATATATGTGTGAAGGTATATATTTCTAAGAATTTGCATGTGTTTTACGGAACAAATGTGTGTGAAACCATTCATCTACTATCACTGTGTAGCGATAATCAGTGTAATCTAGTTGTAATTGTAACAACTTTATTTGTGAATCCGAAGGGTCTCACTTCCGTAAAACGCACCCTAATCCATTAGTGCGCTTATGTTAACATTTCATAATGAATGCTTATATTAATGCAATCACACAATTGAGTAATTTTAAACTGAGTTTCAATGAATCAGTTCGGAAATATAATCAGGATGTATAAATTGGTGGAGAACAATCCAAGATAGCTGAATATCAGCATCTGGTAGCATTCGCACAAAATCTACTCTATAACACATTATCCCAGCGAACAGATCTCCATTTCTGAACATCTTCAATGACAGTATCGTCTAAACAGAGCCGGCTCGTCAAAAATTTCCGCCTGAGGCAAATAAAGCTTATGCCGCCCTTTTATGCAATTGCAAAGACAGTAGTAGAAAAGGACAAGCATTTTTTTAAAAAGATATATGGCAATAGAAATGAAATAAAATATTACTCAAAATAATGTGTATGCAATGGTGTATGATTTCAAATAGGAAACATTTTCCTTCGTGGAATTTATGTAAATATCCACTAAGTAATTCAAGAACGTTTCTTCAAAATTTTTGGAATGGCATATTTTCTACCTCGTAATCATTGTTTCTTTTTTGGATGAATTTTGATCGGAAGTTCAAGCTGGAAATCTGAAGATATTTCCATTGCAATAGTTATTTCTTTGACAGAGCAGAGCATATCCTGCAATCTACTGAAACGACATTCATTTAAAAATGAACTAAAGCTTTCTAAAATTCGCATGCCTTCCGACAAGAATGTTTGAGCTTTGTAATAATGTTGATGTTATATTAATTTCAGATAACACTTCGTACCAAATAACAACACTGCACACAAATTTAAATTAAGATATTTTACTAAACGCCCGCGATTTACTTTTGTTTTTAGTATATCTATCTCTTTGTTTATCCAACGAAATTTCTATAATCATATACTTCTCCAAAATTATATCTCAGTTGCTTTAACGTATTAAAGCGACTTTCGCATCTCGTAATATGCATGCCTTTCAAAGTAAGGTATATTTTTAATGATTTGTTCTGTCCAGCGTTTTGAAGGTCTCGAGTTCAAATCCCGTTCAGGCACGGAACTTTAAAAAAATTAGAATTATCTTATTATCTAGCAGCAAAGGCCATATAAATAAAAATTTAAAAAACAGGTTTTTCTCTTAATACTCCAGCGGTGAGTGGAATGGAAAATATTACAAGCATTTCTTGCGACAGTAAAAAAATAATAATAATAATAATAATTTTTTTTTTATTTAACATTCATCTTTGAACACTGGATGGATCACTTTCGTAATTGGTCGTCCAAAATCCGTTGTTGTTCCGGAAAGCATTGATGCTGTGCGTGAACTGATACTGCAAGATCGTCATGAGACTTATTGTGAGATGGACGTATCCTAGGGCATTAGTGAGACCAGCATACATTTACTATTGCATGAATATTTGGCTGTCAAAAAGATTTGTTTGCATTCGATACCACATAATTTGACAATCGCAGTGGTAAAAGCCTCAATCGGAGTGGAAAAAGTGCTTCGAAAATTGGTTCCAGCGCATGCAAAAGTGTTTGATCTTCATGGAGAATATTTTGAAAAACAATAAAGCCACATTTATTGATAAATTATTTGTTTGATCTCAAATCCCGAAATATAAAAGGCAATCTTCGTATCATAAAACTAACTAATTATACTACAATATTTTATTATTAAAATATTAATTTACTATATAATAATAAAATATATAAAATATTATTATGAGGAAAACAAAGAATCTCATATAAAATCTTTAGAAAACATTTAGGAACCCCCACATAAAGTACAGTTAGATTTCCGTTAAAGTCCAGTACGGTATAACGAATCTCTTAACTAAACTTAACCTACGGTTTTCAATATTCTTGGGATTTTTTTCCCAAAATTTTATTTGCATTGACTTACTCAAAAATCCCAAAATTGTAAAATTTAGGTCACTTTACGCAGTAAGCCCACGATTTGTAATTTAAATATATGTACATATATATATATATATATTTATTTATTTATTTATTTATTTATTTATTTCAAATATTAAATTTATATAGTCTTTGGTTATAGCTACTATATTGTATTGACACATACACTAGTGACGGTATAAAAGCTAACGTAAATGACTAGTGTTTATCCGGCATGTGGTTACGGTTACACATTGAATAGAATATATTGTCTAGCATGAGTATGAACGTGCGACCGATTGTTTTTTAATTTAAGTCTTTTGCCGAATTGAATGAAACACATTTGGCGTTTACGTTTAGTCAATCAGATTAATTCGAGCGAGCCGAGTGCTTCCGATCCGTTTGTAAAGTCAGTCGGAGCGTACACATTAGCTTATTTTTAGTCAATCCGATTGATCCTCCGGAGCAATCCGAGCGTTTCCAAGCAATCCGATGATCTGGCAGGATTGCTGGGATTAATGGATTGCTGGTGGCGGGATTTAGCGCGGGTAAACTGAATCTTACAGCCAATTGGAATGTGTTGAAAACATAACTTAAAATATATGAAATAATTGCCATTTGTGATAGAATTCTATTATTAGTAATAAACGCATATTTATAAAACCAAATGCGGTAGCAATTGTAATCAACGACAGAAATTTGACAGTTGCAGTTAGCGCCACCGTCACCAGGCGTCCCTATTTAACTTCAGACAAATATTGCTTACGAATATGTTAACAAAATCCGAGCAATCTGACTAATATTGTGACGTCACCAGATCGATATAAGCAATTTTGTGGATTGTATAAACGTAACCGCTTATTGTTTATAGTGAGTATCCGCGGTCAACCGGATTTTGGCACTGCGAACAGAAAACCGCTGGTTTAAAATTCTGTCGTCCGCGCCAGCTCTAAGATTTTTGTGGTTCTACTTACGAAACTCTAAAAACAGAAAATAATGGGGGAAACTGGAAAAGAAATGGACAGTTTAATAATAAATAAAAATACTCACCTTCATCTGCAAAATACGCATTTATGCCGATGGTATAATCTAGTCTTTCAGAGAATTTAATGTTCCGAAATTCGTAACCGAATAAAACTGATACAAGTAAATACTAACAATATCACATACTTTATTTATTTTACACATCACATTTACAAAATTCAGATTGAACAACACACAACCACACTATGAAATACTATATAAAATTTAAAAAAAACTAATAGCAATAGAGTTAAATACTGAATAAAAATATTTATAAAGAAAGTGATTTCCTAATGCGTTTCTTATCAACAAGTATTTTAATCCTCTTAATGGAATTAATGCACTGGTTGTTGGCTGCCAGCGCTGGTGAAGGTCAAATTGCGAGCGGGAATATGCTATATGTTACCAACTGTACCACGCATTGTTCAGGCTGGTGCTCGTTCGCCAGCGCTGGTTACCAACACGAACTAGCAAGAACGTTAATTTACTGTTCTTTTATATAACTTTTCAGTTACCAGTTGTATGAATTTTGACATTTGAAGTGTGAAAACAAGTGTTAAAAACAGTGTTAAAGCTTCTACCAAGAAAACAGAAGGAAATATTATTGACATCGATCAATTAATATATTTAATTTACGACAGACCCACGTTGTGGAACAAAAGACTAAAAGAACATAAGAATCGTTATGTAATAACAAGTGATTGGAAAGAGAGTACATTTATGAATGATAAAGTAAAAAAAAATCGTTTTATACAATATGCTATGGTAAGTTTTAGGATAATAATATGCCGATATGTCTTCCTTTGTATATAACGGTATTTTGGTCAAACGAATTAAAAACAAGAAAATAAAATTAATTTCGTAAATTTTGTATTTACTCCCCTTCAACTCATACTACATGATTCAGGACACAGGTCGCTTCATTTATTTTTGTTATTGAGTATAAAATAAATAAATAAATAACTAGATAACCCTACACCTAGATAGGCGTATAAGGGGCAGAGAAAGTAAGTTCTCTGTTTCTAGATCGCCATTCATAGATATGAAAGCAATTTGGTCAGTGTGACGTTTCGTCTTGTCCTATTATCCCTGTATAAACAGATAATCATTTTAAGTATGAAATACTTGAGGCTGAGTCGACCCCAGATCTGACAGCTGCTTTATTGATTATACGAGGGCTACCTTTTAAGTTTTTACAAAAACAAAGAAAAAAAAAAAAAATTATTGGTTTTCAAAATATTTGCATTTAATATTTATACACTTTGCATGCCTTCAAACCAATTCTCGAACCATTCTTTCCACTCTGAAGTTGGTATCTTAAAAACATGGTTTTTGAAGGCTTCAACAGCTTCTTGAGGTGATGAAAAGCGCTATCCACGCATTTTTTGTTTGACATTGGCGAACAAAAAAATTCTTTAGGGGATAAATCAAGTGAATACGGGCAATTCACATTAATTCGATGATTTTCTCCTTCAAATAATCAATTGTTTGACTTGCTGTGCGAGAGCTTGCATTGTCATGGTGAAAAATGATGCGACGTTTATGGTTGTTTTTCTTTATTTTGTCAGTGACTTCTGGCAAACAAATTGTTGTATACCATTCAGCATTAACTGTTCTCCGATCCTCTAAAGCAATGGTTGCGAAACTGGACATTTCGACCTTACAACCGAAGAAACAAGCGTTGTTTTTCTTGGAAGTGCTTCGTGAACGAATATTTTTTGTGGGTTTCGGTTCATCTTGAAAGACCCAAACAGTGGATTGTTGCTTAGTTTCCGGTTCATATGAAAAAATCCAAGTTTTGTCATCTGTAACGATGTTGTATACGGATTTTGCAGTGCCTAGGTTGAATTTTTTTCAGCATTCAACACGAGCCTTTTTTTGAGCTTCGGTCAAATTATGCAGAATTCATCGGGAACAGATCTTTTTCACAGATAAATGTTCAGGCAAAATCGAATATATTGCAGCCTGCGATATGCCAAAGGATGCCTCTATATCACGGTAAGTCACATGCCGATCTTCTTCAATAATTTTGCGCACAGCATCGATGTTTTTTTGAATCACAACCGATTTTGGTCGACCTTCACGAGATTCATCACTGACGAACGAACGACCACGACCACATTCTACAAACTAATTGTAATCAGTATTTTCTGATAGTGCTTCATTACCAAAAGTTGAACGAAGCGAATCTATGCATGGTTGTTGAGTAAGGCCTTTACTAAAATCGTAAAAAATCATCCAACGAAAACCTCCACGAGTAATATCAATTTTTTTCTACAAAATTGTTCTTTTAAACGCTCACTGTTAACAAACTACTAGGTCACTTTAAAAACTGCCACTGATTTCACAATAACAAATGTCAATTTTTACGAATATAGTAATGACATATTTCAATATTGCCATATAGTGGTCGTTTGTAAAAGCATAAAAGGTAATCCTCGTAGCTGCATAATTTTCACTGTGAGTAATTGTATGTTAAACTGAACTTCACATTAAAGATATATATCCTTCCTTGAGGAGTCGCCACTGTTCGCGATCCCTTTACCTCTTCAATACGACATAACATTGTTCTTGAGTATAAATGGTTTTCTCAGAGGATGGTAGAGAGCACATACCGGTAGAGGGTGAGAGATGGGGCGGAGAAGAAGGGAATAACAGAGCAGACATGCAGCAATAACATAATCCTATCTTGGCCATCCCGTGTTCGAGATGCCGTGAATAGGATTAGGCTGGCGAAGGAACGCAGCGGCGATGGACCCAGTAGGCCCGCGCATCTTAGAGCCGAGCTTCTTAGAGAATTGACCATTGGAAAAATAGTGGACGGTCCGGGTTTTGTGTTTTAAAATTTATTGGTCTCAGTCTCAGTAATCGATATTTTAAAAAATAGCAGTACGTATGTCTATGGTTTTATATCATAAAACTAATCAATAATACTACAATATTTCATCACTAAAATATTAATTTATTATTTAATAACAAAATATTGAAGTGAAATATTGTTATGTGCAAAATAAAGTACCTAATATAAAATCTGTATAAAACATTTAGGAACCCTCGGATAAGATTCAGTACGGTGTAATGAATCCCTTAAAACAACCAAAAAAAGCCTCTAAGCCCTTTCGAACGCCACCCGTTGTGAACCCTTTGGGAACTTTGAGCATTTTTTGAGATTTTTAAGTTATATATATATATATATATATATATATATATATATATATATATATATATATATATATATATATTATAATTACGTTTATTTTGGGTTTGACTGCTAGGATCATTACCCAGGATAAAATCATCTATATCTAGATATACATAAATATAAACACAATATACCTACAATTAATTTTATATTAATTTTTTATTTATGCTAATAAATTGATATATTGATGTTATTGCGGATGGGTTGTTCTGAAATAGAATAATCTGTATTCTTGTAGGGAAGATGATACTGTGCTTTAATAATTCCTATAAGAGAGTAGGTCTATTGAGGCTGTATTTTGTACTACTTCTGGTGTGCAATGGCAGAAGGGGGAATCTACTAGTCCGATTTTGTGGAGATGATCTCTTGATTTGGTGTGGTTGAAACGCATCATGCATTGTGTTGAGATGTAGCTCCGTTCCATTTCGGTGTTGATCCAGGTTTTGGCAGGTATTTTGGGTTGAATGGCTATGTAATGCCTTCCTGCTGTTTGACTACTCATATTGAACTCATCGTTTCATTTATTTCTTATTTGTGTCTTGTATTGAAAGTAAATGTCGCAGAGTTGTATTTCCTCTTAAATAGATGTTCCCAGGGAAATGGCTTGTTTGGCTAGTGCATCTACTGCTTCGTTGTAAACGATGTTGGCATGACCTTTGATCCACACCACATCTAAGGATACTGTTTCCTTTAGTCTGTAGGTTTCGTGTTGGATTTGGTACAATAATGCATCATTATATATTATGGTTAAAAAAATTTATACTTCATATAGTAAAAAATACAGGCCATAAATAACAAAACCTAACTTCAAAATTATTTTTATATTTTATTGATCCAAATGACTTTTGTTCGAAGCTATCGCTTAATATATTTGAACACTGAAATACCTTTAGACAATTTTAGGCTTTCATTCCAGGAAATGCTATCAGAACCCTTATGTAAACACCAGTCTCTTTGAAGACAGGGTCAGAAGTATTCGGTCTGGTTCACGAAAACATCTAGAATTGTTGAATTCTTAGAAGCTCTGAGTAGATTATCTGGTGATATATTCGATCCTGTTTCTTTTTGATTTTATCTTAGTATATAAATACATATCTTTCTTTTAAACTTAAGCTTACTTCATTTAAATTTGTAAACATTAATTTCAATAAATCTTAAAGTTAATTTTAAACCGTCGTTTTACTTAACATGTGTAAACCTTCACCTTTTACAACTTGAGTACAAGTTATCAGCTACCCAGACTACCTGTAAGATGCCTTGACCCGTTGGTTGCTAAGTACCAATACACATCATTTAATTCACCTATCATAATGATGAATTCTGGATAAAAGTCACGTCTAGTACCCGAACTCATTTAGTCAGTAATCTCACTTCAGTTTGAGATCAATGTTTACATTATATCATAGACTCGGTAACTAGTTGATAAACGGTACGATTTAAAATAGCGTACCACGGGCCCGCTACAAAAGTGTCCGATTAAAATCATCAACTTTAGTACATCTGTCTAAATCCTTACATCTTGCACGCATTGTCGCACAAAACTCCTCAGCGTATTGTGTAAAAAAAAAAAACTTTTGCATGCATGTAACAGAGTTAAAATATTACATATAAGTAAGTTTTTAATTAGATCGTTGTTCTTACTTCTTTTTAATATATAAGATAAACTTGAAAACTACGAACGCCTCAAGCAATAAACTTAAAATTTATATTTAAATATCTAACATAACTCTTTGAGCCATAAAGTCAATGAGGAAAGAAAAAACGAAACATCATGATATAAATTTGAATCTTCGTAGGCGTGGAAACGTATTTCATAAAACAATTGAGTATAGCATCGCTTCGCGGCGCAGAAAATTATGAAAATCGAGAGGGGAACTTGTTTCCATTCTTGAGGGATCACTTCCGCCAATTTAACCACGATGTTTCAACCTAGTCTTTTCGTACGACGCCTCGCACCCATCCAGTGGCGCTCTAGAACGTATTTTAAATAAATTATATTGTTTTAAATGTTTCTGCTTCTTTAAGAGTGAAACAAATGTGTTTGAAAATCTTGTTGAGCTATTTAAATATATATGTAGGTATGGAAATGGGAATTACAATTTGCTATGTTGTCATTTTGCAACATATATTTCCTATGGTTTATTGTTTAGGTTTTAGAGGTTTTTACTACTCTAAAGCACGCCCCATATTTTTGAATATTAATTCAGAAATACTCGTACTCATTTTAGAGTAAGTTGAGTTGGTCTACGGTTGCAACGGTCAAGGACATAGATCTCATGATCCTAAACTTATGTGTTGACTCCTGCCGCTGTTACAGCCAGGTCCCTCATTTTTTCTTGATGATATTAAACTTTTTTGGAAATCCTCTAACATCTAGCAGAGATTTATAAGGCGATTTGGACACTATTACTAAGTGGTCTACAATGTGGCGTCTTCTTCTGAACCCGACCAAATGCATTGTTTTACACATTGGACCAAATAATCCAAACTCACCGTACTACATCAATAACACCAGGCTTACAGTGGTTTTAGAACAGAGCGATCTAGGAGTGATCATTTCAAATGATTTAAGCTGGTCCAAGCAAGTGGGCCATGTAGTGAGAAAATCAAACACGGCTCTTTACATGCTAAGTAAAACATTTACTAATATGTCACCTAATTTGGTTGCCAAACTTTACAAAACTTATATCAGATCTCACCTAGAATACTCAGTCAGTGTTTGGTCCCCGTACTTTCAACGTGACATTCAAGCGATGTCCAACGACGTGCCAGCAGACTGCCACGTGCAATTTGCGGTCTTAAATATCCGGAACGGCTCCAGCATCTCAAGCTGCCCATTCTTTCCAAAAGAAGAGTGAGAGGTGATCTCATCCAAACATGGAGAATTCCACACAACGATTTTTTCCTTAACTTGTGCTATATGCTCAAGTTAAGTAATAACACAAGACTTCGCGGACATACCCTAAAACTAAGTGGTGAAAAATTTAAACGAATCCCCCGTGAAAATTTCCTTACGAACAGAGTTTTCCATAAGTAGTACGAGTTACCCAGTGATATTGTGAGTGCAGTCTCAGTGAACTCTTTTAAAAATTGTTTAGATTCCCAAATGCCAACAGTGTAGAATCTGATTTTTGATTATTGTTTCTTAATCCGATTTTTTGTAAAATTTGCTAAATTTAATTATTTATGTAGTTTACGTTATAACATGCTAACAGTGTATAACGTTTTTTTTTCTTTTTCTTTCTTTTGTACATTTTTGTTCTCTTCTTATTTGAATTATGTAAAAAATGCTAATTTAATTATGTTAAAATTGCTAATTTTTGTTGTATATAATTGCTGTATGTAATAAATATATTGAATTTACAAGCTATCAAGCTTTAATTCAAATATAATAATAATAATAATAATTATTATTATTATTATTGCAACGGTAATATAAATCAGGTCTATACCAAAGTACTGACCAAGTTCCACCTTGTATAAAGATGATATCTAATAGTTTTTTTGTTTTCATACTGTTTATTTAGCGACGCTTCTACATCTAGGTCTCTAGCGCCCTGAAGTTATTACAGTTTATATAAAACATAATTTGTAATATTGCTTATTTGATAACTAATACCTATATTTATGTTATTTAAGTGTTCATTTGGCTTACTTTAACAGCAGATTTAACCAGAAATACACAGCTATATTTTACATGTTAAATCTGCTTCTTTTATAAAATTTAATATATTTAATTTTGATGTTGGGTCGTTCTTTAGGGCATCTGACAATTGGGCGGGTATGTTATATTTTGTTCTCAAAGTATTGTATTTGGCACAGCTGGTTATTATGTGTTCTATTGTGATCCTTGTGTTACATATTAGTAAAATGTTTGGCTCGGATTTATCGAAAAGGTGTTGGTGAGTTATTTTTGAGTGGCCTATTCTCAATCTGCACAATATAGTCTGATCTCGTCTTTTAGGTTTAGGTCCCACATTGTTGTGTCTGTTTTGATTACACGTAGTTTATTATTCGCTATGTTCGTCCATCTGTCTTCTCTCTCTTACTTAGGTTTTCTTTAATTGTTCTGTGCAGGTCTTGGGGAGGTACTGGGGTGTATTGTGGTACTGTACCGGCTGTAGTTTTGGTAGCAAGGTCAGCGGCTTCGTTGCCTGGTATTCCACGGTGGCTGGGTACCCATATTATTGTAATGTGATTGGACTTATTTTCTTGTAGATTGTGAATGAGTGATTGTGTTTGATGGGTGTTACTGTGCTTACTGTTTATGTTCTCTAATTCGTTGATAGCTCCTAGAGAGTCTTTGCATATGGTGAAGTGATGGTTGTTTTTTTGTAAGTTATGTATGCTCTCTAATGCTAGGTGAAGGTTTTCGGTTTCAGCTGTAGTGGCAGTCAGCAGATTGGGCGGAATAAATTTTGTTCTTGTGCGTTCAGATACATAGGCTGCAGTTACTTTGTTCTGGGTTTTAGATGCATCGGTATCTCACAGTTTGAAGTCTTGAAAATCATCATCTTTATCACTTATCATAGCATCAAATAGATGTATTATGTTCCTCATAGTGGAACATGTTGTAAAACTATTGCGCAATTCAAAGTGCTACTACTAGTGACTCATTTAAGATGCTATTTGACCAAGAAGCATTGCGAAGACTCCTCATAATTTATCTTTCCGCCAATTTTTCCCTTGACTATGATTTTCCCTTGATTATGAATTCTCAGGTTTTCGAGTAATATGATTCAGGAACTTTGAAATGCGGATATACACTAAGGAAGTCGAAATTGGGTTTTAATTTCGTCTAAAACGAAAGTTAGTTTTCTTCGTTCTCCACAAAATTCTGCACATTCATCTCACAAGACAGACTATGATTCCTCTCCGTAGAGAAAGATGAAAAAGACGTATTGACAAGGGCTATTTTGGCTTATTTATAATATAGTGTGTATGAAATTTTATTCTGACATACAGATATATATATGAGTCATTCTTTTTCATCGAGAGACCCCATGCTGTCCAAAAATATATTAGTCTATGAAAGGTCTACCAGGGCTCATTCGATGCTTATTGTAGTCTAGTTTCAAAATCCGAGTGGCTCTTTTACGGAAACATCGTAACTTATCAAATATGGCCACCAATCCCACGTGACCTCTACCTTTTCTTCGATAAATCGATTATAAAGTCAACACAATCGAGTCAATTTGGGTGTCAAACCCCTGAAAATGTTACCTAAAGGTAGTTGAGGCGGCTGTTAATGAATCCAGGGTCAAATTTAGAAAATTCAATATGGCGGATGCAATATGGCGGCCGAAACCACGTGCCAAGTGAAGATTTTTAAAAAAATGATTTGGTTTCAATATAATATAATGCCTGGGGGTTTATGGGGTCACTGATGATGAATTCAGGGTGCAATTTAGAAAATTAAATATGGCGGATCCAATAAAGCGGATTCAATATGGCGGCCAAAACCACTTGATGAAAAGAGATTTTCAAAAAATCACTTGATTTTGTCCTTATTTAATACCTGGAGGTTTATGGGGTTTCTGATGATAAATCCAGGGTTCATGTGAGAAAATTCAATATGGCGGCCAAAATCACTTGACAATCGGAGATTTGACTTCAAACTATTTTGGTACCTAAGGGTTTATGAGATCGTTCATGATAAGTCTTGGATCGAACCCTGTATTTTCTCAAAGTTTTTTCATAAATCTTCCCTTATTAAGTTAAATAGAGTCGATACAGAAAAATTAAATTTAACAATCCACCTAAACACAACTAGAATTTCTGTGTCCGTAACACTGTTTCTAAATCTAACATCAAATTTTTTTATAATTTTTTTTTTTTTTAATTTTTTTTTATTTGTTGAACTATAAAAATTAACTATTTTGACTTATATTTACACTATTCAAACTATAATTTCTCGATTGTGTTGAATTTATAATCGATTTATCGAAGAAAAGGTAGAGGTCACGTGGGATTGGTGGCCATATTTGATAAGTTACGATGTTTCCGTAAAAGAGCCACTCGGATTTCGAAGACTACAATAAGCATCGAATGAGCCCTGGTAGACCTTTCATAGACTAATATATTTTTGGACAGCATGGGGTCTCTCGATGAAAAATAATGACTCATATATATATAATGGGTGTTTTTTTTAGAGGTATAGAACTTTAAATTGCAATAAAACAACAATGGATTATTCGATTGACATGAATTTTTTTTTATTCGAAAGATAATCTTGTGGCATTACATTTTAAATATGTTTTTTGGCAAATGACCGCCACGGCTGGCTCGGATGTAGTCCAATCTGGACGTCCAATTTTCGATGACTTTTTCCAACATTTGTAGCCGTATATCGGCAATAACACGGCGAATGTTGTCTTCCAAATGGTCAAGCGTTTGTGGCTTATCCGAATAGACCAATGACTTTACATAGCCCCACAGAAAGTAGTCCAGCGGTGTTAAATCACAAGATCTTGGAGGCCAATTCACAGGTCCAAAACGTGAAATTAGGCGGTCACCAAACGTGTCTTTCAATAAATCGATTGTGGCACGAGCTGTGTGACATGTTGCGCCGTCTTGTTGGTATGATTTAATGTAATGCCACAAGATTATCTTTCGAATAAAAAAAAATTCATGTCAATCGAATAATCCATCGTTGTTTTATTGCAATTTAAAGTTCTATACCTCTAAAAAAAACACCCGTTATAATAGTTATATCGCCATTTAATGTCTGGCACCAGCTCATAATGAAATATTTCATCAGTTTTCATCAGATAATGAAATTATAAAAGATATCACGTACCTCTATAACATGAACACAAACTATACAAGAAGTAGAAATAAGTCTGTGTGCTTTTCACGCAAGATCGAAAAATAACCTGGCTAAGATTTACATAAATGGTAACTTGAAAATGGAGAAACGCAACATGAAACTATGTCTTTTACATAATGCTTGTCGAAAGCATCGAAAAAAATCTGAATATTTTAAATGTTTTTGACAAAGAACTATAAGACCAAAACACAAAACAGTGAAGAAAAAAGTAAAACCATGATAATTAGTAAAGACAAAAACCATCACAACATAGCATAGAGAGGACACAGTTAGAAGAAGTACAATCTCTTAAATAGGACGAAAAACTAATTAAAAGTGTAAGAGCCATTGGAAGACTTTTATATACAATAACAACAACTTTTCTCTGAATCAGAAAAATATTAACGTAAACAAAATAAAGATATTTTGTAAAATTGTCGTGTTATAAAAGATCATTATAAACGTTCCATTCAAAATCATGGACGACAACGGAAAGACATATGAGCAAGGTACAAATAATAGAAATGAGATTTCTTAGGAAAATCGGAAAAAACTAGAAGAAATCATTTGCGCAGAACCGGGAAGTATAAAAAACATCTGGAAGGAATATTTCGAATCCTGAACGGGACTAATTTGAAGAATATTCAAACACGCATAAGCGTCGGACTGAAAGGTATAGTACACTTCTAAATATAGCAACATTACTTGGTGACACAATTATTTAACAACGATTTAAATGTATCAATGATATGTGGCTTGTTATCGCGGATTGCACGCGTGCCGGTGGTCGCACCGCGCGCTTTTCCACATCATCGTGACCGCATGATTCGTGCCGACACCTTAAACCGCTAATTAACTTAACCCGCGCATTTTTAGCAGGTATTGGCAAAACTGACCCTATCAATGGCCGGAGTTAAACCCTTATTGGCTGAAACCCGGGAATTCCCCAAATGACGTCAATAATTTGTATAAATAGTAGCTCCAAACTTTGGACAGCTACCAGTTTCATCTGGTCAGTATAGCTCGCGACAAGCTGAGCTCTCCTGACAGTCTCGCTACACGCGAAGTTGTTCCACGATCCGCTACACGCGGTATCGCAACACGGACACTGAGTTGAGTCCGCCGGATGCGGAGCTCAGCGTACACCCACCCCTCTCGTTCCTATCACGCGACACCCGTCGCAGACCTAGCAACGACGATGAGGAAGAATGTCTCGGAGGAGGCTCTACGCTCCTAGAGAAGGAAGACCCGAAATGGGCGCTCCATATTTTTTTCCACCGCTGCTCCCGCACGGCTCCCAGGGCCGAGGTAGCGCCTCCGCCAGGGCACAAAACCATGCGGATAGTCGGAAGAATAGCAGCGCCGGCTGGAAACCAGGACCACGAAAGCCTTCAGCTCTTCTAAAACTCCACTGGCCTTCTCGCTTGAAGCGCCACCCGCCAAAACATTCTAAACCATACAGTCACCCATCGCTCTGGATGAGCATTGGAACGAAGGACTGCACAGGATAAGCGCATGGCATATTCCGTCACCGTCACCTCACCGAGATGTTTGGCGCGACGGACCACAACGCCTGCTCTGGCGCTGCCGCCATCGAGCCTTCAGGGCGCTGTCACCAAAGGACACTAGTTCGTCCACAAACGTCCACCACGGACCCAACCACGACGCTCGCCGTCCATCGTAGATTAACGCCGCGACGCCCATCACCATGTTGGACGTTCGCCGCCACAACGACCCTCGCCGTCCTTTCCACAATCCCTAACCACAATTCTAGTCCTCAAATTTGTATTGCTGTGTTATATTGTTAATATAAATTTAGTTTAATATACTTCTGTTATGTTTATTTATATTTTGTTAAATAAGTATGTAAATTCAATTGTTGTTTCATTTAGAACACCCCTAAAGGGTCACCCAACCTCAATTTCAGACGCTTTAGCAAGACAAGGCTCTTCAAGCCCAGACGGCATACTAGAAACCCTGCTCGTGAGGTTAGCCTGGGTACATTGTTCTGGATAGCCATCTTGGGAACTTCTCCTGGGGTACTACCTCCTGTAACAGGCTACCGAAAAAAAGCAAGCCATAACCGATAATTACATTTACATAGAATATAGCATTTTAATATTTTTTCGCACTAACAATTTCTTAATTGGCTGCTTATTGAGGAGTGAGCCCCCCTCTTCTGGGTTCGCGCCTTAGTGAAACCAAAAGAAAAACAAATTACAATGTAAAAAATGCAAACATGTTTGTAGTAAAGAAGTCTCCTGTTACTATACAGAATAATATTAAGGATAGATACATATTAATACTTTTAGATAGCACAGATACCTTTACAATTTTAGAAACAAACTCGACAATCTCCTTTCCAGATAAGATTGCAGATATCTTCCACGTGCCGCCTCTGCAGCATTTGAAAACTCCTCATGCAAGCCTTTCCGCGTTATGCCCGCGCAGTTTTATTGCAAGATGACGTCATCCAGACCGACAGATGTCCTTCCGGACGATGCGGCACCGTGCGGTCTGGAATATAAAAGGTCCGCATGTTCTCGGCGATGCCAAACAACCAACACAGGACAACGGTTCGATAAGACAACATAATTTTTTCTTGAAATTGCCTGAAAAAGGTCTTTAGAGAAAAACATTTAGAACTTTGCATGTTGCACATGTACATGAAAAACAATTTTAGTCGAAAAAAGATATCTATTGTAGAATGAGGGTTGTTTTTAGTTATTGCTTGTTTATGTTCAACACTTAATATTATGTATTTCTTTTCAAAGTACTTCTAGAATAAATATGTTTAACTTAATGCAAAGCAATTGACTTTGGAATAAGTAGTAATAAAATGGAATAATTTTATTTTATTTAATATTCTGAGTCTTGTAATTGAGCTTTTTAAAGCTTGCGACTATTTGTGAATACATTATTGGATTAATAGCAATAAAATAAAGCTAAAAGGATGGACGATCTTTATCCACTTCATATACCTTACATATAGAATTTTTTTTTAAATCATTCTTATTTTATATAATTATTGTCTTACACTATGACAAAATTTTGAACTTGCACGTTCTTCTGTTGTCGCAAAATACTTTATCGTTGTCGGACCAAGAAAATTTACAAAAAATATAATTTTCTGTATAAGTTCTGCTAGCCGTAATTTTTCGCGGACAGGTTAAATTTTCCATTGAAAATGCAACGTATTTTGAGAACCACTTGTTAAAAAAATATTGTTTCACTCAATGATACTCTTTTATAAAATAGCAATTGTTATCACATTTAACCAGTCTCGTAGCCCTTTACGTTCTTGAAATAGCAATAGTGGTCAAATAAAAAAGAACTCTATAATCTCGTAATTCAGTTGAATTGCGAGTGATGAATTCAGATACCGATCGATTGATTGACAACCGATAATCAAACATGTATCTATTTCCCACAATTTAGGTAAACTATAGTTTTTATCTTCGTTTGTTATATTTGAATATATTTACATACACGTACGTATGTGTGATTTTGTATATGAACCACCCCCGTCGTCGTGGTGAGAAGAGGTATATTTGTAGTACCTACTTCTATATTGCTCATCAGAGACTTCTTCACCAAATAGAGATAAATTCCTGTGACACGTAATGCGATGCGCGCATGCCTCAGTTTAGATTATAACATGAATTATTACCAAATAAATAAATACAACTTGAAATGTTATTTTTGATAATTATTCAACAGTTACAACCTAAAAAATAAGCTGTGGCCGCCTCAGGACTGACCGCCATCACAAAGTACTTGTATAAAATACATTTTAGCAACAAAGTAAAAAAAAAAAACGTAAAAACAAATCTCAAATAAAAGTTGTTCGTTATTGCTTTTATAGCAACTTTTGTTAAAAAAATTTTTTCACAATATTTCTCTGTTGTGAAATATTCGCAAAAATCTTAAAATCGACACGAGTAAACTCCCATTTCTAGTCAACCGATTTTTACCAAAAGATCCATCGAAATCTCGAAATGTCAAAATCGGTATGATCACAATACCTCCCTTATATGTTGACGGTCGGTAAAAATGAACTTGATATTTTAGGAAACCGATTTTAATTAATGTTCATAGTTTAAAATAAATATTTTCATTTTCTTTTGTTGGTAATGTATTTATTAAACTCTTTTGATCGTGCGTATACATACCACAGAACAATAGACTTAAGAAGCGACTTACCCATGTTAAAAATTTTAACCGTTCGACCTGCATTGTGCAAAAACATCCGGAACTAATACCGTGGAACCGCAAAATTTGAATGCATCATCATGTACTTTTTATTCTTAGTAAGAATTCTACATTTGTTAAACATGTACACATTTCTTGTTTAACATAAAATTTTGCTAAATAGATCCAAAAATTTTATGTCCAAGAAAAAGTGTGCATGTTTAAAATAAATTGCGGTACTTGGTGATTTTAAATGTACAGCAAATAAAACTAAATATAAAATATTTTTTATATATTTATTTTATTTTATATCTACATACTACAACCACAAAAATGTGCAACAAAACACTATCTAAATTAGTAACATATTCTTATTATAAACAATTTTTGCCATATACCTTTTTCTGTTAAGTCATTAATAGGGGAGATATTTCGAAAATTTTGTTTTAGGACGTATAAGCAGTTCGATTTTGTAAGAACAAACAAGATCTGGTTATTTTGGTGATTTTATAGTGTAATACTGACTTGTATAAACTTGGTTATATTGTAAAAAAGGCTTTACAGTTTTGGGTTATGTTTGTATTATTTTAGGTTAGTATTATATTTACAAAATATTTAAGATGTCACTATTCAAAATGAAATAGGACAAATGATATTTTTTTAAATGACATATTTATTATCTGACTTTCCAAATTATTTTTCTGTAATACCAACATGACATACAGTTTCAAAGGTGCAAACTGTTGAAAACAAAATTTCCTCTTGGTTTGTTCTTACAAAAGTGAACTGCTTATATCGCCATAACTCCCTAAATTTTCATCCAAGTGAAAAAATGCACAGAATAAATGAGATTTGTTTTCTTATTATGAACAATTTTTGCAAAAACACTTAATGTCTGTATTAAAACTTCAATATTTCGGTCAAAATTAACTAATATAAATAGTTGTATATATGAATTAACTGCAATGGAATTAAAAAAATCAGCTGTGCCCACCACAGAACCGACTGCCATCATAAAGTATTTGTATAAAATACATTCTAGCAGCAGAGTTGAAATATTTGGCCTAATATTTTCTAGCAGAGATATTATTTATCATGACCATGGAAACGTTACATTACGCTAATTTTTCGTAAGAAGTATGAAAAAATTGAAACTAAAATTTTAAAAAATTTCATTATTTCATAGTTATTAGTTATTACATTTATAGCAACTTTTGTTCAATAAATTTTTTCAAAATATTTTTCTGTTGATAAATATTCGCAAGAATCTTAAAATCGACACGAGTAAACTCCCATTTTTGGTCAACCGATTTTTACCAAAAGTGGCCAACTCGTGTCATTGATGTCAAAAGCTTAAATATGCAGTTTCATAAAAATCGTTTTAGCCGAATTTGTTCTGCACGTGTACACAGACAGACAGACGGACAGACGGACAGACGGACAGACGGACAGACGGACAGACGGACAGATGGACAGACGGACAGATGGACAGACAGACTGACGGACAGACAGACCGACAGACATCATGCTAAGAATAGTCAAAACGTTATGTAGGGACCTCAATTCGTGGAGATACATCGAAATCTCGAAATGTCAAAATCGGTATGATCACAATACCTCCCTTATATGTATATGTTGGCGGTCGGTAAAAACAGAGTTCAAAACTCAAAGCACACTTAGGCCCGATTTCTCAATATTGGTTTAATCTTACTGTTAGATAATCTATACCTTCCAGTTAAACTAATCATTAAACCCAAGAACATTTCTGAATACAAATAAATCTATTGGTTCCGTAATCTTTAGATTATTCTTGGGGCATGCGCATATTACTTAAACGTATGTCTTACCTAAACTCTGAGCGCTGACCGCACCGTCGGGCATGCGCATTTAGCTGTCATATAAGTCAAATTTGTAAACAACTTAACCTATATCCACCTTATTTACAAATAGTAGAAACTAATTTATCATGAAACCATGGGGGTAGATATATTCTTTGCAGAACGGTAAGATTTATAATGAGACACTTCAATTAATTTTCCAAAAACTAAACTTTATTTGTAGCGAAATAGCGACTTTTACAATGTTGTCGGCAGTAATAAAGTTTAGTTACAAAAGTAAAAATTGTTGTTCCAAGATTTATTTACCTGTTTTTCACAAAATACTGTTATTTTACTACTAATATGGAACCAAACTACTTTTAAAACTAATGATTTATACAGATTTTATTTATTTTAAACTGAGCTAGTAATATAATCGGGACATAAACGGTACCTGCTGTGACGGTTAAGTTTATCTTAAGATTACCTGAGGTTCAGCTCCAACTGTACATTGAGAAATACAATCATGTGATAATCTTTAGTTTAACCTTTACTTCTAGTTTAAACTGATATTGAGAAATTGGCCCTTAGAATTCAAAACTCAAGTGGCTGAATATTGAAACTGTGGCGCTGTATGTATTTATTTATTTATTTATTTATATAAGAGACACAGCAGAAGCCGAGGCTTGTAACGCTTTGTATAAATAACAAAATACAATATTAAACATACATAAACTCAAAGTAACAATAATAATTATAGCGTAAAATAAAAATAAATACAAAAAATTAATTTGAGAACAGAGAAGACAATCAATAAAAATGAAACAAATAATTCAAAAAAATAATACACTTTGTTAATAACAGACACCGAAAAAAGCATTTGTACATTTTATCAATTACATAGTAAAAATTGATCTAGTCTATTTTTGAATACATTAATACTAGATGTTGACACAACATCACATGAGAGAGAATTGCACCGATCAAAAATTCTGTTTGTGAAGAAGTTCATATGACTGTTGCGAAATGAAGGATATTAGTGTCATCTAATAGCATATCAAGAAATTGTGAACGCTGTCCAAGGTCGTATATCTCTATGTCAGTAGTGTAATATATACATTCGTAGAAATTTAAACTGAGTAGGCATTTCTTCCGTGTTTCTTTTTTTTTTTTTTTTCGTCCCGAAATATTTTGTCAATGTAGTTCTTGTGATTTATATCGTGGACTACGGGATTCGATTTGAGGATCTCAGTAGGAAATCTTGCATCTTATCACATTCCCACGCTAAACGTTTACCGCTAAAGTAGTAAGATAGGTGTGCGCTATATAGAAGTATTAAATATATGGGAAGAGAGAATGAAACAGATTGATATTGCTTTCTCAATCTCCGAATTAATAACGGCATCGCTTAATTTAAATAACCTCTTCGGTTGAAACATACGCTTTTAAATATTTGATTTTAAATTATACTGGTACGTCTGAACACTGCTAAAAAAATGCAGCTTAAAGACAGAAATTTCTTTTGAATAAGTAATTGGACTCAGAACTCCACGCTGGCTGGGGCACCGAGCTCGCACAATTGAGGAGTGACATTACCGGTGGCGGCACTGTGCTCCAATGCAATATGGCTGGTGTCTCTAGTACTCAGCTGTCAATATGCTAATAGCAAACAGGTTAATTTAAGCACAGTACATTTTTATTTTATGAAAATGCGAGTAAATATTTGCGATTTTTTTTAATTTTTAAGCGCTACACATGTATCTATGTGTATAACAGAAGGTGGGCATCAAATTACAGTATTTAAAATTTAATTTCAGTAGATTGATTGAAGTGTAATTTGTAGTTGAGCAAGTGTTAAATGCTGGGCACGTAATTTTATGTGGTACATCTGAGTGTCAGTCATCTGATTTTACAATATATGGATTCTGTTTGCAAACAAGTGCATTATGTTCATTGCCTCATGAAATAAAATTAGTTTTAATTGGACTGGAGCAGCTAAAAGTAAAATATGCAACTTGCAGGTGCAAGCATATTATAGCAGTTTTGTTTTTCTGCGACAAATGTAATGAGCAAACTCAAATAGTATCAGTTACTTATTAACTAAAAATATATTCCCATGCCTTCCTCCTCTCCATAACCAAATCTTTTCCCAATTTGGACTTAATATTAACTTTCCCTCCATTTATACTCCACTTTCCCTACTTTTATAGTTTTTCACAACTTCTATCGACATTCTAACAAAAATTCAAAGCTAGAACATATATGTAATAAGTTCAAACAGTACTAGAGTACCTAGTACAATATTTGACTACCAGACTGCGTATTCGAACGTATCAGTTCTCAATACACGATGTAAAATGGTTAATGAAATACGGTCAGCGCTCGATTGTACAGGGTCTCTCAAAGTTTACAGCCGTATTTAATATGAAAAAATCTTTATCGGTAGATTTGCTGTTCAAATCTGTTTCAAAAATACCTGCATTTGTATAGAGATTATTAAACAATTTTTCTCGGTTTAATGGTTTTTATGAGCGAACATTTTAGTTGGAGGATGCCTTACTTAATACATTTTTGGTGAGAATATATTGTATAGGTGTAGTTCGCTGTTCGCTGCTACACATGCTGGCGTGCGGGTACATATTTCTTGAATTTAGTAATGTACAGTACATTAAGGTGTAATACCGTTAGCTCGTGACTAATCGTTGTAATATGTATGCAAACCATGGAAGATTTATAGATTTATACGGATAATTGGTTTCAATTCGATTTTATAGCTAATTTAACGCCGCATTTTAGCAGAGAATCGCCATTTAAATTTGCTGATATTAAATATTAAACTTACTAAAATGTTAATAATTTAATTATTTAAACTGATGAATTATTTTGATCTTATTATCTATGTACTTTATGTACATATGCAAAAGTATCAAGTCATTTCAAACGTTTATTCAACTACCTAAATACTGGACGTATATACTAATTAGGAGACAGATATATATACTATAAATACAACTAGTAAACAAACTGATAACACAGTTAATGTTTTAACAAGAGCCCAAAAAACTAGAAGGAACTGGGCAGACTATGTTATGCGAGCGATACGAAAACGATGGGTAAATTCCGAGGAAATGGACACCCTCGGTAGCTGATGAAGAAAGGTAGGTAGAAGACTCTAAATAATTCCTAGAAGAAACAGTCAAGGTGCACAACTCAAGTCAAGAAATTATAGAATTCAATGGCCGTGAGACATCCAAAGTGTTGATTACTCGACACGGTTGTGTTACCTTAGTCGTGTATGTTTCCTGTAATATACATAGACTATAATTAAAAATTACTGTTTTATAACGTTGAAGACACAGAATGTCTTAAAACGTATTTTTTGTGCGACCATATCAAAAACAGTTCTTTTTTATCATCTAGTACCGGCCAAAGAGTAAATCTTTTTCGGCCTAGGCCGATTCGCTCATTTTTTGCCGCTGGATGCTGGCGCCATCTACGTGTCATTTCTTCAGTTACAAGATCACCATAGTTACATTGAAACAAATGATAGTCAAACATTTATAATTGTAATAATTGTTCAATAACCATAAATTATCTAATGTAAATAAATAAATTTAATTTTTCTAATAAAAATTACTTTTGGTCGTCCCAAAAAATATAATGTGCATCTTTGCCATAAAGATCTTTTTTGTCCTTATCTGTTTGAAGTCCTCGACTGCGCCTCCTCTTAATTAAATAATTAAATTTTTTAAACAGACCGTGCACCCGGTAAACAAATACATTGTTATAACAGTGCGTTTCTTTGAGACGCACGTTGTCTGCTAGGAAAATCAGACTTTACAACAAATTTTCACAGATTACACATTATAAAGGTATAGAATAGTTTTGGTAACTCGTTCCTACCGAAAGAAATATTTTTGAACCTACATTTTAAAATTATTACATAGTTAACTAAGTATTTCTGTCACTTGTTCAGTCGGAATAGTGGATAATTTGTGTAAAATATCACTTTCAATTATTTTTTACTTGTACGATATGACCCTGTATTATGTCTCTGAAGTTTTATAATATACTTTAAAATCCATTATTTTCGGCTTAATGTGAGCGATTTCACTGTCAGTGTAGGCTAAAATTAGAGTGGGCTGTGGTTTAAACTATGCGTAATCGTACCAATATCTTAGTAAGCTCTTGTGATTTATATCGTGGACTACGGGATTCGATTTGAGGATCTCAGTAGGAAATCTTGCATCTTATCACATTCCCACGCTAAACGTTTACCGCAAAAAGGTCTGCAGAGAATATCTTGAAACCGTTTCACTGGCTACACTGCAAATAACTCCTCTGTTTCGAATCTCGAGTAATGATTACAATTATTTAAACATTACAAAGTTTAATTTATTTAAAGAATTACATTAAAAATATAGAAATTTAGTTTTTTGAAATAAGTAGTCATCAAACGCTTCTTCGTTGTCTAAATTAAGAACTTACAAAAGAAAGAAGTTGACTTCGTCATAGCTATTTTTAACATATAATAATACATTGACTTATATCCATTTGCTCTTACATCGGATTTCATTTACAATTCTTTCTTGAATTACGTCCACGTGTTTTCCGCTTGTGTACGTTCGATGACGTCTGAGTCCGATTGTGGCAGACAAAGGCACGTATCCATTCGTACCACGCGTCACCTTTTTCATTCAGTCTTGGAATCTAAGACCGCTTTTACAAAAATAATGAGATTATTTAACGCTTCTAATGATTGTGAGGTTTAATTTTGTCCTGGGAACTTTGTCCTGGAGACCAATAAATCAGCATCAATAAAATATACCTACATCCTTCTCTAGAATTTGCATGTATTCTCAATTCTCATTCATGTTTGATTTACGTTCTAACTCCAATTTCTAACCGGACGTAAGAGCAAGGCATTACTGGACTTGTATACAGTTTGTAGGTATGACCACCAAAAAACCCTTATAACGTCACTCATGTGTCTGTCGGTCTGTCTGTCTGTCTGTTCGGTAAAAATTGTAGCCAAACGGCTAAACCTAGAGAGTTGATATTTGGCATGCTTATACAACTCTCTGACACGCACATAGGAAAAATACTAAAACATCAAAAAAACCCATCCCCCTAAAAATATAAACAAATATGTGCTCATCGAAAAAAAAATATATTTTTTTAAATACTAAGTAGGGTATCAAATGAAAGCAAACTTGCACAAATTTGCAAACTTCTAAACACCGTTTTATCGAACGCTTTAAATTACGAAGCTAGAACAGAAGAATAAACTCCATCAATTTAATAAATAGAACTAAAAATTTTACGACGGTTTTGTACTGGAAATTCTAATTGTACTACCTGAAACAGTAATCAAAGAAAATAATTTGCAAGTTAAAGTTTCCGTAAGTGTTTATTAAATCTACCAAAAATCAGTGTCATATAATTTAAGTGTACTCGTTGTTCATGTAAATGTCACTCTAGTTTGACCTAAAGTCACTGGATTATACAAAGTAGCGCAAGCCTTTGAAGAAGCCGACAGACCCCCAGGGTTTGATTGGCAACATTGCTTCCCCTATTAAGCAAACTAAAGCAGCAATTTTTACGTTCTTAAGTTTGCGTCTGCGCTGTCACATCTCTCTTTCTTGCTCTAATTTAATAACCTCCTTTGTCAGCGGTTTGAATATTTAAGGTTAAGTTTCATTTAAATTTATATATTATATCCATTTTATTTAATAAAAATAAAAAAAATAATTGAAATTGTACCACAATTTTGTTATAGTGAATCTTTGATTAAAAAAATCGTGATTAAAATGATTAAAATAAAAATTTTGGTAGTACTAGTTTCTTTTTTTCGTACTGTTGGAATCACTGAAAATCATTTGTGTTGGCGACATTTTTAGCCCCAGTATGGCCGCCGTTGCGGTACTTTATATAATATGGTGACTTAAGTTTGACCTACACTTAGAAGTAATAGTCAGTGAAAAGACATTATTTCTTACAATTCAATTTTTTTAGACTCTTTTAGGCGACAAAATGACGGTATGAGGCGTTTTTGGTCATACCTACAAAATCCTAAAAAGGGGGCAGGCTCACATATTATAGGCTCTGAGCCTTTTTGTGAACTGTCTATTTTTTACTATTTTGCCACAAATGTCAATATTTAAACCATAACATAAAAGTGTCCATATATTTGTGATTCGATACTAAAAATGTGTAAAAATACACATTTTTTTTCCTAAATTTTGAAATTTGTATCAAAGGTTTTTTAACTGATTTTAACCAAAACATAATTTTGAGTTAATTTTGGGGTGAGAATTATGAAAACAATATTAAAAAAAAATAAGCATCTTAGTTTTTGACTTAGAGCCAATTTGCGTCAGTTGTTGCCCAAACTACAAAATTCATTAAACTTTGTTGATCTATGACCAAAAGTACATACTTATACCAGTTTTCAATAAAATCGAAGACAAGATTTTTTTTGCTTTAAAATCACAATTTTTTTAAGGTCTACCCCTTACGATTTTTTCAGTTTTTAGCCATTTTCAAGGGTTTTGGATTACTACCTGTACAAAACAATAATTGGCTTATTAAAAGCCTTTTTTTAGATTAGATTTAGATTTATAAAACAAAGTGGATGAATTTTAAAAATTCAAACCTCAGATTTCCATCCCTAACCATCATTTAGATAGGAATTATCAAAACTTTCAAAAAAAATTAAAAAAAGTAAATTTTTAAAATTTTTCTTTTGTTTCATAATACGGTTACAAGTTAATTAAGACCTCAAGATTTTAAAAATTTCAACTACAGTTCTTTATCATATTTCGTTTCGTTTTTTGAGATACGTCAATACGAAGATGAAAATTTCTATAAATCATCATCATCTTCATTGGCGCTTAAGCCCGTGTTGAGCCTAGACCTCCTGTTTCCAGGCTTTCTGTTTCCAAAATATTTTTACACAATTTATTTGACATAAGCAGGATTTGAACTCACGTCCGTGCTTAGCGGGCAGCAGCAAATACAGGCGGTTTAACGCTTACAGCCACAGTCTTGCTCTTCTTAATTACGCCATAATAAAATTTGTTATTATTTTAAAATACGCAAAACAAATAAGGCCTCTATTTTATTCTAGACTAAATAAACTACGAAGAATCAAAAAATTCTAACCACAGGTCACTATCTCTAACCGTTTCCGAGTTGTGCTTTTTTTTAATTCCCAATTTTCACAAATTATGTAAATTAAGTCATTAAAAAAAATAATAATAATCTCAAAATACGTTTAAAGACCTATTTTTTTTTAGACCAAATAAACTAAGGAGAATCCCAAATTTTTAACCTCAGGTAAGGTTTTAACTAATACTGCATAAATTAAAATACTGCATACTGCTGTGAGACAGAAGCCTCACCAAGCCGTAGCTTTCACTATCGTACTGCTACTATATATTGAGCCTTTCACTCCGAAGGATGAAATTTCAGATCTCTCATGGTGACCCAATCCGGGTTGAGAGCAGTGTTAATTTGTGATGCCATGCCTTATTTATTTTTTAATGAGGATGAGGTGATAAGGATGAACTCAGAGAAGCAGGGTCGCTACCATTGCGCTACCGAGATTGGCAAAATTAATTAACTGGCTAAGGAAGAAGATGTATGGAAGGCAGTCAAGTAGGTAGGCAGCCAGATAAGCAAGTAGGCAGCCAGACAAGCAAGTAGGCAGGCAGACATGCAAGTAGACTAACAAGAAAGTGGGTGTCTCTCTGTCATTTAAATCCTTTTACGCGGAGGGTATAAGGATTTCTTTTTTTTTCTCATGAAACTCTAAAAACAAAATGATTTATATCCTAAATAACTTCTCAGTAGAAATATGGTAGATTATTGGAATAATTAACGTGATTAAACACAAGTACATGGCCGAATGATATTAGCTAGAAAGTTATTAATTCTATTGACCCAGAAACGTGGTATATATAATTTGCAAATAGCTCATTATTAATATTGAGATAACAACCACATGAACTGCATATTACTGTGCAAAGCAGTATGCTGGCGAAGGCTGATCAAAGGTGGTTACCGACAAATTGCGTTACTCTGACCAAATATGAACTTTAGTGATTACGTCAACTTGACAAGAATTCAACTACAGGATCAAGGACTCTTGTCTCTGCAAAATAACGCTACATATTGATATCCATTGGCTCTTTATATCAGATTTTAATTCGGACACAACTGTTGTAACTACCATGAATTGATTTAATACTGATTACTAGGGTCATACTGATTACGTTACTCTAAACTGCAAACTGGCGTTCGTAATGTAGGAGCCCCGAGGAAAATATACAAAGACGTGATACTACAGACACTTAAAAATGCAAACTTAAGCTGCCATAATTGGGAAGAGTTGGCAAAAAACCGGAATATATGGCGAAGAACATTATACATGTATGAAAACCAAAGACAGCAAGCCGTACGAGCCAAAGCAATAGCGAGGAAACAGAAAACATCGGAAAACAACAGCACTGCCGTGCTAACATGCCCTATTTGTGACAGACGTTTTACGGCCAAAATAGGTACCTTTAGTCACCTTAGAGCCCATGAAAGACGCAACACTCTATAAAATAAAATAATATATATATATATATATATATATATATATATATATATATATATATATATATATATATATATATAGAGAAATAAAAATTCTTATTTACTCGTCAAAATTAATTAATTAAATTAATTAAAATATACTAAGAGACGTTTCGACTGTGGAATCCAGTCATCTTCAGTCTAAAGTAAATTGAACTATAAAATAAAAAACTTCAACATTGCCAAAACTAGACCACTGGAAATACGTGGTGGTGCGACATGTTATATCGGACAGACAATGATTGTCCAATGATTGTCAACGGACAGACATTGTCTGATCTCACAACAAATCGTATTGCTACTACAATACTGCCAAAATAAGCAATAGTCGGACGTTGATCGATCATCGTATACAATTTCAGTAATGTACAAAAGCTAGAATCTACTCCTGACTCTTGTCGTGAGAACCAGGGATCATGAATTTATGTTATACAAAAATTTAGAGAATATTACTCACAAAAATGAAAACAACTAAATCTAACACTTATCTGTTCTACACTCTTAAATATACTGGTCTGGGCGGTAGAAGCTCACTCCCACGGGACTCCCAGGACAGCCCGACGGTCTCCTCACGTACACGTCGGAGCGTCTCTTCCTTTCCTACGTGGCTGGATCCAGGAAACAAGATTATGTCAGCAAAAGCCTCCGGACTCCCACCCAATTGGATTCTCAAAAATGTTCAAACAGAAAACAAACGAAAATACAGAAAAGGAAAACGTAAACGACATCGATAATCCTCAAACGGGAACAAAAACGAGACGGAAACTACGACGAGACGGAAACGATGTCGGGACGGAAACGTAGACGAAACGGAAACGGCCTAAAAAAATATATAAACGGAACTAGAAATTTGATTCTGGGTGCGCAATGTGCGCACATTTCCGCTACAATGAGCACGTAAGAATTTTCATCAGAAATTCCCAAAAATTCGTATCTCGCAATACGAATTATGGTACAGAGCTACTCTGTGCCTACTTTGAAATAAAGATAGACTCACCTAACTTGTGATGCGGCCGTATGTGTGTTTGTTGACCCCTTTTCTAAGTCCTGGTGGTAACTTTCGATGTATAATTGCACAAATTCACTGCACTAAATCGTAGAATAAAATGTATTGCTATTGAAATCTGCAGAAGATTTAATCTCGCTACTTATATGTTCGTACAGTAACTTCTTCGACTGTCACCACGTCTTGTTTTATCAGCGGTCAAACATTTTATGCAGCGCTCGGAGTCTAGGGTTTGTGACTGTCTGAACCTTCCTGAACATGCTTTCCTAGGTGCGCTGTGTAACACTAGGCTAGGGGAAGGCTGGTGAGTACTCTCGGCGACACACATACGTGATCCGGGTGGTCTACTCTATTCAAAGCAGGGACCCAATTTTTTTGAGTGTAACAATATATATATATATATATATATATATATACATATATATTGTGACTCCTATAGTCGAAATCGACGAAGGATTATTATTATTATTACTAGGGTATGGACGTACTCATGCTGTGAAATAAATCTAGTATGTCTTCATAAGCGTATCACTGATTCCGCAAATATGAGGGTTACCTTTTATGTTTTTACCAACAACCACTAGATGGCAATATTGAAATGTGTCATTACTATATTCGTAAAATTTGACATTTATTATTGTGAAATCAGTGGCAGCTTAAAAATTGACCGAGTAGTTGGTTGACAGTGAGCGTTTAAAAAAACAAGAGTGTGAAAAAAATGATATTACTCGTGAAGGTTCTCATTGGATGATTTCTTACAATTATCGTAAAGGCCTAACTCCACAACAATGCATAGATGCGCTTCGTTCAACTTTTGGTAATGAAGCACCATCAGAAAAGCCTATTTACAATTGGTTTGCAGAATTTCGTCGTGGTCGTACGTCCGTCAGTGATGAATCTCGTGAAGGTCGACCAAAATCGCTTGTGATTCAAATAAAACATCGAAGTTGTACGCAAAATGATTAAAGAAGTTCGGCATGTGACTTACAGTGAGATACAGGCATCCTTTGGCATATCGCAGACTGCAATACATTCGATTTCGCATGAACATTTAGCTGTGAAAAAGATTTGTTACCGATTGATTCCACATAATTTGACCGGAGCTCAAAAAAAGGTTCGTGTTGATTGGTGTAAGGGAATGCTAAATGGTTCTGTTTTGTCTTGCACAACTCGTTGCGACATTATAAAAAAATATCATTGATCTTGTTCATATTTTTTCTGTTTTCTGAATAGCTTTCATGGTAAGAGATAATCACGTGATATCTCGATGTTGAAAAAAATGTGACAAGTCGGTTTTGCATTGTGCCTCCTCAGTTTTATGATAACCCTTGAATTATCTCAAATATATATTTTTTCCAACCAATGAATGGAAATTTTAATAATCCAAAACATTAAAACAAAAATGTTTATTATGTTCCTGTATACACAAAATACTTACTAATCAACTTATGTTTCATAAACTCTATTCAAAACAAATATAACGCAATCAGATTATGAAAAAAATTCAATGAATTTTGTTTTAATAATAAATATCTGATTAAAAATTTCTACTTAAATAGCTGTATTAATTACGTTGAAAGAAATCATGATGTTAAATTTAATCTTGGCAGGCGTGAAAAAATATTTATAAAGCAATTCAGAAATTCAGCTGTTTTGGTTACGCAATCAAATTTAATGAATTTTGATTTTGATAACAGATAAAAGCGGAATTAATGAAGAAGTGGAAAAATCGATTCGCTGTTAAAACAACAACAGGGAATCCTGTTTAAGCCCTTACTACGGAAATATTTGCGATATTTAAAGGGACATAATTTGAATAACATCGTTTTTCTAATCAGCAAGTTAAATATTTCCTGATCAGTTACTTTAGAATCGGTTACAAAATTTAAATAAATTAATATTTTATTTATAATATAAGAATAAGGTAATCGTAATATTAGGGTGCAATACAACGGTTCCGAAACAACTAAAAATCTCCTCCAAGGATGCGCCACTACACCAACATTTTTAAAATATAATTTGAATAAGCCTTAATATTCTTAGATTGCGGGGAGCCACCTTATAATGATTGAATCAGATTGACCATTTAATTCAAGATATATTTATTTAAATATTCTTTGTTTGTACCTCTTTTGAACATATAATTAAGGTCTCCCACTTTTAAGATTCTTTTTTTTTTTTGTTCGTCAAATATTTCTGGTTTCCTATTTTTTGTCGCTGGATTTATCAGGAAGGCCATTTTCTCGTCTTCTGTTCCGCAACAGCTCTGGGCCCGCGTTAGTAAGAGTTTTGCCATGCTGCCATAGACTCTATTCTAAATTTTATCTAAAATAAAGTTATATGGAACCACTATATAAAACCACAATAGAACACAATAGTGAAAATCATTTAGAAGTCAACTGTTAATTGCGAGGAAGTGAACAGTTGTATTTTATTAAATTCTTTAAACCATGTTTCAAATGTTTTATTTCTCATAAAATTAAATTCCAGATTATCTCTAATTTTAATCCTACTTACATTCTTTGCGTATTCTTCTGTAAATCTTATTTCCGTTTCTGAAAATCCCTACAATTATTTTGCCCGTGATTATAAATTATTCTATATAATTATGAACGTAATGAATATTGTTTTGAAATTAATTTAATCTTTCTTAAAGAGCAAAACAAAAGCAGTGAAACAAAAACGAGCGCTTGATGCATCCCAGAGCACACTATGCATTCATTGGTCCATATTCATTGCAGTTTTAGAGTTGCACTGGGAGACATGAACGTAGTTTATTCACTTTTACTGGGGAACCACGTGCAATTAAACTCATTCATTAAAATAAAAGTGTTATAACCACCATATCGTGCTGCGTCTCTTGTACTTTGAGGTTGCTGTTCCATATATTACATCACCTTATATTTCTAATGAAAAAAGTTTTTAATAGCATAAATGTAATAATTTAATTTTTTGACCTATAATAAGTAATACTTATCTTTGCTATTTTAAGAGGGTTAATCAATACATATGGTCCTCTAATTTGACATATTTTTATTAACAATAAGGAGACAATAGAGAAACTCTGTATTCCTCAACTTAATCTACCCGAGAATTATACATTTGTTTAATTATTATTAAAAATTCCTATATGGTAGCAATTGGGTTCTTTACCTTTGTTAGCCACCTAACAGTCGTGCACCCAGAATTAGTCTTAAAGGGGCGTTTACACATATGGAATTTGAAATGAAAAGGATAATTGCGCGAATTGTGCAATTATTAATAATTGGGAGGGGAAGAGTGATTTAATATGATGCATCAGTCATTTGTGAGCTGATTAGCATTAATTTTTTACACTTAGTTATTTTAGTCGATTTTTATAGTAGTTTTTATTATTCGGTTTTCTTTACTCCGGCTATTTTTAAGATGAACCTGCATTATATGCATCATATCTTAGTGAAATTTTAGTTCAAGCTTGGAAAGACGACTGCAGAAACACTTGAACTTTAAAAAGTACATTTGTAGAAGATGCTCTAAGTCGACCTGCATCTTAAGTGCTTCGGAAGTTTACGAAGAGACCGAGCTCGTTAAATCACGCAGTTCTGTCTGGTAAAAATAGTCTGAATTGTGAGGTAGCTGGTTCAAGGCACCATTGGTGATATTATACGGGAGAGAATAATATGTTAACATTACTTCCATTTTCAAAATTATTCACCCCACATCCAGGTGTAAGAGTTCACCCCCCTGGCATCAGCGAATTGCTTCGTTGCAGAAATAGGCCGATGTAAAATAAGTAATATTTAAAAACAATTAAATGATGAGAAATCGATCAAGTAATTTCTAAAATCGGATAAAATGTTAGCCAGATTCACGAGTTAATCTAGACTAATCGACGGTCAGCTGTTAGATAGGTTGTAGAAGAAATAAAAACAGTTCTTGTCAAGACATTTTGATCAATGTCGTCAACCAGAACAACGTGAGCTCACACTTCTTTTCCAAGTTACTTTTGTTCTCCATCCACCAAATTCAACTGACCTACTGACGCCGCGTGCCTATTTTGAATTGAAGAATTCGTTAAAAAGACGCCGTTTTCAAACAATTGAAGACACAGAAACAAGATCCAAAAGCGACTTTAATAAGTGCTCACAAATAATTGCTAGAATTGGAAAAGCAAGTGACAGCAAAGTGTAGTTACAGAAGATCAGTATTTCAAAGGTGATGATTAAAATGTATAACAATTTCATAATAATACAATTTTATGACACATGTTCGCGATTTCTTTTTTTATTTATTTAACCACATATATTCTTTTAATTACATGAAAGATGAGTAATTTAAGAACGTCTTATGTTAAATGTTTACCGAGAGGAGCACAAAAATTGCGAGACGCCTACATCAGTGCGAAAGCCGATGGGCGCGCTTAGTGATAATTAAGGGACTAAATTTTCTACTGCTGTACCACTTGCATACCGTTGTCGTCCAAGGTATTTCGTAGACAATAACTTGAAGGAACCAGAACCGGGCAGTAAAATGGACGGTCTTGAATTTGTCAAAGGAAAGATTTCAGAAGATCCACTAATATTTGTCCAGGTATATGGTGTGTGACATCATATTATCGTCGAACATAACCTTTGACAAGCAGATCTAGCATTTTTATCGAATTGTCTTTCTTAGTCGTTTTATTTTTACATAATATCTATCCACGTTTATTTTAGTTCCCTAGTTCAGGCAATCAACGAGAAAAACGCCTCCTGCGGCCCATAATATGGTGGCTGATGATTCTGAAAGTTTACATTCCACAGACGCTTATTTCATTTCGGGAATAAATTGGTGTATCTATGTTTAATTGCCGGTGAAAATAGCATTAAAAAAAAAATCAAGCACTTCCGGATATCTACGCGTGAAGACTCTATAATTTGTATAATTTTAACTGGAGGATGTTACCAAAACAAGATCAAAGAATAAAGACTAGCGTGTCCATGAACATAAATTATCCGCCGACAATCCAGGCTTTTATCCATAGCTGAGATATAGATGTCTATAATTTTCTTGGTATTTTGATTGATTGGTTACTGAATTTCAGTCCGCAACCTTTCGGCTCCACTAGTCACCATTATGTAGCATGTTTCCTTCTTTAAAATTGTTTTCTGCAACGTCTATCGCACCAGTCAAATATGTCCATTGGTTTTTCTGTCTAAAAGACCTACTCGCAGCATGGACCTCTTTATAGCTCCCTGCGTTAATCTGTTGTGAAACAGAGTAAAGCTTTTCTCGGTTAATGTAGTTTCGTTTATACAAAGTAATCTCTCTTATAATAGCCGAGTTCTCCCTGAATTTCAAGATTGCAAGAACACCATATATATGTTCATTAATAGCTATTAAAGTATGCTTCATAAATGACCGAACAATAACAATTTTATGGTTTAAGTTTGTGCAAAACATAATAACAATATTGGTGATGTTCCGTCTATGCACTTAGATGCAACAAGGCTCTATTATCTATGTAATGTATTCACCAGTTGTTCCAGCGATGTCCACTTTTGCATCAACTGTTTTATCATTGTTCGGAGACTGTGAATATTTCATTGACGTACAGAGAGATTTTTGTTCGTGATATTACATATTTTATGAACATCTTTACATTTCGCATCGTGTGAATTTCACACCAGGCATCAATTCACTTATATTAACAGGGAATGTTTTTCAATCCACCGATATTAGCGGTTTGAGGTTTTGAATATTATGAACCTATTAATTTAATAAACGCTATATTTTCTAGACTAGTCTGCTTAAAAAAAAAGTCCAGACTATTAATATAATAGCAATAATTATAATAGGTTCCCTGCAAGTAGAGATACTAAATCAGAAACTAAAGGAAAAACGTCCAAACTTGGCTAACCGAAAAGAAATAATTTTTGTAATCATAATAATTCACATCCTCACTCGGACTTTAACTGGGAAATTATTCCATATCCATCATATTCACCGGAACTCGCGCCTTCAGATTTTCACCTATTTTGGTCTCTAGAACATACACTCAAAGATAAATAACAGTATTTTAATTTTTTATTATAATATATCTCAACTTGTAATACATACCAAAGAGGGAAATTTCAATTAATATGATGTAAATTTATAACGTATTAGAGTAGTAATTCTGAAATGGCTTCTGGAACATACACTCAAAGATAAAAAAAAAAAATAGAAATATCGACGATGCACAAATTCACCTGATCAGTTATTTTAAGTCAAAACCAGAAAACTTTTAGATTAGAAATATTAGTACAACGTTGGGAAGCCGTAATAAATATTGATTGAAATTATATTTTGTAATTACAAAATTATACATATTATTAATTATGGTTTCATATTGTCTACACCAGCGGTTCTTGAACTTGTAGAACACGGGTCCTGTTTAACATAAAAAATTTCTTGGAGGACCCCCTAGTTCTTATGTTCATTGCGTTACACTAATTAATGCAATTTTTTAACTAAGGGAGATATATTCATGTACCAATTAGGTCATATAACTTAAATTTAATTATTTAAATGAATTATAATGAATTTATTTTTTTGTGAACATTAAGGTGGGGACAGTTATGAATCTGTGGGCCAAGAAGTCTAAAATTTAATTTTAAAATTTTGTTAATTTGTAAGGGAGGTAATTTTGGTATTATTTCATAAATAAAATTTCATAAATAAATTCATTATAATCATTCAATTAGAGTAAAATATTTAATCTGTTAAACGATAAAAAAATAATCTATTGCTTAGAAAGGATATTTAAGATAACGGTAGATTTGTTTATTATTTCATAAATAAAATTGATTAATCTATTTGGTAAGATTAACAATTTTAGATAGGAGAGGAGTAATGTAAGGGAGGTAATTTTGGTATTATTTCATAAATAAAATTTCATAAATAAATTCATTATAATCATTCAATTAGAGTAAAATATTTAATCTGTTAAACGATACAAAAATAATCTATTGCTTAGAAAGGGCATTTAAGATAACGGTAGATTTGTTTATTATTTTAACTTGACACTTTGTCAAGGGAACATGAAAAGTGAATCGTAAATTATTGTGTTAAATAAATATACGTCAACCATAAGCACATAAATAATAATTAATTCTGTCTGAGATAAAAATATTAAGATTCGGCTATTTTCTAATGGGATATTTATCTGAGTTATCACCAATAAAGTATGAATTTTAAGATAGTAGAAGACCGATAGTCAAGAGGTGTTAAATGACATTTAACAGTTGGGCGAAGTAAGCATTCGAGGGCAGTCATGTGTTAAGGGCAAGAGATTGAAAACCGTCATAACGTTAAGATGTTAAAAGGAGTTGAGCTAAAACCGTCGTAATGTTAAGTCATGTTGAGGAGTTCATTTTAAACCGTCGTGAAGTTAAGTCGTGTTTTTAATTAGAGTGAGATTTGGTTAACCATGGGTTAGAGTCATTTAGGGTGTTCGGTTTGTTACGGCCTATTCTAGCTGACAACACTGCTTATAAAACTACCTTAACGTACAAAAACTTATGCTATTCTCATTAAAGGATACAGTATTGTGTATTTTTGCGAAACCAACTGACTAGCCTCCTGACAACCTACCTAAAAGTAGCCGTTCTTGCTACAGAAATAAAAATTAACATCTGAATTCTCTTATTCTGTCAAAAACTTTTAGGTTATGTCATTTTGACACATGGGAATAATCACATTCTTTTGCATTTTGGAGTATGAATACTTCATTAGAACCTGGAAATTACAGACTATTAGCGTGTATTACGTATATAAGGAACATACTTACACTTGTAAAAAAAATACAATGTTGACATTCGTAATGTACAAACGCCGATAAGACAGAATGTTGTCATTTTTGATAACTGTCTGAGTCACGTGGTTTTGTCCACGTGAGTCTAGTGTCCATCAGACAGTTATAGGAAAGGTGAAAGTGGTGAAGGGGGGGCATATATAATGGAATGTTAAATGCCATTTTGTCTCTTCAATGTCGTAATTCAAGAAGTATAGAGGTTCCCTAAGGGGTTGAGACTCAGTAACACGTGCCAAATTTTATTCCACAAGTTTTTGTGAAATTATTGTGAAGATAATGCTGGTTACCTGTGGATTCGCTAAGCGGAAAAGGCACGTGGTACATCATGTTTTGGAGATCCAAAACGCGACTTACGTCGGAGTTAGGAGTTTTCTACCCCTAGATGGCAATTGAATTACGACGTTTAGCCACTAAAACACCAAGGTATGTTTCCTTTATACAGTATTACCCGCTAATCAGTTTTGAATAATCCAGGGTTCTAATGTAAGGTATTTCTTTGTATTTTGTAAATCTAGTGGCTGCATGTCAGGGCCTAAATTGAGTATTTGTTCCCGAGCGAGGATCCTGCTTTCGAGATTATACTGTCCCCCACGTGTAAGGGTTGAAGAGCCGATTTTGGAGCGATCCGTGGAAGCGTGAAAATTATTGTATCACTTGAGACCTGTTGCTACAGGGTGTTGCGAGAATTACTGTGTTTCAGCTAAGTATACTTTGGAAATGTTTTGAAATTTTGTAACAGAAGCGACTCTGCCCTATTAACGTATTGGAATTCCCGTTTGGGGATGTTTTTGTGATTCTTAACGTTAATGGTGTAGGGCTGCGTCTGGTACACCCTTATGAGTTATGGCCATGATTATTAAGTGTGTGTTATTATTTGTATTGTATTATTAGCTGAAATGCATTGAGGTTTCTCAAGTTTTGTTGTATCTTGAGATATTTTTGAGTTATTGAGATGGTTTTGGATTTATTGAGTACGCTGTTGCGTGTACGGTTGGGCGTGTCGCCACCGTAATTATTTTTGGAGGTACAATAATTTTTGGTTCACGAATCACTCATTTTAAATTGTTGCCGCGTAATGTAAATTCAGTCTGCCCGTAAAGTATATTCCCCTTGATAACTCGAGGTTGTGAACTAGCTTCAAACACATGGGTTTAACCCCTTTTTGTGAATATTCCCTGGCCGGGTATTCGTGTTAACTGCTTTTTCACGTTATCAAGGATCGGGTTTGTAATAATATTGGGAGGGAATTAACGTTAACTTCAATCGGGCAGAACCTCAGCCACAAGCATCGTTTTTTTTTATTTTCCTTGGCCAGTCTTCATTAATTTTTTTTGTTCTCGATAAATTTTTTTTGTCTCTAATTTACATTTCCGTTGAATCAGTGGGTGGGTGGTGCGTCATTTTTTTTTGGCATCTCGCGGATTTTTTTTTTTTTGTTGACGTATCACGGGTTTTTAATAGTAAAAGGGGATATATGGAGTCAGTCTCTTGACAACGATGGATTCTTGAATCAACGCGACTTCGTTGCCAATAGACTGATTGGGATTTCAATAGTTTTAAGGCGAGAGAGAATTGTAGTAAAGATTTAAATCGGGGTTTGAATAAGCGCTGGCTTCCCGATTCTAGACCTCTTCCGGATTTTTCCTAACGGTATTGCCAACCGGAATACCGTTACCATTTTTCAACGTAATTAATCACTGTGGTATATCCCTGTGCAAAAGTTCACGCAGCCCTAGGGCAGTTGTAGCATAAGTAATCCAATCACATGTTACTGGGTAGTTATACCGCATCACAAGTAATTCAGTTTGTCAGTTTAAATTGTAATTAATTACCGGTTAAAGATTCAGTTGTTTCTTTTCCTTTGGCCATTCGTGAGTACTTAGTTTTCTAAAATTTTGGATTTAACGTAGATATTTTGCTTGTAGATTAAATGATTTTTTTTGTGTATTAACTTTGTCGTACTCCGAACTAAAAAGGGAATATTTAACTGGTCATTGATCTTGTAATTCGTAATATTTTGGTTATAATTTATTTTGTTAATAGATTTTGGGTATTGAATATTCGTTAGCGAATATTATTTATCTTGTTATTTTTTTGGTAAATAAATTTGGTTATTGAGAATTTTGGTGTTTCTATTAAGAGAACTCTATTCCTTCCCCTGGGGTTTTATTTTTCTTCCAGAATTTAGGGCAATAGAAGCGAAGTGACTGGCGCCGTATAAATTTTAGGCCGCACATAGGTATTGATAATTAAAGGACCACCCTGCATAGTCACATCTACCTCTAGACTGGGCTGGCGGCCTTCTACCTTGCCCTGGACAGCTGATAGCCGCTGGAGTCACTTCACAGTGGTTACGGAATTCATATTTTTCCCCATTTAGGTTTTTAGCGACCGATCAGAGAGCTGAGCGGACGCTGGCGTATGCCAACTATATAACGGTGGAGTCTGGCCGTAATATACGTTATAGGTTGGACTAGTAAAATGTAACAAGTAATTCCGTATGAACGTTAGTGTAGTGCCCAGCTAAAGACATGTGAGAGATAAATGGTTTTAGAGGATGTCAGTCAGGACTGTGGTGTCCAGTGGTTAAATTAGTGTTTGGTGTAAAGTGTGTCTAGTGTGTGTGACTGTGTATTTGGATTTAGCTGTATCGACGTAATTGTAAGTCTATTGTAATTAGTGTAAATATTTAAACCGTAATCGTAATTAAAGTAGGTTAGTTAAAATGTTGAGTTTAATTGAAACAACCCTTAATCCTTCAAAAAATCATAGCAACCAGCTAGCGGACTAATAGGGGGGGTCCAGACTTGATCCGCTCGCAAGTCTTGGAACCCATAATGTGAGGGATGTACAGAGTAAGTACAAATGAAATAAATAAATCAGCCAACCGTGACATTTCATATTTACATATCGTAGCTCCCCACAAATTTTTTTCCAAAAATTTTGTGTATATGTTTTTTTTTTATAAATAATTGTGTCTTCTTGTTAATTTTTCGTCTTCTAAAAATTCCAAACGTTTAAGCGGAATTAAATGGAATTTTAATTACCTCAAGTTTTCATTAGCTCACTTTTTAACGACTGATGTGTGTTTTGCTAAACAAATTTATCAAAACTTTATTCAATTGTTCAAAGTTACTAAATTTGAAAATCTAGTTCCGCTTAAACCAAAGACAACGATTATATATAAATATTATTTTTTTATATATTTGTCATTAACATAAACATTCATGTCAATTAATTGTCAAATATTTTGAAAGAAGCCATTTCAGAATTACCACTCTAATATGTTATAAATTTACATCATATTAATTGAAATTTCCCTCTTAGGTATGTATTACAAGTTGAGACAAATTATAATAAAAATTTAAAATACTGTTATTTATATTTGTTGCCCTAGCAACAAAATAGTAAAACCAAAAACATTTGTACCACAACACGTTTTCACATAAAAAATATTTTAAAAATAGAAGTATACGGTATAATAGGAGTATACCTTGTACAAAAATTAATATAAGTACGAATTCACGTAAATATACTCTATTCCAAACGCTAAAGCGGAACTAAATAGGATTTTTATTTTATTAAGTTGTCACGAGCCCATATTTTAACGATTGAATGAGGCTTTTGTTATACAAAATGTTCAAAAGCCTCATTCAACCGTTAAAATTGTCTTTAAAAAATTGATTTAAAAATCTACGTTCGCTTAAGCCAAAAAATATATTAAACATATAACACCGATAACAGGCTATGCAAATTGATACTTTTGATACATTTGATGCAAATGATAAATGCAAATGAGGGTGGCCCGTAGCTTCTCGAGCGTAGGTATGGCTAGAACCTTAACTCAGCCACAAATAAGCAGTCAGATACCAATACAGTCAATTAAACTTTTGGTAAGGCCCGCGTGTTTTAGATCATCCCTGCAGAATTTTGTGCATAGTGTACTTTTGGAATAATCTTCGTTAATTATGCGGAATGAAAATTTCTCTAAAGTGTCACAGAATTCCAATGTAATGTCATTGAACACTATTTAAATTAATTTACGACATTTTGTGCAGTAAAATAATCCTAACTTAACGACTTAACTTGTGTTGTTGTTGAACTCCGCATAACTAAGAAAATTACTCCACTTATGCAATATGCAATAGTACAACATTTTGTGTATAGAACATTCTAAATTGTAAAGCTGCACATTCAGTTCACATTCCTGGCATCAGACTCGACATAAATCTAATGCCGTGAATCGCCAATACTAACGCAGGTATTCGTATGAAATTTCATTGCTATATCTTAATTTGCAACCAATGCATTGCAGTTAGCGTTCAAAGAACACACAGATACCAGACATATTTTACAATATTGGCATATACAGATGAACTGCAACATGAACTATTGCATGCTTAATGATGAACTACATGTCAATTATCCGGCACCGTGATTTTTGATAGTATTGAAATATTTAATCCGAAACTATAACCGAAGTTATGCTTGTATTCAGGAAGCCTAAGATTCAATCACTTTTAATATTTTAAATCAAGACTGAAGATAACAGATTATATGAAAAAAATCAGCTATGGCCACCACAGGACCGACCGCCATCAAAAGTACTTGTATAAAATCCATTCTAGCAGCAGAGTAGAAATAACTTGGCCTAATATTTTCTAACAGAGATATTATTTATCATGACCATGGCATGGAAACGTTACATATTAGTATAAAAAAATTGAGACTGAAAAATTTAAAAAAGTTTTACAAATAATGTCGAAATTTTTCGTTTTATCAAAAAACGTCTCAAATAAAAGTTATTAGTTATTGCATTTATAGCAACTTTTACTCAATACATTTTTTCGAAATATTTTTCTGTTGCTAAATATTTGCAAAAATCTTAAAATCGACACGAGTAAAGTCCCATTTCTAGTCGACCGACAGACCGACAGACATCAGACGACAATTCGTGGAGATCCATCGAAATCTCGAAATGTCAAAATCGGTATGATCACAATACCTCCCTTATATATGTTGACGGTCGGTAAAAAGATAAGAGGAGGTAGATCAAGCCAAGTCACGAAAGCGATTGAAGCCTTAAAAACTTAATACTTGGTCAAGAAGTTTATATTTTTGCCCTGAACCTATTTTCCTAACAATTTAATATATATATATATATATATATATATATATGTAGGTGGTATTGGTTTAGGTCTTAAACCATCCTCCGCTAGGTACTGCACTTCAGGCTTACCACAAGGTAGCACGTCATACGCGAATACCTGACGGGGAAAATATATATATATATATATATATATATATATATATATATATATATATACGAGAAGTGTTTGAAAAGCCAGTAACTTTGATAGGAGATAGCGCTCAAATCGAAGCGCTTATTGCACGGATAACTTCAAGAACCAGTGCCTTTTGGGTTCGCCAGGCACAAAGCAAAAGGACAGTATAAAAATGTGGGCTGGCGGTAGTTGTTGGGGTGACACAGCGACTATCATGAGAAGGAGAGGTAGTTTAGACTCTTCACTGACGCGACGTGTACGCCAGTCTTAATACAAAGGGATACCTACGTTAGTCTTGGAAGAGATAGGTTCCTGATAAGGCCCAAATAAAATGTTAACAGGAGGATCCCTATGCACAAAATTTCCTCTTGAGTCCCTAACGCGAGGGTGGGGCGTACCATGCAGTTACCAGCGCGCAGTAAAAGAGAAGTCACGGAGAAGTCCCCAGCGAGTAGAATGCCTGGAAGGGTGCAAGGGCAAAAAAAAGGCTTAGTAACGAACGTCTGTTTCATATACTGCACGAACATCTGGGAATGAAAAATCTATCGCCAAGATGGTTGATATCAAAAATGGAATCACGTGACCATTTCGAAACATTATTTGGACATGTAAAACTGCAATCAAAGTGAGTTTTTGCGGTGCTCCATAACCGTTGATGAAAAATGGATTCATCACTACACACCAGAAAAGAAAAAACAGTCAAAACAATATCAATTTCTCCTAGCAAACGTGCAGCGAAGAAGGCAAAAAGGATTTCCTCGGCCGGAAAGTTTATGGCTTCAATTTTTTGGGATTTGCAAACCATTTTCATCGACTTTATGGTAAGGAAGAAACGATCATAGGACAATATTATGATACTTTATTGGACCACTTACACCCTAAATTGATGAGAAAGCGGCTCCATTTGATGAAGAAAAAAGTTCTGTTTCGTCATGATAATACATAAGCTCACTCGTCCGCAATTGCAATGCCCAAATTGGTCAAATTGCACTAAGAACTGCTTCCTCATCTACCCTATTTTCCAAATTTGGTCCTCTGCGACTTCTTGCGATTCTTTCCAAATATGAAGAACTGACTCGTTGGAAAAAGATTTGTGTTGAACGAAATGATCACCGGCTAAACACACGACTATTTTGCAGAGTTCCAAAAATTGTAATTTTTGGAATGCTTAAAGTATTTAAAGTATCTTTGGGTAAAATGTATCGAGCTAAGAGAAGACTACGTTGAACCGACTACGTTAATTTCGAACCGACTTGTCAAGTACCCCTCGTGTACATGTATACAAGGTATATCAACCCACCCGTCCACCCCTTTTGTTGACGAAAGAAAACGACGGGAACCCACAAGAAATTTTATTAAATTTAAACAATATAACGATTTAAAATTAAATTTTACAATAAATTACCATTACTTAATTTTATTATAATAAATGTTTACGTAATCCAGCGTTTTAAAATAAACAATATCTCATTCTGTTATAAAAAGGACTACGTACATTAGGTAGTTGCCCAACTGTTATAGAGGCGCGCACTGTAAAAATAACATTCCTCAAAGTATTAATTTGGGTTTTATAAATTTTGTTTGAAGGTGATCTCACAAAAAGAAATCGCACGGTGTCAAATCAGCAGACCTGGCAGATCTCGTACAAAACTGACTGAAAACCCGTCGGGTTGAAACCAGACTTCCTGATTTTAACGTTTTCTTTTTTTTTTTTTTTTTCGTCAATTGCAGGCCCAACTTGTACTCAGTGTAGGATTTCTGTCTTTCATTCCTACCACAATATCTTCAAGATTGTTTGTATCGCCATTTTTCTTTCGATTTTCTAGTAAATAACCATAATAAGATGATTAAAAAAATGTATTAATAAAATTACCTGGATTTACTCTATCTGAAATGCTTTCAGTATTCTCAAATTTGACTATTAAACATTTTATTGCCAATGATATAGGACTTTGACTTAAATGTGCAGAAATTAAATCATGCACTCTGCGTGTACTATACTAAGAAAACCCTATTACAATGAACTCTCTTTGTTAAAGGGAATACATTATTTCCTTGACTAGTATGAGTCTCACAAATAAAACCATATTACCTTGTTTTACCTGTCAAATTCATGTCGATGCCGATTATTAAAAAATTCAATATATATTTTCCCACGTTTCGTAATAAAGTAAATAAAAAACTGCAATTATCAAAATCAATTACAAAAGATTTCGATTTCATTAGAAGCGGGTAAAAATTATTTTTCCATTGATACCATTAATGTAAGTTATTATGGGGAGCAACAATCGTAAGAAAAGTAGATTTCAGTGTATTTCTGTATATATATATATATATATTTGAATATATTATATATTTGAAGTAAGAACTTCAATATCGTTACAAGTTTCAAATAACCTTGAACAGGGATACCAAGATGCGCATACCTTCCGTTTAAATATATTTAGTCATTCACTCAGAGTCTAGAAATTAAATCCTACAACTGAAAAATTTGTGCTGAATTAATATAGTTTACAGTTTTGGAAGAATTTAAAATTTAAAATGCACTTTCTAAAATGAGAATTCAACCACACTGAAAAATTTGTCGACATATCCTTTTAAACCAAAAAACCCCTATACCACCAACCATGTGTCCCTCTGTCTGTGTTCGACAAAAAATGTAACCAAACAGCTGGACGTAGATAGCTCAAATTAAAAAAGTACAGTTCTTTGACTCACATATAAAAAAAAAAAAAACTCCAAAAATCACAATGAATATAAAATATAATCAAATATGAATTTCACGTTTTTTTAAATTATGATTTGGTTATTAAATGAAAGCTCTTGAGACGGTTTGATGAGCGCAATATAATTTTATAAAACAAAATATTATTTTTTTCTTGTCCCACACTCTGTAACCCTAGTGTATTTATTTAAAAATCTAAAAACATTTGGAGTAATTAATATTGATGTGAACCCAAATAGTAAGTACAACATTTTTTCTAAAGTTAACAAAAGTTTAGCAATATCGGACTATATTTGATAACGCATCTCATAAATACGTATGTACGCTTGTATCTCGCTAGATGGAAATAGGCAACGGAATTTGCAATCAGATTATTTTTTCAAAGGCTGACCGTTTAAATGCATCTAGGCAGGGCCGCCGAGAGGACTTCTGGGGCCCTGGGGAGAAACTATCTTTGCGGGCCCCGGGTAATGATCAATTCTATATCCGGGAATTTTTGTTATAATACAGGTGAAAATAAAACTGATGACCTAAAAAAAAAAGGTTCTCACTCACAAAAGTGATGAGCACAAAAAAAGATCCACAGTTCCAAAAATGCAAGTGAGTGATGGCCACGCGCCGGCTCCGGGGCCCCAAACACCCGTGGGGCCCCGAGAATTTTCCCCGGATACCCCCCTCTTTTCGTACCTGCATCTAGGTAATAAATTAGTTAACGAAAAAAATAAAAAGTTATTGGAATAACTAATTCTATGGTGATTTCAAGAAAAATATTAATTTTCTAGAAATTTTGCTATAGTCTTTGGAACTATGGGCTCTTCATAAAAAAATAGACATAAAAACTTTTTTGTCGACATAATGTCCGCGAAAGAGTTCATAAAAAATCATCGGCGTTATTTGATTCAATATTTGGCATACGTCTTCCTTAGATTATACCACTGCTATGGTTCGTTAGGTACTCAAGGTCCAGCAACTTTTACGTCCCTGCTTGTCGTCTTTCCATATTTCACTAGGTCGTCCAGGATCACATATGCCAAGTTAAGAGTACCGTTTCTACTCAGAGTGAAAATTAGATCAAATGATTTAATTTTAATATCGTTTTAAGTTAATGTTATGCTGACTATTATGCAGAAAAATTATTTACAGCAAACCTGATTTGAACCCATTCCGATATAGAACCTAGTCTAAACTGTCTACGACTACCTTTTTCTGGTAGCGAAGCAGCGGGTACACTGCTAGTATTTAATAATATATGTAAAATTCGATGGTAAATTTGAGTGAACTGGGTTAAGTTGATAGTAATCGCTTGCAGTTCTCTGAAACGATATGGCACACCGCCGCTACAACCGCAGTAACGGACCATTCTCTTACTAAATCATAGGCGGCACATACCCGAGTATTCCTTATACGTATTAGATAATCATTCAATTTTAAATTAAATTATTAAATATAAATTATTATCGAAATATTTTTAGCTACCTCAGGTTTAGTGGCGGCCAGTACATAAGAACTGCGGAGCTGCAGCACCTTCAATATTAAATTAATTTAAACATTACAGATGTCTACGATATTTTTCACTCTCTCTATTTCTGATTTTAATTATTTTTTATTAAAAACCCCCACTCGTTTGTCTTGTGTAAAATAAGTAGTTTATCTACAAGTCATGATGTACAGTTAAAGACATAAAAAAATAGGACAACTTTTTAATCTAATGTGTATATTTTTTCTTAAATTTATTTGTTTAAATCAGGTTTTCTAATTATGACATCTATCAAACATTAACTTCAATATATTGTCAACACTGGAAAACAGGTATGCCCTCCATTAATAATTTTGTTAAGGCTAATATAACTGCTAAAGGGGAAGATGGATAGTCGGGGCGGCGAATTGCATGCGTTTATAAATAATTAGAATAGATAGATTCACACTAGACAAAAAAAGGTGTCCTATTTTTTTATGTCCTTAACTGTACAATGTGCTGCAAGCACTGACAGATCAGACTGCTTTTGGTAACGAGGCGATTGACGAGTCGATTGGCATTAAGCGGGTGTAATGACTATTTGTACACTTTTGTTGCTGCAGTCGTTTGCAGTTTAAAGCTTGCAAAGAGCAAGTTTGATTACAGATATTTATGTTTTTTTAAATAATGAATAAGAATGCAGGATATCGCCTGTTCTATATATATATATATATAATAGGTAAATCTTGACGTATTGACCGATTGAGAAGTTTTATTTTACTATATATATATATATATATATATATATATATTGTGTCCTGGATCTCCTCGCTGGAGCATAGGGCCTTGGGGCCATTGGGGTCTGTGAAAAGCAAGCCTCTTCACCTGGCGCTAGGTAGTTCCGTGGGTATCAAGTTCTTTGTGTATCGTTCTCCTCCATGTGGATACAGGCCGATCTCTACGACGGCTTCCCTGATGGTTCCACTCTAATGCCATTCTGGAGATGTCGTTTACTGCCTTCCGGAGAATACGTCCAATCCAGTTCCACTTTCTTGCCTGAATTTCCAAGTGAATAGGTTTTTGTGCTGTCGATTCCCAATGATGAGTATTGGGAATATGATCTGACCAAGTAATGCGAAAAATTCTGCGCATTCTTCTGTTAATAAAAACTGGGAGTTTTTGGGATATTTCTTTAGTGACTGTCCAAGTTTCGTAGCCATGCATCAAAAATTATTTTAAATTGGTTTTAAATATGCGTACCTTAGTGTTACGAAAGATCTTATTGGGTTTCCAGACTTCTTTCAACAAGCCGAATGCTTGTTGAGCTTAAAGTATTCTGTCTTCACGTCCCTTGTAGTTCTTCCATCTCTCGTTAGTGTACTACCGAGTTAGCAGAATTCTGCCACATCTTCTAAGTCTACGCCGTTAATGTAAAATCTGTTGACGTTATTGGTACCAATCCGCATTACTTTGGTTTTCACTGTTCGCCTGTTCTATACAGCATGTAAAACGTTAATTTTCTTCTACTCTACTAAGACATATTAAACCATAAAATGTAATATTTATAAAATTTATATGTGGGATTATAATGTCTGCAGGTTTTAAATGAAAAATGCCAGTGTTAGAGTTTTTAAATGATTTTGTATTTGAGAGTGAATTTGAATATGAGATATTGACTGCTTGAAGATATACCGATAACTGTCTAACATTGTTAACTCAGGGGCTGAGTGACCGTAGCGGCTAGATGGTTTATGGCCTTTTGGGATAAAAATAATTTCTTAAGTGAAAGTAAAACGTGACTATTTGAAAGAAAACTTACTTACTTAATCCTTTCTACCTTTTGGTGTAAGGCGTTTGAAAGAAAACTAAGATGTAAAAATGAATAGGCTTCTAAAAATATTAAATCTTAAAAATACATAAAAAAAAAATTAAACCCTACGAAAAAGTGTAATAAACAATTATTGGACCAAACGCCGCTACATATACTTTATTTGTGAACGTATATGTAGTTAAACTTTCCATATCTATGTTAATACTGATTTACTTTCCCGGAAGAAAATCTCAATTATACTTTTGGTTGCAGTACCTCCATCAGAAGTTACCACGAGTCGCCAATGCCCAGGTATACTCCAGGATGTCATATTAAATCAGTTTTTTCAGCAATATCTAAATATCAGTTAGTTACCTAGTTAGATAAAAGTATCAGTGCAATAAATAAACATATTACTGTCATTGGTTTTAGTCCTGAAAGGACAGCTAGCTTGCTGGTCATTTAAAAACCTCTAAGAAAGCTTTTCTTCAATTATTTGGCAACGATGATAAATATCAACGGTGTACCAACTGAAGGAAAGAGTTCAGGTAAATCGAGAAGCTGCAATGTTGAAGATATTAGGGTATTGTAATCGAACTCTTCTTCGACATAAGAAGAGCCAATTATAGACAAATGTGGAAACCGTAATACTGAAGATATTCGAGCACTTTTCTGCAAATTATAGCATTATACGCGAAATTAAAGCTTGAGTATCTCTCGGCTCATTGCGTCTCAGTGGAGTAAAGTTTCTCTACAATATGTTTTCATCTTATTTTGTTCTCAGCAAACAACTTTTTCTGACCATAACTTCATGGTTTGCTTAGCCGTCTTCACGACAAAACATTTCCATATTATTTTTCGTCGACTTCTTCTTCCGCGTCATTTTTGCGGATTTCGGTAAAGGACTTCATTGCTATATTTTTGTTATTTCTTCATATGAAATAGTTACGCACAAATTTCTTAATCCTCTTCTACCTTACGGTGTAAATATGTTCGTAAGACCTATCCATTCAATTTTTATTTTTGTCAGCGACTGTTTAGTGTTAGCCCTGTTTACCCAGTTTTTACCATAATTCTTGGTGTCTTGGATGTTAAGCTAAAAGCTACGAATAGGTTTCCGGAGGTAATGATTAGCGATTGTTGATCCCGGCAATGATTTTTAATATCATGCATCTGTGTAGTACATATTTAACCTAGATGTTAAAAAGTATTTATTTTTTGTGTTATATGTATTACAAGAAGATATCAAAATCTTGGCGAGTGTGGCAAATATATTTTTGCTTTTGGAATTGGGAACACATATTGGGAAAAATTACGTCATCGTTTCTAAGGTAGGTTAATACATTTATCATCTGATTTTGGATACATAGAATATTCAAGGGAAAAGATGAAGTATACTATACGAAGTAACATAAATGTCAAATAAATAATTTTTGCTGAACAACTCTGAATTAATTGGCTAGATACAGTATTTCTTTATAGTTTTTACATAATAGTAAAACATTATTTGTCGATTAGAAATAATGCGTTTCTCCGCCCTTGTATTAGGGAAACGTCTGACACCCGGTTTGGTTACACGGTACGTTCCCATTAAATATTCACAACACTTAAAAGGGATGCTCCCAGATTACAGCAAGCACCTACATAACTGCCTACTATGCATTCAGAATATGTTACTCTAATATATCGTGATTCGTGACGAAGATGTTGCGTAGAACACGCGGGATACAAGTAACTTCTGACACCAATTCTCTACTGCAGATGCAACAAGCAATCTCATTGATTTAAACAGCTTACAAACGATAAACTAGAAAGATTTGTGGCTATTTAAATTCGGATTACTGGAAGGAAATCGCTTTTCGATTGGACAGTAAATTTTAATGAGTGCTTAGGCTATTTGAGTTATTACTTTCTTAAACGAATTTAAGAGGAATTTCAATGAGCAACTGTAATATTTTCTATTTATAATTCGCAAGCAGTTTTAAATATTTTTTTAATATTATGTCAAGATTTACCGTCAATAGCTACACATCTGATTTTCCATCTGGTTATGGTTATATGACAAGAAAAAATCAGGCGTTGGAAAGTTGTAAGCAAAGTGGGACTGATAATAAACGAACCAAAGCTAAATACTGGTTATGTAGAGAAAAATACAGGGAGCTAGACAAAAAATTCAAGATAAAAGTTAGGAACTGAAAAATTGTACCTATTAATTTGACATATTGAACAATTTTATGATCTTTGGTGCAACAGTAATAAACAATCTTAATAAATTGAGCAATGGTATAAAAAGGTTCTGTTCGATGTTTATCGAAATGCGTTCTTCCTAAAAAATGAGAGCGGAAAGTAAAACGACATCTGATCTGGTAGATTTTTCTCTATCACTTAAGCGTATTTTCGTATTACGGTTAATTTGTGTAACGGGCGACGGGGAAGTGAAAGTATCGAAATGGAATTTGATTCGGGGGGTTTTTCATCATTTTACCACTCTATGGTGAGCAATAATATTTTATTAAATTGATTCCACGACGCATCTATGTGTCATCTGCGCTTATACGCCAGCATGTAGATCATCTATTCTCATAATGAAATTAAGTGAAATAAAAATGTTTTCTGTTTATAGTGACTAAGAAATGTTATTTGAAACATGTAAAAAACTATTTTGAGTTAAGATTATCTTTTGACTCGTTAATCGATACAATTGTACAATTCATAACTATACCAAGACCAAGAATATTCTGTTGTTCTTCGTTTTTAAACGATCGGTGAAATGAAAAATTAGTTTTCTATACATATGTTTATGAAATATTATTTTAAAAACGTGTAAAATTGTTTTAAGATATTTATAATTTAACTATAAGTTAATCCACAATCTATGCATGTTCAATTTTTTCTGTAGTAAAATATTACATTTCTGAAGTAATTATAATAATCTTATTTGTATATTAACAACGATATTATATTTGAAACATGTTAAAACTATTTCAAACGATTTAAAATGAAGTAAATGATACCTAACGTATAAGCAATTGCTTTTCTCAAATTGTTAAAATAAATGTTTCTTTTTTTAGGTATTTAATAATTACTTACTTAATCCAGAAGCCTTTTTACCTTGCGGGTTAATGCCTTGATTACACGTAAGGAATACAGTGGCGAGACAGTGTTCTCGGCCGAGTGCTCGGTTGGTATAAACATTTTACCGAGCACTCGGCCGAGCATTCGGCCTAGTAGGATGGCGAGACAGTCACTCGGACCCTTTTCTATTTACTAGACCGAGTGGTCAATCCCCCACCCTACCAGCACTGACTCGCTAGCCTACACGGCATGTTTAAACAACACTCGCCACTCGTTTCAATATACGCGCGCACCGCATCTATTTATTGCATCATTTTTAGTACCTCGTGTTGATGTTAGTTGTTATCGTTGGTTTCGAAAATGGCTAATAATAAATGGGACTATGATACAACAATAAAATTTATTCAAGTGTATAAATTACATACATGTTTGTGGAACTTTAAATCTTCGAACTACAAAAATAGACAAAAATGTGACGCTGCATACGTTTCAACTGTGCAAGAAATTAATATTGATGGAATGAGATCAAGAGTGGAATGAAAAGCTTAGTATATTTTTTAATATGCATTTTACGGTCCATGTTTCGGTACACAAAACTTATTTTTTTATCCTATTTCCAAATATATCCGAACCTATTTTTTTTAACGAAAGTGAACTGACTCGTCACAAAACTCGAAAAGAGAAGAATACGTATAAACACTCTCTCGCTCACACCACTCTCTCGGCCTAGTACCATTTTGCTATCGCCACAAGGCTATAGTCGATTTACTTATTTTCTAGTGTTGTTCTCCATACTTTTATCCATCGTGTTCTGACCTTTGTATATTTTCTTATCTCCTCCCACTTTACGCCTCTTTTCCTTGCAGCTTCTTTTGTTTTTTGGTGCCAGGTTTTATTTGGTCTTTCTGGTCTAACTTTCTGCACTGTTCTTGCTTCAAAAACTTTTTTTACTATTTTGTCTTCCCTCATTCAGTGTATATGTCCCAGCCATCTTAGATGTCCTTCTTCTATTGTGCTCTCCACTGGCTTTGTGTCTAGGTTTTCTCTAAATACTTCATTTCTTATTCTGTCAAATTTTGTTTTTCTTTCAATTTTCCTTTATGATAAAATTTATTGCTATATCTTAAAACAGAATTCGTGACTATAATGGGTTTTCGATAAAGCAAAAATCTTTTTTGAGATGGATATTCATGAAAAAATAATTCAGTTATTTGTAAATTTACATCTGTCAAACAGTGTATAATATCTAAGCTCTCATGGTATTTATTAACATAATATTTTTTTTTACATTATTTTGACACAAAATTATTTTAATATTGTTGTTATTAATTATTTAGGTTTTTAATTTTAAGAACTTTATGAAGTAATACAGACTTGTTCAATGTAAATAAAAATTACATATCGAGTCGGTTTAACTACAGTGACTATATAAAGACAGTGTGGCCATACGATGGTCTCATTTTCTATTGGTCGAGCTAAAATCCGCCATATTTCTTCCAACTTTGTTACAGATTGTATATGGTTTACATGTGTTTAGCTTGTGTTTCAACAGATTTAAGTGATATTTTCAAATAATATACGTATATTTAGACGTTTAATAGTGAATATTGTTGTGTTTGTGATGAGTAATGAGTAATGTAGATAATGTAAACTGTGCACATATTTTAAATTGTCACAAATTAATATTAAAAATAATGAAACGTTTTGTTATGTTTAGGTATAAAATTGCAGGGAAAAAAGGCTAAATGAACATAAAAAAACATTATGCCAGTAAATCAATGGATGGCTTCACAATTATAAGAAGTATTTACTTTCATTAATTTTAATGTTATTCCATGCTGATTTCATTTTATTTTTCACCTGACCATAATTTTAGTTGAATAAATGCATAATTGATAAGATATACATCAGTTTTCTTTATTAATATATCATTTATACCATGAGTTCAAAAAGAAATTGCATAAGGGTTGGCTATGGAAAATAAAAGTAATGTCAACAGAAAGCTTTAGAATTATTTTACTGTCTGAATTAATTAAATCACTCTTGTTGTCATAAGTTATTTATTGTAACATAAAGCTTGTAGTATACATTATTTTATTTTTCCATAGCCAACTCTTATGTAATTTCTTTTTGAACTCAGGGTATATAACATGTTCTGCTTATTCTTTTTTAATATGAAAATATCCTGTTTTTTTTTTTTTATATAAACATGCGTTTTCCCATAAATTAGAGAAATGTTGGGTTCTCTAATTTTTATAGAACCATATCATCATTTTTTCTATATCGTTTTCTTAAATTTAAAATATTCAAATTAAAATGTAACTCCCGTTTTTATAAAAAAAAAAATGTTTTAGTTTTTATAGGTCCTCAAATAAAATTATAAAATAATAAAAATATATCTCTTTTATTTCCTTTCATGTCCTTTTTTAAGCATTTTTTTAACAATAAATTGATGTCACATATATATATAAACATAAATACGTAAAACTATTCAAAATTTAAGAAATATTATAATATATTAGGATATATTAACATTTATTCCATATAACCCAATACAAATCTGGAATAAATATGGCGGCTACAGTTCATATGGCCACACTGTCTTTATACAGTCACTGTAGGTTTAACTAACCCTTCGTTCCATCTCTGAAGGCCAACATGAACTAATGCCGGTTAAATTGGTAATTTAGATAACAAAATTTTGTTTATTTGACGATAAACGAATATGTAAAACGAAAATTTACAAAAGGATGAATTCGGAACAAAAATAAACTGAAAAATCTACAACTGAAAGATTTGTATAATTGCTGAAATTTGTAAAAAAAAATCATATATGTGGCTTAAATATGCAAGTAATAATAATGATATTGTATAAGAATTGTTTAGTTAAAAATAACAAAAATAATCTTCTTGTTCCAAAGTTACCTACTTCAACGAAAATTTTTGATAATTTATTTGTACAAGAGCTAACTTTTAGAAATAAAACGATAAAAATATCTTGAATGAAGGGCAACTGCAACTGCATATTTAATAATCAAGTAGATCTAATTAAAAAGGCAGTTTTGAGGGGAATTCAGTTATAAAAACTACCTAGCAACAATGAAATTAATTTCAATTGGAAATAAATCGCTCGAAATCAATAGCAATGTGATTTCCTAGATTATCTTCCGTATACATCATCATATTATTGAGCAATTCAAATAAAACTACCAGAAAAACACAGGTTTTCATCAATCGAAAGCACGGCTTACATATCTAAGAGCGATTAAGATTAAATCACAACCTCCCACTTTCTCATTTACATAGAACAAACATGAAATCAACCCCATATTGTTAATGTGATAACCAGTTTATTGGTAATGTTAATCACTTTCTTGGCTTTTTTATGACCTTCTTTATTTATATTTTCGTGATAACCAAGTTCTCTTTTGAATTATTTTGAGGTTTACCAATTTAAGAAATAAAACGCATGCATCTTTCAGATGTTCAATCTTTCCTACCAAATCAGTATTTAATTTACTAAATGATACTTCACTTTGTGAATAGTACTCGGTTATTTTCATTCATGGATAACAACTAGTGACAAAGTTTTTATTCATGTCACTACACTGCTTATTGAAACTAAAGAACAGAGCATCAATTTGGCAATATTGACAACGATAATACCACGATTGTTTTACCGTCATGTTTACCAGAATGGACAGCTTGTAAAAGTATTTGTGAAATTACTAGTTAAATAGTGATTTTAAATCCTCGTTTATAAGCAAAATTTAAAAACTGTATGCATTAATTTTTGAAAAATCTAACACGTATGTTAATTTTTACGAATTATTAGCAGATTTCAAATTACCCAGTCCCAAAACACGTATAAGCGAAATCCCATGGTATACATTTATATTGTGCATAATGAAAAATGAATATAGCTAATTTATAGGTAATATATTTATTTGATTATAAAAAAGTGGAAGATAAATGAATATATAGGTCATTATGTTTTTAATGTGTACATTTTTGTGTAACTGAACATAAATCGAAATTCAAATGTTAACATTACATTATATTCGTAGATTCTTAGAGAATAAATCTGCAAAATATTGTTCATATCGGTTAAAGGATATAGGCGTGTCTAGAGTTTCTCTTTTATGCCTACGAATCCCTAAACATTTCTATATCTAGTTTTATCCGCAATTTCTTAGAGAATAAATCTGCAAAATATTTTTTATATTGATCATCGGATATAGGAGTTTCTTGTTTATGTCTACGAAACCATAGATATTTCTGTAAATAACTATATTTGTAGACACTTAGGAAATAAATCTGTAAAATATTGTTCAGATCACTCAAATAATGTAGGAGTGTCTAGAGTTTCTTGTTTATGCCTACGAGATCCTAGACATTTCTATACGTTATTTTATCCGCAGATTCTTAGGAAATAAATCTGCAAAATATTTTTCCTATCTATCATAGGATATAGGAGTGTCTAGAGTTTCTTGTTTATGCCTACGAAATCCTACACATTTCTATACGTTATTTTTTCGGCAGATTCTTAGGAAATAAATGCAAAATATTTATCATATCGATCATAGGATATAGGAGTGTCTAGAGTTTCTTGTTGATGCCTACGAAACTCTAGACATTTCTGTATGTTATTTTATCTGGAGATTCTTAGAAAATAAATCTGCAAAATATTTTTAATATCGATCATAAGATATAGAAGTGTCTAGAATTTCTTGTTTATGCCTACGAAACCCTATACATTTCTATACGTTACTTTATCCGGAGATTCTTAGAAAATAAATCTGCAAAATATTTTTTATATCTATCATTGGATATAGGTGTGTCTAGAGTTTCTTGTTTATGCCTACAAAACTCTAGACATTTCTACATGTTATTTAATTTGCAGTTTCTTAGAGAATAAATCTGCAAAATATTGCTCATATTGGTCAAATCATATAGTAGGATCTATAGTTTCTTGTTTATGCCTACGAAATCCTACACATTTCTATATGTAATTATATTCGTAGATTCTTAGAGAATAAATCTGCAAAATACCTGTCAATCAAGAGACCTCAAGAGTCCCCAGTTAGCCAATCACGAGAACCTTGGGGAAAATGACGTCACAATTCACAATTTTTATGATTTAAATAGTTTGGCCAACTTCACTGAGACGGGGCTCCTATATATAGGTACATAAATAAATAATTGATGTGAAATATGAATTTTCACACGGTTCAGGATATAATAGGTATTTAATAAGTGTAAGAAGCCAGCAAAATGCGAGATGTCTAGGACAATATTTCTTGTACAATCACATCAAAATCAAAAGTTTTTTGATATACATTTATATTCGTTATTTGGGTACTTAGAGATTTCATAATTTTTTTAAACTAAATTATATAATTTACGGAAATTTCGTCACAGTAAAATTTAAATTAAAAAATACAGCTATTTTCCTGCATTTGCTTCGTCTATAAGTCTTCATTAAATTAATAAGAAATCTGTTGATAAATCTGTTAACAATGTGTTATTTGTTTTATAAGTATTTCACTTCTATAAATGATTCATTCCTCTTTGATATATTTAAAACAAAAAACTAAAATAATTAAAACAAGGTTAAATTATGACGTAAAATAGTAGGTGGGTCTTACATACCTGAATTTGATTCTCAGCTGTTACTATTTTTTTTTTATATAGTTATAATTTCATTAAAAGACATAATCTACCTCAGCCATAAATATAAAAGGTCCATACCATTATTAATCATAATTTAACCATGACTTAATTAATTTTAATAATTAATTTTGTCAAAAACACAAAAACTGTAATATTTTCTAAAAACGCAATTTGATCAAAAATCCCTTTAGTACGTCTCTGGTTTAGATAATATACAGTACTTAGAATTTAATCAGATCTTTACTTTGACCCCTTTGTGTTACAGGGCGTGGGACAGAATTTTTTTAGTTTATTGTTAGAAAACACATGTAGAAATAAAAAAAAATTAGTTCCTTAATCTAAGTCGTATGATCTTTCTTTTGATACCACACAATATATATTTTTTTACATATTACTTTTTTTTAGACCAACCTCTTTGGGAGATAGGGTGGGGGACAAAAGTATTTTGACATATTTTTGGCGAAAATTGCATAAATTAAATTGATTTATAAAAATATAAATGTATTTTTTCATTCACGCATTAAGCAGGTTTCTGGTTCAAGATTTTTAAAAAACTTTTATTTCTTCAATAAATTTATATTTATTTTTATTTATCTCGCAATGTTACTTTTACTTTTTTTACTACGATTTGGTCTGGTTATTAAATTATGGCGTATATATGCAATACGAAATAATTTACACTGCTTCTGGACTACGATATGGCATTATAATCGACTCGGCTTCTGACTATCGTTCTGTTTTCTAATGGCAGACATTCAACATTTGGTTTCTCGAATATACTTCTTTCATTTACCAGATACTTAAATCCTAAAAGTGAGGAGCCACACTTCACATCAGTATTAAGTTTTTTTAAATTTTTTTTATATTATTTATTATACATCGGCCTATTTCTTCAACGAGGCTAATCGCCGATGCCAGGGGGCAAGCTCCTACACCTGGATGTAAACATATTATTCTCGCTCGAATAATAGCAACTTCACAATTCTGACTGTTGTAACCAGTCAAAACTGCATGATATAACGAGCTCGGCTTCCCAATATTTAGTGATCAGGATAAAATGTTTTGAATTACTATAATTAGTACTAATGTTCTAGATACAACAAATTATTATGCAAATGAAATATGAAATATAAATTGAACTAAGAAATAAAAACAAAATTCACTTAGCATAATACATCATTAATGATGAAAAATTCAATAATTTCATTTAGTTTATACGTTGTAAAACAGTCTATAAACTGATGCTTCCTTTTTTAAATCAATAAACTAAGTACGTTTTAACTGCTGTAAATGAGAATAAATTCCATTGAATTCAAATGCAATAGAACCTTTACAATTTGTTCAATGAATTACATTCCCTTTACATTACATACGGTTCGTTAAACATAAAAATATTGTCTCAATTCAGAATCTTGTAATTTCTAGAATTTTTAGCTTTGTTTCTAATAAAAGTTTTGCGGTGTTTCTTTGATTTTGAAGTTTCTCGTAGCATACCGCAGTATTTTTAATTTATGTTGTTAACCAGGTGTGTTTCAACAGTTTGACGTTCGATTAGGAGATCTAAGGAAACTGATTGTTGTGAGAAATTATGGTAAAACAAGAATATGATCAAAGATCTGACTACTCAAAGTTTGCGGATCTGGATTTGAGTCTTACCAAAGTTACAACAAACAAGTGTACTTTTTCTTCAGTCTTTAATGATATCAAAAGAGTTTAAATAAAAAAGGTATTACAGGTTTCTATATTTTGAAATTAATTTAACAGTTTTCTTCTGTTAAAGGATAGTAGTCCGTCTGATAATAACTTTAGTAATTGTTTTAAATTTACCACATTAAACGTTGGGAGTTCACGGGTATAGAAGGATTGGACACAATATTCTTGAGTTACATAGTTACAACCAAGATACCATCACTAAGGTTTTTACTCTCAGAATCGACCAATTTTAAAATCTGTATCCAGACACAGATTTCCAATCAGATCGCGATCGGCCAAGGGCATTTCATCTATGCTGTTTTGTGAGCGGTCGCGCATTACCTATAATTAGTCGGCCAGGAGAACAACATTTTGACAATGAAGTGAAACATTTTATATGGGATAAAATATGCAAGTAACATATCAAAGCTGTTAACAGACATTTTGGTATATTTAAAAAAAAATTAAGAAGGTCTTATCTTAAATATTTCTAAGACTGGTAGAATTGTCTTTCAACTAGTCTCGCACGTATAATTGGATGTACCCAGTTATTTTCTTTGGCGTTTAATTTGCCGCAATTCAAGGAGTAGAATACCTACACATGCACCCCTACGAAATATATCTTTATTTTGAACTCAGTCAATAATCTAGAAATCAGGGATAGGGAGTCGTAGTCGTGAGTCGGGAGTCGATTAGTCGAAGCTTTTTGGAGGAGTTGGAGTCGGCAGTCGGAAAAAGTTATCGACTCTCAACTCTTTAATTCAATTTTTATCAAGGATAAGAACAAACCGAAATCGAACGCAAAATAAACATATTATCAGAATTTTTTAAAGCGCGGACACAGGAACGACATTTTTTTCTTCGTTCAAGAACAAAAATGAAATTAAAAATATTCAATACCGGTTTGAACCGGTTTCCTTCATACTTTCCAGTTTAAAATTTAATTAATACTGCTCGTATTAACCGATTAATACGATGCAATAAAGATATTTATTTTTACTCATATTCGTTTTACCCTTTTCTATATACCTACCCTGTTTATTATGTTTAAGTGAAAACTAAACTGGATTTTTAGTTTCTCGTTGAAACGAGCTTCCTGATTATTTCATGTTTCATGTTGGCAGCCAAAATCTAAATGTCAAAAGGAAAAAATGAGATATTATGAAAAATAAAGTACATAAAATACAATAAAAATTTCAAATGAATTACTAGGGTTTTTATTTGCTTAGACAGACAGTACAAGAAATATATGTAATTTAAAATGGTACAAAACAGTTTTATATTTGTAGAATGGTGTTGTTACCGGGGGCGGATCGACCTATCGGGCGATCGGGCATCGCCCGATGGGCCTATGCGACGGCCACTCAAATACCTAGATATGACCAAAATTATGACATTATTTTAGAATTCACTCACATTTTTTGTTTGTTTTTCTAACATTTTTTCATTATTTTAGAGCCTGTATTTTTATTTTCGGTATTAATATTAAAAATATAAATTAAATAAGTTTATTTAAATATACTTTAATCTTTATTTATTCTCGGGGACTCGTGCCTATTAAAACATTACCTATAAATGGTCAAAAAGTCCCATGAGCCCGGGACTGATTCATCCAAATCGCCCGGGCCAATTCATTCTAATAGCCCGGGCCGATTCATCCAAATAGCCCAGGCCGATTCAATCCTTCGATCCGCCCCTGGTTGTTACAGTATATTTTACTTTTATGGGATTTTCTTGTCTTTCTGAGTTACAGTCTTTCTGATTGTTATTTCTGAGAACGCAAAGTTCTCTACTTGAATAAGCGTGAGTCCGCCTAGACTCACTAAATATCTGGACGACCGGGAGAGACATTAGCGACCGGGCAGTCAGACTTTTAAGACAGATTTTTAGTGTGATTTTTAAATCAGTCGTTATCTTGCAGAGAAAACCCGTAAGTACGCGGTAAGTGTTTTATTTAGTGTCTTGAGTGTGGAGGATCATTGCGTAGATTTTGTGAGCATCTGCTCCACGGGTTAATAGCAATGTTTTAGCTACTGCTATTAGGTAAGAACTGGAGCAGACCACCCAGGTAGGTGTGAGTTTGATTGCACACCGATCTGGTGCAGCATTTGTTTTAGAGATGAATGGCAACGAACTAGCTTTTGTCGATAGAGACTGGAGCGAACTCTAGATCGATCTCGTGTTGCGATATCCTCAAACGGGAGCTTACGAATATACCTTGATGACAGAACGTGGCGATCAGTATCGTCGGCTCCATTTCACTCTACAGCGTTTGTTGACAAAAGAAGTAATTATAAATTTTATTTGTACATCGGAACTTACAACATTACTTTAATATATAAGAGGATATTTTAAAAATTCGGGCCCCACGTTGGGCGCCAGAATGTAACTAGGCTACTACTTTATTATTTCAACAGTACAAATAAAGTAATTTGTTGTCTAGTTACATTCTGGTCCCACGTGGGCACCAGAATGTAACTAAGGTAACAACTGTTTTATTATTTCAAAAAGTACAAATAAAGCAATGAATAGTATAGTTGAATTCTAGCCCGACGTTGAGCGCCAGAATGTAACAATAAATGTATTGAATATTTTGTGATTATGCAGAGATATATGCATGAAATTGTTGCCTTTACAACTTAGACTGTAATTTTAAAAACTACAAATAGACTTAGACAGTGACGATGCAGAGTTTAAACTATTTGTCAAAACCACAACTGGAATAATCTCGTTCAGAAAATGAGGCCTTCAACGTGGGTTCAGAATGTGTGACTAATATTATGTGTTACTAATATTATTTCAAATTGTTAGTTTTGTATGAGAAATTTGTGAGAACTGTGGTATTTATCCTGCCCTTAACTTTCTTAGAATTCCTCTAGTAATAATTACATACTATTACTGAATCCAACACTGTAAATAATCATGACTGGTGTGTTGTGTCTATGTGACATACGATGTCACTCCAAACACTATTGTACTTGTCCTAATGAAAAGACGAGCGGTCGACGCTTCAAACAGCAGCGACATTGAGGCGGTAGGCGTCGCGAGGCGAGCGCTGTGCTGCCAACAGACGCAGACACCACAGACGTTTATCCCAACATGGATATTTTATAAACACTCAAGAATGTTTAATCAAAACACATAAACTTCAAGGACAAATTTATTGGTGTTTAATTTTAAAATGAAAATAAACAAGCATTTTATAGAGCATTTGAGGATATGATTAAATTAATGGCATGGTATCAATTTCCTGCAGTATATATAGGTATATTTAAATTTTTTATATACGTATCAAGCTGCAACATTTTGATTTCTGTCATGTGTTTCACGACTATATAGTGAAGCTAAAGAATAGAAATAAAATCGGAAATTAGAATGTTTCGATGTTTTAATTTTGAAACTACCTATCAGTTTTACCATATGGAAAAAACAAAAATACCGTACCAGCATTTCAAAATTGTTGAATTTTCAAGAAAACCATCGTACATATTACGGAAAAGGTAAATAAAATATAACAGAAGTTAGTTATTTTATTTTATTTATTTTTTGTTCCACTATAGGTAACTCGAATTGTCACAAAAATAAAAAAAATAAATAAATAAAATCCCGGTGTTATCCATGTTTTCCTACATTAGAGTGACCAGATAGTTAGAAAATTTCCAACAGTCGATGGGGTGTGGGAGCAAAATCAGGTAAAACATATTTTTTATTTTTAGTAAAACCTTATATTTGTTACTTCTCTCTCAACATAATTCAATGAAAATATCGTAAATAATACTAAGTCGTATCACATATTAAGGGAAGCACAAAAGTATAGTTCTTACAAATTTCTTAAATATCTAAATTAAAATTTGTTGCAATCTATTCATCAAAATTTGCTGCAAATTTATAACTATCTAATAGGATATATTTAACTGTAAAAAAAATTGTTATAAAATTGTAAATTAACAAATTGAATACGTTATGGCAAATTTAAGCTAAAGCTTCATTCTACAAATATATTTCTATACGCTATTCTAAACGTTTGAGCGGAACTTACTAGAATTTTCATATTTATAAGTTGTCATGAGCTCCTTTTTAAGGACTGAAGTGAGCTTTTACTAAAAAAATGATCAAAAGCCTCACTTAATCAGTGTAAGTTACTAGGATTGAAAATCTAGTTCCACTTGAACCAAGGAAACAGGCTGTAGCTATTTTGTTCAACTGTCAAAAGTTTTTGTACTTGGTGTCCTATTTTGGTGTCAATATATGTGCAGCAGGTGTAAATATGAATTAATTTTCGTAAATAACACGTGTACCAAGTGGTATTAAGTTATTATCAAGTATAGTATATTTCGACGAAGGATCTGAACTAAAATCAATCACATCAAAAAAAGTTTGAAGTTTTTTTTTAACATTTCTACATAAAACTATACAAATATAAAAGTAGTTTGAAACCCATAAATATATTTAAAGTATTACACAAAATTGTTGCCTGATATCTGTTATTAAATTATTGAACGATAGCATTTTTACAACAATTCTTTCTACAATTAAAAATATCCTATTAGATAGATGCCGATACGCTACATATTTGGATGTTACTAGTTTTATTTCAGATTGTTAGTATTGTACAAATAATCTTTAATCTGTGGGAGTAAACGCCTACAAACGATGTGTCTAACGCAGTGTTTCTTAACCGTATTGAAAGAATCGCCCCCTTTACCACAGTAAAATTATCCACCGCCCCCTCCACACAAAAAACAAAATTTACACTTTTCTCTGTGTAGGTATGTATTTTATGCAATAAATTTCCTACTACAAATAAAAAATGATGAGAAATAGAAATAAAACACGTTATTATTTTTATACACATTATGTATTTATTGCCTTTTATGTCATATTATTATCACATACAACATTATAATAATATTTAAATAGAATAGGTAAATAATTCAATATAATATTTTTATTAAAAAATTTAAAAAAAAAAAGTTAATGAGATCCTTGAGCCTCATGTGATTGCACCAAGTTCGTAATATAATGTTCAAGTTTAGTCAAACATAATCTCAAATCTCCTCTTTGGCATATTTGTAATCGATTTCGTGATTTTTTCAATATATGCATTACTGCGCTAAAACCATTTTCTACTAAATAGGAAGATGAAAATGCTATGATGGGTAATTTTACTTCTTTCCACAGAAGAGCGTATTGAGGACGAAAACGAACCCAAAAAGCATTATAATCACATTGATTGAATATTATTTTGGCTACACAATCATTTTGTAGGTCAATAAACTGCTCTTTTAAATTTTGACTGACTTTCTACGTCTGATAAAAATGGATTAATTAACCAAGCTGGTATCACAAGTTTCTGCAAGTCTTTGAATCGTAATATCATATCTTCGATAAGGGCGTCCATGTGGCTACAGTATGTTTCCAAATCAGAATTCTTGAGCGTATCTGTTTTTAATTGTTGTAAAGAAGGAAACTGATGGTATTCTCGCCGACAAAGATTATTTTTTATATAATTTGAGTTTATTGATAAAGCTCAATACAACTCCTTTGGCTTTAATAAGGCTGATATTGTTTCCTTGAAGATTCAGGAGATTTTCATTCATCTTTTCGAATATATCCGGCACTAATTGTCAAAAGCCAAACAGTCAGACGCAACGTGGTAACCCGATCGCGATATGTTATTTGCGATCGTCTACACAATTATTTACAATGGTTATGTGTGCAGTGTACGCAACAATTGAGCAAATGAACATACCTTATTTTTCTATATTGATACAATGCCCACTTGAACTTTTGCAGCGCCCCCTAAATGCTAAATATTTAAAAACGCCCCGCCAGACCTCCAAAACGCCCACAAAAGTGCGCTGGCGCCCCTGTTAAGAATCACTGGTCTAACGTTTGTTATCGCTGGTACTGCCGCTGGCCGTACAATTGTACATGCAATTAAAATGTAGAACTGGCGGACACTTGTACATGCATACAGTGCTGACACTGTACAAAAATAGCGAAGATGGGCCAACGTTTGTAAAATGGCGTTTAACAGTGAAAGTAAGGTTATGGTCCTAGCTTCGACCTTGCTTTTGATATTTAAATTAGATTAAAAGTATAAAAAAATACATTTTATTTTAAGTAGACTTCATTATTAATAAAGCATAAATGGTTATAACCTTCCTTTTGAGCACAACACTCTCGATTGATGTGATGCCAAATATGTGCGCGTCATGTGAATGGTGCTAATATACATATACAAGTCTGCGCCAAAGTTGGTCAAATTCCTTTGATTTGTGAACGACATAAGAATACCACCTCGGATTGAACGTCGACTAGCGCCAAGCCCAGCGTTCAAATATAAACATTGGCAGTGACTTGCCACACCGTCTGTAGGCGCGTTTACACGTTCTATTAAAACAGGGGTCGGCAACCCGCAGCCCCGGAGCCGTATGCGGCTCTTTGATGAAAAAAGTGCGGCTCTTAAATTTTCAATAAAAATCTGACCGACACAGAACTTAGTTACAAAAAAAAAAATCTCGTGTGTTAAGTACAATTTAAAAAATGTAGATATGTATAAAAATATGTCGCTAACAGTGTAATGTTCGCGACACTAGCATTAGAAACAAATGAGACAAGTATGGAAGAAACACCACAGGACATTATATTTAATGCTGGAACTCCTTTCCAGCTAACTATTCTAATGCCAGAAGATGTTTTTGGGATTAAGCCTTATTTGGGTCCACATACAATTGCGAAAAAAATTTCTCTACGATGAACTACATGAAAAACAAACAAAGAAGCAGACTGCAGAACACAAAGTTCACAAATTTCAAAATTTACATCCTTTTATTTATTGTACTTATAAAAAACCAAAACTATTTTTTTTCAAGTTCCTTTTGTATATGTAAATCAGTTGTAAATACTGAAATATTGAATAAATAAATCGAATTAAAACAGCGGCTCCCTAAATTTTATTTTTTGTACGTTTTTTGCTGAAATGGCTCTTCGTTTCCAAAAGGTTCCCGATCCCTGTATTAAGATATCAGGTCGTCAAGGATGAAATTTTTAATTAATAATATTGCCAAATTTAATAGCTTATTATTTGACATTGGCTTAATATTTTACCGTACTGTTTTTTCTTGTTGGGAAGTTACACATCTCACCTATTTAAAGAAATCATTGTGTGCTCTAAAAAATATCAAAAGCTTTTTTAAAAAATTAATTTGGTTAAAATGGAACTGTCGGAAATTCGCACTATTATGAAGTATGAGTTCTTACGTGGAAATACGGCATCGCAAACCGCGCGTAACTTTAATAGTGTATTTGGTTCTAGTTTTACTACGCAGTAGACAATATCAAATTGGTTCGCCAAATTTCGTATAGGTAACTTAAAAACCAAACAAAAAAAAATAAACCTGGCTCATCGATCACAGCAGAAATATACTGCAACCGACTGGACAAAAACTTAAAGAAAAACCGTCTAGATTGGTCAACAGATCGATTCCTATCTTATTGCATGATAACGCTAGACCACACACTGCACAAATGACTGTGGCAAAACTACAGGAATTGGAGTTGGAACTTCTTCATCATCCTCCATACTCACCAGACCTAGCCCCTACTGACTACCACTTCTTCCGAAATTTGGACAACTTTTGAATAGGAAAACAGTGTAATTCCGACAATGCTATAAAACTGGCCTTCCAGGAATTCATTGACTCCACCAGGGTCCGCCAGGGTTTTTTACCACCGGCCTGAACAACCTGCCGCTTAAATGGTAAAAGTGTATAGACAATATAGGTGCATACTTTGATAAAAGAATTCCTTATATTTGTAAGTTATCAACCAACTTTGCCTTTTTTCTACAAGTTTCATCCTTGACGACCTAATATAATAAAAGCTCAAACGTAGACACAATGACGTATTATTGCGCGTCTATTGAAGAATCTTTTTGGTGATTTGTTATAAAAAATCAAAAATTGTTGTAGAAATAAATTTTAAAAAAGTTTTTGATATTTTTTAGAGCATACAATGATTTCTTTACACAGGCGAGATGTGTATCTTCCGAAAATGTGCTGTCAGCTCTGGGGTCGACTCAGCCTCAAGTATTTCATACTTAAAATGAGTACATGGATAATAGGACCGGTCGAAACGTCACACTGACCACGTGGCTTTCATATCTATGGCCGGCGGTCTAGAAACGGAGAACTTACCTTCTCTGTCCCATATACGCCTATCTAGGTGTTGGGATCCTATTATTATTATTATTAAAATCAGCTACACAACTTTACAAATTTCCGGGGATACAACTGCTGATTCAGGGACTGCCCCTTTTATCGGGGACGTCTGGTTATTCTACCCTACATAAGTACATATATCATACTGTAATAGTTAAAATATTTATATTAATTGCTCAGAATGAATAAATTATTTATTTTATAAGTAAATATAGAGTCCATGTTTTTAATGTTTGTGATATTCTGTTGGCCGTAAAAAGTCCTTCAGTATAGGTGATCATATTGGGGCGACACTTCATCACAACTTTTTTAATCTTTACGTCGATGTTCGGAGTGTCGCTTTATCGCTAAAGAATCAACTCGATAGTCGCGTTCCTCAACTAACAGCTCTGATGCTACAGACGTGTTGCATGTACACACAATCACAATCATGTTTAACGTATTAATATTTAATATTCGTGATATTCATTATGTTAAAATGTTTATTAAAATGTGACACAGTTCGTTTGTTTGTTCGACATTTTCATGACGAACTTGATAAATTATATAAAATGTTTCTTATGTTTTTTTCAGATGTTATATTTTAATAAATATACAATGTAAAAATAAATTTATTCGGGTATGGAATTTTTATTAAAAATATTTCAAGGCCTTTTATAAATAGTCGATACAATGGAAAAATAATATCATGCCGATTAGCAACTAGTAATAATAATAATAATATAAATTTATTTTAGGACAACAGTCCAATAGATACAAACATATTCACACCAATTCACATACTACAAGGTGTCTCAAAAGAAATTTTATATTTAGTGGATCGATTAAAAAAAAAGTAAGCCGTATATAGAAAATATGTTTATTAATTATTAAAATACACTTTTTGGGGATTTATTCGCGTTCTCGGCACTCATTTAATTGAACAGTAAAATTACTTATGACGTCTCGGCAGGTGGACTCAGGGATGGCTGCCATTTCGTGACGGATATTTTCTTTCAAATGCGCCAGTGAAGTCGGTTTATTGGCGTAAACTTTAGATTTAAGATAACCCCATAGGAAAAAGTCCATAGGGGTTAAATCTGGACTGCGTGGAGGCCATTTTATGTCACCTCTCCGGGAGATCAATTTGCCTGAGAAAATTTCACGAACACGTGGCAGAGACATATTGGACGTGTGTGAAGTTGCTCAGTCCTGTTGGAACCATGTTCTTTGGTTATAGCCAGGAAAGTTTTGCAGTTCAGGTACCAATAAGTTGTCTAACATTTCCACATAACGCTCTGAATTCACTGTAACTGCACGCCCCCTTTCGTCTTCAAAAAAGTAAGGGCCGATAATTCCTCGCGCCGACATCGCAGCCCATACGGTCACTTTAGGCGAATGTAGGGGTTTCTGATGTTTGCGTTTCGGATTCGTTGCACTCCAGTAGCGGCAGTTCTGCTTATTTACGTGGCCATTAAGATGAAAATGAGCTTCATCCGAAAACAAAATGTTGGTAAACGTTGAAAATCGCTCAATCACCTGATTTACGAAATTAAGCCTCTGACTGGCATCTTGGGGCTTTAATTCTTGCACCAATTGAATTTTGTAGGGGTGCAGCTTTAGGTCTTTGTGCATAATGCGATGTAATGATGATCTATGCACATTTAAAGCACTTGCGCGCTTCCGAATTGAAAGGTTCGGGTCGTCACGAACAGACTGATTAACATTCTTCACGTTTTCTACCGTTCTTGATGACCTAGGTCGCCCGGATTTTGATTTATCCAGCGTTGTACCAGTCTCTTCAAACTTTTTAACCCAATGTCGAATGAGAGGAATGCTTGGCGCATCATTTAGTGGCAAAAACCTCGAATGCTGCAGAATTTTCTACGCGCTACAGTCGGATACATTGCGTTCACGCAGTAAGCTAAATAAATATAAAATTTCTTTTGAGACACCTTGTATAAGCTGTTCACTTTTGTAAGAACAAACTTAGAGGAAATTTTGTTTTCAATAGTTTGCACCTTTGAAACTGTATGTCATGTTAGTGTTAAAAAATGTCACTTTTTTAAAATTTCGATCCAGTTCACATATGTCATAATGAAAAATGATATCTTAATTATAATGATCATAACCTTATCAACCTAAAGTCGGTTTTACAGCGTAAGGAATATTTTTAATTGACATTTAAAGTCAGTAACACACTATAAAAGTAACCAAAATAACCACATCTAAAGTCTATTTCAAAGTAGAAAAATGTGTGTAAGAAGATAGGAGCTGTTTGTCCTTGCTTCGGATTGGTTTAGATCGTCATCCCTATTACACTGTTAAAATATTGTTTTTAGTCCAAGTTGACAGATGTTCAGTGTACATTGGAAATATTGGTATAACTGAAGAAGTTTCTCACAAAAATAAAGTAGATGAGGAATGACACACGGTAAAAAGAAACAAGAAAAAACGTTGCAACATTGTAGGCACAAAAATAAATACTACAATATCCAAAGTTGAAAAATTGAAATCTTTCTTCATTTCAAAACTTCATTTACATACAACTGAAGATAATATAGTAAATTACCTAAAAGATTTTGGCATTTCTAATATCTCTTGCGAAAGAATGAATACCAAAGTATCAGATTATTTATGTTTTAAAATCACAATTGATATAAAGGATCAAGATACAATTAAAAACCCAGACAACTGGCCGGTGAATGCAGTAATAAGACCCTTCATATTTTTTTTCGGAAAAGAAGAAAATTTTCAAGAACGAGCCTCCAGAATACAAACAGTGTAACCCCCAAAAAACTGTAAATTTTCTCCTTAAATGTGCAGTGCTTGCGGAACAAAATAACAGAAATAGACCTAGTGTTAAATCATAATTTCAATGAAAAACCTGACATTGTTTGTATAACGGAACATTGGCTAGAGCAAAGTGAAATAAATTTAATTAACATACCGGGGTACAGTGTTATTTACCACTATTGCAGATTAAATCGTGAACACGGCGGTACTCTAATATTAGCACGAGATTCCTTACAATTGTTGTTCAATATAAAATAAGTATCTCAATTTTGTGTAGAAATAGATATTGAAGCATGTGCAATTGAACTCACCTTGTATAAATGTATCCTAATTGTGTTATACAGATCTTCAGGGGGGAACTTCGACACATTTTTCACAAACACTACCAATATGATGCACAATATATATCAACATAACAAGCAGTTTCTCCTAGTCGGGGACTATAATATAGATTTCAATTCTAACAGTAACAACACTAGAGAGTTTCTAAATTTAATGTCTTCTTTTAATATGTACATCACTATAAATGTTACCCACAAGAGTTAACGATCACTTTGCAAACTGTATTGACAATGTACTCACAAACATTGACAAAAACTTGTTTACCTGCAAAGTCATTAATCCGCACATTTCTGATCATTTCGGGCTCGTACTGGATTTGAATATGACTTGTATAAAATCGGACACAGAAAACTCTAATGAAACTGTAAATAATAACACAGACTTTGTTTTTAATAACAAAAATTTAGAATGTTTTACTGAACAATTAGTAGGTATTGACTGGGGAAAAATTTATAGTTGTTTTGAGGCAAACCAATGTTATGAGCAATTCCATAATACAATTTTAAATTTGTATAAAATTTTGTTTTACAAACCGGCAAATAAAATTACCACTACTAACAAATATATATGGTACAGTCCCGAACTAAGGAAAATTAGTAACACGCTAAGTTTTATTTTTGATATTATGAAAAATTCTACCATCAATAAAACTACACTTTTTAATATTTACATGCGTTATAGAACCTTTTACAAAAACCAAATAAAATTGTCAAAAAAAACTATTACACTAATATGATTAGGAGTTCAAATAATAAAAATAAAACCATATGAAATATTATCAAAACAGAGAACAATACCGGCAAGGATAATAATAAAAAAAAAATAGTCACAAAATATCCCCCAACGACTACAATCAATTCTTTGCAAACGTGGCGGAGATCACGTTAAGAGATCTTCAATCTACCCCTGTGCAAGCTGAAACAGCTATTAGAGAATGCCAGTATATCAACGGATCATTTTTTCTTCACCCTACTGACTATTTTGAAGTAGTTAATACTATTAAGTCTCTAAATAATACTCTAAGTACTGATATATATGATTTCAATATTAAAATTGTAAAAAATGTTGAGCACATCATTGCTTGTTTTGTTCATGGTAATTTTCCTGACCAATTAATAATGTAAAAAATTACGCCGATATTTAAAAAAGGCGATGTCGACGCTGTAGAGAACTATAGGCCAATATCGCTCCTTACAATTTTTTCAAAAATCTTTGAATCTTTAATTAAAGGCAGATTAGTTAATTTTTTGCATAAAAACAACGTTTTCAGTAACTGTCAATATGGGTTCGTGCCTAAACTTAACACAAGTGATGCTGTCCTGGATGCAGTTAATTTTATCTTGAAACAAATAGAACGAGGTCATTATATCGCGTCCACCTTTTGCGACTTGTCTAAAGCCTTTGACTGCATATCACATGATATTCTATTGCATAAACTTCAACACTATGGAGTCCGAGGCATAACAAATCAGCTGAACGCCTCATACTTAAGTAATAGGATGCAGTCAGTTTACGTCAATGGAGAATTTTCTGACGTACTCCCTGTACATTACGGAGTTCCACAGGGGTCTATTATTGGACGAATTCTATTTATACAATATATAAACGACCTACCTGCAAACATAACATCTTCCAAAACAGTTCTATTTGCGGATGATACTACATTTTTAAGTTCATCAAATAGCTTACAGTCAGCAACAGATCAGGCTAAAAGTACAATTTCAAGGGTTAAGGACTGGTTTACAGCTAACAAATTAAAATTAAATATTAAGAAAACTTAAAATTTAATTTTTACAAGTAAAATCTTAACGGAAAATAGCGAGTGCAAAATTTAATTTCTTGGTCTACATTTAGATGCAACCTTAAATTAGAAGGAGCACATAGCTAAATTGGCAAGTAAATTATCCTGTGTACTTTTCATTTTGCGCAATTTAATAAGATTGGCAACTTTTGAAGCCACCAAGATAGCTTATTTCGCACTATTTCACTCGCATTTATGTTATGGAGTATTACTATGGGGTACAAGCTCACATTGGGCAACCATATTCAAGATTTAAAAAAAAGCAATGCGAATCATGACGCATTCCAGTTACAGGGAACACTGTAAACCAATTTTTGCAAAATTGAAAATATTACCTTTTCCGTCGATATATATTTATGAATGTTTGCTATACGTTAAAAAAAAAATCCTAATCGATTTACCAAACATGAAAATACACACAGTCACAATACTAGAAATAAAGCCAAATTAGTTACACAACTTGTTCGTATCAACAAAACTAAGTCCAGACCATTGGGGCCTCTTCTGCCAGATCTGCCAGAGCATATTATACAACTCCCATTCACAAAATTCAAACTCTCTGTGAAAAATATGCTACAACGGTACTGTTTCTACAGCATTGAAGACTATCTTCAAACAAATTTAAAATGAATACCAACACATTCAACGTAATTATAATTGTAATTTGTGATTATAATTATATACTAATATTCATTAAGTTTTGTAAATTTGTATTGGTACAGTATAAGTATATATTATAAGATTATAGTTTGTTTAGATTTAATGTACGTATGTATTATTTTAGTTATAACCTTAATTTGTTTCCTTTATAAACATAATGTACAGAGTGATTATTTAATGGCGAGACGACGTCACCGAATTATCAAATAAAATAATAGAAAATCAAATAAAAGAATGGCAGGAAAAATCATTGACTCAATAATTTGGAGATGGCGGAAGTGTCTACTACGCTCATGCGCGCATAATCGCCTGCTACGATGTTTGAAACGGAAAATTATTAAAACTTCCAGTGACGTCGTCTCGCCATTAAATAATCACTCTGTACATTGTAACTTATGACATGCAGTATGCATATTATGTATGTTCTAACAGTTAATAAATTCTATTCTATTCTATTCTATATATTATTTATGTTATTTAACTTTTTTCATATATTTTGTTATTATTTACATATTTCGACTTTTATTTATAATCTTGGCGTAGATTTTATGGAGAACATTCTCCATGTAATTTGTTTTTACGCAGTTATATAATTTTTAGGTTATCTGACATATAAATATTTTTTGAGACTTGACAATTAAGAGATCAAGAGAGAGGACTAATGTGAGGCCAAAAGACAGCCCAGCTGATTGTACCCAAAGAAGAAGTTATTGATGTAATTTTTAGACCTTCATATATACATATATTTTTAATTTTTATTTACAATAATTATTTAAATAAGAAATTTACAATTTATGCCGACTGCGTTGCTAAGGTCTCGGGTTCAAATCCTGTTCAGGCACGGAATTTTCTAAAAATAATAATTGTCCTGGCTAATTGCCAAAGCAGCGAAGAACATTTAAAAAAATACCATTTGTTTTCTATCAACTAAATAATTATTAAATAATTATAGAACATCCCCAGAAATACCATATTCATCTAATTCATAGTTCCAAATGTCCATTTAAAACCTTTAAAAAAAAACTTGTTATTTATGAGAAACTGTATCGTAGTCTCATGAATGTAACCTTGCTCATACATCATTAGTACTGCAACGAATAGTACTTCGACTAAATAACCAATAGCAAGTATTCGATAAGTAATATTCGGCCAAATACCAAATATTCGGTTGAATAACTCTTGTACATATTTAATGAATCTGATAAGCAAAGAATACAAAACAATTTTTATGTATAAGAATACATGTAAATAATCTTAAATGTAATAAATCTTTAGATTAACTCCATTTTCGAAATCTACTCAAAATTCGATTTTCGAGCATTATTTCAAAAGCGGCTTCATTTGATACCAGATGCTGTGAAGAAAGCTAAGCAACTAGATTCCTTTCGTACATGCAGGGAGTATCTTACTTTAATGGGTCTATTCTGTATGAATTTTCTACCGCTGTAAGCGCTATAACCTTATAAAATACAGCGCTGTAAGGAAAGTGCTATTCTGTACTGACTCGCGTTGCTCTGTAAACTCTACACCGGTGTAAAATATCGCTGTAACGTTACGGCGATATTTTTCTGGCCGTAAGTCAGTTACAGTACTGTCAGTTGTATGTTTTTATTGTTCGTGTCATCTAAAAAGAAATGAATGATCCAAATTTCGCCCTATTTTTGATGCAACTAGTACAAGAGGATCATAACAGGTAATTATGCTTAAAATATCACGTTACAAACACACAAAAACTTTCTTTTTTTTTTTTTAGAAATTATGTACGAATCAAAAAAAGATTGTTAAGGGATAGAGAAAATCCGTTTTCTATCCCTGAAAATCATTTTATGAAGCTATTCAGATTGGATAAAAATTTAGTAACAGACATAATTAACGAATTAACATTATATACTGGTCCTATAATGCGAAGAACCAAAATACCTTTCCATTTAAGAGTAAGATATTTTTTTTTCATGCATACATGTTTTCATTTATATATTTTTATATACAGGTTTTAGCAACACTGTATTTTCTAAGCAATGGATCATATCAGGCTACTATAGGGGCTCACAATTTAACTTCTATGAGCCAGCCTATGGTTAGTAGATCTATAACAGAAATTTGTTATCTGATAACCACAAATCTAATGCCAAGTCATATAAAGTTCCCCACTACGAGGGAGGAAAAACGTGGAGTGAAAGAAGGGTAAGTATCTATTTATATTTTGTCTTTTTTTATTGAATATGTTTAAATTTGTTTAAAGATTTTTCACAAAATGGCAAATGAAAGGAATAGTGGGTGCAATAGATGGGACGCATGTAGAAATTATTGCGCCATCAGTTAATGATGACGATCACCCTCCATTCGTTTACATCAATCGGAAGGGTAAACATTCTATAAATGTTATGTTGGTAAGGATATTATTCATTTTAAAATTACTAAACTGCAGCACCTACATATAATCATTTCTCTTTCATTGTAGATTTGTAATTCTGATAACCTGATATTAGGAATAGATGCACGTTATCCAGGATCAGTTCATGATGCTGCAATATGGCAAGTATCATCTATAAAAAATTACATGAGAAATTGTTATGAAAATGGTGATCACTCATCATTTTTAATTGGTAAGTAATAATTTCTTTCCTTCTATGGCCTTTCTTAATTTAACTTGTTTTATGTTACAGGAGATAGTGGTTATGGTGTAGAACCTTGGCTACTAATACCGTTTTATGATGTTGTCGAAGGATCTCCTCAAGATCGGTATAATATCCTCCACAAAAGAAATAGAAATGTTATAGAGCGAACAAATGGAATATTAAAATCCCGGTTTCGTTGCCTTTCTAGGCACAGGGTATTAAATTATCATCCAGCCAAAGCTGCATATATCATATATTCATGCGCAGTTTTGCATAATATAGCCACAAAGGCAAGAATACCAAATTATGCTGAGATTGATGATGAAGAGCTTGATCTTGTAAATCATGACGATCCTGAACCGGAAAATAATGAAGATCCTGTACCAAATGGTAAAATATTTGAAAAGTATTTAAAATGTTCAAAAACTGATTTAATACTTATTTTTAACAGCTAATCAAGATATGACTTTGGGAAAGCAGGTTAGGAATTTACATGTTCAGCAGTGCATTGTGTAATTTTATGTAAAAAATATTTAATAAAAAATTACAAACGTAAAAAACATGAGTATATGTGTATATACATATCACAAAATAATTCATTAAATAAATAACAATCACAAAAAAAATCACATAGTTAATACATTTAAGAAATACACAAAAAATAATTTTGTGTGTTTATATATCAAGTTCCGGATACAATATTTGAAATTTTTTAATTTTAAATTCCAATTCCCTTTCCTTTAGTTTTATTTCCTTTTCTTTTAATTTCACCCTCTTCTCCTCCATTCCACAAAAGGCAGTACAAAAATTTTGAATGGCATCTCCTTGTCTCTTGTAAACTTCAAGCAAACATTTTGTCGTTTCATGTAATGTACTATTTTGTGTGCTCGATTTAGGGCGCTTCTTAAATTTATTTTTAATTTTTCCTGTATTTTCAAGAAGAGGATTTTCAGGTTTATGTATAGAGCTAGAGGCGCCGCAGTGTAAACGAACGGTTTCATTTCTAGAGGTAGAGGGTTCACTATCAATAATCACATTTTCATTTGGAGAGGTAGAACGTCCACAATCAAAAATCATGTCGCCCTGTGTAAAGATGTGTTCCTGTAAAAAATACTACCTTGTAAAATTTCTGCTTTGTAAAGGTTGCGGTCAAATTGACAGGCTGAGTGCGCTCACCTCGCACTGCCATGCATTTCCAAGAATTACCCATTCATTTAATAAACTATTATTATTATTATTATAATTTTAAGGTGTCACATCTGGCTATGTATAAGAATTACTGTTTACAAATTTGTACAAATACTGTTTTTATTACTCCACCAGGTATAAAAAGGGTCGAACCTTAAAATAAATAAATAGGAATTCCTTGGAAATGCACGGCAGTGCGAGGTGAGCTTTGAGCGCCCTCAACCCGTCATTGTGGCGGCTGCCTAATACATTACTGCTTTCTAAAAATCACTAACCTGTGAAATATGTTCTGTAATTGCCTGACAGGATGAAGTTCCTTCATTGTCAGGGAAGGAAAAAGTCTGCTGGAGCCCCCCACTGACAAGGACAGTGGGGGTTCCAGTGACTGTTACCTTGCCCCATATTGCCAGGCCTTTCTCTTCTAAATCTGTCAATTTTATTTTTTCCGGTTCTCCCCCGCCAGTCCTATTTTGGCTGTCTACTAGCCTCCTGTATTTCGCTCTTGTGGATTTTTTCCAGTCTTTGAACCTCTGCAAGTAACAATATATTCAGCGACTGGTCAATATTTCTAAAATTTCATATGAGAATTCGATAAATAACTACCATGGTAATTATTATTTTAGTCACAATAGGGCCAATTTATCGAAAAATACAGTTGTCAATAAGTGTCAATAACTATGGAAACCGCAACTTTAGAGTGTAGACCGAGCAAATTTATTTTGCTCGATGTGATCTAGAGTAGTTTGCTATGAACAAACGATCACTTGCTCGACTACAAATGAACACATAACATTAGTCTAACTTGACTGGAGCAGACAAACAAACAAACAAACCTTAATACAATACTATATTAAAAACTTACTTTTTTCCACTCTTCTACAGAGAGTGATGGTCCATTTCCCACACAATTTAATTTTGTGGCCAACTCTACCCACTTTTTCTTAATATACCCGTCTTCTATAGTGGGATCTATAACCCCACTTCTAAAGGTATAATCATTTTCCATTTGATTAAGGTATATTTCATACTGTTCCTGTTTGGTATTGGAACTTCTCTTTCTTTTTTTTTCCATGTTCACTAAAAAATATTAATATACAAATAATAGTTCAATAATATTTACAAAATACAAATATGATATACACTTACCGATCGATGACATTGATCGATATGTCAAATTTTGAGGTTGGAAATAAACATAGTGAAGTTAGCTACAATGTAAGCAAAGTTTAAATCGACCGGAATTACAGAATGTGTTACAGAATAGCTAATGCTCAATATTTACAGAGCCGCCGTAACTTGGCACTTTACAGTGCTAAACTCACTACAGCGCTATAGTGATACAGTACTGTAAACATGTTTTTACAGAATAGACCCATAAATGTCATAATTTACAGCCGTCCCTACCGGATATGTCTGATATGTCAGATTTTATTTTATTTATTTATTTTGTCTTTTTCGGGTCAAACCCAAATAATAACAAGTCATATGCATTTCTATATTCCATTATTGTAATTTGCAGGTCCGATATGGTATAGAGCAGCGTTCCTTAAACTGTATGTCAAGACCCCAAATGGAGTTGCAAAGCAAAAAGTTTGCTTTGATTGCGCTGACTGCAATGCTCTAGAACGATACTATTTTTTATATTATATTTTACGATAAAATAAGTTTAAATACTAACCCCAATTATGACAACTTCTTTAGACATTTGTCAGTATACAATAATTCTATAATCATACCTCCATCAGTTCAACTGAATAAACGAAAGAATTCTTTTTACTGTAGACGTCAAAGCAAATTTACTTAATCTTATTTGTCAACATAATAATATTTGTAAACATAAAATCCAGTGTTGTTGTTGATGAAATTCGACATATGTAATCCCAGCATACGCGAGATATAAAATATACGAGGTATAAAAATACATGGTTAGCATTATTTGGGGAAATGACCGTCATATCCGTAGAATAAGTTAATGTCGGTGGCTCATGGCATCCATAGAGGTTATATTTAGGATTAACTCCAAAAATCAATTACTGGAGTTATTGATTATAAATATTAACTGGCGGGATTATTTCGAGAGTAGCAGTGTTAACGGCATTACACGTTCATTAAATTCTAAATTACCTTCCCATACAAAGTCACACCAATACAATTACACAGTGAAAAACTTTAATTGGTCGACATTTTAATAGCTGTATATACTTTTCAGGTCAAAGGCAATTAACTGAAAATTTGATCTTCTTAAATCGTATTATGCTTAATAGTTATTAACGATAAAATTATTTGTATTATTTCCAAGTTACGGTTTCATCAATAGAAAATGCACTTTAAATTAATGAAGACTTTCCAGAACGATGTAAAAACTTATAACTGAATTTAATGAAGTTCCTTGCCAAGAGTATTAATTCTCTTAATAACAATTATAGTTTTCGTCCCAAACAGTTATAGATATCTTCTTCTTCTTTGGGCACAGTCAATTGGATTGACGTTTGGCTTCCCTCACATAAGTCCTCCATCTTGTTGTGTTAATTGTTATGTCCTTCACTTTTTAGACCATCGATTACCTGATCTCGAGGCGAGGTTGCCCAACTGGGCGTCGGTTGTTCAGTTTTTATTCCCATATCTTCTTTATCTTTATGTCCTTCTTCGTCCTTATCACGTGCTCTAACCATTGTAATCGTCTATCTTTCAGTTCTAGCGTGATATGCAGCCTTGAGTACAGTTCTCAAATATCTTTGTTCTTACAGATACTCCATTTAGCATAATTTGGTTGGGATCAAAGATACGGCGTTATTTTATATTCGAAAATTGTGAGTGTTATCGATCTCGTTTTATTAAGGTCCATGTTTCAGAGTCATATATAATTACAGGACGTAATAAAGTTTGGTGTATCCAGATCTTGCTGTTTATAGATAGGAGTTTAGTTGTGATGAAAGGACCGAGTGCAAAATAAGATGCATTAGCAGCTTTATTTCTGTTTGTGATTGTAAACAACTGTTTCGAGAAGTGTTCCTCAATCGTCGGTCCGCAGACCGATACTCATCCGCCAAATATTTTAACCGGTCCGTGAAAAATAAGGAAACATTAAGATTTCCTAATAAAATCAGATAGAATATATGGTATGTTTATTGTTTTATATGAAATGTATTGGTATTAAAATTTAAAAAATTTGATGTGTTGTGTGAATTTTTACACATTTCAGGATATTGTAGGTTTTTAATAACTGTAAAAAACCAACAGAATACTGTATGTCTAGGTCAATATTTTTTCTATAATCACATTAAAATCAAATGATTTTTTATAATGATTTTTGTTCATTATTGAAGTACTAAGAGCTTTTATTTAATTGTTTTAAACTAAATCTAAATTATTTACGAAAAGCTAGCACAATAAATATCAGCATTTTTTTGCATTTTCTCACATTTTTTCTGCATTTGCTTTGTATGTTAGTCTTCATTAAATTAATAAGAAATATTTTTGATAAATGGATAAGTTATTTTATATTTCATAAATGTATTTTAACGACCAACTAAATTAAACCAATTAAACGACCAACTTGTTGATGCCGTCTCGCCAAAAATCTTTTGATTTTGTGTTGAAGAAGTTTGTGAGCCAGGTTTTGAGGTCTTCATCGTTAGCGAAGGGTACGTCCCTCATTTGGTTCGACATGGAGCGGAAAAGGTGATAATCCGTTGGCGCAAGGTCCGGAGTGTATGGCGGATGCGATAGAACTTTCCATTTGAGATCATTGAGATCTTGTAGCCATCACTCAAGTTATGTGGCACCCAATTCCTAAGTTTTTAAGTAAAGCCCATGGACTAAAGATGGTTAGCGATGGTTGTAAAGGTACATTCCATCTTTTCGGCCAACTCTCGTGTTGTTTGACGACCATCTTCCTTCAAAAACATGTTAAGACGATCATCGTCGAAGTCGGGAGGTCAGCCGGAGCGCGGTGCATCACAAAGGTCAAAATTGCCATTTTTAAACTTGGAAGACCAACCTTGCGCGGTCCTCGGAGCTATAACATCTACTCCATATACACAAATATCGCGAGTTGCTTTCGTAGCTTTTTGAAGACGACGAAAGGCAAAATAGTGCAGATGTCGAAAATTACTTTTTTTACCTCCTTCAACTTCCATTTCAAAAGCCTCAAATTCAATTTAAATTAATTAATTCCGAAAATTAAAGCAGATAAGTTTGTAGAGCACGAAAAAAACTTAAGAATGCATACGTAAACTTAACCTAACAAAACATAAAATTGCGGGAAAAAGATAAAATACAAAAAACGCGGGAATTTATTACACAACCTAATATATTTAAAAAGACATACACTACATTAGAAATAAATACAAAACATTCATAACATTACTAGCTATGATTTAGTTATGAGTTAAAAAATTAATAATTTTGTCAAAACAATACAAAAACTTCAATGTTCTCCTAAAACACAATCTGACCAAAAAATATTTTCGTATGTTGTCGACTCATATGAAGGTTAGAATTTCTTCAGATTTATAGTTCAACCCCTTTGGGTTAAAGGGTACGATACAGTAATGTTTTTTAGTACCTTTTTTGAGAATACCGTGTTAAAATAAAGAAAATTTAAAAAACTTCGTCCCGTTTCTTTTTCTACGTCATGAGAGGTTTCTTTTGATACCATAAAGTAAACTTTAAACCAGTGGCGAAGGGAGACCTCCGCTAGACTTGCCCTCCCATAAAAAAAATAATAAAAAAAACATAATTTTTTTTTATCAAGGAAACACGTTGATATTAAAAAGAATTACTAATTCTTATGTTAAAACCTTAGGTATCAATCGTGCACAAATTAAAACAAGAGACAGCTCCATAATACACGATTTTCATATTGTTGACGACAATATACCGCTAGAATGTGATGGAATACTAGGCAGAGATTTCTTTGTCAAACATAAGGCAATCATAGATTATAAAATGAAAAAAATTCAATTTGGCAATGTTGCATGGGATTTTTACAGCGAAGCAGAACGTATCACATTACCAGCTAGGAGCGAGGTAATTGTCTGCGCCAAAGTTCAAGTCAGCGATAAAGAAGGAATTTGCGAAGCGCAGCAAATTCGAGTCTTTTTAGGCCATTGTTTGACAGGCCAGGTTTGAGAGCGTATGTCACACTAGTACGTGCCCCACAGCCAGCCATTCAGTTGGACCACAGCCACCCATCCAGATGGTGGTCATGAGAGGAAGTAGCCCAAATGTATCAAGTCCGGCAATTCAACAAACCGAGGCACCCACATCGCCCAGAGTTCCCACAATTAAATTCCCCTAAATTTTTATTTTTATTTTAATTTTTGAAGATTCGTGGACGAATCTTTCATTATGGGGGGAAATGTTGCAATTGTAGTTCATTGTACCTTTTCAGCTTGCATTAGCACATTCCTTATGTGACAATGAGCTCTATATTGCGACATTTCATTGTATTATATTAGAAATAAATCAGTCTTAGTTGAATCTCGGTCTTCTCACTATCCTTCGGGATACAATACTTCATATGGGAAAAAAGTTGCTGGCAAATATGTGTACTCCCCAAAAGAGACGTTATTTTATTTAGTCAGGTAAAACTTATAAAAGGATCCTTTCAACTTATAAAAGAACTTATCCAATAAAGACACATGAATACATTTCCTTTAAGCTACATATCTGATTGCAACTCTATATACTTGTTCGTTTGAATCGGCAATTGCACTCACCCGTTCGTTCGTATTCCGGCTAAGCAACACAGGCCGATGCATTGGATTTAACCCTCTAGTGCCCAACACCGCCTCAAGGCGTAACATATATAAATCTATGTAAAAATACAATACGAGCAAATTTCATCGAAATGCCTACGACCACATATAGACGACTGTACAAAGAAACACTTATAAATACAGATTGAGCAGAATTACACGTGTTTTTGCTAAAAACAATCAGTTGATTGCAAGAACTGACGTATTACGGAGATTCGCCTTACGTTACATATTTAAAACAGAAATTTAAACAATTTACAGAACTAAAGTTATTGTAATTATTGAATAATATATACACCAGAAAAGTAATAGAATTATTGTTCTTATTCCACCCATATAAACTATTTGGAATAAATAAACCCTTTTGGCACAACCTGCGCAGATCTAACTCAGGACGAGCTTACCATTTATAGGTGTACAAGTAATAAGTTACACTAAAAGTTAAATTTGAATACAAATTTGAAAGCCCGTATGTGGATTAACGACCAAATTTTATTTTTGCAAAATAAATTATTTTTACGCGATTTTTGCAAAAATTGTGTAAAAGTAATTTTGTCCCACACCCTGTAGCCAAGATGGTTTAAACTAAAAATCTGAAAAAATTCTAAATAATGTACATTTGTGTGAACCGGAATAGTACAAGAGAAATTTTTGAACAGGTTATGTTTTCGGAAAATAACGCTTTTTTTTTTGCTTGATCACTTAAAATATTTAATAACTTGTCTAACACACTGAACCAGTATGCTTTGATAGTGTAATGGCTAGCATGATCGCGTTCTTATTTGCAAACTAAAGTTCGGTCCGCTCTCCAGCCAATTTTATTTTTTCTGTTTTTTTTTGCGTTTTTATTTTGTTTAAATTATTTTTTCAAAATTCTAGTTACATTTAGGCAAATGTTGCATTTAATTTTTGAAAGCGTAAATTTAATAGCCATTGGAAATTGTTGAAATTGAATACACGAAATCAGAGGGGCGAAATCAAACCTTGCTATATAAATATAAAAAATTAGTATTAGAATTAAAATTAACAAAAAAAAAAAATAATTTAACATAAAATTTGTTTTGGCATCCCAAATAATCATCATTCACTTACTAAATACCTGCGGAATTCTGAAATGTGTAAAAGTTCACACTTCACATAAATTTTTTTTTTGCTTAAAATTACTGAACGAATTCTCCCTTGAGGTCTGGTAGATTCCTCCTGGGAGAACCGTATATACAATTCAGTTTTCAAAGAAGCCTGTTCAAGGACAAATGAACAAATCAGCAACCAACTTATTTAAATATGCCTATCTCGCACATGCCTAGTAAACATGAGTGAGAAACAAATATATAAATAAGTTGGTTTTTGATTCTTTCATTTGACTTCTTTACAAAACTGAACTTTACCTTAATCATATTTTCCATATACATTTTATGTTTTATATAATTGATAAAAATGGTACGAATAAAAACGTATATATAATAAATTCTATTACTTTTCATTTGGGAGGGGGACGTATGTAATTAACTTATCCCGGGCATAGGAAGATCTACTTACAATGTATGAGAAATACAAGCTGCCCAACTCAACTACTAATAGCCCAGAACAGTTCGACTGCTAGTGGACGAAAAGTTGTCATTTTCAACTACTATAATAATTAGCTACTTTTTGCACTCAGCTATAAAAATGGCTTGTGAGTTAGAGCTCCTATAGTAAGACTGTTGTTTAATATAAAATTCATAATTTATTTAAAATAGCACAATAAAATAAATTGAAATTGAAATTGCAAAAATTTAAATTCAATATTTTTTACATAGAATGTTAAAAATGTTTCATTCAAAATAAGTTTGTTTTTTATCATCACTGTAACACGTCGTCGTAAAAATAAATCAACCACAAAATAAAAGAAGCAATACCTTTATACCTCGTATATATCTCGACATTGAAATATATAGTATCCTACCAATAAAACAAAATGTCCATATCACGTAAATCTACACTTTCTTGATATGGAAAAGCGTACATAGGATCGAAGTAAGTCTTGAAACGGACGATCGGACGTTGCCAGAACAAAAGAAAATGACACACCATGTGACAACATTCAGAATACAGACATCAGCATCATGGATCGGCATTTAAAGAACGAGAGCCGGGCTTAGATTGAGCGTTCAGATCCGTTGACGTATCCGTAAGAAGAATAAGAGACGTCATGTGATCTGGACCCGCTACTATAGATATGTCCTAGTATTTTTACCAATGGCGTGCAAATATTTTAAATCTTTAGCATTTTACAATTAACAATAAATTTATAATAAACATATCTATCAAAAGATACTGCAAGTGTGCCATTGCAACTTTCATCCTATTTATATATTTTCGGTTTAAAACCGTGTTTCGTGGCTATTATGTACTGGACGAATAAAATTCTATTCTATGATGGCCAATAACGCGATTCTATTAGCGGTTGTAACTATTGTTTTTATTTGTCTTTCTATCTTATTAGTTACCAACTTTCAGAATTCACTGTGAATTATTTGCTCCTTCTAATTCTGTTCCTTTGCATATTTATAGAACGCCCCATCTTTCCGTATTTGGCTGGTACCCATTGTAAACTTTATCTCGATTCGCTGCGTTCTTTATCCTCCACATTCACCAGACACATGCAGATCTCCAACAGAAATGTATTTTTGGACCAGGGTCATTAACATTAAAATCCATGAAGCACACAACGATGGCCTTCGACCATAGAACAGAATTCATGAAATTAACAACTTTTATATCTTTGGATATTATTTCTGATATTATATCATGCCACTTCCCAGAATACTTAGCTTAACTATTAAGAAGGTGTAATAATTGCAAAACTGCCGTTTTTTAACGTCCTACAGATTTAATTCCGATACATAAATTATGAAATGAAAATCCATAGCGGACGCAAGAGAAACTTAGGTAATATTTAACATTTGATCGAATTAAGTATCGAATTACAGTTGATCGAATTATTAGTATGAGGCCATTCATAGCATACAAGTCGGCTGTTTTCCTTACAACGTAGAGCTATCCGCATCATGAGTAATTTAGACTATAGATCAGAGTGCAGGCCGAAATTTACAGAATTAGGTATATTAACACAATTCAATGTCTCCTATATATACATGGCAAAAATATCGATCTTCTTCAAAGTTCCATCCACCAATATGGTACCAGAAATATGAATGATTTTAGAACAGAATACAAACTATTACAAAAATCAAGATATAGTTGTAATTACTACGCTATTAAATTTTATAATGTTGTGCCATCTCCATTAAGAAACGCGACCATTTCTAAATTTAAAAGCATTATGAAAAAATATTTGGTAGCTAAAGCCCTTTTCTCCACTGAAGAATTCTTATTAATTAATTTCAATGATTTGATGGAATTTTTATAACTCATAAATACCTATTTGTCCTTGCCTTACTTATGTATTTTATTTTTAATATTAACTATGAACATGTATTATTTTATTTATTTATTTTTAATGTGTGATTTGTATTGTGCTGTGATATTTTAATTTTTTGACTTAATGTATTCTTATTATTATTATTTTTTGACTTGTGTAATTATTATACAATTTATACAATTAGACTATCGAGAAGCATGCATGAATTGGGAAAGATTCCGAAACTCGGAAACTGAGTACAACCTGTGCTCTCGAAACACAGCACTACCATTCAATTTATTAATTTCATTAATGTCCTGGTAACATAAAGTACATGTTATTTAAGACAACTCAATGGAGAAACTGTTAAAACTTTGTAAGCCAGTCGATGTCACCGCTTCTAGGATGTTATCAGTCTGGAATCATTGGCTTCAAAATTTTAATTGTGGCTCGTGCTTTGCGGCATGTAACGCCATATTTCTGAATCGAAATTTTTTAAACTCAGTTGATCTAATTGATGTGACAGAATGTTCTCGATCATGTCATGGTAGTAATCATCTTTTGCAGTTACAGAGTTACCCGCAACGTCTTTGAAGGAATAAGATTTAATTACACCTCCTGACTAAATTCAAAATCACGCTGTAACACTTCGAGGGTGTTATGATCACTAATGAACCGCTTGAGGATTTTCAGTCTGCTCAGCAGCGACTGTTTTGTTGGTTAACACAAAACTACGAGGTCAAAATTGGTTTGACCGCAATTTTCAAATAAGAACTGTCAAAAGTGATTTAAATATAATTTAAATTAAACATAAACATAAAATATTAGGAAAAGATATCTTTTGCACACACTAAATAGTTTATAAAAACGGCTCAAAATATTCGAACCTAGTTAACCCTGATTATGTAAAAATATACTGAGTTAATTTGCTGTGTATCTCGGATCAAAAATTAAACAGACAGGCATGTAAATCATAACTTTGTTCTATATATATATAGATTGGGCACTTAATAACTCAAACGCGCCAAGAAAAAGTATAATGTTGAAAAAAAACAAATTAATTAAGCTACAGCTCGAAGCTAAATATTTTATTTATATAGAACTTTATATATTTTTGTAATAATTGTCAGAATATTTAGTTGAGTGATTTACAGATATTGATACAAGCAATGAAGCGTTATCAATGTAGTGATCTTTTATCGAACAATAAGACGTCAATGTCCCCTGATCGTTGTCGGACGTGAGACAAAGCACACCACGAACCGTTTTGAATCCGTCTCTATTATGTATCCGAGTGGTATCTGTTAAATCGGCGCGAGAACCTTCTATCAAGAACGTCTGCCGTCCCTTTTGATACTCGTCTCGGTTTAGACAAATGATCGGATACATTGATACCGACGATATAACTGAGATATGGATATTGATATCATGCGCTCCAGAATGTGGCATCGCTAACACATACACAAACATACAATTGATGAATAGCAATACTACTTCAAAACAAGCTGTGCACTTTACTTCCATACTGCTTTGCCGCAACATTACATTGAAAATCGAACGTTATACTATATTTATCAAAGGTTATTTTATTTATATTTTTCTCTTTGTGCTTATATTAGATGTCAAAAGAAAATAACAATCACTGAGGTTTCGTAAAACAATATTTCTTGATTTCAAGGAAGATGATATGATATTCTACCTATGAATATACCTATGCTATTAGATTCAGAGAAACGGAATATGTGATAAATTAAAAGTAAACCCAACTGACATTGACCAAATAGTGAGGGCGGGGCAGAGGGGGAGGGAGAGAGTAAGAGAGGGAGAAGGAGTGAGAGAAAGAGAGGGAGAGAGGGAGAGAGGGAGAGAGGGAGGCAGGGAGGCAGGGAGACAGGGAGACAGGGAGACAGGGAGACAGGGAGACAGGGAGACAGGGAGACAGGGAGACAGGGAGACAGGGAGACAGGGAGACAGGGAGACAGGGAGACAGGGAGACAGGGAGACAGGGAGACAGGGAGACAGGGAGACAGGGAGACAGGGAGACAGGGAGACAGGGAGACAGGGAGACAGGGAGACAGGGAGACAGGGAGACAGGGAGACAGGGAGACAGGGAGACAGGGAGACAGGGAGACAGGGAGACAGGGAGACAGGGAGACAGGGAGACAGGGAGACAGGGAGACAGGGAGACAGGGAGACAGGGAGACAGGGAGACAGGGAGACAGGGAGACAGGGAGACAGGGAGACAGGGAGACAGGGAGACAGGGAGACAGGGAGACAGGGAGACAGGGAGACAGGGAGACAGGGAGACAGGGAGACAGGGAGACAGGGAGACAGGGAGACAGGGAGACAGGGAGACAGGGAGACAGGGAGACAGGGAGACAGGGAGACAGAGAGACAGGGAGACAGGGAGACAGGGAGACAGGGAGACAGGGAGACAGGGAGACAGGGAGACAGGGAGACAGGGAGACAGGGAGAGAGGGAGAGAGGGAGAGAGGGAGAGAGGGAGAGAGGGAGAGAGGGAGAGAGGGAGAGAGGGAGAGAGGGAGAGAGGGAGAGAGGGAGAGAGAAGTAGCTGCACAGAGGCGCAGGGCGCAAGCGAAGAGAATGGAGCTATTTGACTATAGATTCTAGGGCGTCTGTAACATAGGCGTAACTCGATATTTTTGCGCCACTTTTTTGATGTTCTATTGCGGTAGTTCTCAAACTGTGGTCCGCTAGTACGACAGATGATAGTCAGCGGTCCGCAGTATTAACAATATCTTTCTATACAGGGCGTTTACGGTTTTCTTATTTCTTTTTTAATGGGTTATACTGCAGGGCAAAAAAAGGCAAAAAACCTTAAAACACCTTTGTAAAAGTTTTATAATAAAAGAGATATTTATATCTTAGGTTTGTAATTTTTGATGTTTTCCGCTATAACTCTTCAAATATCTAACCAATCAAAAAACTGCATTTGGATAAAAGATTAACCTTCTTATTCTTAACAATATTTGTAATATAAGTTTTTGCTGTCAAGTCAATAATAAGAGAGTAATTTAAATTTTTAATTTAAGGTTTTTTTTGTGGATAAAATTTTAAATGACTCCCTTATTATTGACAACAGCAAAACCTTATATTATAAATATTGTTAAGAATAAGCAGGTAAATCTTTTATATAAATGCTGTTTTTTGATTGGATAAAAATTTGGAGAGTTGTGGCGGAAAAACCCCAAAAATGAATATCTCTTTTATTAAAAACTTTTACTAAGGTGTTTTAAGGTTTTTCGCCTTCTTTTGACCTGTAATATTAACAAATTGACTGCCACGATACTTTTTGAAAAAAATTACCCAGGGGCCACGCCATTTTTTTTTCGAAAAATTGTTAATAAGTTCAAAATAAGTAGTTAGGTACCCATAAGTAATTTTTTTTGTTCTTAGAAACGTAGATATTAATTTTTTTTTATGTCACTCATATGTGGTTGACGTGGCCTACCGTGTTATATTGTTTCTTGCAGGGCCATGTCGGCCATATATGTGTGACGATATGTTAGATTATGTTTCTCTTTTATCAGCTGTAAATTTGTGATAGTTGATACAGTTTTATTTGTAAAGTTGTCTTGCGAAAAGTGCAGTAGAAAATGGCTAAAAGAAAATATTTAAGCGATGATGATTTGCGAAAAATATTAGAGTGTGATGAATTTTTACGAAGTGATGAAGATGATGAATGTGCAGATTTCAGTTCAGATGATTCTATAAAAGATCCTGGATATAATCCTTCACCAAATACATCAGAAAATGAAGAAGATGATGAAGTAGTTGAAAATATTGAAGAAGTAATTCAGGATCTACAACTAGAAGAGGAAAGTGAGGAGTTAGATAGTCAGTCTCCAGAGGTTCCGGAGATTGCAAATGTTAAATGGACAGAGTACGAAGGTCGTCATAAAACATTTACTTTTACTGAAAATAATAAAAAGGTACGCCGGATGTGTACTTTGTGTTATGCAAGAATAAAAAAACTTGAAGGAAGAACTGCTGCTAAAAAAAAAGGGAAAAAAAGTATAAACATATTGCCCGGATTGCAATCATGCCCCTTTTATGTGTTTAGAGTGCTTTGGAAACCACCACAAATCTAATTAACTTTATTTTTGACGTATACTTTATGTTTTAAAAGTTATATTTGTAACTATATTATAGTTTGAGAAAATAAATTACTAAAATAATTAAATTGTTGTTATTTCTCTTATTTTTTGAGCAGGGCCAAAACCAATATACCAAAAGTTTCGCCAGAGGCCACGCTTTAAAACGCTATAGTAAAATAGCATAGAGTGTCCACCATATTTGTAGGACATGGCTTCAACTGAAATACAACGTGTCGCACATACATGGGTGACGGGGCGCACAGTGATCAAAGTGGTGTCGCCCATATATGGTCGACGTGGCAGTCAATGTGTTAAGTAAACACCCTGTATATATTAAGATATCTAAAAGAATTTTTCGAGGTTAAGGCTATAAAATATCCTAATTTACAGGAAAAACATATATGCCAAAAATAGTTTTGAATGAAAAAGTAAATCTTTTTTGTTTTATGCATCCTTTCTAATTGGTTTAATATCTGGGGAACTACGGAAAGACACTAGATATTTAAAATATCTCCCTAATTATTGAGTTAACAACAAAAACGTATTTGAACACAAAAAATGTTAAAATAAAACAAATCTTTTTGTTGTACGTATTTTTTTCAGTTTAACAAAACTCAGACGAATTACAAGGTTTGCCGACACCCTAAAAATAAAATCTAGAAATATCTCCCTTAAAGTAAATACTTTACATCAAAAAGCATGATTATTTTTTGTTGAATGCGTTTATAAAATGATAAATATATCAAAAATTTTGGTGGAGGCTACCTGAAACTGAAATATCTCACTTAGGCCCGGTCTTTCCACCTTCAGATAAAGTTCCAGGTAACTATCTGACAGATAAGGTTATTTATAACTTCATCTGCTGAATAAATGTCAATACCAGTCAGTTAATCCAATACGTCAGGCTCATTATCCGTTAGATAACTATCCGATAGATACATTTGTATAGAAAGAAGGGATGACATTTATTCAGCAGATGAAGTTATAAATAACCTTATCTGTCAGATAGTTACCTGGAACTTTATCTGAAGGGGCCTTAACGTAACAGCAAAAATGTTATAAAAAATTTTAGATACATGCTATTCCAAACGATTAGGCGGAACTAACTGGAATTTTTATTTTTGTAAGTTATCATTAGCTATTTTTTTATATATTGTAGTTGGCTTTTCCTGAACAAAATGATCGAAAGCTTCAATCAATCTGTAAAAATTACTAGATTTGAAAATCGAGTTCCTCCTAATCGTTTGGAATAGATTTTAGTAGATAGACGTAACAGATTTATAATAAAAATTAAACTTAATATTTAAAATATGTACCGATGTATAAAGTTTACTTTAAAGGACCGGTCGAAATATCACACTGACCAACGTAGGTCATTTTTTGTATTCATACTTTACTTTCATATTTATAGTTGGAAGTCTAGAAACGGTGCATCTCCACTTTGTGTACGATGAGGCTCACTTTTCGTACTGCAGAATCTGTACCTAAGCGAGGCATCAAACTTCACTTGGTGCCTGACGATTGAAATTTATAATATTAGGTTTTCTATATAAGATTCCTGGGCAGAAGGAATATCTCCAAACAACGTTTCAAACTCACTCTACTTCATATTTTATAAGTTGAGAAATCTCCGTGTACTTTTTCCAGAAATAAGCGAAACTTCATAAATCCCTTCATAATCACATATCACCACATCATAAACCACTCATAAAATTACTTATCACCCATTGCAACCCGCTAATTGTGTAAAACTTAATAGTTTATTGCAATTTTAACTGTTTAATACGTCAGATTATTCAGCGCAAAATATGAAAATGAAATTTTAACATACCGACATATTTCAGCGTGAAATATTGCTTATCGCTCAGAGATGATACTTTGAGACACAACGTAGCATTAGTGGTTTTACGGCTTCGGATATCTTGTAATACAGTTTTTGAAAATTGGTTTCTTAGTGAAACCACTAGGAGCAAAAGTGTTAACTCTCAACAGATGCAAGTGAAGTACGGGAACTAATTGGTCTTTCTCAAAATAAAAAATCTCCTGTTCAATAATATTATGTCAGAAATGTTAAAATATATTTGTGATTCAATTGTAATTCCTCTGACTGACATAGATTGTTTTAACGTGGCGTGGCTCCATGGCGTGCTCTTCATTTTAATGCAGTGGAACCTCTATATTCGTCATTAATCTGTTCCCGGCGGTGTAACGAATATAGAACATGACGAATATAGAAACAATTTTTCCCATAAGAAATAACTGAAATTCAATTGATCTGTTTCCAACTAAAAAAATGTGTGGTACAAAAATTAAAAAAATGTTGTTTATACTTTAACATTATTGTACTAAATAGATAAACATAGTGGTAGAAGTGGAAAGGGAGGAAGGTTAATGTTGAAAACAAGAGTTGCTATCAATTAAAACAAAACAGCCAATAGTAATTCCAATTCTGATCATGGGGTTTGTTTTGTCGATGATTTAGCAGCAGTCGTTTTAACAAGAAATTTGTCCAATGTTGTCTGTTCTGCAAAACCTTCCTGAAGTAGTCAATCACATTATCGTTAAATGTATTTATGTTTTGGTTGACAGTAGCAATATTTGGGTGCCATTTTTTGATCATATTCTGCACTTTGGCCCAATTAGATTAGCATTTCATTGATGTCAGCGTTAGGTATGGATGCTTTACGCGATTCTTCCTCTCCAGACGAATTCACCTCCGCGGCGGCGGTGGGAGTAACGACGAAGACGGAAAATACTAACGAATATGGGGGACAAAAATTGTCATCAAAATGTTACGAATATCGAATATTACGAATATGGAGGTTCCACTGTATATAGACGTCATACAAAAAAAAAAAGTAAAAGAAAAATAAAATCAAACCATAGATAAACGGTAAGAAGTATGCTAAGCATAACATAAAAGTCAGGAATGGAACTTGAAGACGAAGAACAGGCATCATAGATATGACCTAATAGATGACCTTCCAGAAAACGTAAATGCTAGTACCGTTATGTACGTTGATGATACTAATTTTATTAATAGCGGTGTTGATCATAATAAAGTTAAAGATAATATAACAGCTACTATGGATGAAGCAGTTGTATGGTTTAATGAGAATAAGCTAAAACTTAACGAAGATAAAACTTTTCATTTAGTTTTCAGTCTTAACAGAACATTACACAATGATGATCTGTACCATGTTCAACATGCTAAATTTTTAGGATTTGTGTTAGATGCACAATTAAATTGGAAGGATCATGTCAAATATGTAGCGAGCAGAATTAATACCTATAACTTTATGCTCTATAAAATCAAGAGATATGTATCTCTACATATAGCAAAAATAGTGTATTTTGCATACATACAGTCAGTTATTCAATACGGCGTTATTCTGTGGGGCAATTCTACAGATGCTATTAGAATTTTCAGAACGCAGAAAAATGCAATACGAATACTCAGTGGGGTTGCAAGAAGATCGCATTGTAGACCACTTTTTAAAGAGCTAGGTATATTAAGTTTTCCGTGTATATATATTCTACAACTCTTGTTATTTATAAAAGAAAATGGATATTTGTTAAATAGCGGAAATGACCTCCACAACTATAATACCAGAGCCAAAACAGATTTGCGTCTACCGAAAATTAGATTAACTGTTTCGAAGTCACTTCCTTCTTTTATAGGTGTTTCACTATTTAACAAATTACCTCAACATATCAGAGAACTTAATCTCCAAAAATTTTAAAAAACTGTTTTCAAATTTTTATTGGAGAAAATGTACTACAGTGTAAACGAATTTATAAATGATGATATAAAGAGCTGCAATTTTGTGTAAATTTGTGCAGCTTATTTTGTATATTTCTGTTGACATGGTTTTATGTACATTTTATATATTTGTCAAACTTAATAAAGTTTATTATATTATATTATATTATATTATATTATATTATATTATATTATAGATGCAGCGAGCGAGACAAAAGATTTAAAATTGAGATGCACGGGGCACGAAATTCGCCAGCAATATGAAAGATGGACTCAAAGAGTAATACTCTGGATACTTACAAGTAACGAACGGAGAAAAAGTAGATAAACTAGAAGATGGAGAATTGAAATAAAAAAAGATGCGGAAAACTTATGGACACGAGCAGCAAGAACTAAAAAAGAATAGAAACAATTGAGGTCTTTGTCTAGAAATGGGACGAAGTTTAATTTCCGATCATTGATATTAAATAATTATATAAATTATTTTATATATTTTCAAATTTAATTTTGCTTATTTTATCATATTAAATCTAACATTATAAGATTTATGTGTTTGGGAAAGTTAAATATAGGCTATTCATTTTGTATTACACTTTTATAGACCTTTTGTAAAATTATGCGCGTACACTGACGATCCTTTTAAAAATATTCCAATTTCTAAAATACGGACAAATTACTTACGGACAAAAACAAAAGCTCCATACATTAAATGCAAACAATTAAAAGGCAAACAAAAGCATCATTTTTAATTTGAAATAAAAATGTTGTACCATTAAATCTTGTCCTATTTATGAAACCGAAACATTCCATTTCACTCCGTTGAATCCGTTAAGTTTCCATCAGAGCTTTCTGTGACAAGATAGAGCTTTACGCGACGTGAGAGGAGATTTCTCTTCGTTGTCGTTCATCTCCATCGCTGTAGCTCTAATAAACATTTCCTTCTTTTGCCGACAAATGAACGGGAATGGAAAATATGCCGGTGTTGACGAGCTACCGTCACTTTTGTCCGAAATCATTTAAAGTTCTCATTCATCATTGTTCCTCCTATTGTGAACGCATCGTAGCGCGGTATTAAAACAACAAAGGAATTGTATGTTTATTATTGCGAACGGTAAGGTACTTTCAGTAACGGTACTATTGCAGATCTTAAAGGAGACTTCAAGTGACACTCTGCAAGTGCTAATTAATTAATCCTTGTAAATGACAATAAATCTGTTTAACGCTACATTAATAACGAACTATTTCATCAAAACATGTAAGAATTATTTATTCGAATAAAGTAATAGTTGTTTAATATCGGTCTAATAATTCTCTGTATTAACAAATATACAATAAGATTGCCACAAAAATTAATGGGCCATGTTCATAATCTTTTACTAAATCTTAGTAGCACTACTAAGACAAGTATACTATGCGTCACTAAAAATTGATGTCCATTATACAGAATTTTTGTTAGTAGTGCTTAATACTGTCTGGTAAATTGTAATTTAGTAGTACAGATTTAGAAGCGCGGAGAGGCTGTATTAAATTATATTAAAATAGTGATGTGTCCATAATACTGACTGATTTTAATAATTATATGAGATGTTTGCTTATGTTCGTGCAATACGTGAATTAAGAAATCAATTACTAAGAAAATTTTATAATAAAAGAAGAAAAAAATAAAATAAATAAAATCATTTGGGGAAGAAGTAAATTTACAAAAGAGTTAAAATATTAATTAAAATCTCAAATGACCATATAAAACTGGTATCTTCAAGGTGTATATATTTCAACTGAACTCCAAATATGTACTACTTTACGTTATCTTGTTAAAGGCTCATATCAACATGATATTGATATACATAGGTACCTATATCAATCAATTAATAGCATGAATAATTAGTTCGGTACCATTATATTAAGTTTCACGAAACTTAACCTAGTGTTTTTATATTTCTATTTAATATGTTTCACCTAGAAATAACGGAAAACTCGATAACGGAATTGTTTGATTAAAAAACTATTTGTCAGCGTCTAGCATATGTAACCTGATTACGAAATGCATACGCCGCATTTTCGTAATAAGGAAATATTTATCATGACGAATGAATATTGGGACTAGGTTAACCTTCAGTACAAATACATGGTCGTCGCACGGTATCAAGGCAGAGGAATCTAACCAACTCCTTTACACGTAACATTGACACGGTGACGACCGAGACACCGACGCAAGATACTCGTACAGCTAGTGAGCCAAGCAAGCAGTATCATGTGAGTAGGAGAAGACTTCTCCAGGCTCCTCGACTCCCTGATTGGTTACCCCCACCTCGGAGATAGGTCCAAGCCCGGTCCTGGCCAACACGGGGTAAACCGAAGACTTCCCCAATTCCATGGGCAAATTCAAACCTTATATTGGAAATTGGATATATAATTAATAAATTTGTATTGTTTAAACCAGGAGTTGTCTTTCAGTCTAGCCACCCACGTGACAAGTGAGTTTAATCGTCAATTTTATTATCGATTTCTTTAAACAATAAATAAGAATATTTTAAAAGAATTATAAGTAAAAATGTAACGGTACCTAAATAATTATTCATGTTATTAACTAGTAACCCATATCATTTTGATATGAACCTTTAACAAGATAACGTAAAGCAATAAAAGAATTTTCACGCATTTTCTTTCTAATAAAATTTTCACCAAACGCTGTCAAAGAAACAAGGTAATGTTTATATTTTTACCGTGATAATAGTACAAGCTAGTAACGCATCTTCCATCTCTTTTAACATGTTGTACACTGCATATGTCTATCTCTTTCTATCGACAACAGAAAACGTTGCCAAATGTACTTCTTGTTAGATATCATTCGCTGGTAACTAAGAAAAATATATCATGTATATTTTATCTTAGATACATGGATTGTATTTTGTTATTTTTAGAATCAGTTATAATAAAAAAAGTAAAAAGTGTAAACATTCTGTCATATTACGTTATTTTAAAGGTCGTATTATTCTACTGCGAATAAAGTATTATATTAACAGGTTATGGGCCCAGTACACTAGCTAGCAGTTGCTTAAAAGAAATAAAGTTAAAGTTTAAAGGCATCTTTGAATTTCAAACATGGAAAATTCTAAAGTATGTATTCCTAAACTAAAAGGAGATAATTATCATGTTTGGAAATATAGAATGGAGATGTTCCTAATTAAGGAAGGTTTATGGGAAGTCATATATAAAGAGAAACCAAACCCAGTAACAGACGAATGGCAGAAAAAGGATTCTACAGCAAGAGCATGGATAGGACTAATGGTGGATGATAACCAGTTGAATTTCATCCGAAAGGCAGATACAGCAAAGCAGTCGTGGAATTGTTTAAAGGACTATCATGAAAAATCTACATTAAGTAATAAGATTATGTTAATGCGAAGAATTTGCAATTTAAAATTATCCGATAAAGGTAATATGGAGGAACATATATCGGAAATGACAACGTTTTTTGACAAGTTATATGCACTTGGAGATGAAATGTCAGATGATTGGATAATTGCTATGTTGTTAAGTAGTTTGCCTAAAAGTTATGATGTATTGATAATGGCATTAGAAACTAGACCGGAAAAAGATTTAAATTTGGATATAGTGAAATCAAAATTAATAGAGGAATATAAACGTCAAGGAGGAGAATGTTTTAATAACAAAAGTGATATTGCGTACAAGTTCACTAATAAAGAGAAATCTGAATGTTATTTTTGTCACAAAAAGGGTCATATGAAGAAAGATTGTTTCAAGTACAAAATCTGGAAAACAAAAAATGAGAAGAAAGAAAAAACTAAAATAGCCCGAGATGAATGTTGTTTAATGTTAAAAAGCGTTGAAGAGCTGAATAATAAATGGGTAATTGATTCTGGCGCTACAATTCATATGACAAATAATAAATTAAATTTTGTAGCATTTGACAGATCTGTCAAACAAACTGTCATAGTAGCTAATGGTCAAAATGAAGAAGTATTTGGAAAAGGTACGTGTCAGATTTCAATTTTAACTCCTACAAATGAAATTAGAACTGTTAAGGTAGATAATGTTTTGTATATTCCTAAAATTGATTGTAATCTTCTTTCCGTAAAGTGTCTAATTGACAAGGGCTTTCAAGTAAATTTTAAGAAATGCAAATGTGAAATTAAAAGAAATGGCATAACAATAGCAATAGCAGATCTAATACATAACTTATATGTTTTAAGACAAAATCAAGAAAAAGCATTACAGACAACAGCACATACATATAACTGTCACCATCAATGGCATAAGATATTTGGTCATAGAAATGTTACCGATATTCAATTTATGGCTAAAAGAGAATTATTGGAAGGAATGGCAGTTAATGATTGTGAAGTAAAGGAACATTGTGAAACGTGTTTTAAAGGCAAAATGAGCAGGCTACCATTCCCAAAAAGATCAACAAGTGAAACTGAAATGGTATTGGACTTAATCCACACAGATGTATGCGGGCCTATGGAAACATTGACACCTGGGCACATGAGGTATTTCTTAATATTCATAGATGATTTCTCCAGGTATACAGTTATATATTTACTTAAAGAAAAATCTGAAGTTCATTCAAAGTTAATTGAGTATATTAATTTTGTAAAAACTAAGTTTTCCAGAACACCCAAAGTACTAAGATCTGATCGCGGTGGAGAATATACAGGTCATCAAGTTCAAAATTTTTTAAAACAGGAAGGTATAAAATTTCAGTGTACAGTCGCATATTCACCTATGCAAAATGGAGTGTCAGAAAGAAAAAATAGGTCACTAGTTGAGATGGCCAGATGTATGCTGTTGGATGCCAAATTTGATAAAAGGTACTGGGGAGAGGCTGTTGTCACTGCGTGCTACATACAGAATAGAGTACCAGTTAAACATTCCGCTGTTACAGCTTATGAACTGTGGGAAGGTAAGAAACCTAAAGCTGATCATTTACACATATTTGGTACAAAAGTTTTTGTACATATACCAAAAGAAAAACGACAAAAATGGGATGATAAGGCTGTACAGTTACATTTTGTTGATAAATTTAAGGAAAACGACGAAAATTTAACTGAAATAGATATACCAAATTTACAGGATAAAGATAAAGATTTACTGGAGAAAGATAAGAAAAAAGAATCATTAAAAAATGAAAATACAGATGAAGATTTACAACAGAATAAAGATAAAAGAGAAGTAGAGAACAATCAGAGAGAAGAATCTGATGATATTAATAATGTTCAAGCTCAAGATGATGCAGAATATCAAGATACACAAAGTAGACGTTCAACCAGAAGCACAAAAGGAAAGCCTCCAGTCAGGTGGATAAATGAAGTTAATAATTATGGAAAAGAAGTTAGAATTAACAGCACTGAACCAAAGAATGTTTCTGAAGCTTTAAATAGTGCAGATAAAGAACACTGGCGAAAAGCAATGGAAGAAGAACTACAGTCATTAGAAAAACATAAAACCTGGAATCTTGTTAAATCTCCAGAAAACAGAAAAGTTATTGGAAGCAAATGGGTTTTCAAAATTAAACGAGACGGAAATGGTAAAATTATTCGTTATAAAGCTCGTTTAGTTGCTCAAGGATTTTCACAGAAATTTGGTGAAGACTACGATGAAGTATTTGCTCCTGTAGTAAAACAAGCAACATTAAGAATTTTTCTCTCAATAGCAGGTAAGAGACATATGACTGTGAGACAGTATGATACAAAAACTGCATTTTTGCATGGAAATTTAGAAACGGATATTTTTATGAAACAACCACCTGGTTTTGCAAAAGGAAATAATTTAGTATGTCATTTAAAGAAAAATATTTATGGTCTTAAACAAGCTGCAAGAATATGGAATCAAGAAATGCATAAAGTATTAATAAATGGTAATTTCAATCAATCTAGCGCAGATTCCTGTCTTTACAGTAAACATTCAGGAGGGGAATACTGTTATGTTATTGTATTTGTTGATGACATATTAATTTGTAGTACAAAAGTTGATTTAATTAAAGAATTTGAATGTTTACTTCAAAAATATTTTGATATAAGAAATTTGGGACAGCCAAACATTTTTTTAGGCATGAATATTTTTCAAGACCAAGAAGGTAGTTACTATTTAAATCAGGATTCTTATATTAAAAAATTAATTAAGGATGCTAATATGGAAAATTGCAAAACTAGTGCATACCCATTGGATCCAAATTATGGAAAATCTAATGAAAAATCATTACCATTAAAAAATAATGAGATATATCGTAAGTTAATTGGTTCACTATTATATATTTCTGTCAACACTCGACCAGATATTGCAGCAAGTGTTGCAATATTAGCTAGGAAAGTAAGTTTCCCAACTAATGAAGATTGGAATGAGGTAAAAAGAATTATTAGATATTTGAAAGAAACAGTACATCTTAAATTAATGCTTTCTTCAAAAGCATGTGATAACAATTTAATTGGTTATTCGGATGCTAACTGGGCAGAAGATAGGAGCGACAGAAAATCAAATACCGGATACATTTTCAAATTAAATGGAGGAATAGTGGATTGGGCATGCAGAAAACAAAATTGTGTTGCGTTATCATCGATGCAATCGGAATTTATTGCTTTGTCAGAAACATGTCAACAAGCAATATGGTTAAGAAGATTACTTAAAGATTTTGGTGAAGAAATTGAAGAACCTACTGTTATTATGGAAGACAATCAAAGCTGTCTAAAATTTATTGTAGAAGAGAGATTGTCAAATCGTTCTAAACATATTGATACTAAATTTCATTTTGTGAAAGACTATGTTGATAAAGGTTTTGTTATAGGTAGTTATTGTCCTTCACAGGAGATGCTGGCAGATATGCTTACGAAGCCTTTACAACCAACTAGATTAAAGCTGCTTCGAGAAAAATCTGGGCTTCTCTTGTTGAGCGAATGAGGAGGGGTGTTAGATATCATTCGCTGGTTACTAAGAAAAATATATCATGTATATTTTATCTTAGATACATGGATTGTATTTTGTTATTTTTAGAATCAGTTATAATAAAAAAAGTAAAAAGTGTAAACATTCTGTCATATTACGTTATTTTAAAGGTCGTATTATTCTACTGCGAATAAAGTATTATATTAACACTTCTCTATTAGTTAAAAGATCGTAGTATAGAGATTATGAACACTACTAACGTTAGCATCACACTTTCTTAATTTAACAAGTAACGCTTAATTGAAATATTTAGTAAAAGATTATGAACATGGGTCAATAAATTTAACTTTTTGTTTTATAAATTAATATTAACTGAATTGGTTGAAGACACGCAATTGGTGAAAAATTTTGAACAAAGCAAAAATAAAAACAATTGGTTATTGTTAAAATTTAATATATTGTAGTTAAACGTATTTCGGCTTACTAAGCTATCTTCAGAATCAACAGATTTACATATGAACTGATTACACATAACTATGATTTACAATATGATTTACACTGAAATATGTACCCAAAACTAGTAAGTAGTAGGTACATTGATGTGCCGATAGACCGAAATAGAATCGAATAGAAGAAAAGCTATCGATATTTTTGATACGATAAGCTCTTTGAGTGATCAAATTTTTGGGATTTAAAATTATATTTATTATTTTTTATGTAAGGTATTAATTGAGAGCTCTCCGTCTTAGAAGAGCCAAAGATAATTGATTAAAAAATCCATAAGAGCCGAGAATTACACTCAAGGTCGAGTTTGACTGAGAGGTAAACAATTACAATGGATAAAACGCGTGATCAGGATGAAGGACAACAAAATGGTAAAGAAAATATGGAGACATCCGTCATCCAGTGCAAGACTTTGCAAGGGATTGAAAGATCAACTAACTGAAGATCTAACAAGTATTGATATACGAGATACATGAAATGATCTGCAATTACAGATCAAGATGTGGTCAACTCTACTGACAGGCCTAAAGAAGCAGAAGAAGAAGAATTTTACATGATACAAAAATGTGCCTAGTAATTTTGTTTCAGACATTTTTGGATAATCTTTCATTTATTTAAAATTTACACTTCTTCACATCCTGACAGTTCACATATTTTTTTGTGTAAAAATGAAATAAAAATACTGTATTTTATAAACATTACGAACTTAAAGCTTTTTGTTTGTTTTTCCAAACATGAGAAAACAAAAATTAGGTGAAAATTATGTTCTGAATTTCGCAGATTTTTTTAATTTCATTCCCAAATTAACGTATTTTTTGTGGATAATATCATTAGTTCCTAAAAACACGACTCATTAGGTAAAATAAAATTACAAAACACGAAATATCATGTTACTTTATTTTTCGTTTTAAATTTGAAAAAAAAAGTTTAATCTCTATTTCCTTCTCCATCTCTTTCTCCATAAGTATTTCATGTAGTAAAATAGTAACTTTAATTGAACTTTGCTTCGTGTAATGAATAATGAATAATTAACTAGATGGACGTAACTTTTAGCCAGTCAATTTTATGGTGATTAGAGCTATATATAATAATATTATATCTAATCAAAATTGAGTTAAGTTACTAGCATATTAATATCTCTGACGTCTACATTAGAAAATCATTAATCAACGTCTATACCTCAATTATTTAGTTGATTTTTTTTGCTTCATATGCCTTATATTATGTTGAATTTGTTATATTTTAATTAAATAAGTGTAAAATAATTTACATTAATGCGGCAAGAATGGTAATTAATTTGTATTGAGCCACTGGTACGTAACTTTAGATCGTACCGTTTATTATCAAATAGGTAGCGAGCCTGTGATATAAAGCAAATTATGATCTCACACTGAGAAGTAGCAATCTCACTTAAATGAGATTTCTGACAAAAGGAGTTCGGGTACTAGGCGTGAGCTTTACCAAGGGTTCATCATTATGATACGTGAATTAAATAGTATGTATTGGTACTTATCAACCGACGGATCAGACATCGTGTAGTTAGTCTGGGTAGCTGATCACTTAAGTTGTCAAAGGTGATGGTTTGTACAAGTTAAGTAAAGACTGTTTAAAATTAAGTTTAAGATTTATTTAAAAAAATAAATACAAATTTAAATGAAATAAGTTTGAGTTTAAAAGAAAAATATTTAAAAAAAGAAATGAAAAAAAAAGAAACAGGATCGAGTAAACCACCAGATAATCGATACTGCCTCTAAGAATTCAACAATTCTAGATCTTTTCGTGAACCGGACCGATTAATTCTTTTTAGAGGGAATTTAAAAACATGTTGAACAACTATTTAAAGGTTCTGACAGCATTTTCTGGAATGAAAGTCTAAAAATTGTCCAAGATTATATCATTGTTCAAATTTATCAAGACAATAATTTTGAACACAGGTCATTTTGCACTCTGCAGCCAGAAGAATTGGAAACTGATTTTCAAACAGAAATGATGTCAAGTTCCTGCTTGGAAGACGTCTTTGTTCCATCTAGAACGACCATGATGAGCACCACAAGCTTAATTCTGTGTTCCCGGTACATATGCTGAAGCTCAGACAGAAGGTCGGAGTATTTGTCTAATTTTTCGACCTTCTTCAGACACATGGTTTTCTTTGCTGGCACGAAAATTCAATGGCAAACATCTCTCGTGTTTCGTGATCCAGCAGGACTAAGTCTATCTTTATAGCTTGAAGCGGGCAAGGAGTGGAAATATTTTACAAGTTGAGGTAGCTGCTTTGTTTCTCCGAATAAATTGAGAGTATATGCCCGACAGTATAGGGAGATATGCTGTAGGAGTAGATCGTGTAGCACCAGTTACAGTCTGCTCAGCAGTATTTAATTGGATATCAATTTGGCTTGTATGAGTACTGTTCTTCTATATTAGGAAGCAGTACTCTTCTGTGGAATAGAGCAGGAAAATTGGGTAACCGACGAGTTCATCGAAAATCAATTCATCGAAAATCAATTCATCTAAAATCAATTCATCGAAAATCAATTCATCGAAAATCAATTCATCGAAAATCAATTCATCGAATGATCAATTCATCGAATGATCAATTCATCGAAAAAAACTATTTTGTAAATATTTGAGAGGAATGCCGAGGGGATCGGAAAGTCAAAAAAGCAGTGGTCAATAAAAGTAGACAGACTAAGAAATAATTGCGTAAAATTTTTGATATGGTTTAAAAAAAGGTAAATAAAGTGACATAGTGTTTGAATATAAATAAAGAAATATAATAAGAAAACTTATACAATAAAAGAAATAAATGTTTTGTTTTTAAGGTTTAATAAGACAGGTTATGGGCAATTGCACGCAAATAATTTTTATAAATTCATACACAATGATACGCATTTTAATTGGGCTAATATGCGGGAAAATAAAGTACTATACGCCTAAAAATAAGGTAATTAGGTTAGGTTTAGTTAGTAAAAGTCTAAAACCAAGCGGAGCGAGTTACCCATTTTCTAGTTTAAGGACAAAGCACTATTTTAGGTTAGGTTAGGTTAGTAAGGGTTTTGTTAGAAAAAGCCGAGCGAAGCGAGCTACCCATCTTCTAGTTTAATGTCAAAACACTATCTTAGGTTAGGTTAGGTTAGTAAGGGTTTGGTTAGAAGAAGCCGAGCGAAGCGAGCTACCCATCATCTAGTTTAATGACAAAACAAACTCACACTAACATAACAATGCCACCTGTTTTGAATCACCGTACATTGAACAAATCATGTGTGGTGTAGTAAATATGAATAGTAAAACTAAGTACATAACACAAAACCCTTAAGACTTAACAGATGGGGAAATACCATTTTTATAATTCTTTAAGAATGGCTGTATTACGTACATTTATGATCCCATTAACCGGGTTTTTCTGATCTAAGGAGCCCTGTTCGATTTCAAAATAATCCAACAGGTATCTTTTACCTGGCGTATTTTCTGAATGGAAAATTTAAAAATTATTAAGACTATTAATAGACCAAGTATGATAGTTATTTAATTAGTGTAGTCTGTCAACTTTTATTGACCACTGCTTTTTTGACTTTCCGATCCCCTCGGCATTCCTCTCAAATATTTACAAAATATTTTTTTTTCGATGAATTGATCATTCGATGAATTGATCATTCGATGAATTGATTTTCGATGAATTGATTTTCGATGAATTGATTTTCGATGAATTGATTTTCGATGAATTGATTTTCGATGAACTTACCGTGAATCGGAAAATTGCATATGTTTTCAAGGTACGTAGGGCATTGCAACCATTGCTGGATGTAACTGCCAGCCAGTGGATTAAATTATTACTAGTTTTAAATTTTAGACATACTTTTTCTATGTATTGTTTCTATATCAGTGAGCGATTTAAAGAAATTCCGAGGCAGCTTGGGTCGTAGTTATGTTTTACTTGTTTATTGCAATTAAATAGTACACACTGTTCTTTGTTTGCATATTTATTGCTCAAATATAAAAGTGTTATTTTAGTTTCTTGAAGATTAGGTTATTTGACGCCAAAGTTTGTAGTATGTATTTGCTAAGATTTTCAAGATTTTCACTATGTACTTTCTTAGCTCTTTTAGTATGTGTATCTGCACATCAGTTTGCAAGATTGTCGCCATGCACAAATCTTCGTCCAAAGGAATGTGATCACTTATATATAGGTACAGATAAAATAAAATTCGAGCTAACACATAGCATTGCGAAAGACCGGTTTTCAGTGTTTTAAAGTTGCTCTTTTCTCCGTTAAGTAACACTTGGAACTGTATAATTTTCATGAAGGCTTCATTTTACCAATATATTATTTGGTACCTTTCAAAAACTAAATAGTGCAGTTTAAAAACTAAACCGTCGGTCGAAACTATCAAAAACTGCGGAAAGAGCAACAAATGCAACTGTTTTATTTTTTTTTATTTTTTTTTTCAATTTTGTTCTGCATTAGTTTTAGGGCTGTAACGTTAAGATTAAGACTAAAGTCTGTCTTAATCGTAAGACTATTTAAGCTTAATTCGAGTAGCTCAGGTTCTTCTGTACTGACTTGTTTGCTATCATAACCTAACCTGACCAAGTTTTTAGATTCACTATAATATTAGGGGGCTGTAACGTTGAAATTAAGATAGAGTTAAGTTCATAAGACTTGTTAAGGTATAAATGCGGCAAACCATAGCAACCATTTTGGCTATAGTTAACTATTTGGTTATAGTTAACTAAGCTGTCATAAACCGGCTCTTAGAGTTTTAGTTCATAAAATTTAAAAGTGTTCCTTTACGTTTATTTTTTAAATTATTGTAGGAAAATTATTTCTAATCAAATCAATATTTCTTTCTAATCAAGTCATCATTTGTTCAGATCAAGTCATTATTTTTCTGATCAAGTTATAATTATTTTCTGATCAAGTAATTTTTTTCTGATTAAGTTATTATTTTCTTTTGATCTAGTCATTATTTTTTCTGATCAAGTAATTATTTTTCTGATCAAGTAATTATTTTATGTGTTCAAATAATTCTTTGTAAATTATTTTAAATAATAATAATAATAATAATAATAATAATATATTTATTTAGCTAAATGCTAGTAATTACAATTTCAAACAATAAATCTAATTATACAAATGTTCTATAAAAAATAAATGTTAATATTTACAAAATAATACAATATTAGTGTACAAAAAATAGAGAGAAAAAAAAGTAATCTACATATACATAAATTTTATTTTTCTTTTAAATAGTACAATATTCATACTGTGCTTAATATCACTGTCCAGTTCGTTGTATTTTATTATACCTTTAATAAATATCGAATTATATGCTACATTTTTCTTTTTACATTCAATATAAAAGTTGTTCTTATTACGAGTGTTATAGTTATGAATTACATTGCACTCAGTTAAAATATTTTCAAAATATGATGGCATCAAGCCCAATTTAATTTTGTGTAAAAAAACAAGAGTTTGGTATTCAATTAGATCTTTAATATTTAACCAGTTCAATGTTGTCAACATAGCATCTATTTTAGTACGTCTGTTACAATGCAGTATAATTCGCATTGCTCGATTTTGTAATTTTTGTAATCTATTAAGGTCAGTCTCGTTACTTAAATACAAAACAGTCGCACAATAATAAAAATGTGGTAATATTATAGTGTTAAAAACCAATTTTCGGGAATATAAAGATAAAGAAGTTCCTATTCTATACAACAGAGACATTTTTTTTGCTATCTTTTTACAAATATAGTCCACATGCCCCTTAAATTTTAGCTTCCTGTCAACTATGATTCCTAAATATTTCATCTCATCTACAACATCTATTACTTCTTCATTAATTTTTATTTTCAATTGACTATCTTTAAAAACACTATATAAATTACTATTGCACATTACCATGGCTTTAGTCTTTTTTTTTTTTTTTTTGATCAATTCTGATCAAAAATTTATTTTCACCGATCAATTAAATATTTCACTTATAATAATACATTTTTACATGTTTTGTATAATATTTAGGTTTTGCAGAACATTCAGTGTGACTGCAGTTTAGCAGTCTGGCCAAAATAATATATACTTACATACGTAATCATCTGGCTAAGTTTAAACACATGTTTAATTTGCGGTCATTTTAAAAATATTGTCACAATTATAGTATAATTGTGTTCTAATGTCCAAATTCATTGAGCGGCCTTTAAGCCGTGTAGGTCAAGGTTGCTGACGTACGGTTTTGGGAATTAAAGAATGTGCAGAGTGTTGCCTGTTTGTTAACTTAAGTTTTAACTACATTCTAATGGGTTGATAAACATTATTCAATTGTGATGACTATTGTCTTTAATTGCTGTCAACAATTACACAAATGAATAATGTTTCCAAAACAATTGAGGTAGGACCTGACGTCATAGTGCGCCGGTAAACAGTTATAAAATGGTCTTAGGGAATAGAGTCAAGGTAGTCAAGTAGTAGTCATTCTTGTGAGCAGTCGTCAGTCCGCATAACGCTACCCAAGAACCAGCCCAGCTGTTGAAGTCACCAAAACAAGATGTGAGTGTAGTCTACAGGGCTTCTCCACGTGTTTGCCTCGTGCGGATACTTGGGGTGGTTCGACCGATCATGGAGAAGCCGAGGCAAGAACGAGACTTACATCAGCTTCGAACGGACAACACCAGCAGTCATTTGGACCAACAATTGTATTCTGATGTAAATTAATATTATATAATAAATTTTGTTGAAAAGATTCCGTTCTTAACTTCACCGCGTGACAATATTCAGTATTTGATAGCAGTACGATATTAGCTGTCTGAATCCAGTATAGACGGTGAAGAATGAACTATTGTGCATATAAAGCAGAAAATATAATATTTTGAATCGGTAGCTGAAAAGTTATAGATTTTTAAGTCAAATATGTCCATTAAGGATGCAGTTTTCAAGCTAGGAATCTAAGTGATCTATGTGCGTTGTATCTTCTGCCGTGCATGCCCTTATTTTAATTCTATGACCATATGATGAATTACTATGTGGAAATATATTTGTGGAAGTGATGATTCTATTACATCCCTCAGTTAAAATATAACGCCACGCCACTGATATGAATCCCTGAAAACGTTTTTCAACACTACATACCATTTACATTTTTGTTACAAATGTAGATCATATTTTGTTTCCGAATATGCGTTGTTAAATTAGTTTTTCAAAACAAATAATTGGTAAAAAAATGGATGCAGTTCTTTTTATTACGGAAATAAACTTTAGCTAATAAAGTATTTTTAAACGTTATAGTTACTTTAAAGCAACTAGCGCAATTCACGATGTCCACTGAGGTTACGTGAACAAAAATAGCGATGTATCCCCTGGCAAGGACAATACAATGTTTTTTTCAGTATTCTCTGAATCTGTGATGGCTGAAAGTCCCAGCTCGCCAATTTATCTAGCCCACATCCAATCAAACGTACTGATTAGCACCAGCGAGCACTCCCGCCGGACTAGTTCACATTGTTACAACACTGAATAAACATTACAAGTATTTGTAGACATTCCAGTGGTGCACCAGTTACCCACTGTGAATACCTAATAAATTCAATATCATGAAACTGATTTAATGTTTATTATTAAAAATACTGTCGAATTCCGACTATACGAATGTACGTTTGGCTTTTATAAAAGAACTGACTAATATACAATTCTGTTTTTTACATTGGTACACAAATTTATTTATAAATGTTGGTAACACCGTGATCAGCCTTTGTTGAAGTTTTATATGTCAGTTTCATAAGTTTGAAAAATGGCGTGATATATAGAACAGAATTGGCTTACATTATTTGACCCGTCAAAATAAGGTTTATTAACGATGAATTAACGATATTAAATGAGATTAGATTTTGAGAACGACAGAAAAAATAATATACTTCAGATTATTCAAGTAGGGGAAGCCGGGGTATAACGGGCATCTTAAAGATTAACTTTAATAAAATCTTAAGGAGTATCGTAAAAAAAATCGAAATACTTTTATTCGTACGATGATTTATTGTTTAATTATTAGAGACAGAAAAACTTAAAAAAATACAAAAATAAAAGTTATGAAGACATAAAAAAAGCTTCTATGTGCTCATTTTGCCTCGGTGTCGGGGCAGAATGAGCACGGGCGGTGTATAATGGCAATCAGCTAAAATCTGGCGCAGAATGAACACACGTGAGTGCATTCCTCATCGTAATCACCTTCTGCAGCGCAAGAACAATGTTCCCACTTGCTACATGCTCTGCACTGGAGCAATTAATGTCTGGATATGTGTGAAAAATATATCAACATAGCAAAAAACACGTTTCACCAACTTACAAAATGTAAACGCCAGCTCTCAATTTTAAAAGCACTTTCGAAAGACACTAGCAAAGTACTGGACGTGATTGGAATGCATCCAAACATGGCGGCATGCTTTAACATCCAAAAAGAGGGGAGCTCGTTATACCCCGTGAGCTCGTTACACCCCGGCTTCCCCTAACGACCAAATTTTTAAATCACGACAGAATATGTAGTTGACCTACAGAATATTCAGACGAACGACTAATCCTGTATCATCTGTGAACCTGACCTTAAATTAACGTCATATGAAAATAATGGTTATGTGGCCTATCATGTTGGAGAATTCAAATAAATATAGTTTAGCATTTTACCCGGCACTGCACACAGAAAAATAGTATCGGGGAGGTCCATACCAAAAAAATGTGATCATAATTTGATATTGACGTTATTAAAATAAAACGATTTTCATTTATAGTTGCATACACCAGTTTTCATAATCAATGATTTACTCTGAATATGTGAGGATAAGGAACGGATGTACAAGGACATGGAATTTTGCCGAGAGGCCGTCGTGGCAGGTGCATCAGTTAAGAGTTAGTCATGGGATGGTTTACAAGAGAGCTATAGAGGTTGTTAATGAGTTCGATTACTAAAAGTCTATACCGGTGTCGATGAGAAATTTGCCTATTGCTTTATAAATATGATCGTTCACTTATGTTTTATGTTTCATTGGACGTGAATTTATATTTTATTGAACGATTGATTCAATTAACTCATCTTGTTAGGGTTTTTTAGGTATGACCAAAAAACCCTTATACCGACATTTTGTCGTCTGTCTGTCTGTCTGTTTGTTCGGTAAAAATTGTAGTCAAACGGCTAAATCTAGAGAATTTAAATTTGGCATGCTTATACAAATCTTTAACCCGCACATAGGAAAAATACTAAAGCATCTAAAAAACATATCTACATAAAAATATAAACAAATATGTGCTCAACGAGAAAAAAAAAATATTTTTTTTAAATTCTGAGTAGTTTATCAAATGAAAGCCCTTAGTACGTGGATTAACGATCAAAATTTTATTTTTGCAAAATAAATTATTTTGATTTTAAAAATCTAAAAAAATTCTAAGTAATGTACATTAGCGTAAACCGGAATAGTACAACAGAAATTTATCAGATTATGTTTTTGGAAAATAACGAATTTTTTGTTTTTTTTTTCTGTATAATGACTGTATAAAACTGTTATGACGATGTATAAAATTTATAGTTATGTAACACACTATACTAGAAGGCGTATCCTGGTCTAATGGTTAGCTTGCTCGCTTGCTACGCAGCAAACTAGGGTTCGCTCCCGGGCAGTGGAGACAATTTTATTTTTGTTTTTTTTTTTCATTTTTATTTTGTTTAAATTATTTTGTCAAAACTCGAGTTATATTTTGGCAAATATTGCATTTAATTTTAGAGCGTAAATTTAATAACCAGTTGGAATTATTGGAATAATATTTAAATTCTATGTGTAATGTATACGAAACCAGAGGGGCGGAGCATATAACTTAAAATAACCAATGGAAGCCATAGACGCAATTTTCAAAAATTTAATGAACCTTATAATAGTTATTTATTAAACATTCAAAAGCTTGAAATATCAATTTGAGGTGAAGTGGGTGATTCTGAAGAGATCTCTTTGTAACCAAAAATTTAAATGCTGGTTTTCTGCTTTTTAGATCTCTGCACAGTGTTTAATTTTTTCCACTTTACAAAATACACAGAACTAATCTACTTTCAACAACTGTACCACAAACTTTTTGGCAGAATTTCTTGCTATTTTTTATCTTTACTTATGACATTGTTCAATTAATTTGTCGTATATGAAATACCCTATCTAATTCAGTATTCAAATTGTTGTTATCAATCATATCATTGTCCAAATTATTCTTTCTATACATCCTAATTCATCCCAATAATGTGTAAGTTGATTTTTATAGATCATTTCTGTGAAAGAACGTATTCAAAAATTTGTATAAATGAAGACCTTAACCTTCTGATTCGATTCAAATGGTATCAGATTCGCGCAATTCAGATGTGAAATAAAAGTAAAGATTTCAGTAGATGTCTAGTGCAGATTACGTAACTCCTTATGTTCATACTTGCATTGAGCTACTAGAATGTGATCGTGTTCTTTTTGCAGCACATTTACTCCCAGCGGTTCTATGTACGTAATAATCGTTCAAATGTTCTCAATTCACCTTCTGAGACTCGGGATTGCGAGATTGTGTTACGTATGAGTTGTGTTATAGCGCAAATAACAGCCACACTGATACACTTTATATATAATTTACTTTAGAATAGATAACGTGAGAACAAAATTTAATATTCTTAATAGAATTTTATACCCAGATTTCAACTGGTACTTCTATTAACATTGAATTTCGGACTGTGAAAAAATATGTATGCGCACAATATACATATTTAAAAATACCTCGGGCTATTTAGGGTTCCGTATGTATAATCAAGTAACTTCTAATCAATCTTAACGACGAATTAGTCACTATATTGAAAATATATGTCACGCAAGAGTAATTGTGACAGAAAACCTCAAAATTTAGACTAAGTGAGCGAGTTGAAATGATTGAATTTTATTAAGAATCCAGAAATAAACAATTTTCATGATACGTCATTTACTTAGACGGGTTGTGTCTAGTAGGACAACTACGATACCGTAACTTTAAAAATATCCAAAATTTCAACAGCTCAAGATGATGTACAAAGATTGTCATCTCAACGAATATTAATAGCAGATTTGAACATATTTATCTACAAGATTCAACTGGTACATCAAATGGGATTAATAAATAGGCTTCAGCATCTTCAATATGCAATGGATTTAGACGCTAATAGTTCTTTATGCAAAGTATTTAAGTCTACCGTATGTGATAAAAATAGATGTAAATTTTCACACAGTTCAGGCTTTCCCTGGTTCGTGAAGGGGTAACCGATGAGTTCATCGAAAATCAATTCATCGAAAATCAATTCATCGAATGATCAATTCATCGAATCGTCAATTCATCGAAAAAAAATATTTTGTAAATATTAGAGAGGAATGCCGAGGGGATCGGAAAGTCAAAAAAGCAGTGGTCAATAAAAGTAGAAAGACTAAGAAATAATTGCATAAAATTTTTTATATGGTTTAAAAAAAGGTAAATAAAATGACATAGTGTTTGAATATAAATAAAGAAATATAACAAGAAAACTTATATAATAAAACCAATAAATTTTTTATTTTTAAGGTTTAATAAGACAGGTTATGGGCAATTGCACGCAAATAATTTTTATAAATTCATACACAATGATACGCATTTTAATTGGGCTAATATGGGGGAAAAGAAAGTACTATGCATCTAAAAACAAGGTAATTAGGTTAGGTTTAGTTAGTAAAATACTAAAACCGAGCGGAGCGAGTTACCCGTCTTCTAGTTTTAGGACAAAGCACTATTTTAGGTTAGGTTAGGTTAGTAAGGGTTTTGTTAGAAGAAGCCGAGCGAAGCGAGCTGCCCATTTTCTAGTTTAATGACAAAACACTATCTTAGGTTAGGTTAGGTTAGTAAGGGTTTGGTTAGAAGAAGCCGAGTGAAGCGAGCTACCCATCATCTAGTTTAATGACAAAATTATTTAATAAGTGTAGTCTGTCAACTTTTATTGACCACTGCTTTTTTGGCTTTCCGATCCCCTCGGCATTCCTCTCAAATATTTACAAAATATTCTTTTTTCGATGAATTGACGATTCGATGAATTGATCATTCGATGAATTTCTTTTCGATGAATTGATTTTCGATGAACTTACTGGTGAGTCTAAATGCTAAATATCTGGGACAATATTTTTGCTGTGATCGCCTCAATCAATATTTCGAAATTTCTTTGTAATAAGTAAACATAAGAATAAAAATTTCTTTTATTTAATATCCAAAATTTATATGAGATCATGTGGTTACTTTAGCATGTATACAAATCACCTCAAATAGTCTTGGCGATACGAATAATTTCAAAAAAGTTCTTCAGGCTTTTTGTTAAGTTATCATTAAGTGTCAAATGCGTATAGGTTATAATTTGAAAAGCGATCATATAGTTTTGTTTTACTGTGTTAAAAATGTCAAATTTTGTGCCAAATAAAGATCATTCGCGGACAGTACTACTGTTTTGTTTTCATTTGAAAAAAACTGCTGCTGAATCATATCGACTGCTTCGAGAAGCTTATGGTGAATATGCTCCATCGCAAGATACGTGTTAACGATGGTTTTGGCGTTTCAAAAGTGGTGACTTTGATCTTACAGCCAAAGAACATGGAAAACCTCCAAAAAAATATGAAGATACAAAATTGGAAACATTGCTACAGGAAGACGATAGTCAATGACAAAAACAACTAGCAGAGCAGTTAGGCGTTAGTCAACAAGCTTTTTCCAATCGCCTACGAGAGATGGGTAAGATCCAGAAAGTCGGCAGATGGGTTCCACATGCATTGAATGAGAGGCCGATGAAAAAACGCAAAAACTCTTGTGAAATTTGCTTGCATGATACAAAAGAAAGTCTTTTTTGCATCGTATCATTACTGGCGATGAAAAATGGATTTATTTTGAAAATCCCAAACGAAAAAAATCATGGGTGAACCCAGACTCATCATCCACATCAACTGCAAGACCGAATCGCTTTGGCAAAAAGACAATGCTTTGTACTTGGTGGGACCAAAAGAGTGTGGTCTATTATGAATTGTTAAAACCTGGTGAAACAGTTAATACCCAACGCTACCAACAACAACTGATCGAATTGAACCATTCGCTGCTCATAAAACGGCCAGAATACGAAAGAAGACAGCACAAGGTTATCTTTCTTCACGATAACGCTCCATCACATAAGGCAAAAGCAGTTTGCAACACATTGGAGGCACTCAAGTGGGAAGTGCTATCCCATGCCGCTTACTCACCAGACTTGGCCCCTTCAGATTACCACTTGTTCGCATCGATGGGTCACGCACTTGCCGAGCAGCACTTTTGTTCATATGAAAATATGAAAGAATGGCTAGATGAATGGTTTGCGGGGAAAGGGGAAGAGTTCTACTGGCGAGGTATTCACAAATTGCCTGACAGATGGGGAAAATGTATAACTTCTAATGGAGCATACTTTGAATAAATAAACTTTTACTGTTCTTTTGAGTTTAATGTGTTTTATTTAAAAAAAAATCCGCATTTCATACTTGTAGACCTGGTATATGTTATTAGTAATTATATTTCATTACTAACTTGATATTTTGATGCTTCTGACCTCAACATTGAAGATTCCTGGAATGCAGATTCTCTTGTTGCGGCCTCATCTATTGAAAATTTTACTCCACATAAAACAGGTCACAAATTAAAAATAAAAAAAAATGTTTTTCGTATGATTTACTTTTAGGTAGAAGTATTAGAAATGGAACTTTTCGTCAAGTTTCAAATCGCCTAAATGCTCTTTGTCGTCGTAATAGAACTGATTATGAAGAAAACCATTTTCAGTTTGATTCCCAAGACTTCTACCGCTATATTTCTGAAAAACTTAGCATTTCTGAAGATCTACTGTAACAGCTTCCATTTTGCGTGACTAAGGCAATATTATCTTTAAAGACGAGCTAACTGTTGCCAATATGTTTGCAGAAGTATTCTCCAATTCTTTTACAGTTGATGTAATGAATTCATAACATCCCCTTAACCCTTTACCGCATAGTGTGCATATGGTACATTCCGATTTTTATTTTTTATTTTACTTTTAAAACTGAATCAGAACATTACTTCATGAATGTTCATATATGCCACATACACAGCAATGGATCCTGCAGTATCTCAAGGAATGGTCTGCAATAGATTTGAGGATATCAAGCGGAATTTGCACTTCAAGGATAACTCTGAATTTATTGAGAAAGGACAACTAGAAGATACGACCTTTTCTTTCATCAAATTCGAGGGCGACTGTTTTTAATCCCTAATGAAGAACACCTAGCAATTGACGAGCAAATAATACGGAATCATTTTCTTTTGTAACATAATGTAGAATCATAATGTTCCATGTATGGCACAAACACTAAATTATTATTTTAATTATTATTTTTTCATAAAAATAATAATTAATATTTTAAATATATTTTTTTATTTAATTTTTCTATCAATAAGAACCAATTCCTAATGCTCATAAATTATTTCAGCCAAAAATAAAAATTCATGCAGTAAAGGGTTAATGCCACTACTCGTGTAGTTGCGAACCTTTTTGTCTTCACCTTCTCAGTCAACGACGTGTTTGGAGAACCCCTGAAATTGTCAACAATCAGCCTTTATATGGAAAAATTACAGAGATGTAAAACTTCATTTGTATAAGGTACTCCGTGCATCATAAGGCCAGGGAATTCTTCCCTCAACATGGCAAACTAGGTACCACCCCCATTTTTTTTTCATCTTTTAATTCCAATAAATTGAATCTAACTATAGCTAATGTGTATTGGATCTACTGCACAAAAAAATATTGAACGTATTTTTGTGAAAATTCTTTTAATTCAACTGTCTAATAACAGAAACAATAGCCTGGCTTCTTTTCTGGCTGCTCAGTTACCACCAAACTTTTACAATGCACCGATGAGTGGTCTCGTGCTATGTATAATTCGCGGCCGGTAGACGTAAATCTATCTTGATTTTTGTGAGAATCTTTGATAACGTGCCCATTCTATACCTTCTGTATAAACTTGAACTTTATGGCATCCGTGGCAAGCATTTGAAATGGAAGGTTTCCTAATTGACCTCACTTTTCAAGTGAAGAGTAATTGTTTACTCCTCTTATTGTAAAAAATGATGCACCCAAGTTTCAGTTTTGGGGCCCTTTTTATTTTTAATATTGTATATGTCTGATTTTGATTATGCCATCGTATAGAAGTGGACTGTTTTTGCAGATGACTTAAAAAATTTCAGTGCAGCTTTTACGAACCGTCTTCTTTTTTGTTCGTCATGTTTTTTTAAATCCTTTTTTTTTTGCCTATTAGGTTTCTCGAAATCATTTTTTTATAATGGGTTGCCCGGATAATAGATTTTTAATTTTTGGATCGCGAGCAAAAAAGTTGGGAACCACTGCTAAAATACAATCATGAGTGATGGATACATGGGTCTCTTAGTTAAACCTACGAGAGCCTAAAAATTTTATAGCAAGAAGTACAGAAACGTTTGAAAAATTCAATATTTTTGATAAAACAAATAAATAATTAGTGAAAAGAAAACCGTCGCTCAGTAACGATTGTAATTTATCTCTGAACGATATTTCATGGAGTATAATTATCATCATTAGTTAACGAAATATCAGAATATCATGTAGTGAGGATGAGTGCGAAGCAGAGGATGGAAGGGGTAAAGGGTTTGGTTCTAAGGTTAAAATCATGTAACGATGTGAACTTGCCATATTTGCGGCAGGCGCGAACGTATTTATCTGCAGCGAAACAGCATGACCAGTTATCGCTGCTAGCAACTTCCGTGTTTCATTAATTCCCAGACATCGCCCGAATGTACATTAAATCATAGCAAGCTTGATTAGTTCCGCAACAATGCATGGGACACCGTACCAGGACCAGCGTACTACACCAGTGGCGCTTTTTCAGGGACATTTTCAACCTGATAAGAAATGGTTTGTAGTAGATGTCGTAAGTCGTGCAGTGTCGTACGTCTTATATAAATACTGTTGAAATATGAATCTGAGCTCAATTAATGCAAACTTTTTGCATATATTAATCCAGCACCTATTAACCCTAATTAACCATGACCCATTTTAGAACACAATTTTCAACAAACAGCTCTAGGGACCAAACTATACTATCGATATTTTTAAAGTATCGATACTTTCTGTTTCTATATTGTACTAGTCCCAATCATTCTTTTACTGGTATCCGTTATAATTATTATCGGTAATGTTTGCATGATATTGAGAATCAGCGGCCTCATTAGCCTGGCCCACCAGAAAAATCATTATCCTCACTGTCACCCATCCTCACCGTCACCCATCCTTTCCGTCACCAATCCACACCAACGGGCGTTACACCGCGCCATCAAGCGGTCACCCATCCAAGGGGGTCACCGCGCCGAACGTCGCTTAACGCTACTGATCGTAAGCGGTCACCCATCCAGAAGGTCACCACGCTAGAATTGGTTAACTCTAGTGATCCATTGAGGGAGCAGCCTTTTGCCACTCTTATTATTCTATTGCCTAACCAATTAAAGAGAGTTAAATAAGTTATTTTGTACGAATTTATTTTACAAGAAAAAGTATATGGCAAGAGAGGGCCATGCAGAACACCAATTTCAGTGCTAAATATTTTGAGAGAATGCTTCTTTGTGACCTTATGCTTCAAGGTCAAAATATTCTTTGTCAAATTTTCAGTACAACGTGACACTAGAAGAAGAATAATTAGCTATTATCTCACACCTTAGCTAGACTGTCAACATACCAACCACGCTACGCTATGTTGAAGTATACTCAATGCTGAAATTAAATACATGTATTAAATTTGATATGTGCAATGCACCGCCACTGGCGTGAACGCAGTTCAGAGTTGTTTTACATGGTACATGAGAGTTGGTTGTTTCTTACGCCTTGTAGCATCAGTGGACTGAACAACGAGCAGATTCTCATTATGAGATATATCATGAACGCTTATATCATCTTTCTTCCTCTACCAATGTTTTGATATGCTCTCAGGTTACTGTATGGAAGGAAATGAATGAGAAAATTTAATAAATACTTGAGAAACATATACTTTATTTATTGTATTCCATATTTATTTATATTACTATCCATATTACTAAAATAATTGAAACCGCATTAAAAAATAGAATTTTGACCTTTTTTGAAAAATTTATATTACTTAACGACCATCAATTTGGATTTAGATGTAAATCGTCAACGACAAAAGCAGCAATAAAATTAATAGAAGAAATTTGTGAGAAGCTGAAACTTGGGCAACATATGGCGACAATATTTTGTATTCTTACAAAAGCCTTTGACTGTGTTTCTCATGAAATACTCCTTCTCAAACTCCAATTTTATGGCGTCCGCGATACAGCTTTAAATTTAATAAAAAGTTTCCTTGATGGTCACAGTCAGCATGTATTCCATGAAAATGATATATCTTCTGCGGAAGAAGTGGAATTTGAGGTACCGCAAGGTTCCATTCCTGTTTCTAATTTATATAAATGACTTACCACATAATATAGATGCTATCCCAATGGAAACATTGAATTAAAGGCAAATTCGTCCCAGGAACAAGGGATGTTTCATCTTGTAACATTTAACATTAAATGATAATAAAACTCAAAATTTAGTTTTCAGTTTAAACAGAAATGTACATAGTACTCTCGATTACAATCAGGACAATGCATGTTTTCTGGGATTAAGATTAGACTCGCGACTGTCATGGAATTATTATGTAGCAAGTAGATTAAATAGTTGTATTTACATGTTAAGAAAACTGAATAACTATGTCACTAGTAATACTTTAAAACTGGTGTACTATTCACACTTTCAATCTATTTTAAACTACGGCATTATCTTGTGGGGTAATAGCTCTGATTGGAATAGATATTTTAAATTACAAAAAGCAGCTGTACGCATAATTTGCGGAGTTGGCTTTAGACATCACTGCAAAAGTTTATTTGTAAAATTAAATATAATGACATTCCCTTCTTTATATGTATATACATGATTTATTAGTTTACATGAAAGAAAATCAAGACTCATTTAATACCAATTGTTATATACATAAATATAATACAAGGTGTCTCAAAAGAAATTTTATATTTAGTGGATCGATTAAAAAAAAAGTAAGCCGTATATAGAAAAAATGTTTATTAATTATTAAAATACACTTTTTGGGGATTTATTTCTTAAAAATAATATCGTCTAAATGTAGATCCTCGCGTTCTCGGTACTCATTTAATCGAACAGTTTACTTATGACGTCTCGGCAGGTGGACTCAGGGATGGCTGCCATTTCGTAACGGATATTTTCTTTCAAATGCGCCAGTGAAGTCGGTTTATTGGCGTAAACTTTAGATTTAAGATAACCCCATGGGAAAAAGTCCATAGGGGTTAAATCTGGACTGCGTGGAGGCCAATTTATGTCACCTCTCCGGGAGATCAATTTGCCTGAGAAAATATCACGAACACGTGTAAGAGACATATTGGACGTGTGTGAAGTTGCTCCGTCCTGTTGGAACCATGTTCTTTGGTTATAGCCAGCAAAGTTTTGCAGTTCAGGTACCAAGAAGTTGTCTAACATCTCCACATAACGCTCTGAATTTTCGTCTTCAAAAAAGTAAGGGCCGATAATTCCTCGCGCCGATATCGCAGCCCATACGGTCACTTTAGGCGAATGTAGGGGTTTCTGATGTTTGCGTTTCAGATTCGTTGCACTCCAGTAGCGGCAGTTCTGCTTATTTACGTGGCCATTAAGATGAAAATGAGCTTCATCCCAAAACAAAATGTTGGTAAACGTTGAAAATCGCTCAATCACCTGATTTACGAAATTAAGCCTCTGACTGGCATCTTGGGGCTTTAATTCTTGCATCAATTGAATTTTGTAGGGGTGCAGCTTTAGGTCTTTGTGCATAATGCGATGTAATGATGATCTATGCACATTTAAAGCACTTGCGCGCTTCCGAATTGAAAGGTTCGGGTCGTCACGAACAGACTGATTAACATTGTCCACGTTTTCTACCGTTCTTGATGACCTAGGTCGCCCGGATTTTAATTATTCAGCGTTGTACCAGTCTCTTCAAATTTTTTAACCCAAAGTCAAATGAGAGAAATGCTTGGCGCATCATTTAAGTGGCGAAAACCTCGAATACTGCAGAATTTTCTACGCGCTACAGTCGCCGAATCACCGTTTTTGTAAAACTCTCGCACGCATAACGCGCGGTCTGCTCCCGAGAAACGCTCCATAGCGACTAAATTCCCAAGAGCCAGGCTACCGATTGACATAACCCCCGCGCCCCTCGGATACGTTGCGTTCACGCAGTAAGCTAAATCAATATAAAATTTCTTTTGAGACATCTTGTACAAGAAATAAAAATGATATCCGTCTTCCACGGATCAAATATAATTTAAGTGAGAATGTACCTGGATTTATAGGTGCTAAGTTATTTAATAAATTATCAAATGTAATAAATGATTTAAGTTTGATAAAATTCAAAAATTTTATGAAAAAATACTTAACAAAAAAATCGTTTTATTCTGTAACTGACTTTTTAGAACAAGACTTCATGTTGTAAAATTATCTTCATTGTTTGTACGTTCTTGTCATTGTACGTTATTTATTTTTGATTGTTTTATTTCTATTTGTAATGGTTAATACCCTGAACGCCGCCAGACCTAGGGAATATATATATACCTACCATGCTAATAAATACCTACATATAACTACCATGCTAAGACTGAATAATAGATTAATTGGCTGGTAATCTTTGAAGTTTGATAAATCTTTACTTGGTTTTGGAAAGGTTGATTATCGCGACTCTCCGTATATGTGCAAAATTGCTATTAAGTAATATAGTGCTACTTATTTTTATAATGTAAATTTTTGCTTCTTTGGTAGGTATTTTATATGAGTATTGGTAAATTCATCGTCCTCGAGTGCTATTTTATTTTTAAGTTTTTATTATTATAGATATATCTTTAAAATTTCCTCACTTTACCATTTCAAAGTTTATTATTTATTTCTTTTCATGTAATTTCCGGTGTATTGTAATAAAATAAATAAAATAAATAAAATAAATAAAATAAATAAAATAAATAAAATAAATAAAATAAATAAAATAAATAAAATAAATAAAATAAATAAAATAAATAAAATAAATAAAATAAATAAAATAAATAAAATAAATAAAATAAATAAAATAAATAAAATAGATAAAATAGATAAAATAGATAAAATAGATAAAATAGATAAAATAGATAAAATAGATAAAATAGATAAAATAGATAAAATAGATAAAATAGATAAAATAGATAAAATAGATAAAATAGATAAAATAGATAAAATAGATAAAATAGATAAAATAGATAAAATAGATAAAATAGATAAAATAGATAAAATAGATAAAATAGATAAAATATATAAAATAGATAAAAAAGATAAAATAGATAAAATAGATAAAATAGATAAAATAGATAAAATAGATAAAATAGATAAAATAGATAAAATAGATAAAATAGATAAAATAGATAAAATAGATAAAATAGATAAAATAGATAAAATAGATAAAATAGATAAAATAGATAAAATAGATAAAATAGATAAAATAGATAAAATAGATAAAATAGATAAAATAGATAAAATAGATAAAATAGATAAAATAGATAAAATATATAAAATAGATAAAAAAGATAAAATAGATAAAATAGATAAAATAGATAAAATAGATAAAATAGATAAAATAGATAAAATAGATAAAATAGATAAAATAGATAAAATAGATAAAATAGATAAAATAGATAAAATAGATAAAATAGATAAAATAGATAAAATAGATAAAATAGATAAAATAGATAAAATAAATAAAATAAATAAAATAAATAAAATAAATAAAATAAATAAAATAAATAAAATAAATAAAATAAATAAAATAAATAAAATAAATAAAATAAATAAAATAAATAAAATAAATAAAATAAATAAAATAAATAAAATAAATAAAATAAAATAATTACTGTTCCCAACGCCTAGATAGGCGTATAAGAGGAGGTAAATTCTCCGTTTCTAGGCCGCCGGTCATATATTTGAAACCCACGTGGTCAGTTTGACGTTTCAATCGGTCCTATTATCTCTGTATAAACAGGTACTCATTTATAAGTATTAAATACTTGAAGCTGAGTCGACCCCAGAGCTGTCTGTACAATATCAGAAGATAAAAATCCGAAGGAGGTGGGAGGTATAGAACCAGCGTCCCTGTGCTCTATAGGCAACTATCTAATTACAGAGCAACGGCAGCTCTTGGGTCGTATTAACTGACTTTTTGTTATTTTTTTGTAAATTGAGAATACTTTATTTATTTATTTATTTATTTATTTATTTATTTATTTATCTATTAAATTATAGTTTGTATCTTTCGTTTATCCTACATGAAGCTGGTTTCCAAAACATTTTTCAGGCCGGTTTAATTTGCTTGTCAGGACTGATTAAAACACAAAAAAGATCTTAGTATATAAAGAGAATATTTTCTCTCATTAAAATAGACATTTGAACAGCCCAGCCAAGAAGCATTCAACAAAATTTTAAAAAAATACATAAATAATAGGATCTCAAAACCTAGATAGGCTTATAAGGGGCAGAGAAGGTAAGTTCTCCGTTTCTAGACCGCCGGCCATAAATATGAAAACCACGTAGTAAGTGTGACGTTTCGGCCGGTCCTATTATCCCTGTATAGACAGGTACTCAATTAACTTGAGGCTGAGTCGACCCCAGAGCTGACTAAATTTCGGAAGATAAAAATCCGAAGGAGGTGGGGGGTATCAAACCCGGGTCCCTGTGCTCCGTAGACAACCGTCTTACCCTGGAGCCACGGCAATATTCAATAAAATAAATAACTAAAATGTTTAAGCACATTAACAGTTCAATTTTCATCACTGAACGATCTCAACATAGATAAAAACATAAAAATTGCCAGAATTATTTGAGCTCTTGGTCTGATTTTAAGAATTTCCTTAAAATATTAAATTGTCTACTTATTCAAAGCTGCGAGTAAAGAAAGTAAGAGAGTGATTATGAAGATTTTCCAGATATGATCATGAACTCATGACTTCTCACCTTCAAGAGATACTCAGAGGATGGCTAGACTTCAACCAGCATTCATAATCAGCGACCAAACCAATCATCCATGCCAGAAACGTTGTATGCATCTGGCTAGACTAGATGAATGAATTGTCATTACTATCAAGCGCTATAGTCGTTTTTAAAATCATCTAGGTGATGAACTGGAACAGAAAATAGCACAAATTAGGCACACGTGTGATTCTTACTACTCAGCAAACTAACTCTGACCTAGACTGGATCTAAGAATTGAAAAGTATAACTAATCCTCATTTTGTTTTCTCTCTGAGTAGCCACAGATCATTATTAGTTATGTAACGAATCGGTTAGTCCGCCCTGAAAAATGACAATCTTTTACAAACCACCTGCCTCGAGAATTTCTTTGAAAGGGGCTGCAATCGTTTTTTAGGGATTTTAACGGGTACTTTACAGTCAACATTTGTGAGAATTCAGATAATAAAATAAAATTAGATACCTTATGTTTCAACACGTAACTTTAGATATATATTTTTAAATGGTTCATTGTTCAAGGAAACATTTGTTCAGAGTTATTTCTTAATAACTTTGAACACTAGCATCTCCTTGAACAATGCTTAAACCCTGTTTCCTATAATCGCTACTAGCTCTCTTATATAAACCCTCATTCTCAGACAGGGGGCAGAAAGTATGCGATCCGGTTACCGTAAACAGTTGTTGAATTCTTAGAGGCACTCTGTTGGCATTCTGGTGGTCTATCCGATTTTATTTGTTTTAATCTCTTCTTTATTTTAATACCTATATTTTAACCTTTCAAACTTACTCTTGTAAATAATATATTATTATAAATCAAATTCATCAATTTTAAACCGTCTTACTTAACGTGTGTAAACCTTCACCTTTAACACCTTTAATGAACTGCTAAGTGTAGACTAATTACGATGCCTGACAGTCGGTTGGTAAGTAATAATACATATCATTTAATTCACATATCATAATGATGAACCCTGGATAACACTAACGCCTAGTACCCGAACTCCTTTAGTCAGGAATCTCATTTCAGTTTGAGGTCGGACTTTATATAATATCACAGGCTTGCTACCTAGTTGATAATAAATGGTACGATATTAAAGTAACGTATAAGGGCTCGCTTCATTTATGATATCTGTCCATTGTATTTCTACTATGCTCTTTAAGATTTTTTTGACAAATGTTTGCATTTGGTTAGCGCAATATATAACAGGTATACAACAGACAAAAATTTATATTTTTATAAAGGTTATTGTCTGACCATCAACTTTCGTATACTGAGCAATGTTTCCCTGGATAAGGAGTCCAGAAGTTCATTTTGTTGACAATGCAAACCAAGGTTTTGTTCCAATAATGTAGTCAACCTATCTTTAACTTGAGCTGGATAGTTGTCCCTCACGCGGCGTATTCTCCCGACTTCACATCTATCAGATCAAGGCCAAAATCTTTAGCCGAACGGCACTTTTGATAAAGTATACGAAAAGGAATCGATCAATTTTGTACGGGAATTCAAATCTTATTCGTGAGATGACAGAACATCACAGAAAGAGATGATAAATATTAAATTTTAGTTGAAGCACACACACTTCTTACAGCATTAAAATAAGTTTTATTGGAAAGTAAATAAGTCTGATATTTCGAAGATTACAGTACCCCTCCTTCGCCCGCAACCAACAAATATTCATCCAAGTAAAAAATTTAATAGAACAAAAATGATTTGTTGTCTTATTTGAAGCAATTTTTAGCCTTTTTCGAAATACCCCCTTGGTTTTGGTTTGTGTGTCAAATACGTGAAAATATGAGTCAGATTGTTTTTTTTATGGATAGTTTTATAATCACCTGAAACGTGTAGAAGCAAAGTATAAGGATTTGTCTTTCATAGTAATGAAAAGAAACATATAAATCCTCCGGTTACATTTTATAAAAATAGTAATAAAATATTTGCACACGCCTTATAATTTGAATTGAATAACATATTTCAAAAATGCACCCTCAGTAGTAGAATATCATTTATCTTCACTGCAAAAATTCCTCTCAACAAAAAATACAAAATAACACTTTTATTTCACAAAAGGAGATTCAAATTTAATTTTTTCATTTCCTCCTTGTTAAATAAAAAATAGCAGTGTATATAAATGCAATAAATTCCTAACACTATAACAGTAATTTACATAATTTTACTTCACCTGGTGAGAAAAATTTAAAAGTTTCCTCAATAAATCAAAACACCCCCGTGGATAATTTCGAGGCAATACGGGCCTGTATTTGTGGCGTCATTAACTCTCTACAGCAGGACTACCAACACACCACCGGATAGAAATAAACTCCCCTACACACGTGAAGAGTATTCTAATTATTGCTCGTTATCATATATTTACGAATAAAACTGCGGTAAAGCGATGATCTTAGTTATTACTAAACACATGCGAACTCGGCTTAGATATATGACAATGGGTGTAGCTGCTTAAATTATCTATTATTTTCCAGTTAAATTGTGAATAAATTTCCGGAAATATACCATCATAAAAATGAACATTTTGCTTTTTAGGTTTTAGTAAATTAAATAAATATATTGTTGTACACCGGAACGTTACTTAACGTTCAAAAACAACATATCCAGGTGTCACATTGGAATTATGTTGCATGAACTGATACCTGTCCCTGATACTATTGATGAGATTGATTGAATGAAAATCCGACCAGTATATGCAGACAGACATACATTAATAGAATGTAAGTTTTTTGACAAACGGCATTTTTTTACCAAAGTAACATAAATTATACTTCGATTGTTCTTATATTTTGTATTATTATTATTTAACTAGTAGACCCGCTGCCAAAAACGTTGGCAAACTGATATCGAATAAAAATCAATATAAGCAGGAATCAATTATTAAAATTTGCATGATTCTGCGTATATTAACAAAACAAAAACGTTTCTTGATTATACCTAGGAAATCCTAAACAGATGCTTAATGCGTGTAATTTAAAAATTAATATCGGGCCGGGTACGGCCCGTGGGCCATATGTTGTACATCAATGGTATAGCTATTTCTGATTATACCTAGGAAATCCTAAAAAGCCGATCAATGCGTGTCGTTTCAAAATAAGTATCGGACCGGATACGGCCCGCGGGCATAACATTAATTGACACAAGTATATACTGACTGGAGAGCTAAGGGCTATATTCTCGCTTAGTGAGCTGCTGTCGGAGTACGTCTTTCGCCAACACTCAGTTCGTGACCCACCACATACCGCAAGACCCGCTAGCACCCAGGAACTTAGCGTTACGGTCTGACGCACAGGAATTAGGGCTTTTATATATATAATATAAGTACATAGTTGCTCAGTGTAACTGAAGAATCTCGTTCTAGAGCCACTTGACTACGAAGACATGCCTTTGTAGTTTAGTGGCTCTAGAACGAGAACGCGAAATTCTTAGGTTGACGGGTTCGATTTCCGATGAGGCAGTATTTTGATATTTAATTTCTACATTATTATTATTATTATTGATATTCGTAAATTTCTTCATATCCTGGGATAAATAAGTAGCAAATTCTTTTCCGTTTTGAAATTAAAAGACATAGCATTTACCTTGATGAACTTATCGAACCAACTCAAAATTTTCATCATATTAGTAATTCTGGAATGTTAGTTCTGTTTTAAAATTACCCTTATAGTTCTGTTTTGTAGAATTTAAAATCGTTGAAGTTCAGTTCTGCTACAGATATTCAAGAAAGTGCAGCAATACTAGAAATGAAGCTTATTGCTTGGCATATTTGCTAAGCACACCAAAGTAACACGTTGTCTTCTTCTTATTAAATTATTACATCTTTTTACATTTTTTTAAAATATAATAGACACGATTTTTATCTGATTTTTCATTTATAAATTACCCATAATATTTAAATTTTCAAAATAAATTTATTATTTCCCTCTCGTTTTTAATTTAAAACCATATTTTACATTTACCAATTAACATACCCTTGGATTTCTTAATATTAAGTGAGTTGATAACTATTTTTATATATTAATAAGTTCAGTTTTTACTGTGCAATGTATAGTCTTTAAATAGGTAATCGATTTAATGGAATTATTATATTACAAATAAATTAAAAACAATTAAAATGAAATAAAAAAAAATATAATAATAAGAAAATACTACTTGTTTCATAAAAATTCAAAACTCAAACAAAATCAAATTTCAAAACAAAATCAAACAAGATAAAATCAGGAAAAAAATAAAACTTAAAGGTTCTTGTGACATAAAACGTAACAAAACCGAATAACTTAAGAATAATACTTTTAAAAAATTAATCAACTCAAAAATAAAAAATAAAATACATTAAAAAATAAATAAAATAAATAAATATGTGACATACCTCTATTACCTAAAATATGTAACGTTAATTCTTAAATATTTTAGGTCCGGTTTCTGAAATCTTAGCCGAGTTTAGCCATTTGGTTAAACTCGGTTACAATATAACAATTCCATAAGTAACTATAGCAACCATTTTCAGACGATTGGATTATAATTAACTAAGCTTTCAGAAACCGGCCCTTAACAGTTAAGCATTTTTTAATATATAAAGTTTAATATTTAAATTAAAGTTTCAGCTTCAGCTTCAGCTGCCATGGTTATTAGCACCCACTCAGTTTTATACACAGGATATATACATTATTTAAATACATTTTGATTTCTTATATTACTATATACAATTATATTACATGAATGTTATATTTCATCTTGATTAGATGAGTTACGTCCGTAAGTCAGTAATTATAGTTGAAGGTAATGGGATTCGGACCAGTCAGAAAATAAAAACAAATTTATTAACTTCATTCATTGCTAATCTCTGAGTTCAATACCGGACAATATGATGTGTTCGTTATTAATTTTACAATTGTTATTTTATTTCGTGACTATTAACTAAGCTCTGATGAAGATTTAAAATAAAAATCGAAAAGTTAATAAATTTGTTTTTATTTTCTGACTGGTCCGAATCCCATTACCTTGAACTATAATTATATTTCATTATAAATATTTATTTCTTTCAGAAATTGTATTATATTGTTTATTTTTCCTGCATTATTTCCCAATATGTCCTTCTGTTCTTGTTCAAGTATATTGTTTTGTATCCGTTGGGTAGTACACTGCGGGCATTCTATTAGTATGTGCCCAACAGTAAGGGTTGTGTCACATAAAGCACATTTTGCAGGTTCTATATGGTCAAACAGGTGTTTGTGGGTAGGTAGACTATGTCCGATTCTCAGTCGGGTAATAACTACATCTTCTCTCCTACTCTTCCTTGCGGGCCATGCACTGGTGTTGGTTTTAATTTGCTTTAGATGATTTCTATTTACATCTGTTTCAGCAAATTGTTCATTCCATCGGATCATAGTTTTTTTCTTGATGAGATTTTTGTAGTCTCTGGCTCTAATGGGAATGTTTGTAAGCTCTGTGTTCTCGGTGGCTTCTTTGACGACGATGTCAGCTTTTTCATTACCATGTATGCCCACATGTTATGGTATCCATATTATGGAAATGTTTTTCCCATCATCGACTCGTTGTATTTCTTCGAACATATGGCTTTTTGAGTACATTTTGTATTATACTTAGAGAGTCGGTATGGACTATAAATAATGTATTTGTATTGTTACTGTTAATGTACTCAAAATAGCCTTTAGAAGTGCAAATTCTTCAGTCGTGTAGGTGTATACAAGACTATAGTTTCTGGGAGATGGTATTTTTTTGGTTTGGTGCCAGTAACCAAACCGGCTCCTTCTTTAAAAGGCAAATTATTAAATTTCTTAAAACCTTTATTTAAAATCTGGTTGCAGTTATTTTGTCTCATTAATAATTTTACTCTTAAATTATGACGTGCACGTGTTGGGTATTTAGGTACATAATTATTGTATTTTATGTATTTATCTAGGTAACTAGGAAGTAGTCAATTAACCAGCTTATACATAAATATCATTGAACAAAATTCAAGATAAAAATTTTATATTTTGTTCTTTCAAAATTTAATTCAGAAGGTAATAACTGATAATTAGAATCTATTGCAATACTTTATTTTTCAATGAAAGAATACTGTTTCTGGTGTACGACGAGACTCCTCCAGTTGGTCTACTGTTTGAATCTACAGCAATTTTAACCCGCAATATTGATTTCGTATTAAGAACTTTCATTTGATATTTATCTAAAAGCTCATAAACATTTTTTTTTATTAGAAATTTACACACATTTGTTTATAGTATTCATGCGATGTGTTTTTCGAAGTGTTAGTATTTTTCCTGTATAAGGGTCAAAGATCGGCCGTTTGGCCACAATTGCAACCATACAGACAGACATTATAGATAGAATGTCACATGAGTGTAGATACAATGGTTTATTTGTCATACCTACAAAATCCATAAAAACAATGCATTAAAAATAAAGCAAATAATTTTACAAATCTTCGAACAAAATTAATTCTCAGCGATGCGAAAAGATATCCTCCTCATTATTGTTGGATGTATCCTGTACTGTACATTCCGTTATCGCATGTAGTGTATTGTGGGCGTTCTAGCGCACACTAACAGGGCATTTATTCAACCAATTCATCATTTAAACAACGTGTTATTAATTTAGACAGGTGTTGGAATCGCATAAGTTTCATTAAAACTAGCCTCCGGGAAGGAATAATATTTTCGGACGCAAATTGGACAGCAAAGTATAATTTATATGGTGATACGAGTATTTAGAATTAAATTAACGGAGAAAAATTACCTGTTTGTGATAGTTTCCGCCTAGTTTGAATTTAGTTGTATATGAAGAATGGTTTTGTGGTATTTGCGTTCTACGCTCTACACAAATTCTCTTATAAATTAGACGTCTGCAATTAGTGTTTGCTGAATATATTTCTTTTTATTCTTCTTCTAAATTATTTCAATGTAGTTTATCTTCACAAAATCTAATTTCATATAATCGAATTACTAATTCCATATTGCATATGCTACATAGATAAAGTGACCATGTAGGCGCTGTTAAAAAGATTGTATATAGAAGACAAAAAAGACACCAGTTAAGAATATCCAGACGATATTATCAGAATATTGAATTGTGGTTTGAAATATATATTCACAAATGTGTTAATATCGACGAACTGACCGTGGATGCAATCAAACTAGGTGGCGATGAGACCATATCCTCTTCCGCATGGGGAAAGTGGAAATTAAACCTAAGTCCCATGTTAAATACTTGGGAGTTATGTTCGGCAAAAATTTATCCTTTTCCGAACATATACGTAGGACGAAAAACAAGGCAGAAGATCTATCAGGCAAGCTCAGAAGGCTTATGCCCAACATCAGAGGTGCAGGTTCCATCAAAAGTAGACTGCTACTGGGGACCATCCACTCCACCATCTTGTATGGTGCGCCCATTTGGGGCGACTTCTTGAGATACCGACTGCATGAAAATCTGCCTGAAAGCTAACAAAGGGAGGCGCTACTTGTACTGGCCTCGGCACACCGCACGGTATCGACGGTGGCATTCCAAGATTACTTGGATTACAAGAGTACTAGTGATTACACTAGTACTCTCCTCCTGAAAATTCATGTCAACGAGAGAAGGGACATTTTCGAAGCTGGCAGGGGGAGAGAGGGGAGAATCCAGGCCAGGGCTCGCTCTCTAGCCAGATGGCAGGCTGAATGGGATGCGAACACGGAGAAAGGACAATGGACTAAACGCCTGATTCCCAACATCGAAGAATGGACAGCATGCAAGCACAGGATTCGCGATTTACATTTAACGTAAGTTCTGACGGCACACGGATTCTTTAGAGCTTTTACTAAAAGAATAGGGAAGGAACTGGACGACTTCTGTCTCTACTGCGGTGCAGTCGACACGGCTGAACACATGCTGTTCGACTGCGCAAGATGATCCGAACAACTGAGACTGACGGAGACATATTACAAGCAAAACTGTCGCCTGAGAACATAACAGAAAAAATGCTCAGCTCGAAGAGCAACTGGGAAGAGGTCCAACGGATGATACGATCCATCATGATGAAGAAAGAAAACGATGAAAGATTCATCCAGAAGTATGGGATGAAAGGAGCAACTAATCTAGCCCACCGTCAAGAGGTCATGTCTAGCGATAGTACCTCAGCGGAGAAAAGGGGCAAAGCAGGGGTTTTAGTCGGTAGGCCTATAGAAGAGTCCAACACTACCGAGGCGATATCCTCGGTGTCTCTAAAAGATTTCCCCTGGAAAAAAAGGTGGCGATGAGTTATTTAAACTCATTGCATCTTTATTCAATGCATGTCTACAAAATGAGTTAATCTCTGACCAGTAGAATGAGGCTATAACAATACTGTTACATAAGAAAGGTAACACTATTCAATTGAACAACTATAGACCTATACGTTTTTCAAGTCATCTCTACAAGCTGTTCACCAAAATATTAACGAACATACTTACAGAAAAACTCGATTCTACCAGCCTGTTGAACAAGCAAGATTTAAGTCAGGTTTTGGTACCTTTAGACTATCAAAACTCTGATACCAAAATGTACTGAATATAACAAACCACTCATACTCTGATTTCTAGAAAGTCTTCCACACCGTCGAATTGTGGTCGATATTAGCAGCATTGAATGACTGTAGGATTTCGCTACAGTCAGTAATAAACTATATAAATGTTCATGCCACAGTAAGTATTTTACTTCAAGATACATTAAATGCTTTTAGAGTTGAAAGAGGAATACGAAAGAGCGATATAGTAGCTTCAAAGTTATTCACCGCTGCATTACAATACGTTTTCAAAGATCTGACCTAGAAAAATAATGGAGTTTTGATAGACGGTGTAAAACGCTAGCAGTTAAGATTCGCTGACGATATGTCTTTGTATCAGATTGCATTGAAGATGCTGCCAAAATGCTAAAACATCTAAGTGAAACATCGAATGAAGTTAGCCTCAAGATAAACACCCAAAAGACGAAACGTCGTAATAGCTCAGGCCGATGCATACATATAATCGGGCCATGAAATCAGAACAGGCAGAAATAGTGGGCAGCATTTGGCAAGACCTGGCACTTTCACAGGCAATATCCCCTTGTGGCTCAATAGAAAAGCTTTTGAATTGTGCGTTATGCCCGTTCTAACTTAAGCTAGAAAACAAATGACTCATAGGGTTATGACGCAAATCATGTTGGACATCATCTTAAGAGACAAATACTAAACGCGGTAATTCGCAGCAAAACCAAAACTTACTGAAATTCTTGTGAAAATAGCTACAATTACATGGAGTTGGACAAGACATCTAACCAGAAAAGAAGTTGGACGTTGGACTAAACGTGTCCGCCAGTAGAGATCTAGAGTAGAAAACGGATCAGACGAAGACCACCTACTGGCTTGACTGATGACATTAAACGCAATGTCACAAATTGGATGTAAAACGCCCAAGACCAGAAAGGATGGAAAACGATAGGAAAGGCAATCCACATAGCCCTGCAGTGGATTGCGGTAGCTTATTGATGATGATGTTGTTAATATTCAGCCTTGTTCAGTGATTGTATTACCAGCAAAATTGTGCCTTTTGTATCGACTTTTATATGCTTTTCAAAACCTTCCAATTAGAAACTACGTTAGAGGTTAGAAGATATCGGCAAACAGCTCAAGCAGTGCTCACTAAGTTAATCACCTCTTCCATTTTGGCCAGAAGAAAATGATGATCGTCGAGTTCGACTTTCCGGTAGACCGAGCAACAATATATCAGTAGAGAAGGCCTCTCCAAGAAGCGTCGTCTATTTTTTAATGTTTATATTATATAGGGGAAACTTGACTAATTTCGCGGTATTAAGTCAAATGAAAACTTTTGGCACTTGTAAATAATAATAAAATATTTTTTGGGAAAAATTTGCACTATTGTGACCACACGCTATGACCCACAGGGTTTGGTATAAAAACCTTTAAAAAAAATTGTGATTGAAAATATATATATATACATATATGTGTATATATATTTTTAATGAATTATTTGATATCAAATAAAAGACCTCAAAACGTACATCAAGAAGTTATTAAAAAAACTTTTTGATGTGGTTTTTGTCGAAAATATTTCCAAAAAATCCTTTTTCACACCCTGTATTGAAGAGGGAGCAGCTTAGAATTCTGAAAAAACTCAGAACAATGCACAATGATGTGAACCAAAATGACACAAAAGCAGTGTTTGCTCACATTATTTTTCGAAAGATATCGAAAGTTACGAATTTTTAAAATATTATTTTTATTTCGTGTGAGACATTAAGTAAAAACTAACTTAAACATTACTTAAATTAAAAGATGTTTTGATTAAAAAAATAAAATAATATTTTCACGTAATTACAACTAAAAACGTGCACAAAATATATTGTAACTTACTAGATACCAACAAAATCTTTAAATGTGTGAAAAACTAAACATTCAAACATATTTATTGTAAATAAATAAATAAATAATTGTAAATCATTTGATGAAATCATACCAATCCACTATCCACTTATTTCTGAACGTGCGTCTACATATTCTAGTAAGACAAGAAACTATACATAATATAATTCGGTAAAGCGTGGTGTCTGTTAACCGGGTAGCATAACTATTAATGCAGGCAGTATGGTATGTGGATGTGAAGATCGGAAAGACGAGACAGGAGCGCAGTGGCAGCGCTGCCAGCTCAGCTATATCTTTCACCGCAAACCATAAACCGTAAGTTCTCACAGCGCTGAGTATTTCATTATTATTTGGTAACTGTCTCTGTATTCACAGAGGCACGAAGCAAAACATGATATTAATGTCAACTGGAGACATGTTTTAATAATAACATTTAAATTATGCCGAAACATATTATCAAGCTTTTTATATTTAAAATTCGAAAAAACAAATGCATTTTATATTGTACTGCATTTTTTAAAATTTGATATGAAATTTGCTTAAAATTATACAGAACATAAGTTAACAAAAAATTAAATATCTTTTTTTTTTCATAGATGCAATGTATGCATATTGGCATGTATGGCATGCATGACGAAACAAGAATCTATGTCAAAGAACATCTATATCAAACAGATGGATTATGTTCAATTAGTTCGAGATATGAAAAGTCGTTGCTTATAAAGCAACGACAAGTAGTTCTTAGGGCTATTTCTGGTGCATTGGTCTATATCTACAAGTAGTATGTCTGCAGTGACATGTCAACTTTCTGTAAATCTACTGCGTCTTCGTTTTTCGTAGATTTTACCTTGGACAATTGTCTTCTCTCTTTTTGGTACTTTTATAAGTGATTTGATCCAACAGTGATTCAGCCTATGCAGTTACAATATAACATCTAAATTTATGTACATTGTAACTTGTATATATTTGACAAAATGTTTTTAAAATAACATTGACACATTCTAAATCAAATAACCGAAAATGTAAACCTTGAAGTAGTTATGATAAATCTTGAAATACAAATAAATATAGGCTCAGATCTGTTACGTTTTAATGACATAAAAATAAACAACTACGGCTTGGATCATTATTACACATGCGTCTGAAGTGAACACTGTCTTTTTCATTGTTAGTGTTATTGAGCTCAAGTGAATATTTTTAATTATATTATGGCTAAAAAATGTAAACTTACTGTGGCAGAGAATTGTATTTTGATCCATTCACAAGGACATTCGCAGGTGAAAAAAATAAAACAAAAATGGAGTGTTCAAGAAAAGTCATGCAAATTACTATTAAAAGGTTCCAAGAGACTGATACTTATGAAAACAGACCAAAAACCGAAAAAAAACGTGCATCCACTTCCAGAGCTGATCGTTTTATAAAGAGAATTGCTTTTCGTAAACGCTCAATATCGTCAAACAAGCTGGCTGGTGATCTGTGGGAGCATAGAGAAGTTAAAATTTCTTCTCGAACAATTAAAAGACGTCTAGTGGAAACTAATTTGCATGGAACAAGAGCTCGCCGAAAACAACTGTTGAACGAGCGACACTCACTAAAAACTTCACCTTGAGTAGGACAAAAGACATTTAAATTGGACACCTGATGAATAAGCGAAAACCATTTGATCTGATGAGTTCAATATGGAAGTAAGCATTCTAATGTACTTAAAAATTTAACAGAGAAATTAATTTTTTAGCAATTATTGCACTAACAATAAAAAATTTAATTTACTATAAATTTACGAAATTAAGGTTTGTTTTTTTCTTTTGTGGATCAGCTTTTTGGACAACCTGGAGCCATCTTTGTAAGATGTAGGCCAGGTGAAGCTTTTCATCCTGACAGCATCTTCCCTACGGTCAAATTTGGTGGTGGCAGCGTCATGATCTGGGGGTGCATGTCCGCCAGTGGCTTAGGCGAAATCTTTTGTTGCGAGGGACGAATTATTCTGCTCGTTATATTACCATGCTTAATGAAGTTTTGAAGTCTTCAATATTAAAATTATTTGATGAAGACAATCCAGAATATGTTTTTCAACAAAATAATGCCCCCTGTCACAAAGCCAAAGCAACAAATGGATGGTTTTCCAAAAACAATTTGCCACTTTTTGCATGCTCCCCAATCATCAGATTCATCGCAAATTGAAAATTTATGGTCGATTCTGATTAATAATGTGTTTCTTTACAAATGCAAATCAAAAGAAGAAAATTACTGTGGACGAATGGTTCAATGTACAATCCGATGTATGTAAAAAACTTGTGGACAGTATGCCTAAAAGGGTAAGTGCGGTAATTAAAGCACGAGGAGGTACCACAAAATATTAAGAGATTTGATTAAAGTTGTCAATCAGAGCTGTATGTATTATTTTATTTACAATTTTTTCCTGAAATAATCCTAAAATTCAATAAAACGTAGGGTGCTCCACACATTTGTCCAAGGCGTATATAATTGATGATAGTCTCATCGTTGGGCTAATTTCCTCGAGACTTAAACAGTTGTACGTTTTGATTTGCAAGGTGTTCTCAGCATTCTTCTCGAATAATGCATATCGAATGCTTCAGTCGTGTTTCTAAAAAAAGAACTAATGACGAGAAAAATCTTTTAATTGGTCACACAACAGATGAGCCAAAATTGAAATCTGAAACAAAAAAAAAAAAAAAAAATGAAGATTGCATCTAAAAAACACGAAAACGAAAAAAAAAACAATGTTGAATTTAAACCGAATAAAACTATCTGCGATAAGCTATGCTATTGATATAGCTATTATGGCAAAAAAATTAAATAAAACCTGAAGCTATAGGTACGATGAAGAACTGCAGAAAATAAATGTAGGATTTAATGAATAAAGGTGATACGTAAAAAGATTTTTTTTTTAAATTTAGATATAGATACACCCCGGTACAGTATGTTAATTCTACAGATAATACAATAATAATACGTTATACATTATTTGAGATACAAGCTAATAATTTCAGTTACATTAATTACAGGAAAATATAGTTATAAAAAAGTTTATATTTGGTTTTCTAAATTTGCGTCTTTTATGAACTGTATTAGGTTTTTTATCTTGTCACTGGTATTGGTGAGTAGTGTTGAGAAGTGTCAATATTTGTGTGAGTTTTTTTTTTTTATTATTATTTAATGGTCTTTTCTGCTGCGGCAATTAGCCAGGACAATTTTTATTTGAGAAAATTTCCGTACCTGGACGGGAATCAAACCCGAAACTTTCGCAACGCAGAGCACATGTGTTACCACTACACTACGCCAGTCGGCTTTGTGTGAGTTACATTTTTGATAGTATAGCTGTAAATGTTCGACAGTGATTTTGGCTTTGCAGACATCGCATGTTGGTGGTTCTGAGTGGTTAAAGATATTTTTGTGGATTATTGTCGTATGTCCTATCCTTAGCCTCGTTAGAATAACTTGTTCTCTTCTGTTGTCTCGGTTGTTCCAAAGCCCAGTGGTATGTTTTATGGACCTCAGCTTGTTGTTGGTAAGGGTAGTCCAGTAGTTGGTCCTCTTGGTCTTTTTTTACACAAGGTTTTGAAATCATTAGTAAGTACTATAGATTCTGTGTATTTCTGGTGGCTACTCTGGCTGTTTGGTCGGCTTCTTCGTTCCCAGGGATGGTATCCATACAATGTTGAGATTGACAAGAATTTGTTTGGGCATTTTTTGCAATGCGTTAGCATGTTGGTTCAATCGGTTAGTTTTATACGATTTTTTTTTTAGTTATTGCTGAAAAAGGCACAAGCTATAACTAAGGAGAGAGAAAAATAAAGCAAATCGACATGTTAGTATTTGGAATACATTTTTGCAGACAATGAGAATATAGAAGCGGAAACAATAGAAAAAATCGAAGCCGATGTGGTAAACTTTTCAACAACATAAAATCTGTGTTTCTGGTAAAACCTGAAATAAAGTACAGCTGGCGACGTTTTTTGTTGTTACATCAGCTAAGAGTTGTAACCAAAAAGTGTGAGTCTAAAAGAAACGATAGAGGATGTGTGAGAGCGAACAAAAGTCAAATCGAGTAACAGTGCCCAAGAGGAGCAAGCAAGCGAGGAGAAAAAGAGATAGAACGAGAGTTTCTCTAATATTTATTATAACAAAATCGATTTAAAATTATTAATTAATAATTCTGGCACATTAAAATTAACAGTTTTGTCCTAGAAATTAGTTTGAAAGTCAAGATCAAAATTAAACTCGATATCTTCTATAAAATGACCATTAAAATAGTCTGCAGGTAAGGTATTCAGTATAATACTTCAGCATGTATTAATCTAGAGGTATTAAAAGCGGTGTTGCCGTATTCAATAATCTCCATTCCATGAAAAACCACAACTGTGGCAACATAGCGTAATGAAATTCCCGTCTGACTTAGTTTAATATGGGATATTCAACATCTTAATATTGCAGTGATGGTCCTCTATGCAGAATTATATTTCCATTGTGATGCTTAGTAAGGCGATCACACTACGTACTCATAAGCACTAAATCTTACTGTCTTACATAAATCTGCGCGGATCGCATATGGAAGCGAATGGAAGGAGTATCTTGTCGCTTGAGCTAACGCTTCACTGCTTGCGACTAGGTCGAATATGTTTCACATTAATAGAATTATTTCCATTTTCAGTTAATCTGAAAATAAATAATCTAATTCCAGATTAAAAAATAAAATAAATAAATACAATAATAGGAACCTATTATTTCTAGATTACTTAATAACTAGACGAAATTATTGTTTCGTGATAGTTATTAAATAATTATTATGATTTGGTTTATTTTTAAAAATAACCAAATACTGGACTGTATTGTATTTTCATTTCAAAGCAATAACTAACAATATTACTCTTAATTGGACAATAAATGAATGAATTAATTAATATTCTATATTTGGCAATGGTCTCCCCTAACGTCTTTCATATAGATTTCTCATTTGCTCTTCTTGGACAAAGTTTAAAGAAATTTTTCAGTTCATCTCGCCGCCATCTTATTTGCCGGTCTTGTTTTCATTTTTCCTACTTATCTCATCTGTTTTTTTAGCTACTTATAACCATCTTTCGAAAAATCTTGATATTCGTTCTCGTTCCAATGACACTTTGTCTAGGATTTATGCTCAGTCAGCATCAACTTCCGTAGGCAAATTATTAATTTGGAATTTTGGTCAGCAACCATGTCTGACAGCCGTAGGTAAGAAGTGAGACGATACTGCGTCTACAATGGTTTTGCTACATTTTTCTTCCAATTAAGGTAAGATTGGAATTTGTAAATGCCTGAAAAGGACACCTCTGAAAGTGACAAAAAAGTGTGTAATAATACTAATATTAAATATTTATAATATATCAATGCATAAAATTAAATTTTTAATAAAACTTTGTCTGAAAGTATCTTTCCAAAATCTTGGAAACACGCGCTTGTAGTGTCTATTTACAAGGAGGTAGCAAAACTTTAGCAGAAAATTATCGTCCTGTTTCGAAATTATGTATTTTTGAAAAATTATTTGAGCGTATTTTTTATAATTTTTTTTTCTCTTTCGTAAAAAATAATATTACCACCCAGCAGCATGGTTTTCATCAGGAGCATTCAGTGGATAAAAATTTGGCTTTATATACAAATTTCATATTAAAATCCATGGACCAACGTATTCAGGTTGATGCCGTGTACACAGACTTCAGTGAAGCTTTTGACACAATTGATCATGATGTTCTATTTAGAAAACTGAATTTTATAGGGACACATGGTAATATAATGATTTTTCTTATATTTGACTGGAAGGACACAAAGTGTTGTAGTAAATAGGTTTAAATCGCCAGTTAAAAATATTACTTCCGGTATACTGCAGGGAAACCACTTAGGACTCTTGCTTTTCAATATCTTTAAAAACGATATAGATACCTACTTCTAGAATTCTTTCTTCCTTCTCTACGCCGATGATCTAAAAATCATTCAAAAAAAAGTCTCTCTACAAAATTGCCGTAATATACAATCTGATTTAAATAGGCTAGAAAACTATCTTAAAGTCAACAAAGTAAATATTTCCAAATGCTCAACAATTTCTTTCACGAGAAACAGGACCTCTATCAATTACAGTTATCACCTCAACAATGAAAACATTTCTTCCGTTTCATTCATAAAAGATTTAGGTATTAATTTGGTTAATATTTGATACGCATATGGATCTAATTATCAAAAAGTAATTTACTAATTTTTAAAGTCATATAGAATACTGGGTTTCATGTATCGAATAAGTAAAGATTTCAAATGACATAAAACTTTTCTTTCTCTGTATTACTCATTAGTTAGAAGTCAGTTAGAATTTTGCACTCTGTGTTGGTCTCCTCAATATTTTGTTTATGTAAGAAGGTCAGAAAATGTATAAAATAGATTTATTAAAAATATTAATTACAGATTTTCAAACTTTCAATTGACATAGCTATCTCTAGAAAACAGACGAACTATTATGCATATAAACTACTAGCTGAGTACCCGTGCTTCGCTACGGTATATTGACGGTCTGCCATCATCGTGCAATTATTATAAGTCATGGTTCTTTATAGATCACATTGCTTACTCTCAAGTGTAGATTCACCCCGTTAGAGGCTCATTAGTGTAAAATTTTCAGTTTGTTTCTAAACATGTGCACGGGTAACTTTTATAAGCAAAAACCTAGTCGATATCTCATCTGTCCTAAGAGATATCGAGAAATCCGTGAAAAAACATTTTACTCCTTTTCACCCCATAGGGGTCGAAAAATCCTTTCTTAGTGGGTTCTTACGTCATATCGAGAAATGTACTACTGGAATATCTTATTTCTAATAAAAAATACTAATTTACCCTTTAGGAATGAAATTTAAGGTCAGAACACAATCGAAAGATTTTAAAAAGTCACCTATATGCCAGAAAGGAATGTTATAACTCAAGAAGTACAGGAGATATACAGGGTTGGATGCTAACGTTATGGAAGGAATATGTTCCCGGAATTCCATGTATCTAATCAAAAATATACCTATTTACCCCTTTATAGATAAAGTTTAAAAGATTCTCTAAAGATTAGAAAAAAAAATATATATATTTGCCAAAAAGGAATGTTATAACTCAACAAACAAATAAATTACGAAACATTATATAAGTTGCCCTGATTTAATGTAGATTCGCCGCGATAAGTGTTGATTGCAGTAAAATCCTAAATTACATTTTTATACATGCGTACGGGTAACCATAGTATGTAAAAAGCAAGTCGTTATTTCATCAAGAGATTTAAGAAATCCGTTTTCACCACCTAGGGGTCGAATTTCGAGAAATCTCTTCTTAGTGGTTGCCTACGTCATGGAATAAATATAGTCCCCGGATTTCAATTGTCTACTAAAAAATACCAATGTACCGATGTAATTTAGAGAAATATAAAAAATTCAATTTAGGGGTGAAATATATAAAAAAACAAAAAAAAATGGTCAAAATGAAATAATCTTGAAACTAATGATATTAAAATGACACTTAAATGTGAAAAAGTACAACATAGTTATAGTACAACAAAGACAGAAGCTACAAAGGGTTCTATAATTCACCCCGAATCTAGAAGCGCCCCTTTAGGGATTGATAATTAGAGCAAAATCCTGAATTTAATTTTTAAATACATATACGGATAACATTGTAAGCAAAATACAAATCAATATACCATTGGACCTAAGAGATAATGAAGAATCTGAGGAAAAACATTTTATCACTTTTCATCCCCTAGGGGTCGATTTTCGAAAAATTCCATATAAGCAGGTGCTAGCGACATGGAGGGAATATATTTTCTGAATTTCATATCTCTATGTCAAGGGACGTTCTTTCGAATAAAAATTACCAATTTACTCCTGTAGGGATGAAATTTTATAACTCGGGAAATACAAAGGTTTCTATAATTCACCCCAAATGTAGATTTACCACTTTAGGGGTTGATTAGGCCAAATCCTGAATTACTGTTTCAAAAATTTGTATGGCTAACCTTTGTAATCAAAAACCAAGTCAATATCTCATTGGTCCTAAGGTATATTGAGGAATCCTTCAAATCACATTTCACCCCTTAGGGCTCTTAATTTCTTAGTGGGTGCTTACATCACGGAAGGAGTTAATTTCCCGAATTTCATGTCTCTATATCCAAGGGAAGTACTATCAAATATAAATACCCATTTACCCCCCCCCCCCCATTTACATTAAGAGGTGAAATTTTAAAACACTGTCAAAACTATTTCGAGATATTTGAAAAAGACACTGGTGGGCCAAAAAGCAATGTTACAACTTAATAAACACAGGAAATACGACGGGTTGTATAATTCACCCCGATCAGTGGCGGAGCGATGGGGGGCAGGAGGGACTAATGACCTGGGCGCCGAATTGATGTCAGGGGGGCGCCAAGACTAAACTTAAAGACTTGAAATTCAGAAGTGAGGACCTTTTTTTTTTTTTAGGTCTTCACTTAAAATTTAGAGGAGAGGAACTTTTTTTTTTTAGGTCTTCACTTGAAATTTAGAAGAGAGGACCATTTTTTTTTGGGCGATGATTTACCTGCTTGTCCCCGGGCGCAGGAATACCACACTGACCCCAATTATAGATTTATTGGGGTTGATTGGGAATGAATCCAGAAAGAAATTTTTCGGCATTTGTATGGTTAATCTTTATAAGCAAAAGCCAAGTCGATATCTTATTGGTACTAAGAGATATTAAGGAATCCTTGATATCACATTTCAGCCCTTAGGGGTTGAATTTCGAAAAATACCGTCTTAGTGGGTACTTACGTCATATAGGGAATATACTTTATGAATTTCATGTATCTTGTCGAGAGGACGATCTATCGAGTAAAAAATACCTATTTACCCCTTTAGGGGTGAACTTTTTAAAAACTGTCAAAACCATTTCGAGATATTTTAAAAAGACACTGATATGCCAAAAAGGAATGTTATAACTCAATAAACACAGGAAATACGAATGGTTGTATAATTCACCCCGATTGTAGATTCACCCCTATTGGGGTTGATTCGGACAAAATCCTGAAATAAGTTTTTAGGCATTACAAATATTTGCTTACAAAGATTACCCTTTGTAAGCAAAATCCAAGACGATATCTTATTGGTCCTAAGAGGTATTGAGGAATCCTTGAAATCACATTTCAACCCTTTGCACTTCTTAGGGGTGGAAAATCCCGTTTTAGTGGGTGCTTACGTCATGGAGGGAATATAATTCAGGAATTTTATTTATCTATGTCCAAGGGATGTTCAATCGAATACAAAATTCCCATTTACCCCTTAAGGGTGAATTTTTAAAAACTGTCAATACCATTTCGAGATATTTTGAAGACACCTATATGCCAAAAGGAATTTTATAACTCAACAAACACAGGGAATATGACGGGTGGTATAATTTACCCTGTTCGGAAATTCACCACAGAGGTTGATTAGAACAAAATCCTGAAATAAGTTTTTCAACAATTATATGGGTAATCTTTGTAAGTAAAAATCAACACGATATATTATTGGTCCGTAGAGATATTTACGAATCCTTGAAATTACATTTCACCCCTTAGAGGTTGAATTTCGGAAAATCCCGTCTTAGTGTATGCTTACTTCATGGAGGGAATATACTTTGCGAATATCATGTACCTATGTCCAAGGGATGTTCTATCAAATAAAAAATATCCTTTTACCCCTTTAGGGGTGAAAATTTGAAAAACTGTTAAAACTATTTTGAGATATTTGAAAAATACATCTATATGCCAAATAGAAATTTAATAACTCAACAAACACAGGAAATACGTCGGGTTCTATAATTCTCCCTGATTGTAGATTCACAACTTTTAGGGTATGATTAGGACAAAATCCTGAAATAAGTATTTCAACATTTATATGGATAATATTTATAAGCAAAAACGAAGGCGATATATTATTGAACCTGTGAGATATTGAGGAATCTGTGAAAACACATTTTACCCCATTTCACCCCTTAGGGGTTGAATTTCCAAAAATTATTTCATAAAAGTCATAAAAGGGATAAAAGTCATAAAAGGGATATACTACCCAAATTTTATGTTTCTCTGTCTAGACGACGTTCTATCGAATATAAAATACCAAGTTACCCCTTTAGGGGTGAAATTTAAAAAAACGGTCAAAACACTTTTCAAATATTTTAAAAAGACACCTATATGCCTAAAAGAAATGTTATAACACAACAAACACAGAAGATGCGAAGGGTTCTATAATTCACCCTGATCGTAAATTCACCCCTTTAGGGGTTGATTAGTACAAAATCCTGAAAAATAGGTTTTTTAACATTTATGTGGGTAGTCTTTGTAAGCAAAAGTAAGGCGATATATTATTGACCTAAAAGATACTGAGGAATCCGTGAAAACACATTTCACCCCTTTACACCCCTGAGCGGTCGAATTTCTAAAAATAATTTCTTAGGGGGTCCTTAAGTCATAAAAGGGATATACTCCCCGAATGTTATGTTTCTCTGTCTAGACGACATCCTATCGAATAAAAAATACCAATTTACCCCTTTAGGGGTGCAATTGAAAAAAAACGGTTAAAACACTTTCTAAATATTTTAAAAATACACCTATATGCCAAAAAGGAATGTTATCACACAATAAACACAGAAGATGCTAAGGTTTCTATAATTCACCCTGATTGTAGATTCACCCCTTTAGGGGTTGATTAGGACAAAATCCTGAAATAAGTTTTTTAATATTTACATGTATAATCTTTTTAAGCAAAAACCAAGTCGATATTTTATTGGACCTAAGAGATATTAAGAAAACCGTGAAGCCACATTTTACCCCTTCTGACCCCCTTTTCACCCACTTAGAGGATGAGTTTCGAAAAATCCGTTCTTAGTGGGTGCTTACGTCATGGAGGGAATATACTCGCCGAATTTCATGATTATAGGTCCAGAGGTTTGGGCTGGGCGTTGATTATGAGTAGGTTGCTTAGTTACGATTTTATATATATAGATTAACAAAATTGATTGCTCAGATCTTCTAGAAAATTTTATTCGTACAATACAAGACGTAATGATATTTTCTTCCAGTCTATTAACAATACTAATTCTGCTAATAATTCAGCTATGCACCGTATTACATACAAATTAAAAAATTTAGTAGCTAACGTTGATTTTCCGGACATATTTTTTAATAATTTTAATGTTATTAAAAATATATTATTAATAATTTAAAACAAAATGTATAGTATGTTTTATTATTACTTATGTATTTAATGCAATTTATCTTTAATTTCTTAAATCGTGTGTACTTGTTATTGTTTATTTAATTTATAACATATGATATGTAATGCCACTCTGTTATTCGGCCTGTGTCTGTTGGGTGACTAAAAGTCAATAAATAAATAAATAAAATATTACTTATTATTTATTATATGTAATTGTCAAATTAACTGTTAATAATTTCACATTTCTTTTTACTTTTGTCGACATTTCTTTGTTCAGTTGGAACTTAAATAGAAATACAGATCACTGGTTAAAATATTTAAAATTAGAAATATAACTTTTAATACGTGCTGTTTTAAGATTTAGTTTCTTAAATAATAAAAAATATTTTCTTTTATAAGACCAGGGAAGTGCACACAAACATTAATTTCATAACAGAATCACACTAGATGCTTGCACAACTTAACCTTACTTACAATAATGCTACAAGTTACTGGATGGCGCTAATGTTGAAAAGCAAAATTACAAAAAAAAAAAAACATATTTAACGAGACAAAGCAGTATACGAGATCACATTTTTCAGAAGCAGAACAAGAGGAGGATATAAAAGTTATGCAGGACAAGATTATCCGAAGGACTACCTTGCCGAAAAAAATAAGGTTGGTCACTTTATCTTAAAGTCTTACCAAATTTTTATTTATTTTTATTTATTTATTTTTTTATTAGCCCTGTTGAAAGTTGGGTTATTCTTTTAGAATTTATATTGTGAAAAGAGATCTCTTGGCCTAGATATACAAATTGATTGACACTTTGTTGATCCTTTGATCCTTTGATTTTATATTTATAATTGTACATCATCAATTATCAGTGTTTGCCATGATGTTTGTTACTGTTTTCAAAATGTATCTGTAATTCGACTTCTCTGTTGGCAATATTTAGTTCATTAACCATTTATTTCCTTACTCAAATAAACGCTAAATGATCGCTACACTGTCAACACATTTAATAGTTGATTGATTATTTAACTAAAATTTCTAAAGTGGAATTCTCTTGGTGTTTTAACTTAGCTGAAATAAATGGTAGTCTGACGGTGCAAGATTAGATGAGTGTATGATGAACCAAAACATCCCCGTCAAGCTGTAAATGTTTCTGTCGCGTGGCCAAATACACGTGTGGTCTAGCTAGGGCCGGCTCGTATCGTGTGCGAAGTGTGCAGGGCACACAGGCGCCTGTAAAAAAAGGTGCTTCAAATTTTTTTTTTTTTTTTTTAAGTTACGATACGAACATTTTTTTGATGTCATATCATATTATATCACGCAATTTTAGACGCCCTTTTTTAAAATTAATTTTAAGCCTTATATCTAACGGCGCCTTTTATTACATTGCATTGTATGTACATATATTAATTCGGCCTGGTTTACACACGTATAAAACTCAAGCGTTGGACCTGTACCGCGTTGTATGCATGTCAAAACCCGCTGTATATGGAGTAGGAACAACACGCGTCTGGAGTGCAGCTCTAGAACTGGACGTCTCGTTTGTATTGTACAATACACAGTTTAGAAGAGTTATTTCCGAATGCTCTCACAGCTTTACAAATACTAACCCTACCTGTTTCAGTGGCAAAAGGTGAGAGCACGTTTTCAAAACTCAGACTTATAAAAAACAATTTACGTTCCAGTTTAAGCCCGAAATGGACTGGCCATCATATCAATAGAACATAAAATAGCCGAAAGTATTGATACTGAAGAAATAAGAAAAGAATTCGCTACCTTAAAAGCCAGACGAGTCCCATTGAGTTAGAATGCCAAAGACTTATTTGAAGTTTAATGTAGTTAATTTTGTTGTTATGTTTTAAGCATTGATTATTTTGTTAAATTTTTCATTTTGTTAAGTAGAGAATAATAGTAATAAGATTTTAAATAAAAAGAAAAATAAACAATTGTGTTTTTTTTTTTTTTTTGCGCCAGAATTTGCCTGCACGCACAAGAAAAATTTGACGAACCGGCCCTGGATCTAGCATTGTCCTAATGGAACACAATGCCTTTTCTGTTGGCTAATTCAGGCCGCTTCTGGTCGATTGCTCGCTTTAATTCACTTAGTTGTAAACAGTATTTCTCAGAATTAATGATAAAATTAAAACTAAAATAAAAAATAAATATATAAAAAAATTACCGCACGTGGAATAGTCAATGGCACCCTTACCGTACACAGCATAAATCTTTTTTTGCATTTGCAAGGCATTCTTGCCTTGTCGGAGATAAAAAAAGCATAATATGTTCCTTATTTTCTGCAATTTTTAATGCTTCAAACTTTAAAATTTAAAAAGCATTAACAAATTTCATTTTTTTTTTTTTTTTCGATGTACTCACTGAAATGTTTTCTATCAATTAACCTAAAAACTTAACATGTGGGAAGTCAGTAGCACTTCGGTTTCCATGTAACGCTAAACGGGAAGGACTTTTGCATCAACCCATAGTAAATTTTCACGGTCAATCAATTTTGATCACCCGGTAGTAACTGTTTCTAACAAGATGTTAGTTATTCTCGGTAGCCTTTGGATATTTACACAACCTGTTTGTAGCAAAACAAAAGTTTTTGTAGAATAGAGCGAAAACTCATTGTCTGATAGGCGGGTTGTTTTACTTTCGTTGAATTTGTTTAATAGAGTGAGTGTTCGCACTTAAATTTGTTTGCACACCGTGTTTACAGTGTTGTCAGTCAGATACATTAAGCGTCCGTGGTGAGAAAAGTACCTAACAAGTCTCAAGTTAGACATGCGCAGTAAAACTCATCATGAACTTACTCCTTAACTGGTGTTACCATTGAATAAAAATACTAAAGGAAGGATGTGAGAAAGGAGGCTATATGAATTTTTTTATACAAAATTTTTTTGACGGAAATTATGCCATTCCGACCACAATAGCTGCCTGTAATTTGTTGTTTTCGTATAAGAAAGTGATTATTGTCATTTATTTTGATAATTTAAAGTAAATCATAAATAAAAGACATGCTTAAATAGTTTTTAGCTATTTTATAATTTAATATCAAATTACGCATTTAACCTGAAATTTGACATCTTATCAAAATGGTCAGCTGTACTGCATGTGGAGGATCGAGAACGCAAAATGCCAAGATTAAAGGAATAACTTTTCGTTCGTAAATATTTTCCATTTATATTATGTAAGTGAATTAATGAGATTTTGAATCCAATTAATTCATAATGAATGTCTTGTTTTGTTAATTAATTTTTATAATTTTATTTATTTTTTTTTTTCAATGAATTTCTGTCTTAATGAATTTTCTGTCTTGTCAAAGAATTTGTTCTTGTTAAATTTGTTGAATTTGCTATTTAAACTTGTATGCATGAATAAGATTCTTTTTGTAATGCACGTTTGTATGTTGTAATGATTTTGTATAATGTGACAATTTTTTTGTATAACTGAATCTATGTATATATGTATGGACACAATAAAGGACATTTATGTCTGTAGTGTCCAATAAATAAATAAATAATTTTCTGCTATAACTTCTGTATGTATTTATTTACTTGTGTATCATTAGTTTTATAGTAATAAATTACAGATGTGTAATCATGTTTTATTGATTGTTTGTATCTCCTATCTTTAGATTCTTTTGAAAATATCAAGATTCGTACTTTTTCTTTTTGTATCGGTAACAATTATTTTAATAAATTGCCTTACGCCACTGTACACCCCGAAACTATTTCCCGCTATTTTGAAATACCATCCTAGTCTGTCAAATTAGCATGTAAGCCTCTTTCCTTTAGTCTTTTTATTCAATAGTTGTTACCTTGTTAAAAATTTCATCCGTGAACAAAGGTGTATTCTGTAAGAAATGCGTTAAAATTAGCGTCAGGTTAATATTTTTAGTTTAACACCATGTCTAACGCCTTTATCCAAAAGTGCTATTTTGTAAGAGCATTTGTTAAAGTAAGCGTTAAAGGCTAATATTTACTGCGCGTGCAACCGCTGCTACGTTGAATTTTAATTTTTGACAAGTACTAAATAACAAGAGAATCTTAACCAAATATTTCGGATAGATTTAAATATTCAGTGGCGCAATGTTTGGTCCTGTGATACTCATTATTAATTATTAATATATTTATTACGCTATTTCTGCCCTAGAATAACATTGTTGTGATCTTCATTATCATTCTCATTAATTGTCTTTTCAAATAATACCATTAAAATGTATGGGATATTGTGAAAAACGGCAGAGGCATAAGTGATTTTTGTAACTTTCAGATGATTATAATTTAAAGTTCTGTGTCTCAACAAAAACCAAAACTGCTCTTCAATACTTCATTTACTTCCTTGCTATAAAAATACTTAAAAACTTGCGTCTGGGTTACTTGTATCCCAAAACTCAAAGGGGTTACTTGCATGACAAACATTACGAAGCGCCATCCGTAGCTCTACTGTAAAGGATTCAATTTAAAAAGTAATATAAAGTTTGAATTTGGTCTTATAATAATTAATATTCCTACCGTCTTGTGTATTATTCGTTTTTTTTTTTTTTAATAACTTGACTTTTACTTAAATAGGATCAGCCATTTTTGCAAACTTAACACCAGCGTTAACTTTTAAAGCCACCAATTTAGTAGGCGCTTATTGTAGAACGTTAACTATCTATTTTAACGCCGCTGCCTTATAATTTTAACACAAATATGCTTAGCGAATAGCATTTACGTTTAAAATGGCGTTAAAAAAATTAACGGCAGTTTCTGACGTTAAGATTTTAACATTATACTTATAGAATAGACTTGTTCAAGTGTTAATAATTTTAGTATTTTTTTCTGATTTATCATTTCTCTTTCATTGAAACTTTGAAACTTTGAACCTTTTGAAACTTTTATGTAAGTACGTGTGATAGCAGTTTAGGTGATTCGAGTACGTAAAGTCATGTATGTCTTATAAACTATGCAACCCTGTACACAAACGAGATTACTGATAGTAACTGGTGCCTTGTCGTTATACATGTAACGATGTAGCGGCAACACATTCATGTATGGGACTCGAAACATGTTCTCTAAATGTGCATTTGCTCCTGGCTGTATGTGTCATGCATTTTATTAATGAACCGTCAATTTTGGATCAACTCACGTGTTTAACGGTATACATGGTTTAATGTGCCACTAGATGAATTGGAATTACGAGATTATTGAGTTTATTATGTTACCAAATGTTCTGGATATAATTGCTGTATCACACTATGCAATGTCAGAATCACGATGCAGGAATCATTTACCATTCATTTATTTTAATGTAATAATACATACGGCTCACTCGCATAGAAATTTTTAATTATTTTTCAAATAGTGTGAATCAAACAAATGAGAATTATTTGTAATTTCTGATTTATTATATACCTTTATTTTTGTAGGTATAATTTTCGGATTTCGTAGGTATAATACATATTTATTTGACTGAATAATTAATAATTAGATATCGGACAAATAAATTCAATGATTAATTATAAATCTAACTGAGAGGCATATGATTACAGTGGATAGGACACGTTATAAGGATGAGGGAGGACAGAATGGTTAAGAAGATATGGGAAGGAAAATTGAATACCCGTCGATCAGTGGGAAGACTTCGCAAGAGATGAAGAGATAAGCTAACCGAAATTCCAACAAGTGTTGGTATACAGGGCGCATGGCAAGGCCTGTCAATGAACAGAACAAATCGGATGACTTATATGAGTGAGGCCAAAAGTCTGTCTGACTGATAGTGCCCAAAGAAGAAGAATTGTAAATCTAATCAGTATCCATAAGTGTACTTTTCAAAATAAAATATATGCTACATGTTAATCAGATATATACTGAATAATTACATTTAATTGGTCATTACATATATTTGGCCTCTTTCTATTACTAATACAAATTTAGCCAACGAAGTGGCCGAGCGCATTAAATCGTGCAGTTGGGACTGGTGAAAACAGTCTGGATTGTGAGGCTGGTGCTTCGATTCTCCGTTGGTGATATTATTCGGGCGAGAATAATATGTTTACATTACTCTCATTTCAAAATTATTCACCCCTCATTCAGGTGGAAGAGCTCGCTCCCTGGCATCGGCGATTAGCCGCGTTGCAGAAATAGGCCGGTGTAAAATAAATAAATTTAAAAAAAATACAAATGCAACTTTTAATTAATATTTATAAGTATGTATCGAAAGAAAAGTTGCCGTGGCTCCGTGGTAAGACGGTTGTCTACGAAACACAGTGTCGCGGTGTCTTTGTCCGTCTGTCTGTCGGTCTGTTTGTTTGTTTGTCGAAACTTGTCCTGAAACTTGAAGTTAAACTGCTGGATCTGAAGAGTTAAAATTTAGCACGCATCAGTAGCGGCTTTTGCTTTGGTTTGCAGGTTTGCGCAACCCCAAAAATAGGCAACGAAAAAAATTATTAAATTTTTCGTTATAATAATCAGCGCAATATACTTTATATTCATTATAGTATACAGGGTGTTGGGTAAATGTCCAGCACAATTTAAAAGACAGCATGGTGACGTAGAATGCAATCGATTTTTCCTTTGCCAATTTTCTCTAAAATGTGAATTTTGTCCAAAAATAAACAAAAAAAAAGATGCCCCAAATTTTGAAAACCACTGACTTTTTTTATTTTTCATATTAATCCAGAAGTTGTGTACTTGCCATAGAAAAAAAAATATTTTAATTGTAGTTCAATAATAGAATATCAAAGTACGTGTATGTCATAATCTAAAATATTGTTCCGATTTTGTTAAAAAAAATGGCACATTACACAATTTTTATTTCTTTTTTCTTCATAAAATTGAAAAAGCATTTTGTTGACATAAAATTACGGTCTTGTTTCTATGGTTTCTATTTATCTCAGTCTCATATGTGATTGTTGTAACAGACAAAATATTAGTGGTTCCTAAACGGTGGTACTGCATCGATTATCAAGCTATATACGCATCTTATCCAAAAATGGTTCAGGACTTTTTAGCTCTAAATGGGCCAACAATGCTGCCTTTCAATTTGTGCCGGACACATACCTAACACTCTGTATAATTTACTAAAAACACCGAGCGCTTTTTCTTCAATTTCTACCTAATATATGCTAGCAGGCTGGTTTATCTTCAAAATTCAAGCACACTGCCTACATTATATGCCTGCGCATTTGCGAGCCGCCAACCCAGTTAAGATTGTTCCCATAAGGAGCCAGCATGTTGCACGTCGATTACAAACTTAGCAGTGTCATTTTTACGTCATGTGACTGCATGACGTGAATAGTGTGACCAATATTATAATAACTATATTGTCTACACAATAAGTATGTACTTACTGTAAATAATGGAATTCAAAATATTTTTCAGGCACTAACGGAAAAGTTTTAGAATTTTTTGTATTATTGAAAAAATATGTTTGTAATTTAACGTAGGATATTAAATAAAAGCCCTTAATACTTAAATTAATGGACGATACTTTTCAAAATATGGTCGATTTGATACAATTACAGAAAAATACATTGTCCCAGACATCTAGCATTTGGGCCATCTGTTGGATTCTCGCTTATTATATACGTGCAAAACCTTGAAATGTGAAAAAAATTACACTTAAGAACAATTTTTTCGTTCTCAAACTTGAAGATGTAAGCTAATAAGTTCCAATGAAATATTTCATCTTATTCAAATACTTTGCCCTACATGGGCTTTAACGATCATTTTTCACTCTCCGTGCAGTTTAAATTGATTACGTAGGTTAAACCTTAAGAGATATATCGATATAATGTAGACAAAAACTGTAAATCTTAACTAGATCTAAAAAAAAGTCCGTGAAAGCATATACGCAATATATATGATAGAACGCTTTATAGCGTTTATGATAATATCAATTAATACACACAAATCCAACAACATATAAGCATTTATTACTACGTCTATGTACAATCTGTCACATATATGTCATTATGTTATCGTTACTATCGTAATATATTACAAAGGAGGTCCAAGAACTAGTTTTGATCTTAACATATATATGCAATTTTCTGTTTTTAAACGTAATAGTTTTTGTATTATAAAGTTTATCGGAGTAATGTATCAATTATTTTAGAACAGCAAATTTGTCGTTATTAAAATTTCACATTGAATCATAATGTATTTGACAACACTATACATCAAAGATTAATAATAACGGAGTTATCACAGTTTAAAGTATACACATGCACAGAAACGTTTAGTGTTGTACATGTGGTGCGGAACTTACCAATAGGTTTCAGTGTTGAGATTTCTGTTTTCCCATCGTCTAATAGTTCATTGCAAATTATATTATCGTTTAATATATTTAATTTTAAAGTTGTGAGCGTTCTACTTTCTTCGTTTTAAAATAGTGAAATGCCAAAGTGAAGCACGGGTACACCCACTAGTAATTTCATAAATGCCAGACAACAATTTTCCTTAATTTTTAAATATATTTGTGGGTTTTAAAAACATTTATATTTATCTAGTTTTGCGTAGAAATGTTCAAACAATATATCAACATTTTTTTGGGCATAATTGTTTATAGTTCAAAATCTTCGTCAAAAAATACAATACTTGATGTTGAAGAAGTACCACTTTGTACACATGTTCTGTATGAAAATTAAACTTTTTTTACCCTCAGTACCTATACCAGGGGTGGGGAACCTTTTTACCATGAAAGGCCAATTTTAATTTCGAAAACAGTAATAAGGCCGCAACATATTTACCGTCTATCCTGAAATAGTTCTCCTCATGCAATATAACCTACCCACATGTATTTTATAGACGCACATTAAATAAAAATAAGGACAATAAATGATAATTTATCAAATTGTTATTTAAATGTAATTTTATTGAAATTCATCCTGCATCTAATTATTTAATTAAACAATATGTATATTCATTCAAGAAAAACAATTAACCTTGGATTATTCAACAAAAAAAATTATGACGGATTATTCAACCATAACAAAAAATTATGATATCAGATTAGAGGACCATTTAAAGACCCAGATAACTAATTTAATGGGACTTTTGGGTTTGATTTTTACTTGAAATAAATTGGATATCAGGCTGCAGCTTCGTAACACGTAACTTAAGTTGATCTTCTAAATGAATATCAGTTATTTGAGTCCTTAATTGGGTCTTAATTTGTGTGAGATATGATATATAAAAAAGTTTATTCGCAACAGTAAGTAGTTGCGAAGCAAGAAAGCAGTCGATGAGCATGTTGGTGTTGCGTGGGTATTTAAATGCATTTTTCCAAATATCAACAGGATCTTTCTTTGTATCAAAAAGAGACTTTATTATGTTATCTTCACCTAGCTCCAAATTCCATCTGTAGTTCGCAGGGTGCCTCTGAGACATCAACCAGATGTGGCTCAAAGGCTAATTTCATTGCTAGAGTATATTCTTCAAAATCAGAAAACCTTTCAGCATATTCTGCAATATATAAATCCAAAACAGCTGTGTAATCCTTAAATGCTTCAGATGATGCAAATTCGTGTTCATTTAATAATTTTGTTAAATGCGGGAAATGTTCTTTAGATATTTCCGATCAAGAGAAGATAGTTTTTTTTTTTATGCTGGACTAGTAACTAAATTCACAAAGAAAACGTAAAAAAAGTAATTTATTTGTAATTTGTAAAAATATATAAAGAGCATGATAAGGCCGCAAAGAAGATTTCAAAAGGCTGCGGGTTCCCTACCCCCTGACCTATACTGAAAACCGTGGATGATTCAAGATTGCGGCATAAATAGAACACCAAATACAATAACTTGAAGTAATTTTCACAAAAGAATAAACATATTTGTATAATGAGGCTTCAGCTACAATTTACCGTATTTTAGATAAATATTCGTCGATTGGTTGACATCATGTCAACCAATCGTAGACATCTTGGCTATAGTGCAATTTGTTTATTTACAATTACATAAAGATTTTTTCTAAAATTAAAAATATTCTATTAGATAGATAAAAACTCACTGCACATTTTGATGCATAGATGTTACTATTATTTTATTTTTATTTATTTTATTTCTGATTGTCAGTTTTGTATAAGAAACTTGTAAGAACTATATTGTTGTGGCTCTCCGAAACGGATTGAAACAATCATTTCAAGCAACACATTTACTACTCAACATAATTATTTGAAAGGATTTAGAAAAATCTATTTTAGATATCACAACTGTAAATTTTCCTATTCAAAGACAGCAAACCTTTTTCAGTCGAACAAAAACTGGGGTCGAAGTTGACTCAATATGAACTTACACTTGTTCTGTAGATTTAGATGTTTAAAATAAGTAAAAAAGCGTAGACAAAATTGTAGTATGTTTAAAAAATGTATGTATAAAAAGTCTGAGTCTGACTGTATGATAAGAGACCCTACCGTAACGCAAAAGTTTAGACGATAAAATATGTCGCTAACTTTCTTAACGCAATTTGAAAAAGATAAAAGAAAAGAAATGTGAATTTTTTGACGTGACTGTTCCAGGGAGTATATTTGAATATTAAAAGAGACCTTAAATTTAAACTTGTAACTTGGTTCAGAAAGGAATAACACCCAACATTAAATAGGCATTAAAACGCCTTTTTCATGTATAACTGCATTTTTAAACTATAAATAGGAACAAATCGATTTTTATTTGACTTTCTTTCACACTAAAGAAAATGTTGGATTCAGCTCGCATGATTGGAAGTTAATGCAAATTAAGGGGTGCATTAAACTACAGTGTTATTACGCAGAGAGGATCTACCGCAATCACACGCCTCTACATAGGCCACTGTTAGGGAAAATTATGGACGTCACCTCCGAAGTGAAGAACCTACTAGTTGTGAGTTGCTTAGCACAGATTTGTCTATGACACATATTAAAAATGTGTACGTGCATTTCAATGATGCCATAGAGCTTGGCCGTAATATAAATAAATTTAATTTTATTTATTATTTTTTTTTTTTTTGTTATCGTATTTAGACTGACAAGAAGATCCTTGTCAGTCGCCGCAATCATGCCAAGATAGATTTAAACAAAAAAAAGACACTCTTTACCTCCAATAATATCAAATTCAAGCAAGGAAAGCAACTGGTGAAAACATTCGTTTGGAGTGTAATGCTTTACAGCAGTGAGACCCGGACACTCGGGACAACGGAAAGAAAGAAAGTGGAATCGTTTGAGTTGTAGTGTGTGGCTGACCTCTACGCCACTGGTACCCGTTTCCACAGAAACAGAATTGTTGTTCCTAATATAATAAATAAAAAGTTGATTTGTCAATAGCTAATAATTGTCTTAATTTAGTATTTTTAATATATACATATTAAAATTGGTACTTCTGTTATTCATCCTTTATTGATTGATGGCCATACATAATATTTTTTAACCATATTTATTGAACCTTTTATTCCTGGAAAGATATTATTTAACTGTGGTCAGTGCAGTAAAGCATATTCAAGTTTATCAGCTCTCAGTTTACATAAACAAATACATTCTGGAAAGAAACCATATATGGTAAATGTGATAAGTGTACTGAGGCATTTTTGCAGAAGGTACAACTCATTACTCACAAACAAAAACATTCTGGAGAAAAATTATTTAAATGTGGTCTGTGCAATAAAGAATTTGGAAGTTTATCAAGTCTCAGTAGACATAAACGAACCCATTCTGGGAAGGGACCATACAAATGCGATAAATGTTATAAAACATTTGCAGTGTCTTCAAATCTCCGTATTCACAAATGAATTCATTCCGGAGAGAGGCCATACAAATGTGATCAGTGTAATAAAACGTTTCCACGGTCATCATATGGTGTTACCAAAGAATGCTCAAGATTCTCTGGGTGGACAGAATCACAAATGAAGAGGTGCACCGGAGGATTGAAGAGAGACCGTGTCTGATGAATGCTCTAAGTAAAAGAAGAAATTCTTGGATCGGACATATTATTAGACACACAGGACTAGTCTAATACCATACTGGAGGACGCAGTAGATGAAACAAACTTGAGAGGTAGACCCAAACTGGACTACATTGGGCAGCTCATGGAGGAGTTAGGCTGCCTCTCTTACGTTCAAATTAAAAGACTGGCCCAGGATCGAGACGCGTGGAGAGCTACTGCCAACCAATCCTTGGATTGAAACCACAGAAGAAGAATTAGTTTCTACAGGTTTCAGATTATTTTAAGACGTCCAGCAAAAAAATCAATATGTTGTCGCAAAAATAGCTAAATATATTTTCATGTAATTTGGTATCTTGACAGAACGAAACCGGAATCCGAGCAGAGGTTATGAATTTCCAAATTCTAAGAGAACGACTCAAGCAAACGCTGACTAATATCTCACTATTTACTTAAAAGCAAAAACAAATACGACAAAAATGATATAAAATAATTTCATATTTCAAGCATTTTTTATTGGATGAATTTTTTCAGCTAGATGAATATTTGGGAAATTATAGAGTGTCTCCAACTAAAAATCTTGAAATATATCACTTATAATTACTTGACTATCAATATAAACCTGTATGGCTAAATTTATTTAATACAAGAAAACAAATCTTTTGCATTTTCTCAGTACAATGAATATTTGAGGAGTTACGGGGCACGCCGAATAAAATCTTTAGATGTCTAAAACAATATTTATTTAACTAGGGACACCTGTGATTTTAGGAAAATCACAAAATCGAAATCTTTGGGGTTATACTGAAAACAGCCACGTTGGCACATTGAATTCCCATGCTTTTTCTACAATTTCCCGAGTCTTTAGTATCTGGTTAGTTACTCCTCTATCTTTCATAACATTAGCTTGTTCTGGTGGAAATTGCCATTCTAGATAATTTTTCAGCCTAACCTTTAAGATGTGCAGTAAGATTTTGCTGGCATGGAATATCAGCGCTATAATATGATAATTTTCACAATTTACAGTGGATCCTTTTTTATGGAATGTAACAGATATTCGAGTATATTCATCCATCCGTATACCAATCGCGAAATTTTTATCAATTCACTTCCCTGGTATATCTTTGTAGCTAGAGGTCATCATTATATGACAGGTATTAAAGTTCACTGTTGAACATAGACCTCCCCCTTTTTTCATTCTATCTTGGGCTAACTGTATTCAGTTACTGCATGTGCGTTTAAGTGATCACCGGGTAGATTCCTCTATTGAAAGAGAGACCACTGTGCTCCAGCGTCTTCAGTGAAGTATCTTCCAAGTCCATCTGTAATCATTAAGTCTAACTAGGCGCGTACCCAATATTTTTTCTTCGGGGAGGGGTTTAGAAGACAAAATTGTCTTAAAGGGGCAGGGATCGGGAAATTATTCGGTAACAAGTACTGACCAAAAATACTTTACTTTCCAAAATATAAGTGTATAAAAAAAAGATCTTCACTTCAAATGTACTAGCGATGACTTAAACAAATAGGTCCTCACTTGCAATTTATCAATAATAAAAAAAAAGATCATGACTTCTAGAATTCACCCTGACAAATGTATTCCTTAAAAACACTAAAACCACGTGTTTTTAAGTCTTTGGGAACGGTTCAAGCCCCCGAGCCCCTCACGGGTGCTCGTCTGAGTCTAGCTATGAGTACAGTCCATATTCACATATAATTTAAGTTAAGCGATCCTTTCCAGAACATCAGAAACTTTATTTACCTATTTAATCCAAGAATTGATTTTCCATCAGCTCTGGTTGTGTCAAGCATCGCTCTACCAATGGTTCCGAGGGCCACTCTCATCTTCTCAGCAAAAATCGCGTTAAAGTTACTACGCAAGTAGTACACTGCAAATCTTAGTGAGTAATAGTACTCCTTTTAAATGAGTACTTTTTATATTACTCATTTAAAGTGCGTACTTGTACTCACTTTGAAGAAGGAGATAAGTGTACGCACTTGAAGTGAGTACTAGTACTCGTTATAAATGAGTACTTCAAAATACTCACGTAAAACGAGTACAAGTACTCACTTCTAAAGCGGAACTGAAACTACGCGTTATATGTGAGTACTAATACTCATTTTAAATGCGTACTTTTAATACGCGTTATATGTGAGTAACCTAACCTAACATATTAAATTTCCTGTCATATGAGCTCTTTAAAACTTAACAACCAAATAATAGTACAATATTAACGTTTATTAGACAATTAAAAATTAAAAAAAAAAGTGCCAAAGTATCTGCTGATTAATAAGTGAATTTAAAGTTGAGTAAAAGTGAAAAATAATAATAATAAAGTGAAATGTAGCATTGAGAGGCTGCTGAAGCCAGAATTTATTTTTGCATAGTTTTTGTTTAAGAAGGTTCGGAAGCCTCAAAGTTAGTTATACAAATATGCAGTTTTAATTTAAATGCGATATAATAATAGCACATGTGATGATTGCATTATTTTAGGAATAAATGCGCTCAGATTAATTCAGGTACCTTCTATTATTCGTAGAAATTGTTTAGAATAATTTATTGAATTTTAGATGATAACTAAGTTCATACTTATACTTAATCATTATGATTATTTTAGTTGTAATATCTGAAAGGTTTGAAAATTTTTTAAATAAATATATTCAAGAAATAATAATAATCGCATTTTATTATTTACAGAAAAATATGAAGCTTCATAAATTCTGGAAAAGGATTGCATTGAAAATTGGCAAAAAAGTGTATAAATTATTGATTATAATAATTTAAAAACTATTTTTCTGATGTTCAATCAACATTTTTACTTTTCCTGAATTTTAAAGCTTTATTGTGACGTCACTCAAGAAAAGAGTTTTATACCTATGTACGCACTATAAGTGCGTATTACTACCCTCTCTTCCTTTCCACTACCCATTTAAAACGCGTACTAGTACTCACTTTAAGTGAGTACTAGTACTCATTTAAAGTGCGTACAAAAGTACTCACTTGTACGTGAGTAAAAACGAGGACAAGCAATGTAAGCACTTTAAATGAGTACTAGTACTCACTTAAGATTTGCAGTGTACAACTAACAAAAGCATTGAACATTTTCTTTTTATAAGGATACATAGGGGTATTGCTTTTATATAAATTTCTAAGTTTTACGAACGCTGCCCAACCCAAACAAATCCTCCTATGTATTTCTACTATTTGGTGGAGTCGTGGAATAGGCAATTGGCGATATACGAAGTAGTAATATAATATAACTATATTATTATTTAAAATTGGTTAAATAAAGATTAATAGGAATTAATAATTTTATATTCGAACAAATTTGTTTTCACTAGATACAATTAAAGCAGAATAAATATTTTTTTCATTCTTTTTAAATAATATGTGATTATTTTATTGAAAATGAAATTACTTCACTCTCCCAGATGGCTTAGATAATTTGAAATTATATGCAATGATGCATTAAGTGATTAAAAATGGAATAAAGTGGGATGTTCTCAAATGAAATAAATACAGAAACTCGTAGTGAAACAGCATCAATTTCATCTCATCAGCAGAACATGAAAGTTATTCTAGTAAGTACATTTAAATAATTTACTACTTAATATATACTCATATATTTTACACAGTTCTTCAGAATACGAACAGTTTTTATCAAACAAACCTAAACGAACCTTTTCAATTATAGATTCGACTTAGATCAATAGATACTTAGATCTTAGATCTATAGACTTAGATCTATAGATCTATAGATTAATATAGATTCCCACAACCGTTCAGGGTCTTTTCTAGGATTTTCTTTAATACCTCAATTTTTAACAGCTATATAATAGTACACAAGTCTGTTCAGAATAATCCTATTAATTCGCCGTTCGTGTTAACGATTAGTTATTAAAAATTTCGTGGGTATAAGCAGGAAACTCTTATGCCGTCATTTCTGTGTTTGTTTTTGTATCGAATATTGGCCAATTAACTGGAACTAGAGAGTTGAAATCTGGCATGCATATATTTTTTTTTTTTTTTTATTGATTTTGGCTCTTTAGTCCTAATATATATGGACCTTTAGCCAGCTACTCTGTTATTTTTATTTTGGACACTTTATTAATTTTATGACAAATACAAACATCCATGCCATGACATTATGCATATTAAGTCATGCAGTCTTCGAAAAATCATATAACGAGAAAAATATTTACAAGATTTATGTATTTTCCGAAAAAATAAATATTATTTTATTATTATCACTTTTTTATTTATTTTATCTAAGGAGAGCACTTGAATCATAGTTTAAGGAACAAGAAGTAACGTGAAAAAAAAATATTTTGATGTGATTTTTGCTAAAAATGAAAGGAAATTTTGTCCATTTTATGAATAATGCATTTTGATGTTAACCGAAAGACTACAGCAGTTTTTTGAAAAAAAAGTATGTATATATGATATAAAAGTTATTCGGAATAGTGATGGAGTAAAGTAAACTCACAAGTTACTAAGGTCCGATATTTCGGTCTTTATTTTTTTAGACTTTCTTCAAGGGCTGATAATTTATTTGAATTGGTACAACATTTTTTACTATAATTGTTTAAAAAATTTACAAAGTGAAAGCTAAGAGTCTCCTCTGATATTAAACACTAAACTAAAGACTAGAAAATTAACACAATATGTATATATATTTGTTTTGTAGCAAAAATTATTTTTTTAACTTCTGTAAAGCAACAAATTAATGAGTTTTTAACTTAGAATAAGGACCTTAAAAATATACTTTACTATTTATCCTAGCGCAGAAGTATTTAAAGGTTAAATCTCTCTCTTAGTAGTATCTACTAACAATGAGAGACTTTTTTTTTTTGGTGTCATTACGAAAGTTTTGAAGTTTTTCTATCATATTGCGATTAACCATGTACCAAATAATTATGCTAAAGTAAATATAATTTTTTCAGGCTTTTACACTGTTAGTATCCTTGACTCAGTGTGCTCCTGAGTCTTCAGGATACAACTATAACAAGCCTTCTGGTTTCTCCCAACCACAAGGACTTCAAGGGAAGCCCTCCAGTGGTCAGAACTACCAGCAAGCCTTAATCACTGCACAGAAAAATGTTACCAAGACTATAGAACACGATTCGGTACAACCAATTGCCCAAATTGTTGCATATTTTGCAAAAACTATTGGACTGAATAGTCTACATGCTCAACTTGATCAATATAAAAATAATGCAAAGCAATCAATCCAGCAGAACAAGCCTTCCCAAGCAGAGCAGAATAAAGTTTTAGTCCAGCAAAGTATTCCAGTCCACGAAGAACGAGTAGAAGAACATACTGCTAATTATGTTTTTCCAGTATCATCTACTGAGGCAGGAATTCAAAAAAACGGACAGCAAGGTCATAATGGTAACAAATACGAGCAAGTTTCAAGAACATATCTACCAACTAGCCCTCAAAGAACTCAACAGTTCCAAAGTGTAAGCTCCAACTTGAATTCGAAGCAAATGGATACAGAAAGACAACATTATCAACATTTCGTCGATAAAGCAAACACTGTAATGAATGGAGCACAGAGAGACCACAATGTACATACCGGACAGCATGTAGTAGTACATGAACGTCCAGAAAACAATGCTCAGAGTTTTTCTCAACCTTTTGATTCATCTTCAAACAATGCGCATAAATTAAATATGGACACCAGATCGTATACAGTGCCAGATAACTCAGGCTACAATCAATTGCCACACACAAATCCTGGAGCACATTTACAAACAATTCAACAAGATGTAAATGGCAACAGACAATATATGCATCAAGTTCTGCAGAATCAGCAATATACACCATTCCAACCATCTCTAGAAAACCATGTACAATATTCAGTAACTGAGGAGCCAATTGTTCAAGAGTTACCAAATGGTCGTCCTCCTTCGACATATTTACCTACTGGTCACAATGAAATCAATGTTCAACAGAACGGACAATCAACAGAAGTCGGCGGGGCTCATTATACAGTGCCGCAAGCGAACAACAATCTACCTCATCAAGAAACAGTCTCTCAACATGATATACAATATACACAACATGTATTTCCTTCTACTCCCTCGTCAAATCCTGCTCACCATGATCATGAATTACCTCAGAACGATGCACCATTCGCTCAACCATCCAGAATATATTTACCAACTCCTCTTCCACCACATGAAAGCAAATTTCAATCTACAACAGTTCCCAGCGCAAAGTATTCAGAACTATCTCATCCATCGGATTCCGTTCCACAGCATCACCAATTCATTCAGAACAATTCACCATTTTCTCATTCATCCAGGACATATCTACAGTCCTTTCTTCCCCCTCATGAAAGTAAATCTCAAAACTTTGCAGCAGTTCCTAGTCCTTCTTACACAAAACCATCTACCCATTCATTGAATCCTGTACCTCAACATTCATCGCAGAGCAATTTGCAATTAACTCCAACATCTAGAACATATTTACCAAGTCATCTTCCTTCTCATGCAAGTCAATCTCAGTCAACTGCTTCAGTTTCCAGTGAGACCTACTCACATCCTAGTCAAACATACCAAACTATCCAAAACGCAAATCAAGATGATGGTAAATATTTAACACCACCAATACAGGGTCAAACTTTAAGAACCAGTCCTGGACACAACCAAGGGTTAGTTCATTCACAGAATTCTGCTGGTAACGCAGCACCAAGTAATCAATATCTACCAACTGCTTCGCATAACCAAGGTTTCGTTCAGCATACTCCACATTACTCGGCGCAAGAAGGTAATGTGCAAGCTTCTAAACAAATTCCAACTACACACAGCCAAAGTTTTAGACAACACAATGAAATAAATTCTGCAACTGGAGATCCTTCTAGGCAATATTTACCAACTGCTTCACATAACCAAGGTTTCGTTCAGCATACTCCACATTACTCAGCGCAAGAAGGTAATGTGCAAGCTTCTAAACAAATTCCAACTACACACAGCCAAAGTTTTAGACAACACAATGAAATAAATTCTGCAACTGGAGATCCTTCTAGGCAATATTTACCAACTGCTTCACATAACCAAGGTTTGGTTCAACATACTCCACAATATTCTACATTAGAAGGTAGTGTACAAGCTTCTAAGCAAAAATTGCCAATTTCTGTTACACACAGCCAAGATTTAAGTCAACATAACGCTATAAATTCTGTAGGTGTCAATAGAAATCCTTCTAGGCAATACCTGCCAACCACTGGAACCCATGTCCAAGCTTTTAACCAACACAATCCTAGTTCGGTAATCAACGAACCCTCATCACAATATTTACCAACTTCTGAAACACACAGGCAAGTTTTTGGTCAGCAGACTTTACAAAATTCTCCTCCAGTTGATAGTTTTCAACAACATCCTTTTCCATCTACACACAGCGAAGGATTTTCTCAACACAATTATAAATCTGGTGCTACTATACCACCTTCTGGGCACATGCAAATTTCTAGTCATCATGAGATATCGGCACCTCATTCGCCACCAGCACAACATATATTTACAGCAGACAACAGAACACCACAAATTACACAAACTGTAGAAAATTTGGCAACCCTGGCAGAAACCCCAAATTACGGTCATCAATCCACTTCTGAATATATTCTGAATAATCTTCATTATTCTCCTGGACAAGAAACTCATCTAGAACAATATTCTGGACACTCAACAGGATCAGAAAACGGACATGAACATGTACAATATGTTCCAACTGTTTCTTCCCAACAGGAAGTATCACTGGATCATCATATTGCTAACAATGTTGCTGATAATGTAGTAGTTCCACAAATCTCCAGCAGTTTTCTTCCTCCTAAAGTTAAGATGGAGCAAATATTTAGTGGTAAAACTGATCACGGGCTAACATTACATGGTCCATGGCTGCAACATCCTCAACACAGTTATGGTAAGTTATTTTTTTTAAATATATTCGCAGCTTCTTTAATATTTTCGTATAAGATAATAGTATATTGTATTATAAAGTAAGTACGTCATATAAAATAAATATTTTAAATAATGTCTTACGCCACAGTGTGTCTGTGTAAGTCTTTGTTTTATGGAATAAATAGACAACATCTACCTTCAGTAGTTGAACGTTAAAGTTTGGAAATATATGTTAAATGGTCTTTGTTAAAATTAAATAAAAACACTTATTATAACTGTAAAAGCTCCCTCATACCAGGTCATCCCAATATATTTTCTATATTCATATACATTTATATCTGTCAAATTTCGGCTGACTTATCCTAGGTCAACAAAAACTAAATTTTACAAATTTTTACAAATCTGAAGATTTGTCTTTTCATATTTTACATTTCATTGTGCATTTGCTGTTGCATTTCATTTTCATTCAATATTATTAAGTTAACATAACAATAAGATTTAATTTTATGCTACTTTGCTTAAACAGCTGTTTTTTAGGTTCTCATGGTGATATTGTACATCATCAACTTCTGAACCTCGTGCCAACATCATTAGAGCAAAATTTTGGACTGGATTATCCACAAAAATCATTATTTAATCTACCAACCACAACTTATGGTAGTACAAATGTTTATAGTTCTCTTCTAACAAATAATCATCCTCTTGTAACCACCTCCCAAAGATATCCATCCCTTGGTATCATAGATTTTAAGTGGAGAATTTAGTAGTTATTTGTAATGTATTACATAGTATATAATCAGTTTTGTACAACATTATGTAAATATACAAAATAAAGTAAATACTACTATTAAAGTTACATTTCTTTTTTTTTTTTCTGAAATTTGATTTATTTATTTATTTTACAAATATCCTTTGTTAATGTTTTAGGTAAAAATCTTTATGCAACTATATTTTGGGCTTCGGATAGGATGATCAAGTCTTGATCAGCTAATTTCGGATATCAATCTTAAAAGATTGGGAATAAAAAAAACGGCATTGTTTAATTTGTATACGAGGGTTGCCTTTTATATTTGGGGATTGCGCTAAACTGTACTGCCATCTGGAATCTGACTTTTCTATCGCAAAGTTTGATATTTTTGATGGTATACATACTCAGAACGTCTTGACGTAGCAGCGCTATTTGTGTTGCTTACAGTAACTTGAAAAAATTCTTCTCGGCTAGAAATGGAATTAAATCGTGAACATTTTCGAGTAATTATTTTTTACAATTTTCGACGTGGGTTAACCCAACAACAGTGCATCGATGAACTTAATTCGAATTTTGGCGATGAACCACCATCAAGGACTACTGTTTATCGATGGTTTGCCGACTTCAGTCCAGGCCGTAGTTCGTTTAAGGACGAATTTCGTGAAAGTCGTCCAAAATTGGTTGTTGTTCCGTGATGCTGTGCGTGAACTGATACTGCAAGATCGTCATGTGACTTATCGTGAGATTAAGGTATCCTTGGGCATTATTGGGACCAGCATACATACACTATTGTATTAACATTTGGCCGTCAAAAATTTTTGTTCGCGTTGTATCCCATATCATTGGATCATATTTTCATGGAGAATATTTTGAAAAACTATAAATCCACTTTTGTTGATAAATAATTGTTTTTGACCTCAAATCCTGAAATATAAAAGACAATCGTCGTATAAGATGACAAAATACCTTATAATATTAACATATGTTTTTTTTTATATAATTCCTATCTTTATTTGAATCAATAATTGATAATAAAAATATGACTGATTCTTACCTAAAATTTATAGTAAGTGTTGAAGAAATCAAATGTTCATGACTTATTCATACCAGTTTAAGCATTTAATATTTCAGTGTCAAAAATATCCTATAAAAATTCTCAGCAAATTTTGATGCATAGATTGTTACGAATTTTCGTTCATATTGTTAGTTTTCTACAAGAAACTTGGGAGAACTATAGGGTTGTGCGCCTCCTTAAGCCCCATTTGCTTTTTGCATAGACTGCTTAGACTGTATAGACTGCATTGATGTTTTCACACTATTTTCAGCTCCTTTTTTGGACGCACATACGTGTAAAAGTATTGCTACTCCTAAACCTGGACTACCCCATTTCTTCATTATCGTATAACCACATGTTTTGCGTAAGTATGGAAAATATTTGTGAGGCATTCAGGTCATAAAAAAAAAAAAACTATTACACTTCAAGAACATCCAGATCAGTAAGAGAAGCACTCCTCACCCATCACACCGAAAAAATATTTTACAAATATTACAAATATTTTACTTACCAAGCCATCCAAAAAGTACAACTTTCAACAAATATAATAACAAAATGGTTTAGAAATTAGTGACTCAATGTCAACTATAAAAAATACGAAGCAAAACAACGAGACAGTAAAATGTTTGGGAGTCAACAAAGACACAAGATTAACTTGAAGGATTAACAAGGAAGTTACATATTAACAAAAAGTTGAAGTGAAGCTAATAAGTGTAAAGTCCGTTCTACATTATACTTTTTTCAATAGTATCCAACTCTGACGTAATTTCAACTTTTGATACTACAGAATATAGTGGGGGGAAATAAGAGACAGCGATACTCTCCATCTTTTATAACTTTGTGATGCTCTTCATTGCCAACTTAAAAATTCTAGGTTCACGTGACAGACAACAGTTTAGTAATAGATCCAATTGTAGTAACCAATTTATAAATATTGTTTAATTGTGCTAAGTTTATAATTAATTATATGTTCTAAATAAACTTCTTATCAACTTAATAAACTTCTAAAAGTAAAGATGTAAACAAAAACTAAAAAGTTGGTAGTTGGTACGTCTGAGAAGTATACAACTGTCACCCAAAAATTTGACCGGATGTAGTTTTGAAAATAGTGTGGTTTGTAGTGTAGCATCGAAAATTGGAAGAAAGTATTGTGTTTCACATTATACTTTTTACGTCAGTACTACGCAAAAAATCTGTAGTGCTTCGCAAAAAGTATAATGCAAGACGGACTTAAGAAGCCAACATAATTTGATGTCTAGGTATATTTATCACATCAAAATCAACAGTATTTTTGATAATCATTTTTATTCGTTATTTGAGAACTAAGAGCTTACATTTAATTTTTTTTAAACAAAATTTAAATAATTAGACAAATATCCCAGCGTTTTTTTTTTTTCTGCATTTGCTTCGTATTCAAGTCTTCATTAGAATAATAAGAAATATTTTACAGTGTAGAGTGTAGTGTGTAGTGGCGGGAGTAACTCAGTTCGCAACTATTAAAAAAAATATATATCATTTTCTTAACATTTTTAATTTCAAAAAAATACACGCACTATCTTGGCTATAAATACAAAAAATCCATAACATTATTAGCCATAATTTAACAATGAATTAAAAATAATTAATTTTGTCAAAAACACAAAAACAGCCACATTTTTCAAAAACACATTCTGATCTAAAATTCTCATACGTTTCCGGCTCAAATCAATATAAATTATCTGTAATTTTTTCAGATTTTTTGTTTAACCCCTTTAGGTAAAAGAGTGCGGGACAAGAACTTTTTTAGCACGTTTTTGGCTAAAATCGTATTAAAAGAAACAAATTACAAAAAACTATTTATCGTTCCTTAATCTACGTCTTAAGAGCTTTTTTTTGATTTTTTTTTATCAGCGACACAAAAAAATCGATATTTTTCGAAAAACTTATCTGATCAAAAATTCCTGTTGAACTATTCTGGTTCCCATCAATATTCATTCCGGAGATTTTTCATTTTTTAGATCGGCCTCTCTGGGAGATAGGGTGGGGAGGTTTTTGACAACTTTTTGGCGAAAATCACATAAAAAAAATGTTTTTTCAAAAATAAGAATGTGCATGTTGATCAGCGGATTAAGAGGTTTCATTTGATATGCCACTCAAAATTTAAAAAAAAATATTTATTTTTTTATTAAATACATATTTATCTCCAGATGTTTTTTTGAACTCTCAGTATTTTTCCTATATGTGGTTCAAAGAGTTGTATAACCATGCCAAATTTCAACTTTCTATATTAAGCCGTTTGGCTAAAATTTCTACCGTACATACAGACAGACAGAAAGACAGACAGAAATACAGACAGAAAGACAGACAGAAAGACGGACAGAAAGACGGACAGAACGACGGACAGAAAGTCGGACAGAAAGACGGACAGAAAGACGGACAGAAAGACGGACAGAAAGACAGACAAAAAGACAGAAAGACGGACAGAAAGACGGACAGAACGACGGACACAAAGACGGACAGAAAGACGAACAGAGAGACGGACAGAGAGACGGACAGAAAGACGGACAGAAAGACGGACAGAAAGATAGACAGAAAGACAGACAGAAAGACAGACAGAAAGACAGACAGAAAGACAGACAAAAAGACAGACAGAAAGACAAACACATGAGTGACGTTATAAGGGTTTTTTTGTGGTTATACCTACAAAATCCTAATAACTTAACCAGTGATGTACGTCTGGGCTAACTCTACCCTCTAATTAACCGAAAGTCTTCTCTAAAAACGAACTGCACTTATTACTTTATGATAACTTTATTCTCCCCATAACCACTTACGCTTGTTACAACTGGTATACTAACTCAAAAACAAACCGAAAAGGGATCCCTCCAAAATAAAGTACAACGTATAACAATGATCGCTCCATGCTACGTACCAAACAGTCAGTTACATAAAGACCTTAACACCCCCAAAATTGAAATGCAAACTATAACACTCACTAAGAACTTTTTAAAAAACATACAGCTGTGTGACTGCTTCATTTTATAATCTTTTAATTGAACGTATTTTCGTATTTAAAAACATGTTATTAGGGTTTGTAGGTATAACCACCAAAAAACCCTTATAACCTCACTAATGTGCCTGTATGTACGGTAGAAATTGTAGCCAAATGGCTGAACATGGAAAGTTGAAATTTAGCATGGATTTATAGCTTTTGACCCAAGAAAAATACTAAGAGTTCAAAAAAGCACATTATGAGATAAATATAAACAAATATGTATTTAATGAAAAAATTAATATATAATTTTTTAATTTTAAGTGGGGCGAAATGATCTTAATACTTGGATTAACATGCAAATTTTTATTTTTGAAAAATTTTTTAACGGATTTTCACAAAAAAAATAAAAAATACTTTTGTCTCCCACCCTAATTCCTAGTTGATTTAAAAATCTTTAAAAAAATCCATAATGAACATTGATGGGAATCGGAATATTTCAACAGGAATTATTGTTCAGATTTAGTTTTTCGAAAAATATCATATTTTATGTATCTTTTAAAAAAAATATTTTTTTAAAATTTATTATCTGGTATCAAAGGAAAACTCTTAAGACGTAGATTAAGGAACAAAAAGTAGTTTACCTTTTTTTTTGTTTTATTTTAATACCATTTTTCAAAAAATCACTGTCCCGCACCCTTTAACCCAAAGAAGCTACATAGATCTAAACCGGAAACGTACGTAAGAAATTTTTGAAATCAGATTGTGTTTTTGGAACATATTGTAGTTTTTGAGTTTTGGGTCTTCTCAATAGACACCTCTTTTTACCGACCGCCAACATATGTAAGGGAGGTATTGTGATCATACCGATTTTGACATTTCGAGATTTCGATGGATCTCCACGAATTGAGGTACCTACATAACCTTTTGACTATTTTAAAACCTCTACCTGCCTGCCTGCCTGCCTGCCTGCCTGCCTGCCTGCCTGCCTGCCTGCCTGCCTGCCTGCCTGCCTGCCTGCCTGCCTGCCTGCCTGCCTGCCTGTCTGTCTGTCTGCCTGTCTGTCTGTCTGTCTGCCTGTCTGTCTGTCTGTCTGTCTATCTGTCTGTCTGTCTGTCTATCTATCTGTCTCTCTGTCTGTCTGTCTGTCTGTGTGTCTGTCTGTCTGTCTGTGTACACGTGCAGAGCAAATTCGGCTAAAAGGATTTCTATAAAAGTTCATATTTAAGCTTTAGACATTAATGGCACGAGTTAAGCAACTTTTGGTAAAAATAGGTTGCCTAAAAATGGGAGTTTACTCGTGTCGATTTTAAGATTTTTGCGAATATTTAACAACAGAAAAACATTTCGAATAAATTTATTAAACAAAAGTTGCTATAAAAGTAATATCTAACAACTTTTATTTGAGATATTTTTTGATAAAACGAAAAAAATTTGAAAAATTTTTCGAAATTTTTTAAGAATCTATTTTTTCATAGTTATATGTAACGTTTCCATGCTCATGATAAATAATATCTCTGTTAGAAAATATAAGGCCGGTATTTGTACTCTGCTGCTAGAATGTATTTTATACAAGTACTTTTTGATGGCGGTCGGTCCTGTGGTGGCCACAGCTGATTTTTTTAAAAATATTTCTAAGTTTATCACTTTCAATGCTCAGAATGCTCAGAGCAGATAACCTGTCTTGAGACATTGTGCTCCTTAATTCATTTTTAATTCTTTTAAGTTTGAAAAAGACCTCTCTTCAGAGCAGTTAGTGACCATTAAACTAAGAAGTAGTCGTAGGATTGCTTCTATGTTAGGTGAAGCCATCTGTATTTTTTTTTTATGCATTATTTGGTAGAGGTGCATGAGACTGAGAGAATTCTTCTAAAGGGGTGAAATGTTTTTTTACGGATTCCTCAACATCTCTTAGACACAATGAGATATCGATTTTTTGCTACCCATAAACATTTTCAAAAACGTATTTGCTCTAGTTAACCTATAAAGGGAAAAACTAGATTTAGGGTGAATTATAAAACCCTTTGTATGGTGTGTGTTTCTTGAGTTATAGCATATATATATTTTTTTAGTACATATGCATCTTTTTGAATATTGAGGCCCTCTGAACTTAGGAGGCCCTAGGCTTAAGCCTACTTAGCCTATAGGGAAATCCGGCCCTGATGTAAGCTCTTAATAATCAAAAAACGAATAAAATGGTTATCAAAAAACTGTTGATTTTGATGTCATTATAGAACAAGTATGCCCAGACTTTCAGCATTGTGTTAGCGTCTTATCCTTACTAATACCTACAAAATCCTGAAATGTGTGAAAATTCTCACTTCACATAAATTTTTTGTTTATATATATATATATAAATTTTCGACCTGTCAAAAGGTATACCATGGCATCAGAAAGGATTGAACCTGTGTCTTTGTTATCTTCATTATTGTACACATTCATAAAATAAAATAATAATTTAATATAATTAATAAAATCTACTTTCCAGCAAGGTTGTTTTCACTATATGCAATTAAAACAGAAAACAAATATTTATTTGGTTAATTTCTTTGAAATCATATTTGATTATTTTATAATTATGGCTTAGATAATTCGAAATCATGAGTAATGATGCATTGAACAATTAAGAATCGAATCTAGTGGGATGTTCTTAAATGAAATAAATACAGAAATCCGTAGTGAAACAGTATCAGTTTCTTCTCATCAGCACAACATGAAGATCATTCTTGTAAGTATATTTATATAAATATTTAGTAAAAAAATAAAAAACAAAATGCATTTCTTTACTGCATTGTTTAAAAACAAAAAAAAAACAATGCAATAAAGAAAACCGCTAATATTAATGCTCCCTAAATAGTTGAAAATTTTGTCTATTTGCTGGAAAATAATTTCGTATTTGCTGCTAAAAAATATATTTAAATGTTTTTGTCCCATTTTTAAAATAACAAGTATCCTGTAGAGTGTCTAATACAAGGTGTCTCAAAAGAAATTTTATATTTAGTGGATCGATTAAAAAAAAAAGTATGCCGTATATAGAAAAAATGTTTATTAATTATTAAAATACACTTTTTGGGGATTTATTTCTTAAAAATAATATCGTCTAAATGTAGACCCTCGCGTTCTCGGCACTCATTAAATCGAACAGTAAAATTACTTATGACGTCTCGGCAGGTGGACTCAGGGATAGCTGCCATTTCGTGACGGATATTTTCTTTCAAATGCGCCAGTGAAGTCGGTTTATTGGCGTAAACTTTAGATTTAAGATAACCCCATAGGAAAAAGTCCATAGGGGTTAAATCTGGACTGCGTGGAGGCCAATTTATGTCACCTCTCCGGGAGATCAATTTGCCTGAGAATTAAGCCTCTGACTGGCATCTTGGGGCTTTAATTCTTGCACCAATTGAATTTTGTAGGGGTGTAGCTTTAGGTCTTTGTGCATAATGCGATGTAATGATGATCTATGCACATTTAAAGCACTTGCGCGCTTCCGAATTGAAAGGTTCGGGTCGTCACGAACAGACTGATTAACATTCTCCACGTTTTCTACCGTTCTTGATGACCTAGGTCGCCCGGATTTTGATTTATCCAGCGTTGTACCAGTCTCTTCAAACTTTTTAACCCAATTTCGAATGAGAGGAATGCTTGGCGTATCATTTAAGTGGCGAAAACCTGGAATACTGCAGAATTTTCTACGCGCTACAGTCGCCGAATCACCGTTTTTGTAAAACTCTCGCACGCATAACGCGCGGTCTGCTCCCAAGAAACGCTCCATAGCGACTCAATTCCCAAGAGCCAGCCTACCGATTGACATAACCCCCGCGCCCCTCGGATACGTTGTGTTCACGCAGTAAGCTAAATAAATATAAAATTTCTTTTGAGACACCTTGTATATGAGAAAATTTAGTTATTGGCGTCCTCACAGTAGGTTTATGTTAACAGGATTAATGATTAAGATATTTATGGCTACAGAAATGCAAGACAGAAATTTTTAAATAAAATTGTTGCTCTGTTTTGTAATAAAACTAACACTTTGCCAAATGCAACTTAAATTTAAGTGATAATTAATAAAAAATGCACTGCACCGACTGTTTTCAAGAAACGCTATATTAAGGGATGATTTAAGGGTGTGAAACGATGAATAATTTAAATATGTAATATTTTTATCAAAAACAAATACTAAAAACATTCTTTTGAATGTATGTGGTAAATAATTATAACCTACAGTTGTTAGATGACAACCAGTAGAGTAAAATCGTAAAGCAGTCAAAGTTTATAAAATCGGTGAAATTGAATTATTTCTAAAATTGAAATGTTTATGTAAACATAAATAAATATAAATAAATATAAAAGTAAATTATGAAACAGTTATCCGAATGATAGCTTAAAATTTCAAAATCGTTTTTAACTTTTGTTGGGGTGTAATTTTGAAAGAAGTTTTGTGGTGTGCTTGCCAACAAATTATGCAACTTATTTTTTTTTTTTAATTATTATTATAATTTTTTTCCTGTAATTATTAAATATGACTAACCTAAGTTGCTGTTTAACATGAGCAATAACACCATATTAATTTCTGTTTCTGCAGTCTGTGACGAAGATGGCTTAAATATTCGTTACCCTTTATAATTGTTTTACAGAAGTTTATCGATCCTTTTTTTTTTTTTTTTTCATCCGTTTATTTCCTTTGCCTAACTGGGCATTTGCTTGACAAATTATTATATTTAAAAAAAAAGCTAAGTATATAACTTATCAGTAAACGCCACCACTGTTCTAATTTTGTACCGAGAGTTTCTTTCTAATTTGGTGATTAGCTTTACCCCGTCGAATGTCGGGCTTTTCTCCTAATATGATATATATTTGAGAACATTATATTATGTAAAGAACAGTTTGTTAAAAAAAGGTATAAGAAGGATCATAGTAAAAAAAGAGAACAGAGATTAATAGAGACCTTCTGGTACTCCAATTTGTCTGATTACTGGCAAACAGTAATTTTTATTAATTGAATTTTAATCGAAATGCATATTCATCCAATTTCCATTGATACAAAAAAAAATTATCTTTTCTACAGTTTTTTCAGTAAAACCTAAATTCCTAACCGATATATCTTTTTCATCGTCCACAATTACATCAGCAACTGTCAAAATATGTCTGAGTGTCACTCACTAAGACCAACCTCATCCACGGTTTAATTTAGGTTTCACTTAAGAAATATAAGTTTCACTTAAACAGCAGTGCTAGGCAATAAGCGTCACTTAACCGTTTTAAGTTATACTCTGTGATATTATTATAAATTTAAAAATTATAAATTGTATTGTTGACTCTCCATCTCTCCTACAACTTATAAATTTAAATGTTCCAAACCGTAATTTAAGAAACAAAAATTTAATACACCAGCCTTTTGCCAGAACCAACTCCAATTTCAATTCGCCTATTATTAGATTTTCATTTATTTATAATAACTTAGCTTCTATTCTTAATTTTGATATCTTTGTTCATACTATAAACATCTTAAAAAAACAGATTAAAAACTATTATAATAACACATATTAATAATATAACTATTTTTAAAATTTTGTATCAATTTATCAACTTTATATAACTTATGTATTTATATTGTATTTTTAATCATTCTTTTTTTAATATTCATCAATGTAATTTTATTTTATAATAATGTTGTAGTTGTAGTGTTGGGTTGTCCTGTTTACAACGCTATAAACATTAAATAAAATAAAATTAAAAAAAAAATAAAATACTGTGACATTCATCTCTCCGCACGTTCCGCCGGAAAAGGTGATATATTAATTATAAGCTATTCCGAACGTATAAGCGAAACTAACTGGAATTTTAATTTTTCTAAGTTTTCACGACATGTCTTTTTAAGGATTGAAGTGATCTAATACTAAACAAAATTAACAAAAGTCTCACTTAATCGTTTAAAGTTACTAGACTTGAAAATCTAGTTCCGCTTAAACCAAAGAAATAAGCTATATTCTAAACAAATTATAAACAGTTTCAATTAAATGATTATTGCGTAAAATATTATAAGTCCAGGAAATACGTAGTTTTCGTAAGAAAATTTTGCGATAGTTTTGGAAATTGGTGCGATTAATATTTCTTAAGGTGCTGTTTTCGGAAAAACATTTTGCGACAAATTTTTGCCGGAACTTTAAAGAAAAATCTCAATAAACGTGCAAAAAAATATTTTTATACAAATGACAACAGTTGGATGATGATAATGATGTTGACATAATAAACTAAAAAATAATCATTATAGAGGCAAAAGTTTATACCTTTGGAATAACATTTTGTGACTAATTTTTTTTGCCGTAATTTTGAAAAAATCCCAATAAACGTGCAAAAAAATATTTTTACACAAATGACAACGGTCGGATGATGATAATGATGTTGACTTAATAAATTAAAAAATAATCATTATAGAGGCAAAGGTTTACTCTTTTGGAATTCTCCATGCACATTCGCGTTATTATATTCGCGCTATTATAGTTTATATTATTTATTTTACATTTTGTGAAAAATCGGAACAAATGGCATCCTGTCTATTATTGCTTCTGGACATCTCTATAGGGAGTCCAATTTCGGTTACCCTGCTCGTAGTACTCAACCTGTTAATATTCTCTAATTTATCTGCTATGAAATATACTTTTGGAATTTTTTTTGGAATGTTTCATTTTTACAGGTGCTTATAGCGTTAGTATCCTTGACTCAGTGTACTCCTGAGTCCTTAAGATACACCTATAAATCACACTCAGATTTCTCTCAACCAAGGAATCCTTCTAGTGGTCAGAACTACCATCAAACCTTAATCACTGCTCCAGACAACAAGAACAAGACTACAGAACAGGAATCAGCACAACCCCTTTCGCAAATCGTTGCATACTTTGCCAAGTCCATTGGATTGAACAGTCAACCAGATCAATATGATCAATACCAAGGTCCTTCAGTGAAAAACACACCACTAGTAAACCAGAATAAAGCTTTCGTACAGCAAAATATTCCTTTGAATGAAGAACAAATAAAAGAACATACTGCCAATTATGTTTTTACAGTATCATCCACTGAGGCAGGAATCCGAAATACTGGACAAGAAAATTCGGATAAATATGAAAAGCAAATACCAAAGACCTATTTACAAACTGACAACTTTCGAAAAACACAACAATATCCAAGTATAAGCCAAATTTCTGATAAATCACACCAGATGGCTACAGAAAGAAAACAGTATCAACATTTCTCTGAAAAAACTAATAGAGTCATGACTGAAGCGCAAAGAGACCACAATGTATTAACTGGAGAGTATCTAAGACTAAATGAGCATCCAGAAAACAATGTTCGTATTTTACCTCAACAATTTAATTCATCGTCTAAAGATGATCATCGAGTAACTTTAGATAATAAATACGCAGTAACAGATACTTCAGTTCTCCACCAATCTCCAAACGCACGTTCTTCAACACATTTAGAATCAACTCAACAAAATATAAATGATGTGCATAGCAACAAACAGTATGTACTGCATCAAGTTTTGCTGAATCAGCATTATACACCTTCCCAACGTTCTCAAGAAAACCAAATACAATATTCAGTATCTCAGCTGCCAGTTGTTCAAGAAATACCAAATGGTCGCACTTCTTCGGCATATGTACTAACTGGTCACGAAGAAATCAATGTGGATCATAATGGACAGTCAGAACAAAGCAGCAAAGCACAGTATACTGTTAACAACTTGCCGCAACAGGAAACCAACTCTCAACACAATGTACAATACATACAATATACATTTCCTTCTACTCCTTCATCAATTTTAGTTTCTCAAGATCACAATCCGCCATCCTTGGTTTATTTACCAATTATCCATAAAGAGAACAGTATTAGCCCTAAAGGACAGGCAGCATTAATCGATGTGATTCAGTATACAACTAATAATCTACCTCAACAAGAAACCATGTCTCAACACAACGTAAAATATACACATTCGGTTCCGTCTACTCCTTCGTCAAATTCTACACTCCATAAGCACGAACCTCTTCAGAACGATTCACCATTTTCTCAACCATCCAGGCCATATTTACCAAATTCCCTTCCTTTCCGCGAAAATAAATCTCAATCTACACAAGTTTTTAGCCAAAATCATTCAAGACCATATTCACAGTTATCGGATTCCTTATACCAGCGTCCCCAGTTAGGTCAAAACGATTCACCATTTTCTCAGTCAACCAGGCCATATTTACAAACTCCTCTTTCCAATCAGAAAATCAAATCTCAATCCACAACAGATACTAGTCAAAACCATCCAAGAATGTATTCACATTTATCCGATTCCTTACCTCAGAGTCATCAGTTACCTCAAAACGATTCACCATTATCCCAGCAATCTAGGCCATATTTAGCAACTCCTGTGCCTCCTCGCGAAAACAAATATCAATCCACTGCACCAGTTTCAATTCCAACCTACTCAATACCTGCTCAGTCATCGGAATCAGATTACCAACATCACCAAATCCAAAACAATTTTCCATTTTCTGGGTCAGCCAAGCCATATTTGCAAACTTTTCTCCCATCTCATGAAAGCAGATCTCAGTCTATTGCACCAGTTACCAGCTTTGATTATTCACATCCATCTACATCATCAAATCCTGCACATAAGCATCAATTATCTCAAAATAAGTTATCGTTTTCTCAAACATCGAAAACATTACCAACTCTTCCTGCTCCTGAAGGTAAACCACAATCAACTGCCTTAATTACCAGGCCAATTTATTCAAATTCGTTTGAAACATACCGAGTTAAACAAGACCAAAATCAAGCTCGTAATGAATATTTAGCTTCAGTACAAGGTCAAACTTTAGAAACCATGCCTCCAAAATACAATCATGGTTTGGTTCATAAACAAAATACTGCCAACAATGAAGCAGCTAACATACAATATCTACCAACTTCTTCGCATATCCAGGGGTTGGCCCAACAGTACTCTATGGTAGAAGGTGTACAAACATCTATACAAAAATTACCACTTTCTGCTATACACAGTCAAGATTCGGGTCATATTAATGGACAAAATTCTGTTGTAGACGATGGACATTCCTCTAAGCAATATCCATTAACTACTTCGCATATTCAAGGTTTAGTCCAGCATAGGCCACAGTACTCTGAGGTGGAAGGTGTACAAACATCTAGACAAAATTTACCAATTTCTGTTACACATAATCAAGATTCTGGACATAATAATGGACTAAATTCTGCTGCAGATATTGAACATTCCTCTAAGCAATATAAGCCAACTACTTCGCATATCCAAGGTTTGACCCAACATAATCCGCAATACTCTATGGTTGAAGGTCGTTTACCAACATCTAGACAAAACTCACTAATTCCTGCAACAAACAATCAAGATTTGAGTAATCATAATGGACTAAATTCTGCTGCAGATATTGAACATTCCTCTAAGCAATATCAGTCAACTACTTCGCATATCCAAGGTTTGACCCAACATAATCCGCAATACTCTATGGTTGAAGGTCGTTTACCAACATCTAGACAAAACTCACTAATTCCTGCAACAAACAATCAAGATTTGAGTAATCATAATGGACTAAATTCTGCTGCAGATATTGAACATTCCTCTAAGCAATATAAGCCAACTACTTCGCATATCCAAGGTTTGACCCAACATAATCCGCAATACTCTATGGTTGAAGGTCGTTTACCAACATCTAGACAAAACTCACTAATTCCTGCAACAAACAATCAAGATTTGAGTAATCATAATGGACTAAATTCTGCTGCAGATATTGAACATTCCTCTAAGCAATATCAGTCAACTACTTCGCATATCCAAGGTTTGACCCAACATAATCCGCAATACTCTATGGTTGAAGGTCGTTTACCAACATCTAGACAAAACTCACTAATTCCTGCAACAAACAATCAAGATTTGAGTAATCATAATGGACTAAATTCTGCTGCAGATATTGAACATTCCTCTAAGCAATATCAGTCAACTACTTCGCATATCCAAGGTTTGACCCAACATAATCCGCAATACTCTATGGTTGAAGGTCGTTTACCAACATCTAGACAAAACTCACTAATTCCTGCAACAAACAATCAAGAATTGAGTAATCATAATGGACTAAATTTTGCTGCAGACAATGTTCATTCTTTTGAGCAATACTTGCCAACTACTGGAACTTATAGACAAGTTTTAATGCAACCAAATTCTGCTTTAGTACATAATACACCAACTACAGGGTATCGTCCTACTTCAGAAATACGCAAACAAGTTTTAGGTCAGCATACTTCACAAAGTTCTCTTCCAGTTGTTAGATTTCAACACCATTCCTTACCAACTATACACAGCGCAGGATATTCTCAGCACAGTTCCAATTCAGTAGATACTATACTACCTTCTGGACACATGCAAATTTCTACTCATCATGATATATTGGCACCTAAGTCACCTGCAGTACAACATATATTTGCAGCAAACAACCGAACACCACATACTACACAAACGATAAAACACGTTGCACCTCCGAAAGAACTTCCAAAGTACAATCATCAATTGACTTCTGAATATGTTCTGAATAATTTTCACTATTCTCCCGGACAAAACATTAAGAACGAACAATATTCTTCACACCATTCTCCATCAACAAATGGGCAGAAACATGTGCAGTATGTTCCAACTATTTCATCGCAGAGTAAAGTATCGTTGGATCATCAAATTGTTGGCAAGGTTCCTGATATGCATAAAGTGACAGTACCACAGTTGTCCACCAGTTTTATTTATCCTAAAGCTAAGGCAGAGGAAATATTTAATGGTAAAACTGATCAAGGATTCTCACTACACGGTCCATGGTTACAGCACCCTCAAATCAACTATGGTAAGTTACATTTTATCAAACCGTTTGTATATGCTAATTAAATCATATAAAATTAGATCCAATTGTGAAAAACAGTATTTTTCTGCCAATGCTTAATGTCAGATAATTTAGAATAAAAAAAAACTTTGGTATAAGTATAAATTATCAAGTGTTGGTTATAATGAAGTTACATGAGCATAAAGCATAGGCGCATAGTGTGAACGCAATGAAGAAGAACCATAAATATTTCATTATTCTTTTTTAATTCTATTTTTTTTTTATTTCGTATGTTATAACGCCTAAATGGTAGAGATTTTAAGGTTGACACTGGTACCCTCTGACCTAACGTCTACTTTTTATGGTAACCGGACCGCTTTATACCGTTTTATATGTTCTCTGAAGCATGCGTCATATTCTCAAATATTAACTCAGAAATTCAGGTACTCATTTAAGGGAAGGCTTAATGAGTATACGGTTATAACGGCCACGAATTTTTTGAAAAATATTTTGCCCTTGCTGAAGATGGATCTCATGATCCCATACTTACAAAGCAAGTGAGCTGACCACTACGCTTCTGCAACCAGTTTTGTATAACATGAGCGCATAGCATATATGCTTACAGGCATAGCACAGACATTAACTAAGTTGATGTTTTCTGTGTGACATAAGCGGCTATGTCCGGCGCTCCTGCCAGGCGCTTTTGTTATGTGTTGTGAACCTTCATTTAAACTTACTTACTTAATCGTTGAACTCTTTTACCATATCTAGAGTCAGGCTATATTAGAGTTTGACGTTAAGAACGTCGCCACAGGTTTTATTCATTCCTTCTTCTCTTGTGTCCTACTTCTTGCTTCATTCTGCCACTTTTCTAATTTCGAAACTTTATTCCTACCTTGGTCTTCCTCGTCTCATTTTAAATACTTTGTCTTCGTGTACCTTTTTCGTATATCCATCCATCCCTTGGATTATGATATTTTTAAATAATATGACCATATCATCTCAGCTAGTCTTCTTCTATAGATTTTTCTACTGTTTATTTTTTCGTATTTATACTCTACATTTATTATTCTATCTAATTTTGTCTTCCATATGAACTTTCGTAAGAACCTCAGTTCAACACTTTACACGTTATTCAACTTCTCATTTTCTTCGATGTTAGCCAACCCATGTAACACTACAGGGATGGCTACTTTAGTAATAACAAGAACTGTAACTTCTGTTGGAATTTCTCAACTACATTATAAACAAGGTTTTAATTTTCACTTATATCAGCTGCATAAGTGTATGTAGATGTTTATCGGGAAAGATGTCCTTAGTAGAGACCAGATCGGTAAATGCAATGAGTAATTACACATCTAAATATTTAGTATCCATGTGAGTACATTTTTAAAGTGTCATGTATTTGATAATAATATAGCATATGTTTCAAAAATTACGCTCATTGATATTGAATAATTAGATTGGTAATTAGTCATTGCATATATTTGTTCGGCCTCTAGTTATTAGCTATCCAATTTAAATAGCTTATGGTTATGATTAGAAATGATTATCCTTAACGATCAATTTTGGACAACTTTTGTTGGTTCTTTTGCTTGCCATTTACTTAAACAAAAACAGTTTATTAATGTATGTACACAAACCAAATTATAGCACATTTAAGAAATTTATTATTTATTTCTTTTGTAGGATTATTTTACTAACAGTTTTGTTTTTTAGGTACTCGTGGTACTTCTGCTCATCATCAGCTTTGGAAGAATCTCGTACCAACAACACTGGGACAAAATTATGGCCTGGACTGGACACAAAAATCATTATTTAATTTGCCAACTACTACCACTTACGGCACTTCTAGTATATACAGTTCTCTTCTGTCTAAGAATCATTTACAATCTCTTGTTACTTCCAAACGATATCCATCGCTTAGCGCCTTAGATTTGGGATGGTGACAATAGTTCTTAAAGTATTTATAAATATGTTAAATAAATACAAATGTATCAATCTATATACAATCTTATGTATATACATTAACACATATAGGTAAATAAAATATGTTGTTATATAAAAGTTGGTTTGTTGTTAATTGTAATATGTAAATAATAATAATCTTGAGAAATAATACAACTGCTCGGTAAGATCTACTTAGTTTTATTTGATATCATTAGATACTATTATTTCGACATTTATTGCATTGTGCAGTTTATCACAAACTTAACTTCAAATCTAACAAAAAAATTATATTAGTCAATAATTGACCATAAAAACACCGTAAAAATCAACCATATTAAGGTTAGCTTTTACAATCAATGGATAAACATTGGATAACGCAAATCCAAGTTAGTCAAAAAAAAAAAACAACTTAACAATGCTCGGATACGATAAACATTCGTAAAAACACCAGTATATCTTATCCCAACGGCAACGGCATTTCAGATAAGTTATTTCATCACTCTGATTGGAAAAAAAGATTCGGTGCCCAGCAATGGTGAAAAAAAAAATGATGTATGAAAAATGTCACATTATAACATACATGTGCATTTTGTATCGTAAGTTCACAATGTTTGTAACAACTGCTTAGTGATCAGCTCACTTGTTTTGAAAATGTGGGATTGTGAGATCGATATCCATAACGGGCAAAACGATCTTTAAAAATAAATATATTTTTATTGTTCGTTGCAACCGCCGCGAATGGTAAATTTGTCTGACTGATAAAATTGTTATTACGTGTAGTACATTTAAGTAGAAGAACTCAGTTTACTAATCCATTTCTAACAACAAAACTAAAAACGCACATGTTCCGACTAGGAGTATTTGTTCTAATCTACAAACACGTTTGACTTGTCATTAACAGTTTAAGTAATTGTTAAAAAACTATCGCGTATAACAAATATATTGCCATAATCTGTGTTTATTCCATAATTGTTGTACGTATAATAGACACACTAATCTATATATATAAAATCGTAACTAAGCTACCTACTCATAATCAACGCCCAGCCCAAACCACTGGACCTACAATCATGAAATTCGGCGAGTATATTCCCTCCATGACGTAAGCACCTACTAAGAACGGATTTTTCGAAACTCATCCTCTAAGTGGGTGAAAAGGGGGTTAAAATGGGTAAAATGTGGCTTCACGGTTTCCTTAATATCTCTTAGGTCAAATAAGATATCGACTTAGTTTTAGCTTACAAAGATTACTCATGTAAATATTAAAAAACTTATTTCAGAATTTTGTTCTAATCGACCCCTAAAGGGGTGAATCTACAATCAGGGTGAATTATAGAACCCTTCGCATCTTCTGTGTTTATTGTGTTATAACATTCATTTTTGGCATATAGGTGTCTTTTTAAAATATTTAGAAAGTGTTTTGACCGTTTTTTTTAAATTTCACCCCTAAAGGGGTAAATTGGTATTTTTTATTCGATAGAATTTCGTCTAGACAAAGAAACATAAAATTCGGGGAGTATATCCCTTTTCTGACTTAAGAACCCCCTAATAAATAATTTTTCGAAATTCGACCTCTCAGGGGTGAAAAGGGGTGAAATGTGTTTTCATGGATTCCTCAGTATATTTTAGGTCAAGAATATATCGCCTTGCTTTTGCTTACAAAGACTACCCACATAAATGTTGAAAACCCGTTTTTCAACATTTATGTGGGGAACATTTTCAGGATTTTGTACTAATCAACCCCTAAAGGGGTGAATCTACAATCAGGGTGAATTATGGAACCCTTCGCATCTTCTGTGTTTGTTGTGTTATAACATTTACTTTAGGCATATACATAGGTGTCTTTTTAAAATATTTAAAAAGTGTATTGACCTTTTTTTTAAATTTCACCCCTAAAGGGGTAACTTGGTATTTTATATTCGGTAGAATGTCGTCTAGACAGAGAAACATAAAATTCGGGGAGTATATCCCTTTTATGACTTAACAACCCCCTAAGAAATGATTTTTGGAAATTCAACCCCTAAGGGGTGAAATGAGGTAAAATGTGTTTTCACGGATTCCCCAATATCTCACAGGTCCAATAATATATCGCCTTCATTTTTGCTTCTAAATATTAACCATATAAATGTTGAAAAACTTATTTCAGGATTTTGTCCTATTCATCCCCTAAAAGGGTGAATCAGGGAGAATTATAGAACCCGACGTATTTCCTGTGTTTGTTGAGTTATTAATTTCCTATTTGGCATATAGATGTCTTTCTAAAATATCTCGAAATGGTTTTAACAGTTTTTCAAAATTTCACCCCTAAAGAGGTAAAAGGATATTTTTTATTTGATAAAACATCCCTTGGGCATAGATACATGATATTCGCAAAGTATATTCCCTCCATGAGGTAAGCATACAGTAAGACGGGATTTTTCGAAATTCAACCCCTAAGGGGTGAAATGTAATTTCAAAGATTCTTAAATATCTCTACGGACCAATAAGATATCGTCTTGGTTTTTCTTACAAAGATTACCCATATAAATGTTGAAAAACCTATTTCAGGATTTTGTTCTAATCACCCCTAAAGTGGTGAATTTCCGAGCAGGGTTAATTATACAACCCATCATATTCCCTGTGTTTGTTGAGTTATAAAATTCCTTTTGGCATATAGGTGTCTTCAAAATATCTTGAAATGGTATTGACAGTTTTTAAAATTTCACCCTAAAGGGGTAATTGGATATTTTTTACTCGATAGAACGTCCTCTGGACAAGATACATGACATTCGTAAAGTATATTCCCTGTATGACGTAAGTTCCCACTAAGACGGTATTTTTCGAAATTCAACCCCTAAGGGCTGAAATGTGATATCAAGGATTCCTTAATATTTCTTAGTACTAATAAGATATCGACTTGGCTTTTACTTATAATGATTAACCATACAAATGCCGAAAATTTTATTCCTGTATTCTTTCCTCGTCAACCTCTAAAGGGGTAAATCTATAATCGGGCTGAATTATACAACCCGTCGTATTTCCTGTGTTTATTAGGTTATAACATTCATTTTTGGCACACCGGTGTCTTTTTTAAATATCTCGAGACAGTTTTGACAGTCTTTTAAAATTTCACCTCTAAATGTAAATAGGGGGGGGGAGTATAAATGGGTATTTATATTCGATAGAACTTCCCTTGGCTATAGAGACATGAAATTCGGGAAGTATATTCCTTCCGTGATGTAAGGCTAGCCATACAAATTTTTGAAAAAGTAATTCAGGATTTTGCCCTAATTAACCCCTAAAGTGGTAAATCTACATTTGGGGTGAATTATAGAAACCTTTGTATTTCCTGAGTTATAACATTCCATTTTGGTACATAATTTTCTATTTAAAATATTTAGAAAGCGTTTTGAAAGTTTTTTAAATTTCATCCCTAAAGGGGTAAATTGGTATTTTTTATTTGAAAGAACGTCCCTTGACATAGAGATATGACATTCAGGAAATGTATTCCCTCCATGTCGCAAGCACCCTCTTATATGGAATTTTTCGAAATTCGACCCCTACGGGATGAAAAGTGGTAAAATGTTTTTCCTTGGATTCTTCATTATATTGATTTGGATTTTGCATACAATGTTATCCGTATATGTGTTTAAAAATTAAATTCAGGATTTTGCTCTAATCATCAATCCCTAAAGGGGCGATTCTATATTTGGGGTGAATTATAGAACCCTTTGTAGCTTCTGTCTTTGTTGTACTATAACTATGTTGTGTTTTTTCGCATTTAGGTGTCATTTTAATATCATTAGTTTCAAGATCATTTCATTTTGACCGTTTTTTTTATATTTCAACCCTAAATTGCATTTTTTATATTTCCCTAAATTTCATTGGTACATTGGTATTTTTTAGTAGACAATTGAAATTCGGGGACTATATTTCTTCCATGACGTAAGCAACCACTAAGAAGAGATTTCTCGAAATTCGACCCCTAGGGGGTGAAAACGGATTTCTTAATATCTCTTGATGAAATAACGACTTGATGAAATAACTGCTTTTTACTTACTATAGTTACCCGTACGCATGTATAAAAATGTAACTTAGAATTATGCTTTAATCAACACTTACCGGGGCGAATCTACTTTAAATCAGGGCGACTTATATAATGTTTCGTAACTTATTTGTTTGTTGAGTTATAACATTCCTTTTTGGTATATATATATATTTCTAATCTTTAGAAAGTGTTTTAAACGTTTTTTTTTTTTTATCTATAAAGGGGTAAATAGATATATTTTTGATTAGATACATGGAATTCCGGGAACATATTCCTTCCATAACGTAAGCATCGAACCCTTTATATCTCCTGTGCTTCTTGAGTTATAACATTCCTTTCTGGCATATAGGTGACTTTTTAAAATCTTTCGATAGTGTTCTAACAGTTTTTTAAATTTCATTCCTAAAGAATTTTTTATTAGAAATAAGAAATTCCAAGAGTACATTTCTCGATATAACGTAAGAACGCACTAAGAAAGGATTTTTCGACCCATATGAGGTGAAAAGGAGTAATTTTTTTTTTCACGGATTCCTCTGTGTCTCTTAGGACAGATTAGATATCGACTAGGTTTTTGCTTATAAAAGTTACCCGTGCACATGTTTAGAAACAAACTACGAATTTTATTTGTAATTAGTATGAACCTCTAACGGGGTGAATCTACACCTGAATAGAGAGTCAGCAATGTGATCTATAAAGAACTATGACTTATTATAATTGCTCGATGATGGCAAACCGTCAATAAACCGTAGCAAAGCACGGGTACTCAGCTAGTCTTATATATAGCTATAGCTACCAAAATCCAGAAACATCTTAAATGGACAGGATATGTAATTAGAACCGTATGCCTAAGCAGGTACTGTGTTCAGTACTATCACATGGCAGCAGAAACCTCGGAGCCCCATACAGGAAATATAAAGATATGGTAAAGAGCTCACTCAAATCTTGTCACCTCAATCAACACATTCATCTTGGGTGAAGATATGTACTGATCGCACAAGGTGGAAAAACTCGGTGTCTTGTGCAGCGAATCAGTTTGAACAGCAGAGAATAACACTAGCTGAGACTGCTCGTGCTAGATAGAAGGAAAGACTTAATAATATGTCTGTGTCATCTGCAGTGGCGGATTAAGTTGCTTGCGGGCCCTGGGCGGTAAAATTAAAATGGGCCCTCTATTATTTTAAGCCAATTTAAAATGATAAATTTACCAATATACTAATACCTCGATGGGCCCCGGCTTCGTAGGCCCCGGGCGGCCGCCCAGTAGAGTATTTGTGCTGTATATCTGGAAAAAAAATTGTGTCGCTTATTGGACTTTGCATCCATGAAAAGGCACATTCAAGAAGGAATGTCTAGCCATGCACCCGTATACGTATATAATACGTGTATAATACGTGTTCGTAATTGAAAGTAGGTTCCTGTTTGTCTGAATACTCGTTACACCATTTAAACCAATTGTCGATTTAAATGATTTATTTAACAATAAAACTTTTAAATTACACAAAAAACAATTAATAACTAAATGCACGAACAAACAATTAAAACTTCCTGCGACAAATTTTTAATCATAATTAAAATTCAAACGATACAAACCCAAGTGTTATTTTATTTGATGAAACTATTTGATTATTCTTCAGTGGAGCCATGCGGACGGCGGACGGTATGCTGTGAACAACGTGGACGATGAAACTCGGACACAGCTCCATCAGTAATGAAGTGTAAATTAACAATCCCTCATGAAATTAAAAACAAGAGGCACACACAAACACATACACAAAGTCCAATAAACAAGTAATTAAGGCGCGAATATAAATCAAAACCAGTATGTATGTATGTACACAGCGTGTTTTAAACAGTGGCGGGGTCTTTATAAATAACATATAAAGGGGTTGCGAAAATATTACTTAAATTGAATTGTTGCAGCTGTAGTTATCATGAAACACGTTTGGACGGGCAGACTGTGTTATGTTTTTACTGAAACTATATTACTGTCTAGTTACAATGTAGGAAAATAATTACTAATGGCAACAAATATTATTAGTTTACTCGATTATTGTCCTTCTTGTTTTTAAATAACAAAGAGATTGAGAGACGATAGAGCCTAAGACTAAGCGAGTAATATGGTATGGGCACCTCCAGCGTATGCAAGATAACCGATGGCCCAAGAAGATATGGGAGTGGATTCCTGCGTGCAGAAGAGGACCAGGGTGACCAGCAAGGATATGGGCTCAGGATGTATGGGAAGCGATGGAGGCAAAAGTCTCCAAGATGGCGACTGGATGGACAGAGTCATCTGGTGAAAAGAAAGAGGGGAACGGCGGCAGACGTAAGCTATTCGCCGTATATGGGAAGGTAAAATGAAAAATGTGATTTGTTACATTACTGAAGTTTTGAGATAATTGCAGAAAACATTATAACCCTGTTTGCAATATGTTTTGAACCTAGTATTTGGACCTAAAGTTCTAACAATTTTAATGACATGTTTGAACAATGTCGTTAAAATTTTAATGAGCAAAAATTATTTGAATTTGGACAAATCACATATTGCATGAACTTAGTTGACAAATCATGATTCAAATCAATAAAACAAGGATAAAATCTGATTTGAACGAATGTAAATAAGCAAAAATAGATTAAAGTTGTTTTATTTAATCTTTTTTAAATATAATATTATCACAACATTAATTTTCCAAATAATCACATAAAACCTCTTATTCAGGAACATATATAAAAGGATCAAATTTTTTAGGCATTTTATTAGTCAATAAAGCCCCTGCAGACAAGAGACAAGTAGAAATTTATTTCAAATATATACTTTTTGCCATTTAATTAAATTAAAATTTTCAGACATAAATGTTTAGTTTATTATTTGTTTAAGGTACGAGGTGTGTAAATTAAGTAACCGGACTGATTTATAAAAAAAAATTTATTCGAATAGAATTACAATTCAATATTGTCTCCCTCAAAATAACTTCCTTGGGAACTTTTCTATATTTTTTTTTTTTCTTAATTATTTATTTTTTTGGCACACAGTCGTATGTATATATACAACCATATATAGCCATGTTACATAGTGATTATACATGTTATATATACAAACTAATACATAGTACAATAAATCTGGTGTACTTCCAATAATTTGGAGACTAGGGTTTACTATACACTTAAGTATTAGTCCATATTATATGAGCATTTCACAGTCTTTCAATAACGATATTACGATCGGTATCACTTTTATATTTTTCAATTTCACGCAAATGTCAAAGGAGGCACTAAATTTTAAGTTTACTAGCTTGGTTGCTTAGATTTAACGAGTTCCGTAAGAGGTTCAGCACCTCTGAAAAATTAAAAATATTCCCAGATTTTGATTGATCTGTTAGATAATTAACCATAGTGATTATGTTGTCTAAGATACGTTCGGAGTTGTTTCTTGATCCTGTAGAATTGTCTGCATTGGACCTTAGGTGCGATTGTGGAGGCGGGGTTGACACCTACAATTCCGTTATGAGAATAATTATTTTGTACTGAATAAATCGGCGCGGGTGTCCTTTCTCTGTTATTTGCAAGTGTGTTTGTTTGAATGCGGCAAAACGTATTTGCCTGATTTTTGAGTATATTCCGGCGAGGATTGGAGAAAATTTAGCCATGGTTCTGTTGGTGATATTGATCTTAGTTGTCTGCAGCGTTGACCAGTGGATTGAATCGGTTACTCGTGCGAAGTCAAGGAAAGTCCGTGAAATGTTGATATATGCGACCTCTGAGTACGATCTATATTTAGTTTTGGCTTCTTTATAGCTCACGTTGTTGAACGCCATAAATTTTTTTATTGAATTTTGGTTATTGTATTCCGGGCAATTGGTATCATTACACCTATGTTCTCCTTTATAAGAAATGCATCTGGGGATTGTGTTACATCGTGTCGACTCGTTGTTTTCTCCACAGTTCATACAGCGGGTGGAGCTACGACACTGTTTGTCCAAGTGTCCAAATCGAAATCATTTTGGACATTGGGTTACGCGGTAAATGTAGGGAGCTACTTTGCATCGCGCGCCGTAGAAGGAAACGTATTCGGGGAGTATCTGACCTCTGAATATTAGGACGACCGTACCAGTGTTTTCAAAGTCTGGCAGTTCGTTTCTGATTATTTTCCGTGACATTCTTTTAATGTGAACAATTTTAATTGTTGATTGTATAAAATTGTCAATTTCATCTGTTGAAATGTCTGTGTCCACGTTTCGAATTACGCATTTTCTTACTAAAACCGATTCCGGTATACATGCTTGAAAGTTGAGGCTTTCCAGAACTTCAGCTGCGTCTAGGATTTTGTTTGCAGACTCCCGATTAGATATATCAATTTTGTTTTTGTTTCTGCCTATTGTAAATATATCTGTAATATATTTGGCCTCATCTCTTAAATTTTCACATTTTTTTCCCTACGCTCATTTTGTGTAGGTTACCAGCATTGTTAATTTAGCTTTCTAATATAATGATATAAGGGCCATTTTCAACAATGCTGTATCTATTGTTTTTATTTATTTCGTAGTAATTTAAACTATTTGAATCAGCCTGGTTATTTGTATTGTCGGGTATACTAATTATTGCCGGATTACGGCTTATCTCATTAGCGAGCTCATTCTGGACTGGCGATATCACGTCACCAGCTGATGAGTGTGCAGTATATGTTTTCTTTGGTTTGGATGGTGTGTTTTGTGAATTGTGGCTTCGGTTTAGTGTATTTTGAAAAATTATGTGATTTTCTGGGATTTCATCTTGTTGAGTAGAGTCATAATTATTATATTCTTACTGGAATGGACTGTTATGGATAACGCCCATGGCCTGCACGAACGCGGCTGCCGTAGAAATGTCCGGGGGTTCCTCGCCCCCACTGGTATTCCCCATGATTAGGGGTGACGCTCACTTAACGTTGGGATTTCCTTTCACCAGAACACTGATATATTGTAAGTAAAAATACAAAAATTTTATTACAACTAAATGCAGCTCTCGAGATGTTACCGTGACCGTGGTCAGGGAACTAGTGATGTTCCTTGGAGTTTTCTAATTGCCCTCATATTCTTCAGGAAATAATTGATATAAAAGTTAATGAGCATCTGATCTAAATACTGCATTAAAAGATTTTTCTGCCTTTTGCTACGCCACTGGTACAGATTGTACGGAGGCAAAGGTTTAGTAGAAAGATTGGTTTTATGCCGTAGTCGGTCCCCCCAAGGGTCTCCAATATACATGGGCGCACTAATTTGGTTTTCTGAATAGATAGAATATATACATAATAAATATTTTATCCATATTTTTGACGAAGAACGAAAGAGAATTTAAATATTTTAAATCTTGACCAGGATGAATTCATTTTTTATTAAAAGGGGTTAATATGGTAATTTAAATTTTAAATTCGGTTTTGGTTAAAAATTAGTAAAACATAATTGGGTCAGTTTAATACAGGAATAATAGATGAAAACGGGTTTGCAATAATTGTGTTAAAATTAGGTATGTATAAACATTTATAAAATTTAGTTCAGTATAATATGGTTTTATAGTTGACAGCAATATTGTTCGATAATGTACAAAAATAATGTGAAGTGTAATTTTTCACCAATTTCAGGGTTTAGGAATATAGAAAACGAAGGTGGACAACAGTTAACACGAAGTTGACCAAATGAAAGACAGAAATTCTAATAGGGATGAATTCCATTTTTGGGAGTCTGTGATTTTCAGTTATAAAGGTATTATATTATGAAGCAAAAACAATGAGTTTGTAGTGGAGAATCTAGAATCAATTGTGTTCCGTTAAGTTCTCGATCAATGTAAATCTAAAGGTATTATGTACATATTTGTCAATCCCTATAATATAAAAAGCTTAATCCCGTCTGTTCGTCCGGTAGGAATAGTTCGGAATGAGTCGTCTGATTTCGAAGACATAAACAAGAAATTCTAGACACCGCCACATACTTTGACCAACATGAATAATATTTTGCAGATTTCTTCTCTAAGGAAGTGCGGATAAAATAACATAGAAATGTCTAGGATTTCGTAGGCATAAACAAGAAACTCTAGACCCTCCTATATACTTTGACTGATATGAACAATATTTTGCAGATTTATTCTGTAAGAATCTGGGAACAAAATAACATAAAAAAGTCTAGGGTTTCGTAGGCATGACGAGAAACGAAAAACTCTAGACGCTCTTATATCCTTTAACCGTTGCGAATAATATTTTGCAGGTTTTTCCTTATATAATACTGACCTTATTTTTAATTTACACAATTATTTAAACTGATTTGAGATATTTAATATATTTGAGTAAAAATGGTAAATTAATGTACAAATAAATTAAACGTTTTAAATTATCTAAAGTTTTAAATTTTCAGAAATGTAAATGTAATGTATTGAATAAAATTCGCCTTGGTAAAAAATATAATTTTTATCAAGAATTACCGGCCGAGTTTGGTCATATCAGCGACACTAGGTGACAACTTATTTATGTAAATTTAATTGGTTTGAAATATTTAAAATATTTTAGTAAAAATTACAAATTGATAGTGAAAGTATGCTTTTTTCCGTATGTGCCTTTTTTTCGTGTGCGCTTTTTTACGTGTGCGTCTTTTTTTATGTACGTTTTTTTCCGAGTGGGTATTTTTATATTTTATAAGTAATTGGAAAATTTACTTTAATAAATATATTTTAAATTTAAAGTCTCAAATCATTTTTAGTTTTAACAATATAAATGTAATGCACTGACTAAAAATGAATCGTTTTCCCTTCTTAAAAAGTTTATGAATAAATAATTCGGAATAATTTTTTGTCCAGATTTAAATAATGGGCGAAAAGTTGATTCAATTTGAATTGGATGAAGTAGGTCGTATGGCTAAAGAAAGAAGTCAGAGGCGTCGAGCAAATTCCACCTTAAGGTAAAGATGTGTTCACCAACACAGTTGGCAACGGGTGCATTAGTTGTTAAATAATAAAGCTACCAGAGGTTTTAGGAAACAACTGCTTTTTGGATCGGCATTACATCTACAGGCTTAGTCCAAGAAATCAGAAATCCTTCATAAAGGACGTCCAGAACTACAATGTTTTTAAAAAAAGACGATCTGATAAAGACTTTGATCAATTTTACTTGGAAGCATGCAGTTCTGGCAAGGGGCTTTTACATAAGTAAAAAAGCAGCAGGAAGCAGTTTAAATATTTACAAGTACAATATATACATACACATATAAATAAAATGTAAACATATAAGCTGGCAGATAACAAAGTATAATCAGATCCAATGACACGAAAGAAAGTAATTATGAATTTGTCTTAATAATCCAAACAAAATAAAATAGGTTAGAAAAATTAATTTAAAACCTGTTGAAATACATTACTGAAAAATAAACTTAACTTCATTTAGAAGGTTTATTCTAGATGTTAATCTGTGCCTTGTAGAAAATTAAAATTTTTCCATAAACATAATCATACTTGAGTTAGAATTAAGCTCTAGAAAGAACATATTTAAATATAATAATAAATCCTTAAGAATAAAATACCTTCAAGATTTATTATTATTATTATTATTTATTAGCATAGAAAGCTGAAGCCGTAGGCTTGTATGGCTCTCATAGAAAACAAAATATACAAACAAATTTTGAACAATATAAAGGACAAAAAATAATTCAAAAATCAAGATATGATTTACAAGGTTACAAAATATTATCAGCATGGTTCTTAAAATTGTTAACTTTTGTTGAATTGACTACAGCGGCTGGTAGGCTATTCCAAGCATGAAATACCCGGTTTGAAATAAAGCACTCAGCCACTTTCTTCTTAAATCATTCACGGCAAATTTTGAGATTAAGTCCCTAATATAAAGTCCTTAATAACTATCTCAAGATAGTTATTAGAGTTTCGTAGGCAACCGTTCAAAAACCTGCTCGCACGCTTAATTGTGCAAGTATATATATATATATATATATATAAGCTGGCTTGCGTCGGTATGTACCTCTGTCTCAGCATTGGGAGAATAGATTGTTGAAACTGGTTTCTCTATTAGGGCTCTTTTCAACATTTCAAAAGCAGCTTCTTAGTTTTGTCCAAACGTAAAACTGTTATTCTTCTGTAGTAAATTGGTAAGTGGTTTTGCTGTAATGGCATAGTCTTTAATGCCATTATAGCAGTATAGGACAGACCGTTCGGCTAGACTATGATTAACCGTTCCTGTCCGTTCCAAACATTTTAATGTGGAAATACATGATTTTATACATTTGACAATAATATTGGACTGAGGATGATTGGATTACCAATCGAAACGTCTTGATAATTTTTATAATAAATATATGACGATTATGAAATAAGAATTTTATTTAATATATATATATTTGTAAGTTCTTCGTTAAGCTATCCAACGGCGATTTTTTATTAATATTATGGCTAATATGATCTGGTTTCGAGGATGACATAACTATGGTTTAGAGGTAACTATGCAAATTACTTCTGATTTATAATAAATTGCTTTCTAGTTGGATGTCTTATCCATGGAAACCGTAGAAGAATCTAGAATGTTATAGAAAAGTGATAGACAACTATGAAAGCGATTTTTTTTTGGTAACCATAAATGTTTTAACTAATTTATTTAGTTTTCAGCTCTTGGTCCGGCAAGAGGTCTGATAGTTTGGTCCTCAGTGTAAAGTATGATTTTAATTCCATATTCAGTGATATAAATAGTTTAATCCAAATTAAGAGTAAATAAATATTCCTACTACAAAATTTTATACTTCCTTTGAAGGACCCGAACACGTTCCAATATGCAAAACCAAACAATTTTTTTTTAAATATATATATATATATATATATATATATCGTTATTCCGTGTCTGTATTATATTTAATGAAGTTATTGGGAATAGCGGTGGAGGAAAAAGTAAACTCAATATTTACATGTACCCGATATTTCGACTTGACTTTTCAAATCTTTTTCAAGGGCTGAAAATAGTATAATTAAAAATTATAAATATAAAACATAAATTTAAGTGCAGACTTACAAGTAAAATTTAAGAGTTGCCTCTGTTGTAACACATTAAAAGAATAAATAAATTAGAGTTAAAATAGAACATTACAATTATTATCACATTGAAAAATTACACTTTAAAATTGTTATCACAGAACTGTATATTGACTAAAATAGTATTAAATAAATAAATCTACTTGGATTAAAATTAGAAAGTTCTTCTTCTTTTCACCTAGAATATAGCGGGAAAGATCCAACGGATTTTCTACTCATAGATGAAGTCGGTAATGTAGGAAGCATAGCGTGTCTTTATCTTCTTATTTTTAAGCGATTTGTTGTTAAACAAGGATTAACCTAGTTTTTGGTTCTTAGAAATGTGTAGTAGATTTTTGTAAATAGTGTTTAAACCCTGAATGTCCGTTTTTTCATTTAAGTTTTCCACGTTTTCGTTTATATAACACATTTCAATGAATGTGCGTTTGTAAGTGTTGTGATGGGAGGCCAAAATCGATGCATCTTCGAACTTAGGCACGTGTTTCGTGGATTTCACATGCTTGCTTAGAGCGCAGTATTGAGGTTTACATTTCACATCTGATTTGTGCTGTGAAATGCGATGACCTAAGCATTGGGATGTCTGTCCAACGTACGGTAAGCCGCATTCACATTCGATCTTATAAACTACGTCACGTCTGTTTTTTGGTTTTTGTTTGTCTTTTAAAGGTGTGAAGAGTTGCCTGACGGTCAGTGATGATTTTTCAGCCAAGGTGATGTCTTCATCCCGGAATAAAGATTTTAAGAAAGGTGTTACTTCTTTGATAAATTGAACCGAGAAGTACTTTTTTTGGTAGGGTTGGACCTCATCTCTGGCTTCCCCCTCAGCTAACGGTGAGTGACTGTTGTAAATAGTTCTATGAACCATGTTTTTAGGATATGATAGGTTTATGAATTTGTCTGCTAACGTTTTTAGGTTTTTTTTAGGTATGCCGGGTGAGAAATTCAGGGTTTAAACACTATTTACAGAAATCTACTACACATTTCTAAGAACCAAAAACTAGGTTAATCCTTGTTTAACAACAAATCGCTTAAAAATAAGAAGATAAAGACACGCTATGCTTCCTACATTACCGACTTCATCTATGAGTAGAAAATCCGTTGGATCTTTCCCGCTATATTCTAGGTGAAAAGAAGAAGAACTTTCTAATTTTAATCCAACTAGATTTATTTATTTAATACTATTTTAGTCAATATACAGTTCTGTGATAACAATTTTAAAGTGTAATTTTTCAATGTGATAATAATTGTAATGTTCTATTTTAACTCTAATTTATTTATTCTTTTAATGTGTTACAACAGAGGCAACTCTTAAATTTTACTTGTAAGTCTGCACTTAAATTTATGTTTTATATTTATAATTTTTAATTATACTATTTTCAGCCCTTGAAAAAGATTTGAAAAGTCAAGTCGAAATATCGGGTACATGTAAATATTGAGTTTACTTTTTCCTCCACCGCTATTCCCAATAACTTCATTAAATATATATATATATATATATATATATATATATTAACCTTTTTGAATTCGGGAAATACTTTCGATTATACGACTGGTTTATTGGGAACATCCAAGTCAATAACATATATTGCTAAACTACTTATATTCAAAATTCTACCGGACTAGTATCACTGAAGAAGGGCAGGGTTTATTTAGAAAAATTAATCCAGGGCGAAGGTTTCTTTAAACCTTCTTAAGTAGAAAAATCACGGGATCAAAATAATTGGAAAATTTTGTCTAAAATTTTCAAATTGGCTCGGCAAAATTCAGCTTATCGTCTTCGAATGTCCATCTTAGTAGCAAGAAGCTTTTTCTATTATACCGATAATTAACATTCACTGGACAACCATGTCCAGTTTCCATACTGTACTTCCATAAAGCATAATGTAATTTAATATGCTTTGTATAGTTATTGTAGCTTAAACTTTGCTAGATTTTTGGACCAAAGAAATGAGTTTATGGTTCTACAAAAACTGAATTCCGAAAATCCAGGAAAAACTCAAAAACTACTAGTCGGAATTTGATGAAATTTTGTATATATGGTAACAATATTGCCAATTCTATGATAGTATAGTTTTTACGGGCATGTATTGCTAATTGCTATTAAATCACTCTACTGTTAAACAACCAATATCCACCTGTAGTCAGTTCCTCTCTTATGCAAGTCTCAAATGCGGTTACTTGTTATATGTAACAAGCTTAACGAATACTTTTTCAATAGAAGTATTTGAAAATCTACTATTTTAAAACCAATATTTGATAAAATTTTATATATACGGTTGTAATATTGCCATTTCCATGACAGGATACTTCTTACCGGCGTACTTCGGTTAACAAAATTCCGATTTAACTATTTTGTAAATCTGCTAGTAAATATCTGTAGAAGCAGAACTTTTATTTAGAATGAATTTATAATGTCAATGCAATTCAGATATACATCTTTTAATTATATAAAAAAAGCAAAAACATTTATATGTATTTATTTTCACAAAAACATATTATATTATTATTTTTTACAACGTCATAAAAACCATAGTAACATTAGTACAAATTATTGAAATAGTTTTTATAACTTTAACAATATCTAGCCAAAATCTATCAAAATATCCGTCGGTCTTTTTTATGAAGTTTTGTTGTAATGTTTTAAAGCGACGTTAAAAACAATAATAAATGTCACACACTATTAATAAAACTGATGTAAAGTGTGAATTTTGAAACTATTATAGGTATTTAGTAAATGATAAAAAATTGTGAATAATTACAAAAACTACTGGTCGGATTTTGATGAATTTTTGTTTACATGGCTATAATATTGCTACTTCCATAATAGAATATTTTCTACGAGCGTATCTCAGTTAACGAAAAACTTATATTTAACAACAATATCTGTCAGTGTGTTACTCTCTTATTTAAGGACGAAACGACGGTACTTTTTACGGGTGTATCCCACTTAACGAAACTTTCTTCAACGAAGTTATTGATAAATCTACTGTTTTAAAACTGGTTTAAAACGTTATTTGGCATGATTATTTATTTTATAATCAACTGAATTTAATTGAACTTATCCCCTGCGAAGAACGGGTAACCTGCTAGAATATAAATAAATAATGGTTCCAGTCGTACTTTTCCCTCGATTTTATGCCATTGTCTATCTCTTTTTCAAGTATTCCATAACCCTCTTATTTTTCTCCTACTGATACTTGTACTCGTGACAGTCTTTAATTTTCATTATTCCTTCTATTTTTAAATCCGCGAATTCTCCTCAAACATATTTATGCTTTGTCTTCATCATATTTTATACTTAAACATACTAAAAGCAAGATTCTTATGCTTTATTGATGGGATTTATTATTTATGTTTTGCTATAAATAATTGAAATAATAATATTCTTATTGTTATCGCGACGTATTATGTGGATTAACATGTCATTGGCATAATAAAATGAAAATCTCAACCCGTTATTAAAATAATTCATGTGGTTTTTCCGATAGTTAAATCAAGCGTAATATCACATTTTCGTGAGTTAATGGTACGGAAAACTATTTACTAATAAGAGCAAGATAGAATCTTATAAATCTAGAGACATTTTAACTAACTAGGTCATTGCTTCTCAAACTGAATTCTAATGTTCTAAAAAATGAAAATGTTGAAAACTAATATATTTTCGCTATGAATTGTTTAACTATAATACTTGAGTTTAAAATTAAATAAAGTAACCAAATTGGATATTATAAATATTAAAGGGTGGGGTAGGGGGTCCCTCCACAAACTACTTCCGCAGTTCCAAATAAATCTATTAAACCAATCATACAAATTCTTTTTTTCTCTCTCCTGTCGACTCGAAAGAAATATTATCAATTATTAAAAATTTGAAAAATAGTTATAGCACAGATATTTATAATCTAAACACCAGCATCATTAAAGCATCAGCTGACTATATAGTGGATCCATTAGTTAATATTATAAATAGTGCATTTGATAGTGGGATATTTCCTTCAATAATTAAACTGTCTAAAATTGTCCCCATATATAAAAAAGAAGACATCAATAATACTTCGAATTATAGGCATATTGCGTTGACCCCTATTTTTTCAAAAATTTTAGAAATTGCTTTGAAAAATAGACTTGTAAATTTTCTAGAAAAATATAATTTGTTATCAGATCGTCAGTATGGTTTTAGATCTAAGCGGTCAACGACAAAAGCAGCCAATGAACTATTGACTGATGTTGTTAAAGCACTTGAGAATGGTCTTCATGTGTCTGCAACTTTTTGTGACCTCACAAAAGCATTCGATTGTGTCAATCATTATGACTTGTTCTGAAAAACCGAGCGCTATGGACTGCGTGGTATCACCTTAAATTTAATAAAATCCTATCTACTAGATAGAAAACAGGTTGTGTTTTATAATGACCTCATGTCTAACACACTTACCCTTAATATAGGCGTAGGTTAGGGGACGGTAATTGGTCCGTTGTTATTTTTACTGTTTATAAATGACCTTCCAGAAAACGTAAAAGCTAGTACCGTTATGTACGTAGATGATACTAATTTTATTAATAGCGGTGTTGATCATAATAAAGTTAAAGATAATATAACAGCTACTATGGATGAAGCAGTTGTATGGTTTAATGAGAATAAGCTAAAACTTAACGAAGATAAAACTTTTCACTTAGTTTTCAGTCTTAATAGAACATTACACAATGATGATCTGTACCATGTTCAACATACTAAATTTTTAGGATTTGTGTTGGATGCACAATTAAATTGGAAGGAGCATGTCAAATATGTAGCGAACAGAATTAATACTTATAACTTTATGCTCTATAAAATCAAGAGATATGTATCTCTACATATAGCAAAAATAGTGTATTTTGCATACATACAGTCAGTTATTCAATACGGCGTTATTCTGTGGGGCAATTCTACAGATGCTATTAGAATTTTCAGAACGCAGAAAAATGCAATAAGAATAATCAGTGGGGTTGCAAGAAGATCGCATTGTAGACCACTTTTTAAAGAGCTAGGTATATTAAGTTTTCCGAGTATATATATTCTACAACTCTTGTTATTTATAAAAGAAAATGGATATTTGTTAAATAGCGGAAACGACCTCCACAACTATAATACCAGAGCCAAAACAGATTTGCGTCTACCGAAAATTAGATTAACTGTTTCCCAGTCACTTCCGTCTTTTATAGGTGTTTCACTATTTAACAAATTACCTCAACATACTTAATCCCCAAAAATTTTAAAAATCTGTTTTCAAATTTTTAGAAGAAAATGTACTACAGTGTAAACGAATTTATAAATGATGATATAAATAGCTGCAATTTTGTGTAAATTTGTGCAGCTTATTTTGTATATTTCTGTTGACATGGTTTTATGTACATTTTTTGTATTTGTCAAACTTAATAAAGTATATTATACTACATTATACTTCTAGTTCACTTTAATTTATTTATAGTTTAGCTTATCATGATACCCATTATTAGAAAGGTCCAACTTTCAGAAAGATTTTGCTGTTTACCTACAAGTTGGTTTTCAATTCATGATTTTACCTACTAACAATGACTTACAATTTTCGTTATTGTTGTAGGGCCCCATCATTTTACAATCCGTGTATTTTCATTATCGCGGCTTTTTATTTTCCTTTGATTTGGATAGAAAATATTGCCTCCGCTAAAAAAAGTTCTAGGTGGATAAAAAATTTCGGTTTTCTCCATTTTCGAAGTTGCAGTGGTACAATATTGCAAATTACACTTAATTTATAAATGAGATTATATTAAAACAAGTAGTAAAACATGAAAACAATTCATACGGGTAAGGCGAAAAATCCATAGTAAAGTAAATTTTTCGAATCAGTTTGTTGAGCTCAGACGTGGTCGATTGAGGAACCACGAATAAACAATGGTCAACTCGGGGACAGACAACTGAGTGACGGTTAACTAGGCGAAGACGATGGAAACCGGAGAGACAATTGTTACTGACGCTCTAATGGAGCAAATAAGAATGCAACAAAAAGTTTTTTTATTTATTTTCTTTTTTTTTTTTTTATTTATTAAAATTAATATTCATTTCTATTGATCTGCTACCCGTTACATTAAAATATAGACATATTTTTTAAGACAAGTTAAAAGAACGTTCTAAACATAAAAATTGAAAAATCTGGCTTACAATTTAGATTAATTTTATTGTGTAGGATTAGATTTGTGTATATTAGGGAAGCCATGAAAAAATTCTTCCGGTTTTAGACTGATCTTTTCGTTCAATTTATTCGTTAATAAAAATGACGCGATTCTATTTTATAAATCTTATTATTTTTTCTGTACAATTTTATATACAAATATTTTTAAGTCTTTTGCCCAAATGACCATCGCTCAGTTCACCATCACCAACCTGACTATATGACTTTTTCTTCTTCTTGTATACCACCACTTATAGTTCTTAATAGTTTCTGTTCATAACAGTCTAAGTGGTTTTCATCTCTTGTTCTTATTAATCACGCTTCAGAACTGTACAGTAGCACAGGTCTAATTAGTGCTGAGTACAACATGTGGTTAGGCTAAATATATTTTTGAATACCAGTGTAGGCCAAAGACTGAAAAGGCTCGGCTTGCCTGCATTATACGTTTGTTTATATCTACTCTCGTTCTGCTATTGTTCGTTAATATGTGCCAAGATATTTAAAAACCTTAACATTCTTAGTCTTATAAGTGCTGATTTTGATTTTTTTTTTTTTTAGTGTTGAGTGGTGAAAATCGTCAAAAAATCATGAATTCATGATAGTTCCGTAGGACAAGAGAAAGGCTACAAGGCGTGTTTTTCTCCCTGAGAAGTGTTAACAGTAAGTAAATAATTAAGAATTGCCTTTACCAAAAAAAATCTCCATATTTTATCTTGTTTTATACTGAAGTTATTAATCTAAAAATATTATCTATGATACTTTCTTTTGAGAATTACAAAAAAACTAGACGTAATGGAGACAAACTAAAACTTGATATGAAATCAGGATTCGGTATTCTAATTAAATCACCCCTTAAAATCAAAAGCGGCGTATATATATATATTTTTTTTTTTTGCAGCTCCTTGTTTTTAAGCCAATTTGCTCTGCTAATGCTTGCAAATGTAGAAAAACTTTTTTCAAGGTAACAATTGTTTGCACCAATCATCTACATATGCAAGTAAATTGTATCGATCTGGTAAAATGGTACCTATGAAATAATGCCCGACTGTCTTACTACTTTTTCCAAATTTATATTGAAAAGTAAACAGGACATAGCGTTCCTTTGGGGTACTCCATTCTGTGAGTTAAAAGTGTTTGAAACTTGGCTACATTTTTATATCATACTAGCAGTATACCCGCTGCTTCGCTACCGAAAAAGTAGTCGTAGCCGGCTTAGGCTGGACCCATGGCAGAATCGGTTTAAGACTGGCTTGGTGCGAAGGTTTTGGAGGGTTCAAATATATTTATTTGTTTTAATCAACTATTGTATTGATATGTTCTTCTTACACAAATAATGTAAGTAAGGGCTTCTTTATAAACATTGATAGTACAGTCATTTGGTAACAGCACGTATAAGTGTCCCGTTGTGCTAACCTAGGAAAATGCCACAAACAGTTGCCCATGTGAGAATCACTCATCGCCCAAGGCGGCGCTCGTCACGTGAAGCATTTTATCTTGTACCTTATGAAGTTATTTGTTATGATATTTATTATAATTATTCCGTGATTATTCTCGATCTATAAATCGTACCAATATAGGTCAGAGCACTTTTTACCGTTAATAAATGCTCTAGCCACCGAAGAAAATTTATATAGTCTTAGGGGCTACGCAAATGTTCAACAGCAAATTTAATGTTATAATTGTCGTCGAAAAGTGAAAATAAAAAATCTGGGACATATATCCTCGGGAACATTTTTGTAGCAATATTAAACCCTAAGTCCTTCGTATCAGTGGCGGATCAAGCCTTCGCCGGGCCCACGACATTTTTGATTTACGGGCCCTCAACCTAGAGGCGTTCAAAGTGAAGAGCAAAAAAAAGGTCTTCTTCACCTCTCAAATCCAAGTGAAGAGCAAAAAAAAGGTTCTCACCTCCCAAATCCAGGCTCTTGAAAATTACGGGCTCAAGACAAATGTCTTTTTTGTCTCTGCGAAAGTCCGCCACTGCTTCGTATATATATTGAATATGTAATCTTTTATAGTTTCACCGCCAGAGCCGTAGCAATGTTTTCGGCAAAGACAAAAATCCTCACCTCCCACATTCAAGTGAAGAGCAAAAAAAGGTCCTCACTACCCAAATTCAAGTGAAGGAAGAGCGAAAAAAAAAGGTTTTCACCCGCAATGGCACTCCTCATGAGACCCCGCGCCCTTATCAAACCCCGCGATCTTATCAAACCTCGCGCTCCTGGCAAATGCCCCGACGCCACCCCGTTGCTACGGTGCTGTTCACCGCCATAGTAGTTTAATGTGATTAATATAAAATTCTAAATTACATTGTTGTGCACGTGTATGGGTAACCTATATCAGCAAAACTTAAGTCTATATCTCTCATTGGGCCTAAGAGATATTGAGGAATCAGTGAAAAAGCATTTTGCCCCTTTACGGGTGAAATTATTAAAAAAAAAAAAAAACTCGATAAATTTCTGAAGATTTTAAAAAGACTTATATGCCAAAACGGATTGTTATCTCAATAAACATAGGAAATGAGAAGCGTTCTACAATTGACCCCGAATGTAGATTTAAGGGTTGTTTAGGACAAAATCCTGAATTTCGTTCATAAATATTTGTAACCTTTATAAGCAAAAACTAAGTCGATATCTTATTGGTACCGAGATATATTGAGGAATCCTTGAAATCATATTTCACCCCCTTGGGGTCGAATTTCAAAAAATCTCTTGTTTGGGGGTGCTTACACATGGAGAGAATATGCTTTCCGAATTTCATGACTATGTCCAAGGAACGTTTTATAGAATAAAAAATAGCAATTTACTTCTTTCGGGGTGCAATTAAAAAATATGTTAAAATGTTATTTTAAGTTTTTAAGTTAACAGTTTTAATCCAGAAACACTCCTTTAGAATGAGAATTTTGAGATGATATATGGCCTCTGTTCGGCCCTGGTTTTACTCTATTATTATTTGGTTAAAATATGTCAAACTGTTTTTAAACAGGATTCGTCAAAAATAAAAATAAATAAACCATAATAATAAAGTTCATAAATATCGGCAAAAATAAAAAATTATTATATAGATGGTGTCTAGTTCTACATATCTGTCATAGTTTTGCTAAATAACTGAAGATCAGTGCTGTTTACCGACAATATTTGAGCCGAACATTTCCGATGCCGCCCGAAGAGCCACTATCTGAATATAGTCATCCAATCAACTATTGAACGAAAATTCCTTTTCCCTCACTGCATATCTAATAGATATTCCAATGGTCCAATATAATTAAAAACTAAATTATTAATTTCTCGTTTCTGGTGGGACTTTTTTGAGATTTTCGATTTTTCTAGTTATGGTGAAGACATTTCCTACCTATATGCAAAATTTCAACTCGGTAGCATATCTGGAAGTGGGTTAGAATTTCCGGACATAGCCACAAATATTCATTTTTATATATAAAGATAGCCGTGGTTCTTCTTAAGGCGGCGCACAACCTTATAGTTCTTAATAGTTTCTTATACAAAACTAATAATCGGAAATAAAATTAATAACAATCTATATATCAAAATTTGCAGCGAATTTTTATCTATCTAATAGGATATTTTTAATTGTAGAAAAAACTGTTATGTAATTGTAAATAAGCAAATTGCATTATAGACGTCATCTTGTAAACCAATCGATGCATATTTGCGTATGATGCGGCAAATTGTAGCTAAAGCTTCATTCTACAAATATGTTTCTAGCTATTTTGCTCTATTGTGATAACTACTTATAGTTGTTGTACTTGGTATTCTATTTTTTCCGCCATCTTGAATCTGCCGCGGTTTTCAAAATAGGTGATACGGGTAAAAATGATTTATTTTTTGTGAAGAATACGTGTACCAAGTGGCATTCTATTATCATCAAGTATAATATTTTTCGACGAAGACTCTAAACTATAAGTAATCCAGTCGAAAAAAATGTTGACGTATTATTTGAACATTTCTACACAAAACTATATAAATATAAAAGTTATTCGAAACCCACAAATTGATTTAAAAAAATACAGAACAATATCGGTAATGTCTATTTTTAAGTTATTGAGCCATAATATTTTTACAATAAATGTTTCTACAATTGAAAATATCTTATTAGATAGATAAAAATTCGGTGCTAAATTTGTTGTATAGATTGATACTAAGTTTATATCAGATTGTTAGTTTTGTATAAGAAACTAGTAAGCTCTGGAGCTTGTACGCAGCCTTAAGCGGAGTGCCGTAGAGGATTCGCAAATGGTTGTCACGAACTTCCTAGAATTAATACAGATATAATGTTTTCGTAAGACTAATGGTGAATAAAACAATATACTTAAAAAAAAGATATATAATGCGGGGAAAAGATGATAGGGTTCCCTGAAATTTTAATATTTTATATAAGGGTGCCGTAACCTTAAACAGATTGAGAACCACTACCATACAGTTTACATAATGCATACCTATTTGAGATTCTTTTTTCTTTTTTTAAATTTTTTCAACGTAACGGAAAATTAAATATTATAAAATGTTTTATTTGAACTTCTTTTAATTTGTTATTTTAATTAAGGTAATTCGTCGACTAATGTATAGTCTATTAGTCTTAATTATATTTTACACCTTTGTATGCATTCAGAATGTAGGTAACATGGCAAATAAACAAGGAGAAATTTAACTCATCCCTCACTCAAATAAAACATAAATTAATAATAAACATCCATATATCCGTCGTCTAGACAGGAATACCACAACAGTGCAAACCCACTCTAAGTAAATAACCCCATAACCCTGATGTACGCCCATGATAGGGGCTAATCAGAACCACTCTGCACCAGAGCCGCTCTCGATCTATGTATACATCATATTTTAGCCTCCTATGTTCTCTCTCCTATTTTCACACCTCTGGAAATTATTTCCGTTCGTTTTGATTACACGGTCCGTAATCAAATATGCGACAGGTAACACGTGTATACCACGATAATTCAAAGTCATTTTTCTACCGTTACAATGGAAACAACCAAGTACTCTGTTCTCCTGGTATGTCACTTTACCCCAGTGTATTGCTGACGCGACATTTCTACAGAACCGTAATCAGGACGGTTTCAATTTAAAGATAATATTTTGTTCATTTAAAGCTATTTGCGAGAAACTTTGTTAATGTTTGTTAGTAAAAAAAATTAATAAAATGTTAGTGTAGGGCCCGCAGTTTCTAAACTGCAGCGCACTGAGGCAGAGCTCGAAACATAAAAAAAAGGGGTTTCAAAGCACGAAGGACCATCTGACCATAGGCGTCAAAAAACCTATAACTTAATTGTATGGGTTCAAAAAAAAACTCTGACATCTGGGATGGCAGGGAAGCGGTAGTTTCACCCGATATCGGCTCTAATAACGGGACTTGTACAGAGTGGTACTGTTAGCCTGGAACACTATGGGGAATATATGCTGGTGAAATGTAGTTCGGATAGGAGACAATACTTATTCAATAACTACCAACATCTATGATCAAAACCCATATAATTAATTGTTATCCAAATTATACATGTGCGGTTGTAAAGCGCACATGTGCTCATACATAACATAACCTAACTTAATGTATTGTAACAACTTACGAGTAAAAGCTAATACTTATCAGTAAAGTCCACACACGTGGAATTCTCTCTCTCAGTCCACAGCCTTTTTGACAAAATATATTCACAAAAAAAAGAACCACTCAGTAGCGTGAAAAATATATATATTCATAGATGATATTCATTGGTTGTCTATGGATATTCAATTGGCAATACTGGGATCTCGGCACATCCGTACGTCGCATTCCACGGACTGCCCCCTCCTCCTGCTAGAGAGAACCATTCAAAATATTGCGCGGGGGCGCAACAGTTAGTAAACTGTCTTCATTAAATTGAATCTTTTAATTATTTGGGAGACACTAACTAACAACGATAGTAAAAATCAAAAGATTTTAGCAAGACTAGAGAAAGGTGCAATTTTCTTCTGGTTTTTTTTTTTTTTTACAATACTTAAAGCCAGAAATATTTCAATATTTAAAAGTGAATATTTATATGACCGTTATGAGTCCGACGTTATTATATGCGAGTGAACTATGGTTAATGAATAAGTTCAATAAAACAAAATGTGTTTATGTATTTAAAGAAATGCAAAGAATTACATGAGTAAAGAATAAATGGATAAATAAAATAAACTAGTAATTTGAGAATGACAAATTTTAAGAATTATTTTTGGTGGATATGAAGAAGTGGTAATCCTTTCCGGTGAGATGAGTTTAGTAGAAACGGCGAAACAATAGACTAAGGTGGATCTAGAAAGGGGCATCTAGTCAGACTACCGATTGACAGAGTGAGCAAAAAAATGATCTAATATAATTAAAAGAAAGGTGTTTGTAAGCAGGGAAAAAATATTTAAAAATGTTAAAAGTAATAAACTAGGAAGAATAAGCAACAGACAGGCAAAAACGGATAAAAATCATCAACCAAGTCAGGGGCTTTAATGATGTGTAATGCTGTTACATTATTATCCACTATAGTAAGAAAATTGGTATGGCTGAAGACTACCCTGATGCTGAGAGGCTGGATAGCCTTGGAATATTGGAACAGAATAATTAAAAATCTTCGAGAAAGAATGTGTTTTATACAAGTGAAGTTAAATTAGTTACTCAACGGTTCATTGAATGTCTATTCTGGGATTTCATGGTGATATACACTCTTAACATTGAATAAGTTGTGGTATAAGTGCAGTGACTAGTAGTACTAATTATTTAAGTTATATTGTTGTAAATAATTAGTGTTAGTTCAATATTGAGATATCAATAAAAATAAATAAAATGTTAACGTGTAACATATTATAAGTAATAATAAAAATTATATATGCCACGCCGACATGTCGCGTTCTTCATAATTGTTATTTCAATGAAATCATAAACCTCTCTATGGGGGTCTGTCAAGATTGGGTATTATCACCCATCTTTTTTAACGTAGCCATGAGCACTATTATGGAAACTCTTACTAAAGATAAACATACATTAACTATAGCATGTGTAGTGTGTTGGAAGATCTAGACTATGCCGACATCTGTCTGCTGTCACATACACAAAATGACATGCAGCAAAAGATTTCTCGGCTGACAACTGTTACTTGTACAGCTCTTAAAATCAACATCCTGAAATCTAAATGCATGAGACTGAATTGCTCTAACAATACGCCGCTACTTTTGAAAAGTGAAATAATCTAGGACGTGACAGATTTCTGTTATTTAGGTATGCTTTTCTACAGTTGAAGGAACCAAAAAAATTTAAAAATCCCACCGGTCTTTAGAGATATCTAAACAGACCAACGCAAACTAAAAAATCATTCTACTATGTTTGCGAAAATTGGTACGTGTCAGCTGTTTTAGTAATAATGCTTCAGGTCTTTGTTAACAAGAACTTTCGATACATTCATAATTTCTGGTATTCTGCCAGAAATGATAACAAATCAAGATCTCTGGGACTGAACCGGACAAGAACCACTCCATATTCAATTTTTCCGTAGAAAATGAAAGTAGATTGGACATATCTTAAGACGACTAAGCACTAATATCGCTAGGATGGCTTTTGAATGGAACACACCAGGATCTCAGCATCAAAGCCTTCATCTTAACACATAGTGGTGCTTAACACTCAGGGAAACAGAAACATCTGGCTTGACCTGGAAGCCAGCCAAAAAACTAACCAAACCCAATGGAGAAATTTTGTAGACATCCTTTACGGGGTATAATCATTCAGTAGTCTCATCAAGTCGGTTTGGAATATTAGGTATAATTATACATCAGATTGCATGGTATCAAGGGAATGGCTTAAAATTGGCTATCGTTAGCCCTAGACAAGCTTTGGAATAGTAATGGATAAACCCAAGTTCATCAGTGACAGAAAATTTTTGTATATGATGCCACTTTAGCTTTTGCCAAAACCAACATTTCCCGAATTTGCGGTGCTTTCTTCCAAGTCGGTGCTAGCATCCGATCGTCATCTATCTATTGTCTTACTGTAATAGATTTTTGTTATAATTATTATTATACCTAAAGCTTCATTCTTCAATTAGTTTGTCTTTTTTTTTCTAATCTACTATAAAATCTACTTATAAATATTGTTATTAAGGTTTTATTTATTCCGCTAACTTAAAACTGTCGCGGTTTACAAATATATGCTGCAGGTAAAAATTATTTAATTTTCGTAAGGAATACGTTGGCATTTCATTATCATTAAGCATATAATTTTTCTACCAAATCTGCGGTCTATAAACTATCGTGTCGAAAAAATTGCGACGTATAATTTGAACAGTTTTACATAAAACTATATAATATAAAATTTATTTGAAACAAAAATAAATTAAGAAATTACAAAAATTGTTGTCTGTTATTAAATTATTAAGCGGTAACAGTTTAACAATATTTATTTCTACAATTAAAAATATCCTATTAGATAAAAATCCGTTACAATTTTTGATTGTTAGTTTTATATAAGAAACTTATAATCTGTGGAGGTTAAACGTACCGTAAGTATATCTTTGAACATATATAGCGCTTTTATCAGCCAGTGGAGTGAGTGCATTTTTACAAGCATCACAGTAGTCATGAATAGTAGCCTTAACTCTGTAACCTTTGATCTGATGAATCGTAGAATGATCCCCCTGAGTGGTGAGCTGTTGTCGCCTGGAGTGACGGCGACATACGGCGTAACTAATGCTCGACAAATAATAACTGATGGTGTTTGATGTCACTGTAAACGGTTATGTTGTACTAATAATTGCGAATGGTATTAGTGAAATAGGTGTTAAATACATGTTTGTGATATTGCAATACGGATAATTAACGTATGTGATATACAGAAATATTATCCAGATTATTATATTGTTGGATTTAAATATGGCTCCGTTTTACAGCATGTCATTCAACACGACTCATTTCTCTGACTGAAATTATGAAGTATTCATTCAGGAGATTACATGTGTCGTATATTCGTATATAGAGTATCGTATATAGAGCATCAGAATACTGGAAATTACTAACAGAGATTTTGATTCATCCAAGTGTCTTGAAGAGTAATAATTTTATAAATTTACAACATTTGAAACGCGTTGTTTTTTACGAGTCATACCGGAATGATTGTAACTGAAATTTTTTTAAACCGATTTTAACCTAATTACTATTTTCATGTTTCAGATGTTTGATCGATTCATTTATTGATCGATATAGAGCTGCTATAAAAATTCCAGATTTTCTCCTTGAACCTTTTGCAATCAAGTCGTGTGAGAACTATCATAGTGAACACATCAATCCAAGCGAGTTTAGTGAATGACCTTGTGCTGATGCAGGCAATAACTAAGTTAATGCTTGCATCAAACCGAGTTAAAATTTGTGAAAGAATATTTGTGATATACTTTAATTCATGTGCACTTAACATTTGCCAAGTTAGTTTAGAATATGTCAAAAATAGTAAGGGTGGATCCCCAATCCATCCGCTCTACATCTACTGCTAACCCAAAGAGCCAAGAATCCAATACATCGAAAAAAAGAACTGCGGATGAGGACTTGAGGATCAACACCAAAAAGACTAACGTACGGTATCAATATAATATCCCAGTTAATAACTCTTACGACAGCCTTAGCGATGAAGAGGAAAATAGCACCGAGGATGTAAATAACGGCAACCATCAGATTAAGAGAATAAGAATACCCCCCATTGTTATGTACAGCTACTTCAAAGATCATGCAAGTTCAATCACCAGCCTTCAGAAGCATCTAAATGAAGAACTGGACTTAAAATACAAAGGTAAAAGAATAATAATCTTAACTATAAATTTACTAGATTACAATTATATTAGGAAAGAATTAAATGAAGCGAAGATAGAATATACTACCAATTAAAGCTGATTTGACAGAAAAGCATCTACCAGTAATAAATGTGACACAAATCACCAAGAAAGAGAACAATAAAATAGTTCATGCCTATCCCCTTTTCATGGTTAAATTTGAAAAAGGGACAGATTTCAAGACCATAATACATCACAGAAGAATATGCTATTGTATCATTCAGTGGGAAAAGATGAAACGAAGCGGTGTAACATAATGCTACAGGTGTCAATCTTTCGGGCACGTTGCACAAAATTGTACAAAAATACAACGATGTGTTATCTGCGGGGAACAGTACTCGACGGAAAGCTGTAAAAATAAGGAAAAATCTCCAAAATGCGCTAACTGCGGAGGAAACCATACAGCTAGCTACAGACAATGCCCGAAGAGGCCAGTAACGAACTACAGACGTCCAGGCAGACCCACAAACCCAACAAGACCTTCCAGCAACCCCACACAAACCATACCTTCACTAAGTTCATTCCCACCTTTAAGACAAATGTCAAACTCTAGACAAGAACCTGAAAACATAAACGTGCCAATATGGCCAAACCGTCCTGTTAACCAGGTAAACAATATTACTGACAACTCTAGCACTGGACTAGTTGACATTGTCAATTTGATCAAAACAGTCATGCAAAATTTTGATTCAACAAGCATCGCTAGAAACATAAAAACCCTTATGTCTAGAATGAACGCAGCTCCAGATGGAGTTAGCAAAATGATGATACTGATCGATTTCGCGGTCTCCATGTTTGGGTAAAATGTATTGTAACAAAAAATACATTAAAGTTATGAACTGGAACGCTCGTTCTGTTAACAACAAATATTTAAAGCTCCAATACGAATTACTTTCAAGTAAGATAGACGTCGCAACTGTCACTGAGACCCATCTAGATCCAAACTGTAGACTAAAAATTAAGGGATACTCAGTGTATAGTAAAGACAGAGATAGAGACGGTGGTGGTGCCGCATTACTCATTAAAGAAGGCATAAGACATGAAGAACACCCACTGAGAAACATCAGACAGGAAATAGATGCTATTTGTGTAAAAGTGTTCACTAATGCAGGCCCAATTCACGTTGTATCTCTATACATTCCACCAGGAACTCCTATTACCACCAACGACATAACTGACATGCTAACCATAAGCAACAAAACTATAATTATTGGAGACCTTAACTGCAAACATGTGTCATGGAATTGTCACAGAAACAACAGAAATGGAAACTTGTTACATAATCTAACGCAACATAATCCCAGCATAAAGATCATTGCTTCAGAAGAACCCACGTACTACCCATCAAATGGACGAGGACGACCTAGTGTATTGGACATTGCAGTTACAACAAGAAATCTTAATATATCATGCCCCATTACAAAAACAATTCTAAGTTCAGACCATAACCCCGTATTCATGGAAATTGGAAATCTACCTCAACAAAACTCCAACCTACTTGTATATCAGTATAGCAAAGCAAACTGGGATGAATGTAGAACAGAAGTTGAAGACAACATACGTCACAGTGCTCCTATTAAAACTACCGGAGATATCAACTCAATGTTGGAAACACTAACATTCGCCATACTTACATCAGCAAGTAATAATATTCCAAAATGTGAAATAAATCCCAACCACTTAAAATTATCGAATAGTAATATCTTGCTAATTAGATTAAAAAATTTTTTTAGAAAGAAATATCAGAAAACCCGAAATAACTTGTTCAGGAGAATATACAATCAATTAAAAAATATTGTTAAAACAGAAATTACCAAAACTCGAAACGACAACTGGAACAAATTTCTTTCAGCCTTGAAACCACAAAACGGGAACTTATGGAAAATCAGCAAAACCCTACTGAAGAAAACCACACCTATTCCACCACTACAAACCAACGGTGCACACCGTTTTTCAAACTCAGACAAGGCCAATGTTCTTGCTGACCAATATGAAAATGTACACAGGCAGAACGTGGACCTAGGAAGCATTACTTTTACAAAACAAGTCTGCGATGAAGTCAAGAAATTCCTCAAGAGCAAACCTGTTGAAACACAAGAAGTAGATATTACAACCCCCGATGAAATCAAAACCATAATATATAAACTCAGGAACAGAAAAGCACCAGGATATGATAGCATAACAATTCGACTACTTAAGCAACTTCCTATTAAAGCCATAATTCTACTGACTCGCATAATAAATCAAACCATGACCCTATCCTATTTCCCTTCAAACTGGAAACATTCCAAAATAATATCAATTAAAAAGCCAAATAAACCTTCAGACCTTCCTTCCAGCTACAGACCTATCAGTTTGCTAAGTACGATGAGTAAAATTGCTGAGAAAATCTACTTAAAAAGAATTAACGAACATCTAAATATTAACAATATAATAATCCCAGAACAGTTTGGTTTTCGACAAGGACACTCAACGACAGCTCAATTAGCAAGGTTAGTAGATAATATTACTTATGGATACAACCTAAACAAACACACGGGAATGGTGACTTTGGACATAGAGAAAGCGTTTGATACTGTATGGCACAAGGCACTTATTTATAAACTTATAAAATTAGAATTTCCACCTTATTTAGTTCACTTACTAAATTCTTACATACAGGATCGAAGCTTTCAAACTACAGTTGGCGACTCAAACTCAACTGTAAGAAAAATAACAGCAGGTGTCCTCCAAGGATCTATACTAGGGCCTATATTATTCTGCGTATATATTAACGACTTCCCAAGACTGCAGAATGTCCAGTACTCTTTGTTTGCCGACGATACAGCGATATTTACCCAATCATGGAGAACAGATACTATTACGAATCGACTGCAACTGGCCGTAGAAAAAATTATAAAATTCATGAAGAGATGGAAAATAAAAATCAACGAAACCAAAACTGAAGCAATATTATTCACTAAAAGACGACCTATCCTAAAAAATAATATTAAAGTAAATGGAGCAATCATAGAATGGTTTGCCATAGTTAAATACCTAGGGCTCCACATGGATCAAAAACTAAATTTCACTCATCACTGCAACCAAATATGCCATAAAGCTACAGCAACCATAACCTCACTTTTTCCTTTATTAAACAGAAATTCAAGATTATCCCTTCAGAACAAAATTTTACTATATAAATCAATTATCAGACCATCCTTGACTTACGCCTGTCCAGTCTGGAGCTACGTAGCAAACACAAGCTACAAAAAACTACAAGTTAAACAAAACAAATCTCTCAGACTTGCTGGAAATTATCCGAGATACAGAAGAATAACAGAAATTCATGAAGAACTCAAAATAGAATACATCAAAGACGTAATCTACAGAATCACTGTTAACTTCTTTTCAAAATGTCTTGTAAACAATAGCCCCCTGATACAGGAAATAGGAAATTATGAAAGAAGTGAACTACCATTCAAAAGGTATAAGCATAAAGTCACCAAACACATATTACTTTAGCTGTCCTATTATCATTTATATAAATTATAAACTTATTTATATTGTTATATTCTAATGTTCTTAATTAACTTACTTCTGTAATTTATAAATCATATTGTTCTTATGCTATATAGGTTTTCTACTGTTTTTCCTATGTTTTGTTAACACTATGTTAGTAGTACTAGTTTGTAATCAATGTTAAAACATATATACATTAGGTAGTTTAAGTTCATGGAATTGTATTTCGATACTTAAACCACAATCTTGTTAACTAGTTGTAATGCTATTTTATTTAATAAACGATTTTAATAAAAAAAAAAAGTCGCAGAGATCTCTTTAGGTCTTAGGTCATCAGACTAGTTAGTGGGTCTTTTTAGGCTAAGTTATCAGCCCATGGTTTCCATTCGAAAATTCGTTTGGATTATATGATGTTCTACCTAGATGTCCTACCCATCTCAATTTCATGGAAACTACCTTTATAACGATGTCGGTATGTTTCGTTTGTTGAAGAATTTTGGCTCTTAGTATTTATATAGAATATTATTAAATAACGAATTTAGCTCTTATATGATCGACGGCTCTTTCCATTACTTATTGTGTTATTTTCAGATTTCTTCAAAATCTTGATCAGTGCCAAGTTTTCCTCCCCGTAGTTTAAGGCGGCCATAACATATAATTCGAAAGTTTTCTATTCAGACACATTGGGTTATCATTTTTATTATGTTTTGAAGTCTACGAAATCCTTATGATACTTTCCTGAAAAATTCAAAAGAAGTAAAATACCGCCAATCGATTCTTTGGATAGATTTTGAACATCAAAATTGTTTGTTCATCAAAGTTGCTTACACATCGCATTTTTTGAGAAAAAAAAGGATGGGAGGATGGTTGATACATCCTGTATGCAAAAAATTGCAACTTACTTAGATATCAATAGATAATCTATGCAAGTTAAAATATAATTTTTGCGACGAAACTAATTATATATTATGCATACTTTATTCTACGTAGAATTATTTTCTGCGTTTTATTATTTATTCATTAGTACTAAAATATAAACTATACATTATTATGTAACCGCTGAAATTTATCCAAATATGTAATTTTCAATAATCATGTTAGAAACTAGTGGTAATTTTATGAATTCAGCAAAAAAAATTAACAAAACAATAAGAATAATAGATACATATTAGAACAAATGTATACGGAGTTGCATTAAATATAATCTACTAATGGCTGTTGGACATATAAGTTAAAAACACGGTGAGCCAAAAGTATGTTCATTAAAAACATATCATAATTACAAACAAATTTAAAACTGCCCCTCTTCTAATAATTGAAGCAAGTTGGAGACAATTTTATGGCTTGCTGGAACTTTGAATGCAAAATTAATGATTAAACATGATTCAAATTGTTTAGACGCGACACTTAAACTATGGTTCGCGAATGATTATTATAAAATTCATAACTAAAGATAAAATTCTATTGGGACTTGATTGCTGTTCCATGAGTATGTTTACTAACAATCAAATATTTCGATTTTTTCATTATCGATGTTGAGTCCTAATTTTTGAGCTTTGACATCAAGTTAATAGATATAATACGTTATGATATATCCTGAAGATTATATGGTCTTGTGCTCCTGATACCGATATTCTAAAAAATCATGCATGTTCAGCATTGAGGCCATTCTAATCCAGAAACATCTTTTATTTACAGGACATGTAATTCGAATGCCAGACATTGCCTAAGAAGGTACTGTAATATACACGAAATATCACACGGCAGTAGAAATCCTGGAGCATCCCCGTATAGGAGGCATAAAGATATGGCCAAGAGGTCACTCAAAACATGTCACCTCCTACATTCATTTTAGGAGAAGATATCTACTGATCGCACCAGGTGGAAGAACTCGCTGTCTTGTGCAGTAAACCAATTTGAACAGTAGAGAATAACACTAGCTGAGTTTACTCGTGCTAAACTGAAATAGGTACTTAACTAGGGGCCTCAGCCCGGCTACGCCGGTCTTCTCCCCTACGTTGTTAAAACTCGTCGCTTCGCGACTCGTTTTAATATAATTTTGTCGCACTTGTTGATTATAAAACTCGTCGCTCATCTTTTTTTAACACTATTTTATGGAAATTCCCCCTGTCTTAAGTTTTATCGTTAATTCACCTTAAATACTTAATTAGTTTTCTTCTATCAAGAAATACGTTCAAAATGTGAAATCTCTTCCCATTTTAAAATGACAGCTGTCACCTTCTGAAATCTTGTAAGCATATTTCCAATAATGGCCCTGATTCTTTGAAAAATGTTTTCTGATGCCTCAAAATATTATCTCGCACGTCAAATAAGCTATCTTGAACCATTATCACCACTTAACACTTTGATTAACCCTGAAATTTTTAATATCTATAAATCTTTTTTTAACACTATTTTATGGAAATTCGCCCTGCAAATATCTTAAACTTTATCGTTAATTCACCTTAAATCCTTAATTAGTATTCTTCTGTCAAGAAACACGTTCAAAATGTGAAATCTCCTCCCATTTTAAAATACAAAAAATTTGACAGCTGTCACCTTCTGAAATCTTGTAAGCATATTTCCAATAATGGCCCAGATTCTTTGAAAAATGTTTTCTGATGTCTCAAAATATTATCTCGCACGTCAAATAAGCTATCTTGAACCATTATCACCACTTAACACTTTGATTAACCCTGAAATTTTTAATATCTATAAATCTTTTTTAACACTATTTTATGGAAATTCGCCCTGCAAATGTCTTAAACTTTATCGTTAATTCACCTTAAATCCTTAATTAGTATTCTTCTGTCAAGAAAAACGTTCAAAATGTGAAATCTCCTCCCATTTTAAAATGCAAAAAAATTGACAGCTGTCTCCTTTTGAGCATATTTTTACCTCAAATTGCTCAAATAATGTCCCAGATTCTTTGAAAAATGTCTTCTGATACCTCAAAATATTATCTCGCACGTCCAAAAAGCTATCCTGAACCATTATTACCATTTAACACTTTGATTCTCGCCGTAAATATTCTGGACCAGCTGTCTTGTATTAAGAATATTTTTGAATTATCGTCTGATAAAACCTGTCCGTGCCGATCAATGGTGACTTTGATTCGACACGGTTTCGAGGAAAAAATGCATGATATTTATCAATAAAAATTAGTCAGTACCCCCTGTCGAAATATAATTAAGTCTAAGCACTAAAAAAATAACACCCGGATAAGACGGCGGTTCATTTTACTATCTCCGCGTTGCCGGAAAAATGAAGATACACCAGAAGTTGAATAGAACATACATACCAACACTTGTACAATATAATAGTAGACAATATGTCTGTGTCATCTTAAGAGTTTATGTTGTGTGTGTGGAAACATTTTTTTATGTCACGTATTGGACTCTACGGGCATGAAAAGACATTTTAAGAAGAACTGTACAGAATTGTAAAGCACCCATTTTTGTTCGACGGGCTTGGATATATATACTACGTTTACAACCTTATTTGTAATAATTCACAAGTCATCTGCATACTCTAAAGGCTTGCAAAACTCATTGTGCTGTAGACAAGGGTTGGTTGGTGGATAATTTTTTTAGAACCACCCCAGCATGACGATAAACATCAGGTATGCGGTGGTTTCTTCTTTTTTGCTTCCGTTATTAATTTCAAAAAGCTGTGGCAACACGTTTCCTATTTGAACGCTATTTGTGAATCTTGATTTTTATTTTTATTTTCCGCATTTTTTAGTATCACCTTCAGTAATAATGAGTCCTTCATTCATCCGACATGAGAATGTAATTTTCTTTGCATGCTTTACTCTATCATACAATAAAGTTATGCCACGCTTATTTCTAACATTGATGTTTATTCAAGATTTGCGTACCATATTCCTTCGTTCCGACATTTTTAAAAGATATATCTTTTTCAAATATCATCCCTTATTTTTATCACATTTCTCGTAATAGGCCTTAAATATAGGTCTTATTGGTTCAGGATCCAGTCTGAAACAAAGAAAACTGTATGATAATTTTTATTTAAAATGGTTTTTGCAATTTTTGTCACACATTAAAACAGTTGTTTTGGTAAGAACCTTCAATTCTTAAACTTTATTATAACTGCCATTACATAAAATGAATTATATAAAAGAAGAATAACAACGATTCAATTGAATTTTTTGCCAATCGCTTTCAAATTATCTGAGCTTTTTCACTAATTATTCGCCACAGTTTTAATTTGAAAACGATTTTCTTTTTTACATGGCTCTGGAAATGACACATATAATTTAAATTCCATGAATATGAACTTTATAAATAATGAGGATAGTTAAATTCAATCTTTTTAAATTGTAAATCTTACAGACAAAACTTGTTTCTCTCGTTCTGCGTATTACTGAAATTAACGAACTTACTAATCTTACTATTCAGCTTACTAATCAATTTTTCGGAAACATTCAATAATTCAGAATCTAAATGGTGTAATATTTGTCAATCTTTTGGGACGTTATTATATTAGTTAGTGCAGACCTCGATAGTGACTCTTTTTGAAGTACATCATGTCTCGGTTTGGAATCCCGGCGATAGCATGGTTATTTAACATCAGTAATGAAAAAACCAAGTACCTTATTTTCAATAGACAGTCATAAAAATATACCAGCTTACAAGTAAAATTAAAAACTTTTGAGAATACGTGTGCCTTCAAATATTTGGATATTAAATCTAGGGTTGTACTTTAGACCATAGGTTAGCTAGAGTATATTAGCTCCGCGATTCATGGGTAAATAAAGTTATACATTGAAATTATGGAGCGCGACTAGCCATTTTAAGATTTCTCGATTTTGTTTTAACCATAATTTGTCTTTTCTAGTGTCTAAGTATAACGTATAATTTGTATGTAAATATTCAGAAAAATATATATGTAAATACAAATCAAATAACATATTTTTTCGATTTACGTAACACTCCCGGTTGCACATCTTGAACCTCGGAACCCTAGGTATATTTGATGCAACCAATGATCACAAACGATTTGTTAATTCTTACTTCGCATCATGGTTTTTCTTCACAAAAAGATTAAAATAAATCTATCATACTATAGTATTTTCATAATTATGTATTGATCGTTCGAAAAATTAAATAGTGAAGCCGAAGAGATATGACTCCAAATCAACATAAATAAGACCAGAGAAATGACAAATTTAATGCTGAGAGGTTATTTGTCAATCGCGGGTAGACTCATTAATGAAGTGCCTCATTACAAGTATCTGGGACTCGAAATCGCTATGAACTGGAACAACCCAACAATCGATGTTAATAGAATAGGCAGCCTTTGGAAATCTAAGGCATATTTTAAGAGATGATTTCCCCATCTGCCTCAAGAGAAAGATATTTGATCAATTTGTCTAACTAGTCTTCACCTATGTTGCTGAGACTCTCGCCCTCACGCGAAAATATGCGGAAAAACTACTAGTTGCTTAAAGATCCATGGAGAGAGCTATAATTGGCGTTACACCTTCGGATCGAAAAATAAATTTGTGGATCAAAGAGCAAACCAAAATAATTGAAAAAATATCACGTCTTAAGTGGCAGTGGCAGACCACGATAAAAACGACTACGTTGTGGAGGGATGATATCAAGAGACTGGTCGGTAATTGGCTGCAGGGGGGCCAGAATAGGAGTGGAGTTGCAAATACGCAAATATAATAAAGTACAAAATAAAAGTACAATGTATTATGATCAATTATAAAAATTAATTTTCAAGAGTGATTCTAAAGTACTTCCACAAGAAACTTTGCCCCAATATTAAGACATAAGAACCACATGAGAATAGATTTGATTTACGTTTCCAATAAGTCTGAAAACGTTTCAAAGTTGTAAAAGAATAGCACGTCATCTTCGCTCAGTTAAGAGGTCTATAAAGTTAAAACAATCAAAGTGCAGAGGTGTCATAACCCCTAGTATTCAATCAGCTAAGTGCATCGCTAGGTGGTACTTGCGGTATTCGCTCGCTTATGTTTGTCTCCAATCGGATATGCTTATGCGCCGACACGTATCACAATCCGCTCTTGCCTACAAGGTACAAGCGAAATCAAAGGGTATAGCTCACAGTGACGGTACATCAGGGAATTCTCAGTCGTGTTGGATTGAATAAAATATTGAAATAATACAATAAAAAATTGTTCAAAAATTGAACGTGTACTGTGCGTTCTATTGAAAGTGAATAGAAACAGTAAAAACTTACTACTACTAAGAAATAAGACAGAATCAAAGAGATAAATCAAAGGGAGTTAAAGCACATCGGGGATTACTAGCTGTGGTTTACGGAATTAAATATTGAAATAGTACAGTAAAAAAATATTAAAAAATTTAAAGAGTCACTCCCAAATACAGTCCATTTGGGTTTGACAAAATGATGGATCAGCCTGAATGGTTTCTCAAAATAGAACGTCAATGTATATCTATGTGAATGAAAATAATCGCAAAAATTTACTGCCATATTTTTAGAATTTTGGAAGTATTATCAAGAAACCCTTAAACGGTCACGCATGTATTTGACTGTCGGTCAGTCTGTATGGTAGCAATTGTGACGAAACAACTGGAACTGGAAAATTGAAATTTGGTAAACGTACACAATGCTCTTCGATCCACACATAAAAAAACTACGGAGACTCATTTGATGCATTTAACGTAAAGTAAAATATATATTTTTTAATTTTAATGGGTTGTCAAATTAAAGCTCTTAGCACTACGTATACCTCCCAGAAATTAAAAGTTTCTTATACAAAATTAGTAGCAATCTATGTATCGAATCATCAAATTTGCATCTAATTTTTATCTAATTTTTAATTGTACAAAAAATTGTTTTATAAGTGTTATCGCTCTATAAATTGATATTCTAATAGATATCAGAAAACAATGCCTTATAATTATTTAAATATATTTGTGGGTTGCAAATAACTTTTATATTTATATTTTTGTGTAGAAATGTTCAAATAATACGTCAAAATTTTTTCGACATGATTGCTGACAGTTTATAACTTTTGTCGAAAAATATTATACATGATGATAATAGAATGTTACTTGGTACAAGCGTTTTTTACGAAAATGAAACCATTTTATCTCTACTATCTATATTGCGAACCACAGTAAATTTAAGATGGCGGCAAAAGTAAACTACCAAGTACAATAAGTATAAGTAGTTTTTACAATAAAACAAAATAGCTACAAATATATCTAAATGAAGTTTAAGCCTCAATTTTCCGCATCGCAAGCAAATAAGTGTCGATTGGTTTACAAGATGGCGTCTATAATATAATTTGTTTATTTACAGTTACATAAAAATGTTGTTTGAAATTAAAAATATTCTATTCAGATAAAATTCATATTACAGATTTTACTCATTTACAGATTACAGATTACGTTATGAGAATTGTAATGTTTTGCGCCACCATAATGCGTGGATAAACGAGCAAAATCCAAAAATGTGTGAAAAATATTTTGTATCCTAATCTATTTCCCAGAGAGGTTGGTTTAAATATTTGAAAAATTATGATTAATGCTCATTGATGTAAACCAGAATAGTTCAACAGGAATTTTTGATTATGATTTCGAATGATATCGAAGTTTTTGCATTTTAGAAAGAAAAAAATAAATAAATTACATGCAGACTATTAGATGAAAACTTTTAGTAAGAAGGTTACCAGATAATAAATGATTTTTAAAATTTTGTTTTATTTTTATATGAGCACAGAAAAAAAAAAATAAATAAAATGGAATAGACATTTATCTTGCGAATTACCTATTGGCCGTCTTCACTTACTAAATAGTCCTAAATGAGTCAAAAATCATACTTCACATATATTTTTTTGCCTTAACTGAATTGATTTCTATGTTTTTTTTTCTTACTAATTCTTTCTGCCGCATATTAAAATTTTAGGTAGATCATTGCTTTTGAACGGAAGGATAAAAAGACCGTTGCCGGCCTGTGGTGTCTAATTTAACCGGTCCCCGAAAACAATAATTCATATCAAGTAGAGCCTGATAATCTATACTAATATATAAATTAGCTTATTTATGTGTATGATGTACTTACGTATGTTACCTTAAGACTAAACAATGGCTTCGCTGATTTAAAAAAAAAAAGGAATCACCATAGTACCGTATGTAACATAGGCCTACTTTAATAATAAATCCATCAGGGTCCCTGAATTTTTTTAAATAATTAAATTAAAACAAAAACCTTAAATTACATAAATGTAAAGAACTCTGTACCTAATAATTCTACGAAAGTCTGGTTTGTACCAAAGAGTTTAGAATATCTTTCTGCAGGTTGAAGTCTCCTTTCTGTGTTTGAAAAATTCATATTTTTTTTAAACAAACTGAAAGAACACTCTTGCAGTCTCGACTCATAAACTGTCTACAAAACTTCTACAATCAACCGTCAATTCACGCGGGAATAAAGCGATAGAAAGTTATGAAAGGAGCGACAGACACTGGCCATGCCAGCTAGTCAAATTATAAATTCTTATAAGTTAACTTGGTTTAATACCGATCAGCTAAAATTCTACGAAGAAGGGGGAGAGGCGAATTCAAGATGTGTCCTAGTGTCAAACAATATTATTAAATATATTTTTTTATGTATAGGTATAATATTTGCACTGGTTTAATGTTCATATGTAAATGGTACGCGATAAGTTTTGGTTCGAAAAGCATTTTTCTAGGTGACTTTCACTACTGGCTAATAATATTAAATCAGCGGCATACACCAATTCGGACAAAACTGACATAAAGATATAAATAACAGTAATTCTAAGAATAATAATACAGAAACATATCGAGAACTGCCCGTGTACTTCAGTTGATCACTTTTAGCAAAATACGTTTCAATTCCTCTAAATTGAATCAAACATATTGATTGGATTGAATTAATAAGTAGGTGATATTTCGGCAGCACTGGTGGAGCTCATTCGCGAACTACACCTAAGGTCGTGTATATGACACCGTTATTAGAAATTTATACCTCAGTATGTCAGTGTGAGAGTGTGAGTGTAGGCTCAGATAGGATTTGCTTGCAAGACGCGGAAGACTCAGATCAACATGTTCTCGTTAGAGTTGGCAGGTGTAAGGCCCCCCAGGGTGACGTGCGACACTGCCGTGTTACCTCTCATAACACCCAGTAACGTAAATGTCAATATGCAGACATCGATGCCTTACGAACTCAGCTATCTTATAAATTTTAATTGGTTTCATTTAATATACATTATTTTCATGAATTAGTTTAGACAATATGAGCGTGCCAGAAAGCTATTTGGATAAATTAATAGGGTGGTTATTAGAGACCGTCTTAGTGCTGTCTCGGTACTTACACATTCATTGATATTGTTACAGAAACCATTTTATGTTATTATTTCACTACACTTTAATGGAACAAATGAAATATTTAATTAATTCGTCTTCCTCTATCGATTGTAGATTCTTCTGTTAATTGCATAGCCATTAGATAGGAAGAGAATCATTTATATTCTAGTGTATATTCATTTGTATCCTAATACAATTTTCTCCCGCGTTACGTATTTTCTACTAACGAAAAACGAATGTTATTGAGAATCCCAATAAGTATAAATTTTTCGCTAAACGAAAGAAATGTCAGTATAATGAAGAGAAAGATAACGAACGACTATTACGACGAATAGTCGTCTCGCTGACATCTGCTATTTGTTGTAGTATGCATTACGTTATCAGAAACTTGGCTTTTAGTGCTCTTCGCCGTCTTCGAGATATGAATTTTCTCCTTAGGAATGCTTTTCTATGAACGAGTTATGTTTGTAAAGTGGGAGAAAGTTGTACTTACTAGATCTCTCCTAGCGTATCTATTTTTAAATGAGTGCTTCTTATTACTTGTGAGATTTCTTGTGTTTATCATTTTGTAATTACAAAACATACATTTTTTGCCTGGGTAGAATTTTTTACTTAGGGCGGAGATGTAATGTTCTCTGGACTAAGGTCTTAATTTCGTGTCGAAGATTTACCGAAGGTTTTAAGCTCGTGCAGGAGTTTTCTTTCGCCAGGTTATGGGTGGTCTGCCCCTTTTAGATATTCCTTACCCATTCTTATCACCTGTCTTCTTCGTGATGCCTGTTTAATCTCTACTCCAAACATAGTCAATCAAATTCCATTTGTATGATCTAATTTCTTCGCCGATCTTGTCTTGACCAATTTGGCTTCAATGAAATATGGTGGAATCTTTTCCTTGCCTTTTCATCCACGTTATTTGTTCACGAATAATTGAAATTATAAAGTCTTTAAAAAATACGACAACACGCACTACACGGGTGTATGTGAAAAAATCAGAGTAGAATGACTATAATGATATTATATGGTATAATTGATTTAGCTACTGAAATACGGTTATCTAGCGGTAGAAGATCAACATTTGATTATCAGCTTTAAAAATCCGGCCTTACTTGAGATATTTATGTATGGTTATTGTTTTGCTAAGGTTTACAAATAAGCCCACTATGTGAGGAGTGGCGACTCTGCTATTCAAGTACGTTTGCATGTCTTTGATCATGAGTAACAATAAGCAGAAGATATCAGCTTAATGTATACAAACCTGTATAATCCAAATTAGTCTTTGACCTACATTGAAGTTCAACACTTTTCCGCGGGCAGCCCAAAATCATACACCCAATTTTCAGTGCGCATAAAAATCTTAATTATGATAAAAATTACTTATCTAACTTCCTAGAATTTGCAGAAGCAAGCAAATATCATGCATATTTTTACTTGCCCGACCTTAATATATAAGGGGCAAGTATTGTAATCGCGAAAAATTTCGATGTCGAGCTTTTGATTGATGACCACGTTTCATGGTCCAGAAAATCCAAAAAACTATTTTCGAAGTGCCGTCCGTATGTGTGTGTGTCAGTGTGTGTGTCTGTGTGTATACACGATAACTCAAGAACGGTTTAAATTAGAGAAGTCGTTCTGGTACTAAAAAATTCTCGTATTAAATGGGAAGTGTGTATGTGTGTGTGTAGAGGTGAGTGCGTGGTACTAAAACATTCTCCTATTATTTGGGAAGTAGCTTATTATTTTTTAAGATCCGGAACCGGAAACGGAAGTTATTAAATTTTTAAATTTAAAAAAATTCGTAACAAGAAAACCAAGCCTTGTACAAAATTTTTTATAGGATAGAATTTAATGTATTTTTGAAGATTCACCTGAACATTTTTAAATTTTTTTTTTAAATTTAATTTATTTATTTATTTATTATTATCATTATTTTATGGGAGAGCAAGGAGGTTTCCCATCGCCACCGGTTTATTTATTGTACTAAGCAAAGCAAGCATTAATTTTCTAATCATATATTCAGTAGTAGAGAAAAATCTAATGGGTTGGTTAGGTATTACCTCGATCCTCAAATTGTTGTTGCAGATTTTATTGGATTCCTTTTGTTTTATTTGACAGGACAGCCTTGCCTAAGACCTAATCGACCAGGATGTTGAATAATCGGAAAGATAATAGACAGTCCTGTTAAGTATAACAAAACTGTAGTAACGTAGTAACGTTGATAATGCTTATAGAATCGTTTATCTTCTGTTCATCACTGTGCACAACTCTATATGTAGAAACTTCATACAGTTGTTTAGAAAGGTTAACTGTTTTCCGAGGGCACATATCATTATAATAACTTGGTACAGAGCATGACGGTTTCCCAATCAAAACTTTACAAAATCTTGATTTCAAGTTCCCCGATATACTGATTTTCACAGCTTTTTCATTTACTATTGATTTACATGAAGTAATATGTTCTGAATAGTTCAAATAATAGCCAAATGTCAACAATTTTTCTTTTTATAGCCATGTTTTAGAACTATATAGGAGTGCGATCCGTACTATAATTTGGTAGTGCTTGAACTTAATGATTCTACAGAGAAGTCTTACTTTAAGAAACGGTCTGGTGAGAAGTGTGAGGAAGCATCTATTATGCTTTCGCGTTGAATCAGATTTATCTTATTTATTATAGTACTCAGATATTTGAGAAGAGATACAAAGATTTTGCCATTTCCATATAAGTTTGTTACCTTCATTCTTCTAAAACCTGATGAGATACGAACCAAAAATCTAATTAGTTCACCTTTTCTCAGTTTTTAAAAATTTTACCAGGAGGTAAGTTGATGAAGCCGACTGATGCTCCCACGTGAAGCCGGGAACTTCGCTCCTGACCTGTATAAATGAATAAAATCACAAAACATACGTACCATTTCTTTAGAGAACAACAATAATTTTACTGCGATGCGCATTTTCATTCTTAAATGTTGACAACTCTGACATTTGTTACACAGTTTTTAAACATTCTTTAATGAAAATCAGTTACAAAATTATATTTAATTATTCTTGATATTTGGTATAAAAGCTTTTGTAATAATATTATTTTAGATTCATATATGATATGGTAAAATATTTTTAATTGTGAGTGAGACTGCTGTACATTGAAACTCATTTTCTAAATTATCATATTGTAGATTGTTTTTAAAATTTAATTCTAATGAAAAATAAATTTTGCATTTTCCTCTATTAACTCTATTACCATTATTTTCTAAAGCCTTGCAAAGTGTTCCGTGGTACAAATGGTGATGTACTTTGGAACATAATTTCTTGTACCCAGAAAGATTAATTAACTTTAATGTGTAAATAATAAAAAATTAGTATTCATTATTTATAGCAGTGGAAAAGGGCCAAGTAACAAATGATAAAATATTTATAATTGTATTACAAAAAGTAATATTTTCATAAAAAAATATAACATAACTCATTTTCATTAAATAATTACTAATTAGAAACTTTAAAGTAGTTTTTAAAATTATGACAAATATAACTATTTACGACTGCTGAACTGAATTCTAGGTACAAAGACTTGTTGTTTCGAGGTACAAGAAGGTGCGTAAAAAAGTGAAAATGGTGAAAAAATGAAAAGGTTATGTCTAGAACAGAAAATAATGTTGAAAAAGTACCCACCAAAGTCTATTGCATAAGATAACCATCTTACGCAGCATAGGAAACATCATAAAATAATATCAAAATGTTAAAATACCTTAATATTAAAATACATTTTTTTTTCAAATACCATAATCATAAGAGAACTAACAAAAAAAAAAAAAAAAAAAAACAACAGGCTACAAATAACATAGATGCACTACGTATATATATCACATAGAAGCCGCTGTATAATAAAGAAGGTCAGGAACTTAAACCTGTTCCAAGGTACATTATTTGCAAGTTATTAACAATTTCCGCTATATACTTTTTTATACCTTCGAAGGGTGATTCAAAGGTTGGAAATCATTACGCTGTTCTGTCTTTTTAAACAATATTTCTTGATGGTTTTTTTATATGTACAACCGAATTTCTCTCGGATATTCTTCATCCATGAAGTTCTTTGACAGACGTTTCCCTTCCATACAGCCTTTCCTTGAGTAATAAAATGTTGCTGCTCATACCTCTTCCATCTCATTACTTACAGGGCCCTGATGCAGTAGCAGCTACAGCAGAGGCTTGAGCCCCCCAAAAAAATTGTTCTGGCCCGCAGCTGGCCTCCCCAGATGTGATTTAAAATTTCAGATAAAACTTAATGGTTCATTTTGGGAATATTTCGAATTGTGAAAGATGGATGCGGGCCAGAGGGCTTCTTACGGCTTTCGTCTTTTCAAAATTCAAAACCATAATATTTTCATAAATATTTATAACGGTAAAAAAATGGTGCCCCCCTCAAATATTTCATGGCCCTCCAGATTTGTAAAACTAGTGCCGCTTCTGCTAGTTACTTAAATTTTCGTTTATTAATGGTGTAAGGCAGTTCTACATGTTCTTCTATTATCTGAAGGACTTCTCCACTTTTTACACGGTCTGTCCATTATAGCTTCAATAAACGGTAAAACCATATATCGAATGTTTCCAACTTTTTTACATTATTTTGTACAACAGACTTAAAATGGTCAAAAGAAGCCTTATTTTTTTATACGCCTCTTTTGCCTTCTCTATGCATGTTATAATCTCATATAAGACCTCCTGCTGAAATGGGATGGTAACTAGAGTTAACAAACATCTTATGAAGGTATTATGCTTAAGTACCAAAATAGTTTTCGAAGATGCTAAAAAATAAAAATAAAATAATATATACCTATGATGCTATCCACGGTGTCGTGAATATAAAGTTATAAAAGCTTTCAAATATGAAGCAAAACAAAAAGGTGCTTTAGCTGTAGCCGTAGCGATCGAATATTACCGTGTGTAACATCATATCCGTCGAGTAATTCACCGCAGCACCGTCTATCCTTCCTCACACTATATTTTCCATGCAATCGAACACATTGTCCGACACAACACGGGCCAATACAAGTCTAATCAACCTGAAGATTCCTACAATATTTTAAGTTTTATCTTCGGGAAGTTAAATTCAGCTTTATGCAATTTTTAATACTTCTATATATATATTTTGAAATGCAGAAAAGTACTTTTTCTGTAGCAAACGACATCGAATATCACCAATTAGAAAAATTAACGACTTGGTAATGAAGTCCTTGATTTTTCTTTTTGCGATTATTTTTGCTTTTCAATATTATAACATTTTCAACCACACCCCATCAAATATCATAATTGTAAAAGTTATTATTTAAAATAGTTCACATTTAAAAAATTAGCATACTCCTTACTTATTGTTACTTTTCAATTACGAAAGTCTTCCAGTAATAAAAGAATGTTTGCGGATATACCCGCGAAAATCAGTCCTTGGTGCTATTTCATTTCTAGTCGGCTTTATTGTCATCTCGGCTGGCACAGAGTGAGTTCCAAGCGCTTCGAAAGTTTTTAACTATTTTTGTCATAACCAATCTCATTGAAAATACTACCGCGCGCATTGGTCGAGTTAATGAAGTCCAACAATAAATAATACATCTACAGCTTGCCAACCAAAATTGGAATTATGAATACTGTCTCAGCAAATGGCATTTCTACACAATAACGCTGACCCGTACGTCAAGCTCAAGCTTAAACTAATTTTATTAAATTAAATAATCGACTGGAAAATGATGAAAAGGTGAATAAGAAGAGGCACACTAGCCATTATTTTCCTTGTGGCATCTAGGCCACAGGATCGAACAACTTGATTCTGGAGCTTTTGGTAATTGCCATTTATCAGATACTATTTTTATGAGCAAGCCTGTAGCTGCAAACGTTAAAACGTTTACCTGCTATTTGTTCGCGAATCAAGGGCACGGACGTGAGTTCAATTCCTGCTTATGTCAAATAATTTGTGTAAAAATATTTATACAAATTACAGGTTCTGCTTAGCCGTTCGCAACCGGCTTTAAACTGTAGGTGACGTAATACTGACTATATTACTCCTGATTTACATAGATTGAAAACAGGGTCATGAAACCTGGAAACAGGAGACCTTGGCTCACTTCCGGCTGTCGCGCCAATGATGATGATAAATAAGTTATACAGGTCAAAATTCATTTGGTTTTGCAGTCCTCCAGCTCTTTTGATTGGTTCCAAGATTCTGTGCAGAATATTTGTTCGAATATAGCCCCTGTGTCTTACATAATAATTTTTCAAATATTATAGTCGGTTCGGTGACTATTGGTCCCCCAACATTTGTTCCCTCGACAATTGGTCCCCGTTGATCGACAGTTGATCTCTCTGCCAGTTGATCCCCCAGAAAATGAATCCCCACAATATCTAAAAGTATTATTTACATGTATCGTGATGGTGATAAATAAATTATATTTAAATAGGGTGGGTGCAAATTTATACAACAAATTGCTTTCGTATGAAATTACATATAATTCCACATAATTAAGAAGTGTTTTCATAAATTTAATTCGTTAGGAAAACTAGAAATTTGAAACACTTACTACATTGTACTTGTGGTAATTAGCGTATTGATATAGTTACACATGACATTGTTGTGTCCTATTGTTATTGATATACAGCATCCCTTCATCATTTATGAAAAACGGTTTGAGAATCATACCCCGCCCTGAGCTATAGGGGTACATTATAACTTTTATATTGTTTTCATTTGCAATTTGAATTTTGTTTTATACATGAATTTTTGGTTAAATAGTACTTTCAACTTCACGATATATGTAAATATGAATATAAATACTTTTAGATATTGTGCGGATTAATTGTGAGGATCAACTGTCTCGGGGATCAATTGACGGGGACCAATTGTCGAAGGATCAATTGTCGGGGAACCAATAATCGGTGTTACATTATGGTCATACATTTTTATTTTACTTTTCTTTGATAATAGCATTGATTTGACAAGTGAGATCATGGAGAAGTACGAGTTATTTACGCGTGTAATACAAGCATTTCTTTCCCGTTATTTTTCTTTCTGCATAATAGTTCTCAGATATATAAATTCATGAGCTTGTTCAGTATTTAGTTGCCTGGTATTTATCTTGTTTTTTCGCACGTACAGTGGTTTCATAAAGTCACTCCGCAGTACCGTTATTTGGTGGAAAGCTATTGTGGGACTGATATTCTTTCCGATAAGACACCATCAACGGAGACGTTTTGCTCAGTTATTGTCTATCCATTCATGGACCAACACAATTGAAATACAATAAATAATGACTAATTTCATAAGATGGATTTCAAAAGGATTTTGGCCAACGAGATCACCTTATTGGACATCTCCAGATTTATTTTCCTGGGGAGGATCAAAAGGATAGGTGTACAAATATCGCCTATTGGACATCGCCACATGCCACAACACTCATTAGACATAATCTTTTCCTAGTATCTCAAGGAAAGATGTACAAAAATCTCCGAAAAACAATAAATGAGCTGAGAGACAATCATAACTTACACACGGTCTATAACACGAAAGAGTCACGTTATGTATTGAAAATGAAGGACGATAATGTCAATACTTTATGTAAAGTTACTATTTACCTAGTAATACATTTGTTATTTCAAAATAACCTAAAATACTCACAAATAATACAGAGGGACATTTGAACGCACGGTATTTTGTTTTTCCTACGTTAACTTCTATACCAGTTTTCTCTGCTGAATTCATCAGAGATATGTACGCATCCTTAACTTATGTTGGACTTATTCCTATGATTGGCAAGTCACCATTGTGTGCTAGATATATTTCTCGTTTTCTAAAAAAGTATACACCACAATCAAATCGAAAATAGACTATTCGCCTATGGGCAATGCGGTTCTTGACAGATTTATAAAACAGAACTATTTTAACTGTGAATGCATATATCAGTTTGGAGAAATTAGTGAAATATCACCTCAAAACTATTAAAGAAATTCAAACCCTGTCGAAAATTGACGAATCATTTCTTTTTCCGAGTTATCAACGAACGTGTTCACTTTGTTCAGGGTACATGTTTTGTAATCAGGAACGAAAGAGAGATATCTTATTCGTACGACCTTTCATCCTTTAGTGGAAACCTCTCGCGCCACGAATCTTAACTTTGATTTATCTTTGGCTCTTCTCCGTCCGCATGAATAATGACACAGATGTTGAAAAGTTGGTCGAGTTTTAAGAAATGAGTCTTACCCTTCCACCCTAATCTTAGGTTGTGTTCCAACATCTTACTATGCTGTAAACTGGCTAGATATCTTCATCCTGAAACAAAAACGTCTGAGTTAGAATTGAGCAAAATAATTTTAAATAGCACAAGAACTAATGAAAATTAGTTGATATGTTATGCGCTCTAGTCCAGTGTTACTGAGCTAGGCGACCGCAAAAGATCTAGTCGGAGACCTGGCAAATGACATTTTATATTTGTGATAAGTTTCGGAGAACGGTCGTGGCTCAGTTAGTTAGTGTGTGGACTAGTGAGCGGCGGGGCCCGGATTCATTCCCCGGTACCGGAAAAACACCTTACATTTTTCCGACCGTTTCTCCCTCGGAAGGCATCGGGCAACCACCGAGGTAAAAGCTCTAGTACAGTTTCCCCAAAATAATTAGTGGTTCGGATTCCACGATAATAAATTGTAGGTCCCATACGATTGTGTTATATACAGGCAACACACACAACACAACTGTATGCGGGGAAATCGCCTACGCTCGAAATATGTTCAGTACGAATTTGTCAGTTCAGAGCATCGAATATGTTCAGTACGAACTTGTCAATTCAGAGCATCGAGCATCGGCACTCTAAGAAGAAGAAGATAAGTTTCAACAGTATCTGATTAAATATTATATTTTATTTTATTTTCTTGTCTGAGTAATGGACACATGCAAAGGTGTAACTAGACAAGGGCACAGGCTATGATCTGAAAAAAAAAAACGAACATAATATATCAAAAAACTGGTAACCTTTACAATTGAAAAATTACAAAATTTCTGGGCTCGAAGAAAAATATATATTTACCAAAAATGTATTTTGTTTGTTGTGATATTAAATATTTTCTTTCACTGTACCAAACCAAGACAGATCACAGATATAATACTATTCCAAAATGGCAATGTAATGAATGAAACATATTACACCCAGCAATACTTACGATGAAAAATTTAATACGTCAGATTCAACGATGCAAAAGTTTAATCTCAATAATTTACATATAGTAGAAATAAAAATTTTTAAAATTTTCAATTCATACAAAAATGTGTTAAGGAGTCCAAATATAAAACCTTGTCCAGCGCTCTAAAAAAAAAGAGATAGTTACGGCACTAATCATATCATCGGCTTACTTTTTAAAGATTTAAGTCCGATTTTCGACAGTTTTGATTTAATTTGTTTTATTATTTCCGTAAATGAATACAAAAATGATAAAATAATCATAAAATGTTTTACCCATTGTAACTAAAATTGTATTACTGATATTTCATCAAAATTTCATAAAACAGTTCTAAAATAATGATTGTAGCAAGTTTTTTGCCCCTCCTGAAAAGTTATGCTTCTCGGACTTAGAAATATTTACAGGTAAGCCGTCGATATGTATATTTTAAATTGTGTATTCAATAAATCGTCAAAAAGAACGCAGACCCCTTCAATATACATATGACTCTTTCGCCAACGTTAATATTCGCCAATTCCTCTTGAGTACGGAACACTCTCCTTTCTCTTCTTCTCTTGACTAGGATTTCTCCGGCTTATCTAGCCCATTCGATTGATGACGAGAGCCAGTTTTGAACTAATCTCTTAAGGGAGGGTTGTGGGACAGATAGTAAATTCGAGCTGATATTCCTTTTCCTCATCCGTTCCACATGCTGATTTTATTATCATTTCCTGTTCTTGGTCCATTACACACCTTTAACACAAACTTGGCATCTTTCCCTGATGGAATTGTTGGTTTCTACGCATAGATTGACTCATGCTGAAAGCAGAGTGAGCCCAAGTGTGGATCTCAGTATTTCCATTTGCACAGTTCCCATATATAAAAAAAAAAATCTTGCACTACCAAAAGAAACCTCCAAGATAAAGAATTATCGAAACATTATGATATATATATATATATATATATATATATATATATATATATATATATATATTCATACATTTTGATAGGGAAAAAACATATATCACTTATTATAATTTGTAAGGATTACACTCTGAGTACCGTAATTTTATATTACAAACACCGAAATGTGAGAAGTGTTAGAACGTAACCTAAGTAGTATCTTGACTTATAGTGTTCCGCTCTTTACAGATAACCTTATACTACTGTGAAATTATTCGCATTAATAATCCAGTTTGTATTGTTCTTCTATAGTTGACAATTCGCCGATATTGTGAGGTGGTAAGTAGGGGGTGTCTATCCGAAAGGGGATGAGGTACGAGATGAGAAGTAAGATGACAAAGAGTTGTGACTGCAGCAGACAACAGTTTCAAACACACAGGTTGCGTCACAAACGGTTAAATCTGGGGTGTCCAAGGGTTTCAAGATAAATGATTCCTATTACTTTGTCTCTCTTAAGAACTCTAAAGAGTGTATTTCATTAGTTAAAACTTATTTCAAATATAATTTAAATTTTATTACGGTATTATTGAGAACTATTGTTTCAAACGACACTATACTAGTAAACAACGCACTTACATCACACGACGTAACACACGATTGCATTGTTTCAGACAATACAGTCGTTTGTTACGCTGTGTAACGTAAGTGCGTTGATTCGCCGACGCTAGTATACCATAAATTGTTAGTAACACTGAGCTGGACGGCTTGTCTAGTTCAGTGATGCAACCAGAGAGGGTGTAAGGGTGCAAGTTCACACCCTCTAACTCTTAATACATTTTTTTTTTATATGTATGTGTAAAAATCAACCAAAGCTACCCGTCGTATATGTAAAATTAAATAAAAGAACCCCTAGTTTTGGAACTTTTAGTAACGTAATAAAATAATATTTTTATATTTTTATTTTAGCTGCACCTCTTTGCTAAATTTCTAGGTGTGCTACGGAGACAATGACTGATTTTAATCTAGAACTGCAGTTGTGACTTAAAACGGCTCGAAGATTTAGATTATCCATATAGCTAATTACCCAAACATTCCACGATACAAAGACAAAATTAACTGCACTACCACTAATTGCAAATAAGGATGGACTAAACATCAACGACCAAAAAAGAAAAGGAGATAAGGTTTAGTGTAAATAGTGACGAATCAAATCTGTTAAAGTCAGTCAAACCAAGTTAAAAGAGATCAACCAAATGCAAGAGTTTTGCTTCTAAAGTAGCATAGTAATTTAAAGTGAAGGAACAGTCGCCGACATAAATACCATAATACAAAAGGCAATATAAGCCTTCAGCTCTTTCAATATCCTCTTCTTACCAATATTTAATCTGTTCTATTTGAAGCCCGTGTGACTTGATGAGTTACAGGAAAGCTTATAATTATAAATAAAAATACTGTATCTTTTAGATTTATCTTGGCTACTAACGCATGGTTTTTGTAGCGCTCAATTAAAACCACTAAAATGCAATAATGTTTAAAATACGAGAATTACTAATTTTGAAATAACTAACTTAGAGTGAAGCTCTAAAAATCTACCCAAACCTACTCACAAGGAAATCTGTGGTCACTAACGGATGTTCCAAACATTCTTAAACACATATATAAACTTTAGCCTTGCATCAACGTCGCTTAAGTTACAATCTTACTATTTCTTGGTATCGTCCGCAAAATGCGCTGGGACTGCAGAATTCACTAAATCTTCCAAATATTTCACCAAATTTGCAGTTCGAAATCATCACAGATTTACAAGAGGCTTAATTGTGCACGGCCTCCACCGGCTATTTTCAAGAAAAGAAGGAAGTAAATTAACGCAAAGGTTCTTTAAATAGAAGAACACAGAATACATCTCTGTCGACCGATACATTTTAGTACCAATACAAAGAAGAAAATTAAATATATATATATCCAAGTCATTGAAATAATCTACTTATTAATAATAGCTCAATCGTGGTGGCAGCCAGCAGGTCTGCGCTATGTAAATACAAATAGAAAGTGGCAGTTTAAATGTAAAATATTTAATTTATATTCAAAACAATGATATATATGTACTCATGCATCAGTACAGGTTTTTTATTTTACAATTTATTTTTCCTGTAAAATTCAACACTCATTGTAAAAAAAATTAAATATTGTTAATTGTAAAAACAAGATTTATGTAAATAGTATATAGGTAATACTAGAAGCATAAGCTATTACTATTGTACATGTTCTACACACAATGTAATACATTTTTATCAAAGACAATAAAAGAAATTTTAAATAAATTAAATAAATGTACTCATGCATTTATTTTACAAACTCTTTTAACATTTTCTAATTAACGACCGGCGCAGGTATTTCGCAACCAAATATCTCGAAACAACTAAATCAAAGGGATAGTATTAATCCTAACTTCCCCATTAAACGTGGTATTTCTCCATGAATCTACAATAAATAATGTATCAAAAGGACAGAAACCCATAAGATGAAACTTATACCTTTTATAATCTAAACTATTTTACAAGGTGTATATTAATTAACACATTAACTAAGGTTAATCGAGTCGGCGATTTCTATGCGTAATATACAATATATTCTAGGAAAAAGGATGTCTATACTCTGTGGTAAATAAGAAGTGAGTAGAAAGCGCTGCGAGGCGACTACGATTTACTTTGTAAATCTGTCTGTCTTTTAGACAAATTTATTATAGCGAGAAATTTGAAAAAAGTTACAAGTAGGGCATGGGCGTAGTAAGTGGGTTAGCCTGTTAGTCCGTTAGTCATTTTTTTTAATATAAAAAAGAAATTGGTTGCTAAGGTATTAACATACATAAGATAAATAATACATTTTGGTTTAAAAAATATGAAATTTAAAAAATTATCTATTATATTCCTCTCCTATTTTTATACTGTTCCTCCAATATTGTAATTTCATATGTTCTTTTCTTGGGAAGCGAGGAGACGGACCCCTTGTCCTTCATTTCTTTAACTATTAACCATAACGACTTCTCAAATAGATCAACGTCTTTTGATGTTAATTATTATTAAATGAACACTAAAATAGGTAGATCAAAACTTAAGCAATTAAGCTTGCATTTTGCTTATCCCTTCTTGGCTTAGTCGTAAAAATACATTTTTAAGCCATATGTCGCTGTCCACTTTTGACATACTTTCCTTGAGTATTCTTTATAATACCAGCAGGGCCATCTTTAAGTTCGTTCTCTGCCAAATTATATTAATTTACTCAAAAAAAAGTACTTATATAATAAAATATTCACTGTCAGATAACCTAAAATATATATAACTGCATAAAAACATATTACTTAAATTCTCCATAATATCTGTGCCAAGAATATAAATGAACGTCTAAATATGTAAATAATAACAAAATTTACCCAATAAATATAATATATTTTGATGTACAATATACAGGATGACAATTACATTAATTTATTACAACTACATATCACTGAATATCTGTCAATGTGGACTAAAAACTCTTTTTTTTCGCGGTAATAGCGGTGTTCTAAAGCAATTAGAAGCAAGGACAAACAGCTCCTATCTTCTAATACACAGAATTTATTTTTAAATTGGCATAGAATTAACAACTTCCACAAGATCCACTAGACGCCTTTTTTCGATCTTAATTTACTAACCCTAGTCTAAAGCCCACAGCCTATCATGAGAAAAGCGTAGAGTGTAAGTAAAGCTTAGTTGTAGTGTAATGTTAGCAACTAGCGATATTGTTAATTTAATTTTTATTATTGTAATATAATAAGTGTATAGTCTAATATTTAAATATTTAAAGAAAAATACAAAATCACAACAAATTTCTTATTACATTTTATTGCTATTACGTAACAAAATAAATTGCCCTAGAAGTCAAGTATTAATTCTGTGATATTAGCCTGTTCCTGAAAATATTTTAATAGAAGTATCGTAAATTGTACAACCCTGTTCAAGAGGCTATCAAGGATGCTCTTTCACAGTATATTCGATAATAGGTTCCTATTGCACTAGACAACTTCGATAACTGCTGTCATCGTCTGGTCTCGAAGCCACCTCTTCCCTCTGACCACCCCGAATAACCCCTGAACAAGAGGCCACCTTTCCGCTATCCCTGGCTTCATAATTCCAAGATTTCAAGCGATCAAGTGCTTCTGTTGTTAAATCGTTCCAAATGAAAGCTCTTAACTTCGTTCTTCTAACATAAAAATAACACAAGTTTGAAAATAAGAAACCCTGGGTACTTTTATCCGATTAGATACATTTTTCTTCCGGTAAATTTAGCACAATGTGTGTAAGATGGAAGTATAAGTTGAAATTTTTGCCGTGCTTTTCGTGTTTCATCATCAATCGTACGCTGTGGAACATGTATCCAGTTTTGAAAGAAACTTTTCTAAGAAAATGGAATAATTTTAACTTTTGTATTGTGTTTTTCGATTGTTTCTATATGTCTCAGTGGTGTAGTTTTGTCTCTATAGACATTCGTTTTTAACTTTCATTTCCGATATTCGTAGAAAGTTCAATGAATATTTAAAAATATTTCATGTATAAACACATTTATTTTATCGTCTAAAATGTATTATTTCATTCGTTACATTGGTTAATGGAAATAATTATTGTCACTTAATATGAACATTATGACTAAATGCTGTTAGAACCTTAAAGTTTGTCATTCAAAAATTAATCAATGTTTGTAATAGAATATCATTAATTTCGTAGACATAACATTAAAATTAAACGTTGTACATATTACAGTCAACCCATTAGCCGTATATAAGTGAAATTTAATACGAGGGTTATCTTTTATGTTTTTACAAACGACCACCAAATGGCAATATTTAAATGTGTCATTACTATATTCGTAAAATTTGACATTTGTTATTATGAAATCAGTAGCAACTTATTAAATTTTTCCAAATTTATGTTAAACATATATAACGAATAGTTTATACATTTACTTATTTTCCACCAGAACCTACACAGGTATAGCAATAATTTCCTGGAAAATTGAAAAAGTGAATTTACTAATTTGTAGCAAATATTTATAAACTTAACTAAAATTCTTAACTAAATAGTCAATAATTGGCCGAGAAACATTTTTAGTTTAGAAACTTTTTCAAAAATTTTACTTTTTTTTTTTTTTTCGTTTTTACATATTTATAAACTTTTGCTAAAACAAACTAGACTTTATTAAAATCTGTCTATATTTAAACGGAATTTGCAATTTTTTTTTCTGACGAATATTAGGATTATTTGCCAAAGTTTATAATCTTCATGAGCTGTATCAAAAATTTATTAATTATTAGCAAAAACGAATTCTTACAAAAATTGTTTTGGACACTTTTGCCAAATAATACTAATTTTTCCAATTTTTCTTTTTTTCAATTTTTAAGAATGTCTGCCAAAATTTGCCGATTTTCTGTTGATATTCAGAATTTTTACCAACATTTGTCAATTTTTTCGTATATTGTTTTCTTTTGAGTTGCTGAAGGGTTAGTACCGATGTCTGTTAAACGTCATATGTCATGATTTTATTTTAAATATAAGCTTCCAATACAGTATTAACCACAATATTCGACACTGCATTCGAAACGAACTTCATAAAGCAAAAACGACAATGTGAGACAGCTGATTGCTCTTAATTTTCAAAGAACTATCTGTGACTTGGTACGGGAAGTATTACCGCCCGCGGTTTATTCACCCTATTTGGAGCCTTTTGATTATCAGTTGTTCAGGTTGATGCAGAGCTTTATAGCAGGATAACTGTTTCGAGACGAGGCTGAGTTACAAAAATGGATCGATGCATTCACTTCATCTTCAAGTTCATAGCTTTTTAGGATTTTGTAGGTATGACCAAAAAACCCTGCACCTATTTGGCAACCTAAATAATCGTATTAGGTATTCGAATTAAAATTAACAAAAACATATTTTAACATAAAATTTGTTTTTAAAGCTCTAGATCACTGGTTCTGAACCGGTACTCCGCGGAGAACTGGTGCTCCGCGAGCTTGTTGCAAGTGCTCCGCGAAATTTTTAAATCCGAATTATAGTGTTGACTCCAATCATATCTTATTACCCAGATAGAGCATTGACTCTATATATATGTAAAATTGATTATGTATAATGTATAATCAATGTTATTTTTACCTGTTATGTAATAATTATGTTTAATTTTCAATAAAAATGATGAGTTTGTTTTGATGTATTTGTTTGTTTTTTTGCCTTTTTGATTTTGGTGCTCCGCGAATTTACCTTATGGTCAAAAGTGCTCCGTGACTTCAAAAAGGTTAAGAACCACTGCTCTAGATTAACAGACGATAAATTATTTAAAAAATGTCGTTCATTTTGGCATTGTTACTACAAAGCAAAATTTGTCCTACACACTCAGCATACCGCATTCACTTATTATATACCTGCAAAACCCTAAAATGTGTGAACATTCACTCTTCACATCAATTTTTTATAAGGAACTTGAAACTCGCCAAAAAGGCTTGACTATATTTATAATTATTTTTCTTAAATTTTAATGCACTCAACAGCGTTCCGATATGTCCGATTAACCAGTAAAATTAGTGTATATTAAGCAGAAGTTAAGATGTATAACCTCACTTTTCGCACGAGGCTATTAAAACCGTGGTTTTAAAAAATAGTTTACACTCAACAGTAATTGTCGAAGTCTATTTACAGTTTTTAAAATTATAGCCTGTAAATATTAGTTGAAAAGGCAACAATTCCGTAAATACATCTAAATATTCATAACATTCAACATAGCTGTCGAAATTAAAGTTTTCTTGTTTCAGTAACTCGTAAGCTTGTGATTGGTCCAAATTAGTAGTTTTACGGAAAATATTTTCTTCAAATATATTTTTTTCAAAATATTTTCGCATTTTACACGGATTTCAAAACAAATTGCTATTTCGCAAATATAAAAATTTGTCTTGGAAAAAATCAATTCATCTTTTTCACAAGTCAAGATATAAAAATTTAAAACATTTCTTCACTGGAAGAAAGAACGGATATTTTTTGCAATATAACGTAAACGTATTTTTAATTAAATTAACCTTTTGAAATAATTCATCATAATATTTCGGATGTTGTTATCTGGCGCGCATCTGTCATCTTCTCTTGATGTATTTCCTTTTCACTCTCTGCTCTCTGATTCATATTTTAAAATCTTGAACTGACGGATTATTTTTTACCATCATAACTTAGATTTATATCAGAGCATAAATGTTGTTACATTCTGTAATTCCATGAAAGGTGAGCGGATTCAACAAATTAATTTGTGGAAAATATAAAGTAAAATACAGTTAAACCCTGGATAATGCTCAGAATTCTTTACTTAAATTTATTTCAATTAATGAAATTGCGCTAAACGGGTTCAAAATAACAATAAAGCAAGTTACCACAGCAGCAGCTCTTCTTACGTTTTCCTGCAAATTCTACCTAGGAGCCATCCTCGTTTCGTCCGTTTGGACTCTAAGCACCTATTCTTATTCCTACACATGTGTCTGTTCGTTCAGTAGAAATTGTGGTAAACGGCTGGATTTAGAGAAATGAACACATGTATGAGAAATACTGAGACTTCAAAAATTTGTCCCGCGAAAAATATAAACAAATATGATTTTACCGAATAAAAAAAAGTTTGTAAAATTTTGAAGGATATCAGATGAAAGTTATTGATACATGGATTAACAATCTATATTTTTATCAACACATATAACGGAGTGAATAACAGAACAGTCACGTACCATTGACAGGTCTAGATCGAGGCTAAGTCACATTTTGACAATGTTGTCTAAAAAATAAATCGGTCGTACATACCTACAAACGAATTCACATATCAAAGGGTTTCCAAATAACAGGTTACTACGTCTACCTTTAAAAACAAATAATCTTGGCGCTTCCCTCCCTTATTTTATAAAGCAATACAGACCCATTTTTAAATGGTAAAAAATATATTACTTCCAGATATAGGCATATCAGAAAATAATAAGGTTTTTAAGCTGCGTTAAACTTCGCGCACTTATCCTCGACACGCCTCCCAGTTTGGAAATCGCTGGACAAAACAGAAACAATAATTCAACATTTTTTTATATTTTTTATGATAATACACTTACCAAGTTTAGTGAGAAGGATGAAGCTGCAAGCTTGAAACAAGTGATGAGAGGTCGGGTTCCGTTGTACTTAATTTTAATCGCAAATCGGAGTCGATAGTTAATTTATTGCGAAATTTTTCACCATGGAAGAAAATACGGTTTCGTAGAGATAGGTTGTTGAAAAGGGCATCAAAAACAACAATGCTTTTCTGGTCAAATCGGGATATTTGGTTTTCGCTTTAAGCCAAAACTTATCAAGTTTTGATTCACTAAACACAATTTTCAAACCTCCATCGCAAGATAGTTCTATCGATCTCTTTATCGTTATTACTGATGGTTGGTTGAATATTTTCAGTAATAAATGGGTTCCTTTTCCATAGCATTTCGGAATAGTTTTCTTGGAAATATTTTTTAAAAGCTTCAGAAAGCATTTGACAAGGGAGTAACATGTTATTAATGAACTCAAATTTAACTTTAATTTCGTGCTCCAACACAAAACTTTCCAAATTTGGAAAAGATTGCAGATTTTCATTTGAAACACTGCTTTGCATCATTTGACATTTCTTGATGGAGGCGTTTATTTTAATTTTTAATTTTGAACAATTAAAAAATAACTCGTATAAATGTTTTCTGGTCGTGTCGGCTTGCATACCACCAATAGATGCTGCGCGTACCATAGTTTGAGAACGGCTGATATATAATGAATAAATCATCTCATTTTATTTTTGATATAAAAATAAGTTGTGGAAAAAGGTTGTACTGGTTGCGGACATAAATAGAGCATCTAGATCTAACTGAACAGCATCGAAATAATTTATTTCTTTATCAGAGCTACTCAAAATACTAAATATTAAGTACTAAAGGTGGTTATACAGTGTTGAAAAACATATCTGATTTAAAAGCGTACGTTCATTGTAAAATAATAAAGTAAGTTGAAAAAATCATTATGATTTTTGATGACAGCAGGGATGTCAAGCCCATTTGGATCGCGGTCTAGTATTCATACAAAATGATAAGAAGTGACGAAATTCCGAAGATCTCCTTGAAATTTATGAACAGAAAGGGGACAAGAGTATATTTTACATAAAATATATTTTTGTCCAAAATAAGGTCGTCTTTTTTTTCATTAACGCTTCAGGAGCCACAAAAATAGTACGTCGTACTCCGTATGTGGGGTCCACGAGTTAACAGTTAACCCTTCCCCCAACTTACAGATAACATAATAAGTGCCCCCCTAACTATGAGTCCTGCATAGGCCGCTGTTTATATTTCGGATATGTTTGAGACTATTATTAGAAGCTGAACTTTGTATTTTTAGTCCAGTAAATTAATAATATTATTAATTTTTTAATCCACGTAAATTTTTAACCAACAACGACGTGTTACAATGGTTTTAAATATTGATTCTAAACTTGTAATAATTTATAAAAAATTATAGGTTTAGAAGAACATTTTACAATCTTTTATCAAATATGGAATTTCCGAATGATTTGATCGGGAGCTAATGGAGCATGTAACGTGTATTTTGTTTGTCTATTTTCTATTTGATATTTCAATACCGTAATAGCCGTTGCATGGCATGGGTGGTTCAGTCAATAACTGCTGTAGAATGTCGGTTAGTGAGTGCATGACAGAGAGACAGGAGCATATTCCAGCTCACCAAACTGTCCATGAATATTGCAAAGACAGTAATTGCGCGTATAGGCAAACACTGGCAACGCTCGAGGTATTTTTGGTTAGAAGCTACAGTTTTTAGGTCAAGTACGTCGAGAGAAATTATAATCAGGTCATTTAAATTAAGTTTGAATTTACAAAACAAGATACAATAATTTGATTTGTAATATTTTCAGTATTATGAGGGTTATTTGAAAAGTTATGCGACTTGATTTATAGATGTTGGTACTATATCTAAAAATTTTGTTAGGTTATATTGCTGCACCTGTTATAAACAACTGTCAAATATCAAATCGACTGATCTCTTAGTTTGTTCTAAAAACTTAAAGTCAGTTTAGGTCAGTGTTTCACAACCTTTTTTTACCATGCTCCACGTAAGTCTTTCTAAAATTCTGATGCCCTCCTATGTAACATAAACATATTTCTTTATATTCAACAATTGAATTATTCCCTAAATGAAGCCTAATTACAACTTGTTAACATCGGATTAGGTGGTTTTAAAATTAATTAAATTATACATCGTGCAGTGATTTTTTCCCTTTCAATATTAAAGTCTAAAGCTAATGGAATTTTTTAATCCGGTTCCACTATTACATTGTAATGGTTTTATTTTGAACTGTATATTGGAACCGTTTAAACTGTACTGGTGGCTAAGATACTCGCAGTACACGGATGTTAAACGGGTAGCCTACATTGATCACGTGACAGACCAACTGAATGGATGGTTATGTACCCACGGTTAATAGGTGAAGAGTCGACTAGCGGTTGAGCCAGCTAGCGTGTAACAGCTGTTAGGCTGTGTACAAGATAAGTTTGAGTTTGATACAGTCTTGGTGGCTGCGTTTTGGCGGCTTGTGAGAGTCAGTGGAAGGCCACAGTTGGCGTCCACGACCACTGTTGAGAAGGTGTTAATAGGTGATGTATAGAGTCGACTAGCGGTTGAGCCAGCTAGCGTGTAACAGCTGTTAGGCTGTGTACAAGATAAGTTTGAGTTTTATACAGTCTTGGTGACTGCGTTTTAACGGCTTGTAAGAGTCGGTGGAAGGCCACTGTTGGCGTCCACGACTACTGTCGAGAAGGTGTCAGAAGGTCCACTGTGGGAGCCTTATAGTTCTGACAAGAATCGAATACGACCGGCGGACGGCGGCCATTGTTGCGTTCCGGAACACGTGGAGAAGAATCCACTACAGAGGGGTTATCCGACCTCCACGGAGGAGAATCCACTTCAGAGGGATTATCCGACCTCCACGGAGGAGAGTCCATTTCAGAGAAGTCATCGGACCTCCGTGGTGTATTTACGGAGGAGTCCACTATAGGGGATCATCCGACTACCACGTGGAGAAGCCACTCCAGAGGGGTCATCCGAGCACCCAGGAGGAGAGTCCAACTGCCCAAGAGCTGTGTGTGCTCTCTATTCCTATATTTAGTATTGTTATATGAGGTCTCTTGGTGTTGAGACGGACGTGACTACGATAATTATAGTTAGCGATTATTTTTCTGTTTTACCGTATCAGAGTCGGGAGCTCTATGTTATTATTGTCAATTTGCTGGTTATTCCTGCGAAGTGGTAACCTTTACCGATGTGCAAAACCTATCTGCTTGCTGTCCTGGTCATGAATGAGTGAGTGTTTGTGTACTAACCCTCTCCACCGTAGGCACTGGGGTTTCATGGAACAAGGAAGGTGGTTCACATGTTATTACCGTTCAGAGTTAAGGTTATTGAAATGCTATTTGATACCATCCGGGTATAGACATCAGATATCGTACCCACCGAGGTTTGGGAACACCAGGACTCCCTCCGTAAGTAACAATAGTTAAGTTCAGTATTAATAAGTTAATTAGTTGTGTTTAGTCCATTGTGGGACTGATTAATGAGTCATTTAGAGATAGCTCCTTCCGAGTGTTTAAGACGACTCGATTATATTGCTTGTACCCGTCTGGGGTCACATTTTTGAGTTAGGTTCGACTCGTACTAATTTATTGTCTACGTACGAGCCTAGGTGTCTCATAGATCCCGTGTGGGATAGTTATATTTTATTTCATGTGGATTTATTGTCTTTGTACAAGACTAGGTGTCTCACAGATCCCTTGTGGGATAATTATAGATTATTTAATGGTAATTATATTCTCAATTAATTTAGCGTTGGCGATTGATTTATGCTCACCTTGTACACATCCTACTACGAAAGTCAATCTCTGTTTAGGAGCGTAGGTTGCGCAGAAACACCCCTCTTTTCTTTCAGGATACGAAACCGAGAGGTAGGTGCCCTATTTATTGTATTTTTGGGTAGCCGCAGACGAAAACAGTTTCGTAGTGTTGTTAGGCGCCGTGTTCAGTCCAAGGGTTGGGGACAGAACAGGTAGATATGTTCTGCTCCAGGTATTGTTAATTATCAAGGGATATTTACTGGCGCTCTGTATAAATCTTTACCCCCCCTACTCTCCGACACTGAGCTAGTTCGCGGTTGAGTTTCCTAGGGGCGAACAGTTATACCGTTTCCCTACTTTGGCTACACACAGGGAATGCGTCATAACATAACAAAAAGAAACATTAGTCAAAAGGACGGACACGTTTTGAAACTGTTTCACCAAAGAAGACCAAGTCCATTTTATCTGCATTGTAGCGAACCGGTAACGTTACTTTATAACGTACCATTTATTGTCCACTAGGTAGCGAGCCTGTGGTATAATATTACGTCTAATCTCAAACTGAAGTGAGATTACTGACTAAAGAAGTTCGGGTAGTTGGCGTGAGTGTTATCCAGGGTTCATCATTACGATATGTGAATTAAATGATATGTATTTGTACTTACCAACCGACTGAACAGGTATCTTGTATTTATCTTTGGATCTAAGCTGTTCACTAAAGTTCTTAAAGGTGAAGGGTTTACACTCGTTAACATGGTTTAAAATTAATGAATTAAATTTATTAACAGTAATATATTTACAAATAAGTTAAGATAATTAAAATGTATTTAAAATAAAAAGATTACACAAACAGAATCAAGTTGTCCACCAGAATGCCGAACCGGTCCCTACTTAGTTCTTACTACTAACAAGACCGAATACTATCTGATCTCCTCTTCAGAGAGTCGTGTGTTTTTGTAAGGTATTTCAGGGCATTTCGACGAAAAAGGGAAAAAGGTTGTTCAAGGAACTGTCAAAGTTATTAAATAATAACTTTGAGCAAATGGCTCCTTGAACAATAGACTTTAAAAAATATTTTAAAGTTACGTATCGTAAACATAAAATTTATAAAATTTTATTATCTATTTGAATTCTCAAAAAATATACCCTTTTAAAAATCCCAAGTAATGCCTTTCAAAGGAATTCTACCGACGGGTGTTTGTGAAAGTTTCTGATGGACTACTCGATTCGTTACAGCATGAAAGGTTATCTTTTTTTTCTGAATTGATATTGATCATTATTTTCCAAATTTCAAATTTATGAACAAAGTCCAGATTTACCAAAGAAAACAATCATTTATCATCAAGATAACGCACGTCCTCATACAAACGTCTCTTCAACATTAAAAATCGCTAAAATGAAGTACGATTTGTTGCCACATCCACCTTATTTATAAATTTGATTTAGCTCCGTCAGACTTTCATCTTGCTAAAGCTGCTGTACAAGAGTGTGTATTCAGGAAGCTTGACTACCAACCTTACATATCAGATCTGACCTCCCAGTGACTATTACTTCTTTTCAAGACTCAAAAAAAGCCTTCGAGATTTTATATTTACCAGTAAAGCATAGTTGAGACATAGTTGAGAACTGTAGACTGAGGATATTTTTTCTATAGGTATTGAAAAGACACTTATCAGGAAAAACCAATGCCAGCTGATCACAAACGACGATGGCCAACAGAAGAGTACTACAAAGACCTCGACCTCCTCAACTCCCCAGAGATCAACGAACCAAATGCTACCATAACTGAAGAAGCAAACACCCTTCTGCGAATAGACGAACGCCGTCCCAATGTCACAGATATCACAGATATCAAGACAGCAATTCAACAGTTAAAAGCTTTTTTTCCAGCTGACTTTCTGCTAACTGGCACTAAACTAATTGCTAGTCATTTCAAGCCAATCTTGCAAAAGGTTTGGCTATCCGAAACAATCCCTGCGAAATGGAAAGAGGGCAACATAATTACCTTACTGAAGAAGGGCTATCCTAGTCACTACAAGAACTGGAGGGATATAACACCATTAAGCACGTTTAATAAAAACTTAGGTAGATCTTTTTCAATAGAGTATTCCCGATATTCGAGCCCATTTTACGCAGAGAACAAGCATGATATTTCCCGGGCAGATGCACTGACCATAGTAATACACTCAGGCTAACTGTGGAGCAGTCAGTAGAATGGCGGTCTCTATTATATTTAGTCTTCTTTGATCTCCAGCGAGCAGTCTACAGCCTTAATCATACAGCTATCTGGAACATATTGGCATGTAAAGGTATCCCTCCAAAAATAATTCGGCTAATTAATCAGCTATTGTTCTGCCACTTGTTCTATTATTCATACAAGAACTACCAGTGCACCTAATAGTGTCAAAACTAGCGTGAAACAAAGTTTCCTGCTCTAAAAACTGACGCTGGACTGCGTAAAGGAAAAAGTGAATGTAGAACGTCATAGACCCGTATGGACCATCGCAAACCGTCTCGAAGACATAGATTATACAAACAATACCTGTCTTCTCACCCACACTTAAGAGAATTAAATTAAATAATTGTCTGGTAAGGTTGAAGCTTAATATAGACAAAACTAAAGAGATCCGCATTGGTTCAAAGAATCACAACCAATTTACCATCGATCATCAGAAAAAAAGGAGGAGAGCAAGTTTTGCTACTTAGGTATTAACATTATAATCTACGAATCCCGACTAAAATTCAAGTTTTCGTTTATCGATGTCTTCCATGCATTTTAAGCGTCAAATGGTATGACATTTTAACCGACAACGAGCTATAGTACAAAACAAACCAGACAGAAATGAAACTTAAAATACGAAAACACTTATGGCGCTTGTTGGGCTATATTCTTCGCAAGGAAGAAGGTAACGACGGGCGGTATGTACAAAGGGCAGAGACGTAATCAACGCGAGCTTATGACTGGTGCTCACTGGGAATTCCTCGTTCATGGGGAACAATTGCAAGCCCCAATCCCTAGCACGAAGGAGGGCAGAGGATTACCCGGACCGCTCGGCCAGGGAGGACACGCTGATTCCTTCAGTGTAGCGCGCGTGCAGCCCAGAACATCTAAGGGTATCACAGACCTGTTATTGCTCAATCTCGTGCGGGTAGGTGCCGTCTCTCCCTCTAAGAAGATTATTTTGTACGCCGGCAATAAAAACCGTGAGCACACGACCGGATGGAGGAGGCGCGTGCTAGCGCCGAACCGCCGCAACGCGACACTCGCACGAACCGGCGAACGGGTGACGCGAGCATTCGAGATGCCGGGATGTAACGCCTATTTAACAGACTAGAGTCGTTCGTTATCCAGAATCGCACTAAAATGGAACCCACAAGACAAAAAGACGCATCGGCAGGCCATCCATGACCTGGAGACGTACGGTTACCAAGAAAGCGCAAGATGCCGGAAAAACTTGGAATGGCTTAAGATCCTGGCTGGTACTCGAGTCTGGTAGCAATAATTTACTGAGGCCTTATGTTCCAGCTAGGAGTTAGATGAATTTATTTATGTTGAAATGTTAATTCAGAGATATAAGAAGTGTGTTGAAATACGAAGAGAAAATATTGAAAAATGTAACTGTCGTTTTATTTCTAATTTTGTAACCCCTAGAACCTAGAAGTTAGACTATAAATGTTTGGTTTCTACTTGAAAAAAAAAAAAACATCTATACACTTAGAAGCCCCGATCTACTTTTCTACCGGCCTGTCAATATTTAGGTCAGTTGGTCATCCCGTCAGTCTAATATATGTACATAGGAACTTGGATTTTGAAAACAAAATACTAAAATGTGATTTTATCAAATTGATAATTAATTATTCATACATTCGTTAATTCTCACATTAATTATTGTAACTACAAGTATCGTATTTTCCATAAATATTTAATAATCATTTAATAAGTTGGAAAAAGACTTAACTAAACCTTTATTGGTTGAGCACTTTATTGAATAAGCAATAAGAAATTATAATCCAAACCGCAAGCAATTCCCTGCAAAACTCTCATTGTTCCCTCAGCTATTGCATTATTAGAAGAGATTTTCACCGTTTTATAAACTTCAACTGCTATTCTGAAAATTCAAAATGAACGAAGAATTGTATAGAAACACACTTTGGGACACATTACACAGAAACGAAACATCAGTGCAGAAAAACAGCAGCGGGAAACGGCTTAGCTATAAATGATTTGACACCATTCGCAACACCTGTTATACCTAGTTGCGCTCTCTCTTTATATTAAGTCGGGACTGGATAGTTAATAGTGGATATAAAAAATAGATATTAGATATTATATTTTGTTCATTTTTTAGCGAAGTTGAAAAATAGAAACCATTTGAAAAAACTGTTTTTCTTGTCCGTTGTCCTGTGGGTCAATTCTTTTCGCAATTTGTTATATATTTTCACATGAAACTTCAATCCTAAGACAAAATAGAATTTAAATGAATACATATATTATTCGGTTTTTGCAAAAAATGACCAAGTCACGTATAGACAAAGTTGAGAAAACCGCATTACAAGTTCAGGTAATTTCCAAAAATTTTAAAATAATGTCAAAGTGAATTTGTACGACAGAGTGCTGTTTACTCTTTATTAGTGCCGTTAAGGAACCCAGTGGCAAAAGGAGACCTCCGCTTGACTTGCCCGACCAAAAATTTAAAAAAAATAAAATTAAAAAAAAAGAATTAGGTAAATCTTTAAAAATACATAATATAAGGTTGTATACAAGTTTTTAATTAAGGCTTGGTTTACTAGTTACGAATTTTTTAAATTTTAAAGTTGAATAATTTATGATATATATATATATCCAACCCCGTCGAACGACGATGGATGCTTTGCTAATAAATCTACACATTCCTTCTTGAATGTGCCTTTTCATGACTGTAGAGTCCAATACGCGACACAAACGTTTTCCGCACACACAGCACAAATACTCTCCAGATGACACAGGCATACTATTAAGTCTGTCTTTCCGTCGAGCACGAGCAGTCTCAGCCAGTGTTATTCTCTGCTGTTCAAACTGGTTCACTGCACAAGACACCGAGTGTTTCCACTTAGAGCGATCAGTACATACCTTTTCCCAAGATGAATGTATGAGGTGACATGATTTGAGTGAACTCTTGACCATATCTTTATATGTTTTGTACGGGGCTCCAGGGTTTCTACTGCCATGTGATAGCTCTGAATACAGTACCTAATTAGGCATACGGTTATCTGGCATTCTAATTACATGTCCTGTCCATTTCAGATGTTTCTGGATTAGGGTAGCTTCAATGCTCAACATACCTACTGTTTTTAGAATGTCCGTATCAGGCACGTAATCCTGCCATTTAATCTTCAGAATAGATCGTAAACATCTGTGATGAAATCTTTCCAACAATCTGATGTGTCTACGATAGAGACACCTAGATTCGCTACTATATAGGAGTACTGAGAGGACCACCGCCTTGTAAACATTTATCTTGGTGTGATACTGTAGACCTCTGACATTCCAGACCAATTTCCTCAATCTTCCAAACGCTGCGGTAGCTAAAGATATCCTCTCAGTAATTTCGTCATCGATCGTGCCTTTCGATGTAACTACGCTACCGAAATATTTGAAAGCATTCACCTCTTCAAGTTCGGTGCCAGCGAGGTAGAACTTATGCATTTGTTGAGGTTGGTTAGACAGGATAAACGTCTTATCGAGATTTACTGCAAGGCCGAAATCTTTTGCAGCATCAGCAAATTTGATGATAGCTTCCTGCAAACGAATTGGTGTGATGTTTACTAAGGCGCAGTCGTCATTTATGCTATACTACTTGATCTAAAGTTGAAAATACTGTGAATATTGAAATGCACAATATTTTAATTACTTCAATAACTTACTTTAACGTTACTTATAGTAAAAAAGTCTTAAAGAGAAAAATTATAAAAAAATAACTACTCCACCTCATTTTCAGTTTCTGAAGTCAGTGGTTCGGGAATAGCGTTCCCCTACAGTGTATCTATTGAAGTTGAATTGTACTAACCATGGTATTCTAGAGATATCACGTGAGTTTTACATAATTTTACCAAATTTACTTTTTTATTTTCAGAAATAGGCAAGAGTGCTTTATATAAATTTGTTAATAAAAGTAGCATCGATGACACATACTGACAAGATATTCCACATATCAAACACTTGATTAGAGAAGAAGTTAGCACCCACATATTTAGTAAAACAGTCCTTCTTTAGTTTAAATCTATATCTACGCAGTATGTTATCGTTGTTAATGATAAATAACTTTGACACATCACAAAACCAAAATTGAACACAAGTCGATATATATAGTTATTAAGTCGTTTAGGTTCTGCTTTATTTATTATTTAAATGGATTGCATAAGTGTTTCCTTAACATGGATTTTATAAAAAGCATAAATAATGTAGTCAAATATTTTTGTTACGTACTTTTTCCAATTTTTATATGTTTCAAATATATTTTTATTATAATTATTATTATTTCAGTTAATATCTAAAAAAGATTGTTTCAAAATATCTTCCAAAATCTAAACTTTTTTTCATATTGATCAAGATTCATATAGCATTGTAACGAATCGAGTAGTCCATCAGAAACTTTCACAAACACCCGTCGGGAGAATTCCTTTGAAAGGCATTTCTTGGGATTTTTAAAAGGGCATATTTTTTTTGAGAATTCAAATAGATAATAAAATTTTAGAAATTTTATGTTTACGACACGTAACTTTAAAATATTTTTTTAAAGCTTATGTTTAAGGATACATTTGTTCAAAGTTATTATTTAATAACTTTGACAGTTCCTTGAACAACCTTTTTCCTTTTTCCACGAAACGCCCTGAAATGCCTTACAAAAACACACGACTCTCTGAAGAGGAGGTCAGATAGTATTCGGTCTTGTTAGTAATAAGAACTAGGTAGTGGCATACGTAGAGGGACTGGTTCGGCATTCTGGTGGACAACTTGATTCTGTTTGTGTAATCTTTTTATTTTAAATACATTTTAATTATCTTAACTTCTTTGTAAATATTACTGTTAATAAATTTAATTCATTAATTTTAAACCGTGTTAACGAATGTAAATCCTTCACCTTTAAGAACTTTAGTGAACAGCTTAGATCCAAACTTAAATACAAGATACCTGTTCAGTCGGTTGGTAAGTACAAATACATATCATTTAATTCACATATCGTAATGATGAACCCTGGATCACACTCACGCCTACTACCCGAACTCCTTTAGTCAGTAATCTCACTTCAGTTTGAGATTAGACGTAATATTATACCACAGGCTCTCTACCTAGTGGACAATAAATGGTACGTTATAAAGTAACGTTACCGGTTCGCTACAAATTTGTTGGCAGCGGTGCGATTTATAAGATTTAAAATTCGTGTACAGGGACCACATTACATAATTTGGTACCCTACGGTGGGATTTACTAAATTTTTTGACAAAATTTGGGCATGGGATAAATTATTCTACTTGTTGACAAAATATGACATTTTGTAATGATTTCTTATATTGCGATATTTCTTATGGCCGTAATATAAATTATTAAAGTTTCCAAGGTTTAGCTTTGGATGGTGGCAGCAAGATTTAATTCAATTTTCTATGGATATTGAAATGATAAAGGAAAAAATATTTGGTTTTTGGAATTATAGTTAGTTATCTTAGAGAATAAAGATACTTGTGAGAATATTATTTAAATGCGTATATTAAGGGAAATGACAATTGCGATTTTGTCACGTGTTTTATGTTTCTTTGTTTCAAAAGTGATTACCGAGAAAAGAAAAAGAAAAGAAATAGATGAAGTTAAAAGATGTGGATTTAAGATTAATTCGAGTGATATACGATTTATATAATTAAGTTAATTGAGAATAATAATTAATAAAAGACGAATACGAAATATTCAAGTGGTAGAAAAAATTATTCTTTCCTTACGTTTCTAATTTTCCAACTTGTTTTCGTAATTTAACTTACTGAGCTGAGATTTTAAAATGATTTATCCAAACATCCCATTCTTTATTATTCATTTGACGAAATACACTTGACAAAAAATATTTACTAGAAAAGAGGTAACTTTTGTGGTTTATTTGTAAAAACTTAGTAGAATGCAACTCAGAGTCTGTGAACAAAATTTATGGTAGTTATTCATAAATAAGGGACAACTTATACCTGACTTGCATAATAGGATAAGTTAAAGATGGTTAAAAGTGAAAGTAGATGTAATTTTTTAAAAGTAAATATTAAATAAAAATACAACAGTAATCAAGTTAAATTGACTAATTCGTAATTAGCAAAAATGTTGTTCTTATATATTTTGGAAAAAGATCAAGGCATTATCACACATGTATTTTAACTTATAAAATTTTAATTTTACTTATATAACAAGTTTTGTTTGTTTACTGCTGGTGCAACGATTAGAACCATTAACACTTATAGCATTAATTTGCAACATTAAAATGTTGATTGTTGACAGAAATATATGAAATAATACATAAGTTCGTATATTTAGTATCTAATATTTTTAAGTGACATTTAAGAGAATCGACTAAAATTATTATTTTGAAGATTTGATCTATCGCATTTATATTTATTTATTCACTTCTCTCAATGCTCTTTGAATTTTGATTTTAAAAATTTGAACAAATATTAATGAAGTAGTAACATTTGCATAGCCCGTAAATAAATATGATTTTTGACGCCTTTCCGAAGGGTCCGTTTACCTAAAAAAAGGTTTTACAACAACCTTTAACGCATGGAACGAGACAAGTATAGAAACCCAGGTAGCAACAGAAAGTACCACATTTACTAAAATAATTATACAGTTTATTAAACCGTTTAACATTTAAGAAAATAATCAGATTGTATATAAAGCGATACTTGTAACTAATAATTTGTAATTATTAAATTTACTAATTGAAAATAGTCTAGTGCCTACGCACCATATTTTAGGTTGATACTGCACTTGATGATAATGGAATGCCATTTGGCACACGTGTTCCTTATAAAAATTAAATCATTTTGACCCGCAGCACCTATTTGTGAATCGAGGCAGATTCAAGATGGCGGCGAAAATAGTGCGCCAATTACGATAACGATAACTAATGTTTATGATAGAGCAAAATAGCTACATACATATTTGTACAATGGACTTTTAGCTACAATTTGCCGCGCCGTATGCGAATTTCCGTTACTTAGTTTACAAGATACCGTCCATAATTCATTCTCAGACGCAAAAAAGTGATTTCCGAAATGGCTAACGAATTTCGTATGATATGGCTCGTTTTCTATTAATTTATTGCCGTTGATTATGAATATGTTATCAAAATCGCGAAAATTTTAAATTTTGATAGATTTTTTTCCCAAATTCGAGACATGATGATATACTCTATCACTGCAAATCTGCGTATATTAATATTTTGTTTCAATTCTTCCTAAATCTGTAGGGCATATCCTTGGCTACAAGAATATGTGCGGAATTTTTATCTGCATGGCGCCAAAATTAAGGTAGCGGCCGAAATGTGTTAAGTCTCAACTTCGTATTATTTTGACACTCTTTATATCGTTTTCGACCAAATCGGACCTGTCAATTACAAAAATGAAATAAAAAATGGCATATGACTTGTTATTATTCGGGTTTTGCCCGAAATGAAATAGAAAAATTTACATATCCGACCGGAACGGCTGTAAATTATGACATTTAAGTAAGATACTCTATGCATATACGGAATGCATCAATTTGCTTGGGTTTGTTCGCAGCACCTGGTCTCAAATGAAGCCGCTTTCGAAATAACGCTCGAAAATCGAATTTTGCTATTTACATCAAATTTGTTGAGTTGTATATCAATTTCGGGTATATTGAAGTCGTAGATTTCGAAAATGGAGTTAGTTTAAAGATTTGCTACGTATAAGATTGTCTTTTGCCCGAAAAAAATAATTACATGTATTCTTTACATAACAGTGAGATCATTACACGACAGTTAAGTGCCTCCCCATCCAAAAGAGTAGTATATAGTACTTCCGACAAAATAATATCGATTACTACAAACTTAATACGATTCTAATGGTGGCCGAAAACTATTCTTTCGAAAATGGTTCAAATATTCTCTGATATTTTTACTAGGTATCAGGAGAACATTCTAATGTGTTGATAAATCCTCTATATGTGCCAATAATACTGAATTCCTCTACTACTTAATTGTATACAAAATGAAGAGATTCGATGAATTCTTATTCAACACTAGTCTGAACCGAAGTCGAAACCAGGTGTGAAACATTATTTTGCATAACTAATTGAAGAAAAGTTTTAAATAGTTACCTTAATTTAAGAAATAATAAGTAATTAATAATTACTAGGGAACGGACGTAATTAGCCCCTGAACTTGACTTAATACGTTTTCATAGGCGTAGTTTTTAAAGATACAATTTTGAGATATTTTACCCTTTTAAAATTTTAAAATAAACCTAAATTAAAACTAATAACGGCAATAATCAGTACAATTGATGGCATGAATGTACATACTCTATTTCACTAGAATTTTATCTTTACATAGGCCCACCCAATTAGTGAGTCTTTCGAATTTGATTTGTAAACAAATATAAATTATTTTGTAGGGTAGCACTGGAAGTCAGTATAACTAGCAAACATAGAGGAACTATCAACAGATTCAAATGTTGTCCTAATAACTGGTAAAAATATCAGAGAATATTTTAAACATTTTCGAAAGAATAGTTTCGGCCACCATTAGAATCGTATTAAGTGTGTAGTAATCTATATTATTTTGTGAGAACTGCTATATACTACTCTTTTGGATGGAGAGACACTTCACTGTCGTGTAATGAATCTCACTGCTATGTAAAGAATACATGTTATTATTTTTTTCGGGATAAATACAACCTTATGTGTAGCAAATCTTTAAATTAACTCCATTTTTGAAATCTACGACTTCAATTTACCCGAAATTGATATACAACTCAACAAATTTGATGTAAATAGCAAAATTCGATTTTCGAGTTTTATTTCGAAAGAGGCTTCATTTGAGACCAGGTGCTGCGAACAAACCTAAACAAATTGATGCATTCCGTATATGCATGGAGTATCTTACTTAAATGTCATAATTTACAGCCGTTCCGGTCGGATATGTAAATTTTTTTATTTCATTTTGGGCAAAACTCGAATAATAACAAGTCATATGCCATTTTTATTTCATTTTTGTAATTTACAGGTTCAATTTGGTCGAAAACTATATAAAGAGTGTCAAAATAATACGAAGTTGAGACTTTACACATTTCGGCCACTACCTTAATTTTGGCGCCACGTAGAGAAAAATTCCGCACATGTTCTTGTAGCCAAGGATATGCCCTACTGATTTAGGAAGAATTGAAACAAAATATTAATATACGCCGATTTGCAGTGATAGAGTATATCATCGTGTCGCGAAGTTGGGAAAAAAATCTATCAAAAGTTAAAATTTTCGCAATTTTGATAACAGATTCGTAATCTACGGCATTAATTTAATTGAAAACGAGCCATACAATACGAAATTCGGTAGCCATTTCGGAAATCACTTTTTTGCGTCTGAGAATGAATTATGGACGGTATCTTGTAAACTAAGTGACGGAAATTCGCGTACAATGCGGAAAATTGTAGCTAAAGGTCCATTGTACAAATATGTATTAAGCTATTTTGCTCTATCATAAAAATTAGTTATCGTTATCGTAATTGGCGCGCTAGTTTCGCCGCCATCTTGAATCTGCCTCAATTCAAAAATAGGTGCTGCGGGTCAAAATGATTTAATTTTTATAAAGAACACGTGTGCCAAATGGCATTCCATTATCATCAAGTGCAGTATCTTTCGACGTAGGCACTAGACTAAAATGGGAGTTTTGAAATAATGTTGGACACGTACACTTCACTCATTAGAAGTAGTACTACTTAATAATATAAATAATTATTGTTTTTTTTTTTTTATAGACTTATTTAATCTTCAACAGAAAACTTATGTAATCGCAACCTCGTTCGTTTTAAAAAATTATAATGTTTTAAACAAATAATAGTTCGAATCTAATAGTTTTATGCCCGATTGCCTTTAATGCAAACGTTTTTTTTTTTTTTTTTAATATCTTATTAGTTTCTCCGGATTTTGTACACATTAGGTACTCTTTGAACAATAATATAAATAATAAATACTTTGAAAATTATGTTAAAGATTTTAATAGATATCATGCATTATAGTTTTTTTTTTTTTTTGTTAGTTATGTTTCCTACAAAAATAAAAGCTATTTACGTTTATGATTGCAGCATTAAAGATTTTTACGAACCGCCACTGATATTTTTCTCATTAAATAAAGCTCGTTTATTGAAACTAAATAGAATAATTCTTTTGTTTGGAAAATGTTTTTGGCAAGTTTTTAAATGTGTTATTATGTATTATAATATTATACCCGTAATATTATATGATTTTTGAAATTATTTGAAGTTAATTTTAAGCTTTAGTATGATAAATATAAACTCTATTATATTAGTATGTCTTCACCCAGCAGAAAACAAAAGTTGAAAAAAAAATGAGAAGTATGTGTAAGTTGCCTTGATGGAAAATACTAAATTTATTTCTATTTTATTAGCAAAATAAATTCCAGTTTCTTTTTATTTAAATTGTTTTATGGATACTGCGTTTGATAATAAGTGTTTTATTTATTTTTTAATGGTATCACACCATACAGCGTGCTATGAATAAGCAAGATGCATTGTCAGTTTTGTGATGAGAAATTTTATAATTAATAAAAATGTCTCTAATAGTCGTTATTTAGAAGCGTAGATTCGAGATTACTTCGATACCTTGCACTTTTTTCAAAAATTGCATTAATCTCGATGTTTTTAAAAAAAGTTTTATTTTATTTATTTTTTAACATGCTGCTACACTAACGACTAGCAACTCGCCAGCGGTTGTTTGGAGATAAGCCATTGTTGTAAAAGGTGATACAGAGTTTAGTAGATTTTACTTAAACTTTTGGACTCAGTCTTAGGTTTTAATGTCATGCAGAAGTACAAGTTTATAAAGAGAAAATGACAGATAAAATGCGTAACTGACTTATCTATGCGCCACCTAGGTGATATGAATCTAATATATTGTAGGATTTGAAATTATTAATTTTTTTGAGATAATAATTGAAGCACCGAGAAATGATAGTACGTAGAATTTTTATTTATTTGGTCTTTTGTTCAATACGAAACATTGAAGTAAACCCCAACGTTAATTGATTAAATTGAAATTTGATTTATTGGATTTAATTGGCTTAATTTGATTTAACATAAAAAAGGTGTATAAGTATATGAATGGAAAAGATCAAGTGTATTTCTAGTTCCTAAATTTGTTTTGACTTTTACGGCATCCAGGGAGTATCAGCTGCTTTAGCATTACTGATACAAAAATTGCATTATGATATGTGTATTTTATGTATTGTTACCACCGACAACCTATCATGTCGAGTTTGCCACCGGGTGACGACCAGAGCCTCTCAAGAATGCTACTGTTTACTTCCGTCGCGTACCACGGTACGTCATAATAGTTATTTCCGTCAACAACCGCACAGAAGTCATTATCAGTGGAACTGACCTGCAAAAGATTGGCGTACGACAATCAAGCTGATGTATCCCGAAGAAAGAAGACTAGAACAACAGACCACTCAAGACCCGTGAAGAAGATGTTATGAAGACCCCAGCGTAGTAATCTCTCAGAATGTTACAACGGCAATCAAAGGCGAAATCGACGTCAGATTATCGAAGAAGAAACATTACTTTATATGGCATACTTATGAAGCAGAAGAAGGCAGAAGAGTTATGATTTTGGGGTTGGAAGTCAAAGCAGTATTTAACGAGAAAATGATGCCGCAAGAAGCGAGCAATGAGAAATGGATCCACGAATAATCCACATTATGTGTTGAATTTATGTTTTGTTATAGATAGACATGTTGTCTAAGCGCCTAGCTAGGAAGATTAACCGCACATCCATTTACAATGGCCACCCTGATGACAGCGCCCTCGTCCGGCCTTAAGACGAGCCCGCCCGAGCAATCAGTTAGGCCCTGTTTCGCTCAAATTCAATTGACGATTACCATTCCTCTCAAGAATGAGGCCCACATGTATTGCAGGTCAGACAAAAGGATAGAAGAAGAAATTTGTCTACGTAGAGCCTCAAACAAAAAGGTTTTGCCCTATGCATATTCGTCCGTTGAAATGAAAAATCGTCAGGAGTTGTAGATTCTTGTCGCTTAATCCACGAGAAAAATCGTAGCGACTGTCAAATCGGTCTGCGGAGACGATTAAAGTGAGAAATCGTGGCGACTGTATAATCAGTCTGCGTACACGATACTAGTAAATTTGTGGTGGTTCAGCCCGTAGCGCGAACCGCAAATATCTGTTTCGCCCGTTCACGTTGTTACTAGGGCGTGGAGCGATAGTTTAGACTGCACACGTTACAAAACAACAGCTGAAACTATCTGCGTGTGGCCAAACAGAGGTATTGCTTTGCCACCCCCGAAACGAAAACGAAATCACGAAGAGAAAATGAAATCGAGAAACGTAAATGAAACGAAAACGAAAACCGAAGAAAGGTTAAAGAGGAATATTTTGAGTAAAGATGTTGTATATAAAGTATGGTCTGAAGAACAATATGATAGAGAAATTCTACACTGAGAAATTTAATTTAAATGTAAGCCGTTGTTACCCATGAGCCATTCTACGGAGAAGAGCTGCGAGTTTGCAATCTTCCACGAAGACATCGAGTCAGCTACGAAAAAGAAATTTTCCTACTTCCGAGGTCCGAAGAGGTGTTCAAGATGGATGCGCACCAACCAGTAATAGAAAAATTTTAAGTTCAACAGGTGCAGCATACTAAAATACTATATAATCAACTACGAGGGGAAGTCAAAAAGTAAAGGCAATTTTTATTTCCTCTGCTTAAATGGTTGGCAATACTGACTGAACCTGAATATATCAAAACCTCAAAGTGTATGTTATCTGTGTTGGTTTAGTGGTCAGCTCTATTGTGAGTGATTTCAAGGCATTTTATTATGAGTTGTCCGTATGGACACGTACCAAGGAAGAAATGAGAGGAGTGATATGTTTCCTGTACTCTGAAGGGACGAAACCGAGGACCTGTCAACTTTTATTGACCACTGCTTTTTTGGCTTTCCGATCCCCTCGGCATTCCTCGGATTTTCGATGAATTTGCTTTCGATGAATTGATTTTCGATGAACTTACCGTGAATCGTTGAACATTAGCCACGGTTCAGTATTTTTAATCGTCTTCGATATGACCAAATGTATAGAAGTTGAGGGAGATTATGTAGAGAAATAATAGTATTTGTAATTTTATTGGCACAATAAAACATGCGTTTTTTTTTTTCAAATTTTCTTTTACTTTTTAACATATCGTCTCATTTTTGTATCTCTGAACACATCAGAGAAAAATCGTGTTCCCTCTACCTTGTATTAGTGTGTCTTCCTAATTATGAACTCCATTTGACACAAGTACACTTTATATATATCGACAAAAGACAAAAACTTGGTTGGTTTTTAGTTTGTTATTTTAGCGCTGTCTTGAAACGCGTATATCTCTTCACCCTGTTAGGTGTTTGCAGTTCTGAATACACCTAGGCCTCGCTTTGCGTCGTTTCGTTTTGCGTTGTTTCGAATTTGCGTCGCTCCTAAAAATACACCAATTTTCGCTCTGCGGCATAGATTTTCCGAAGTTGCGTCGTTAAGTTTTTTTATTACTTGCCCGACCTTAATATATAAGGGGCAAGTATTGTAATTGCGAAAATTTTCGATGTCGAGATTTTGACTGATGACCATGTCTCATGGTCCAAGGAATCCAAAAAACCTATTTTCGAAGTGCCGTCCGTATGTGTGTGTGTCTGTGTGTGTGTCTGTGTGTGTGTCTGTGTGTGTGTCTGTGCGTCTGTGTGTATACACGATAACTCAAGAACGGTTTAAATTAGAGAATTTGTTCTGGTACTAAAAAATTCTTCTATTAAATGGGAAGAACCCTATTGTTTTTTATGCAAATCCAAAACCGGAAACGGAAGTTATTAAACTTTAAAATTTTAAAAAATTCGTAACTAGTAAACCAAGCCTTGCAAAAAAATTTGTATAGAACATAATTTGACGTATTTTCAAAGATCAACCTAAAAAAAAAAAAAAAATTTTCTTTAATTTTTTTTTTATTATTATTTTTTATATGAGGGCAAGTCTAGCGGAGGTCTTTCTTCGCCACTGGTTTTAAAATGTTTTTCTTTTTTTTGTGTAAAATATTTTTAAGTCCGGTTTTAAAAAAATGCTGGTCAGTCGACCATCAAAAAATATGTTGTTAAAGAAAAATTGCAGGAACCAGCATCTACAGAATCATTAGCATCTACATCTACGAATATAATTGAATCAGATTAATAAAGAATTTGTTGTACTTTTTTTTGTTATTTTGTGATTAATAGAATTTTCATGTTATATTTTCGTTTTTTTTTTTTTTTATATATGAATTAATAAAGTTTATTTATGTTTTTTAAATTATTAATTTAATTTTTTTTGTGGATTTTTTGTTTTTTGTGGGTACCTATCTTCAATATTCACATAGTTTCTTTTACAAAATGTTTACTTTGCGTTGTTTCAGTCTGCGTCGCAAAATTTTAGAACCTATCTACGACGCAAAGTGGGGTCTAGGTGTACAGAAACATTTTTGAGTCTTCCTGAACAGTTTCTGTTTCTATAAAGGCACCAAAATTCACTGTCGTACAGTAATACAGAGAGTACAGCTGTCTTGTTTATTATTGTTTTAGTTTTCAATTCAAATGTTGGCAGATCCATACATATGATCATAGAGCGCCAAAGGCTCCAATTCAAATATAATTGTTAAAACGCTACATTAAATAAATATTGAATGTTCATAATTTCATATTAAACATTAGCATTTATTTATCAATTTCTTTTCAAACAGTTATACAATATATTACGGTTATTTTCCACTCCACAATATATAATTATCGCAATTAAATTTCAGAATGAAAATTCAATTTGTATATAAACATTTTGATATGATTAACATGTGGTTATGTATGCAATAATGTTAAACATAAATATTTGCGGTTTATTATGATGTTGCTGATAAAAATGCTCGTAGTGTTATTAATCAAGTCCGACACAGGCGTATACAACTGTTGAAGTAATGTTACGTTGTCACTGACATTGTTAGCTTTACACTTTGGAAAAAAACTACTGGATTTATAACTATAGATTTAAAACTATGATTTAATGTTTAACGCTTAAATTTGATTTGTTTATTTTAGGATTTACATGCTTGTTGTGTATGTACAATGTTTCACATGTAAACTGCTCCAGGGAAAATACTCCAATTTATGTTAATATTTCAGACACATATAATCTCTATTTTGAATTAAAGAATCAGGTGAGTATCTTTGGAAACACAATACAATTTGAATTAATCTGTATATATATATATATATATATATATACAGGGTGTTTGTTTGAAACGCCACACCTCGAATAACTCCTTTATTTTCAGAGATGCAAAAATTCTTCAAAAGAAAAGTTAAACGACAAAAGGGCACACTTAAGGAATATAATAAGAATTCGGCATCACTTTCGGTTTCAGCGGAAATTATTTCAACTTTTTATCTAGCATAGGGAATCAGTACTTTATTTATTTATTTATTATTATTATTATTATTATTATTATTATTTTTTTTTTTGAAAGTAGATTAATTCAGCTTTACAAGGATATCAAAATATCATACTTTAATTTAAAACATTTCAAAATGACGACCATTTATTTACAAAATAATAAATAACATAAAAATCGTAGAAACTAAATTACAAAAAGATGTAACTAAGAAAAACAACAAAACAAAATATGACTAAAGTTAGTAATAAACTAAGGAAAACTTATAAATGTTCAATATGACCGCCGTTGTTATCCACACATTTTCTCATTCGTAATAAAAACTCTTCCATTGCATTTAGAACGGCATACTCTTGAATTACCCTGATGGCTGTTCTTACCCTATGTTCTAAGTCTTCTAACCTTTATCTTCAAAATACCTTTCTTGGTAGAGTTACTGGGCCCTAACAGAATTTATTTGAGATTCCCGGAATGTCAAAACCATATCTGTCATTTCTTCATTTGAATAATTTACACTAACGTGCGTAAGCTATAATTACAAACGATTTGATGTTATCACCTTTAATATCAAACTCGTACTAACAGGCAAGAAAATTTGCTGGTTATTTTTATGTAACAAAATCATTTTCAAAGCTTGCTATGTTTAACTTTGTACGATTTATGTTATTTATTATTTTGTAATGACTCATTTTGAAATGTTTAAAATTAAAAGTATTGTATTTTGATATCCTTGTAAAGCTGATTTAATATACTTTCGATAAAAGGAAATTAAAGTACCGATTCCCTATGCTAGATAAAAAGTTGAAACAATTTCCTTTGAAACTGGAAGTGATGCAGAAGAATTTTTTTTATCTCTTAAAATAAACGAGTTATTCGAGGTGCAGCGTTTTAAACAAACAGCCTGTATATTAGTTCATTCGTATGTTATATGTATAAATGTGCGCTGGTTTTCAACTAAAGAATTGCTACACCGATTAAAAAAAAAAAAAAAATCAGCGTAATTGTGGTGTTTTTTATGGTAAAATAGGCCTGTTTTTATAACCCTCAGTGTTCCCGATTTTTTAAAATAATTAATATCAAGCAATATGGTTTAAATTATATGAAAATTATTCCCTAAAACATAAATGCTTAGTGCTTTATTCTTAATTATTGTACAAGAGTCTAGTTTGCACCAACGTGTTTAGATTGTCTTTCAGCAGCCTCTTATTTTGTGCCTTAAAACTTCATAGTATTTATAAATAAATTAAAAATGCTTGGGTGCTTTGCAACACAAAGCGTTCGTGGCGAGCGTACAAGTATGCTGAAAGCTGAGATGGTTAATTTGTGGTGGGGACAACATACGACGTTTATTCGTAGATTGGATAAAATCAGTTATTATTATTAAATTATCCAGATAAATTATAGCCAGCAAAGTTATCACACGTTTTTAATTGTCTTGAATCTGTAGGTTTATTTGCGAGGTATTAATTACAAGTTTAGCTGATTTGTCTCCTTCATTGTTCTCGATTCCGCAAATAGATGAGATCCACAATATGGTTTTTTCTTTATCAGTTCCAATAATGTTGATCATCTTGTATTGGACTTTCTGGATTAGACTGTTTTTGGTACTCAGTTTCTTGTTATTTTCATTGTTTTGTATTTGTTGGGTACTGAAAAATGTTGTATACCTCTGCAGTAGCAGTAAACATACTTTTTGTGGAAGGTTTAATTTACGTTTGGTGGTCTTATTACAATGGTACATAATTTTTAAATACATACATTTTTGAGCTGTGATTCCAACTTATTGACACGGTTCGCAACTTGTGCAGTTTTAAAACCTTGCAAAGAACTGCAGGTAGCAGCCTCTGACTTTGTTTTTAGCAGATAGCAGTCGCTAACTTTTGTGTCGCCAGTGTGCGTTCAAAAATGTTGATGTTTGGTTATAACTTAATAAATATAAGAAAAGGTGAATAATGAAAAGAAAAACAATGGATATAGAAGTGAATTGATGATAATCATGAAATGTATTTTAATTAGGTAAAAAAAAATTAGCGAATTTCACAAAAACTTGTTCGATATCCTATTAGTCACGTGACTGTCCACAGTGGGATCAGCATGCTAAGAAAATAGCCAAGAAATTCTGTTCGTCTATTTACTGCCTAAATAACTTAAAATGGTGTGCGTCTAGGGCAGTTCTATAAACCTACTACTTTGCCTCTATTCACCCTCAGTTGACTTATGCCATTCTAATCTGGGGTCATTCCAGCCATGTGGGATAGCTACTTTTTCTACAACGTAGAGCTGTCAGGATCATGGGGAATATCCAATACCGATGCGACTGCAAGAAAGCAGTTGTGGAGTTGGGTTTATTAACATTACCTTCCCTGTATATTCACCACTGCATCCTCTACGTTCATGAAAACCAAACCAAATTCCTAGTCCAAAGTTCAGTCCATAGACACGACATTAGAAATAAAAACGAGGTACGTCCAGACTTCACAAGACTTGGAATGTCCAGGTATAGTACCAATTGGTTCGCAATTAAATTCTACAATGTGCTTCCTCCAGCCATCAAAAGACTCAACATTTTAAAATTCAAAAAAATAACCAAGAGATATTTAATATGCAGGGCCTTCTACTCCACTGAAGAGTATCTGCTAAACGATTTTAGTGACTTGAAGGAGGTTCTATGATAACACAGTTTGTCCAGCTGAATATCATGTACTTATGTATGACATTTGTAAAAATACTGCACATTTATAACCTATTAATAAAATATTATAATATGCATCTTGTAACGTCCAATACATATTTTGTAAACGTAATGTTATCAACGAATTGACGATTGTAATAAAATATTATTATTATTATTATTATTATTATTATTATTATTACAGGAATTTTAGTTCTCTGGACATGTTTGACAACCAATCTAATACTGCTGTTTACTTTTGTATTTTTATACATCCAACTTTAATTTTCGGTAACAATAATTCTGCTAGTAAGCTTAAGCCTCGTATTGCTACGAATAAATTAAGATCAACATAGAAATTCACGTTATAAAATTTTAATTCATTCCAACTTATTATTTTACATTTTTAAGATAATATTACAAAAATGTAAATATTACATTAAAAATAACTTTTTATTTAAATATAAAAATGCCGCGAGGAAATGACAAATTCATTAATATTCTGGAAACTTATAAATAATTTCTTTTTTTATTGACAATACAAACTTTTTCTGTGTTAACAGAATGTTTCATTTTAAAATATGATAAAATACGTAGAGACGTAAACTACTCTGTCTTATGTTTATAGTACACTTTAATTTTTATTTATGATTCACAATATGAGTATAGGTGTTGTAAATGTTCATATAGGAATATACAGTCTGAAGTCACGTGACCCAATTTCTTAACGTCGTAAAGTCAACTCATTTTACTTAATTTGGCAACACTTCGGGTTATAATAGTAAATTGGCGTAATATTGGATGTCATTATAAGACAGCAACCAGATTGAAACAGATTTTAAAAATCATAATTCTGTTATAGAGTGCGTTCATACTGTTACGTAAGTTACTAAAAGTAAAAATGAGATGTCCTTATAATAATTCTTTATTGAAGCTAATTGCTTAAAAAAAAAATACAGAAACTTAATTCAAGTTACATTTTACAAAAATTTTACAAAATTCTGAATGTTTTAAACTCCATTATTGTGGCGTTCGCTCCTGGCCCAGATAGGAAGGAGTCCAGACAACGACACACAAGGGTTGACTTTGAAAGTCAAAAATATGACGGCGCGGTGCGCCGTCGGAGATTTTAAATTTTTTAAAAAAAATTAAATTTTTTTTAAAATTTTAAAAGATCGGAAAATTTATTATAAAAAAAAGGTCATGTTCTTGGAGCAAATGCGTTGCCAATAAATTGATAAAAGAGAGAGAAAATGTTTTGGAGATCGCTAATATGTTAGGGAAATTTACAGTGTAAAATTAGTAATAACAGGTGGTGTAGCGTTGCCAAGAATAATAATAATAATAAAAAAAATATATATATTATAAAAAAATAGTTGAATAAAAAAACTAATTTGTACAAAAAAAGTTTAAACAATTATAATTGTTGCGGACTGCAACAATTAATAGCGGTAAGCGTAGCGGTGAAGACGGTCGATTACACTGTAAATTAATCCCACATTAATTCATAAAAAATCTTGATTATAAATTTAAAGAAAAATTTATATTAAAAGTCTACAAAAAAAGGATGAATTTAAATGATTTCTCAACGCAAAATATTGAGAAATGGGTACAGCTCTACTAGTAAATTTATAACAAATATATTAGGCTAAATTAACAAATAAAAAATTATTTAAGCAGAACGAACGACAGGTAGAAACGGTGAAACACGCGTTCGTTCTGAGTTATAGCGACACTCATAGCGAGTCATAGCGTCACTCAATAAAATGACAAAATTTGAAATAAATTTAAAAAAGACAGTTTTTATAAATAAAATTTAGGAAATTAGTAACAAACCTTTCTCTCTGGTCTTACAAAAATGCTGTAATTAATTAATTACTGCCACAATGACCGATTTTGAACACACAAAAAAATCTGGGGGGAAAACTCCAGAAAAAATAACTTTTAACAAAATATAAATTTATTTAATTAATACATCCTGATATATTTATTAAAATTTGGACAAATCAGGGGATCCTGATTAAATTCAATGATTTTAAACTCTTACTGCAATATACAATCAAAAGACATGTGTGCTCACCTTGATTATTAATGAAATTAAGATGGATGATTTTGACTAGCAAAAATCTTGCCAGTGGCTCTAAACATGTTTTATTTTAAGGAAAACAAATTGGTAATTTAAATAAATCAAAATTAAGTCTAAAATAATACAATAATAAATTATTATATAATATTAGTATTATTAGTATTATATAATATTATATAAAATATTATTGTATCGGGTAAAGTGTATGGTAATATATTTGTATTTTGGAAATAGAATATAGCGAGGTTATAAACATGTTTTTTCTATAAAATGAATATTTATTTAAATTAAGTAAAATTGATAACTAAACAGAAATAAAAATATAATTTGGAATATAAAATAAAAAATACAAGGTGGGACACCCTAAGCGGGCGCTTCAATTATATTATAAAAGGTTTCCTCTATTAAAACATTTAAATTTTTCATTCGTTTTTTCATTTAATTTTTCATTTGTTTTTCATTTCAAACGTTAAAACGTTTTTTTTTTTTTCTAAATTATAACCTTTAAATATTTGAGCACTACAGGCAGATTATTATAGAGATCTATACACTTAAACAGGGGCAGATTTCCTGTCGAGCTATATTTATACCTCAGTATAGATAATAAATCCTTCCCTCTCGTATTGTGATTGTGTGCTTCACAATGTTTTAGGATGCTGTCTTCGTTTTCTTTAATAAACATTAGGATACTCAATATACAGGGTGTTTGTTTGAAACGAGGCACCCCGAAAATCTCCTTTATTTGTAAAGATACAAAAAATCTTGAGAACAAAAGTAAAACTAGACAAAAAAGGCCCATCTAAAGGTTACTATAAGAATTCTGAGGCACTTCCGGTTTCACCGGAAATGATGTCAACTTTTGATCTAGCATAGGGAATCAATAATTTTATATTTTTTTCCTAATAGTACATTAAATTAGCTTTACAATGACACCAAAAAGTTATATTTTTATGTTAACCATTTCAAAATGGTGACCATTTATTTAAAAAATAATAATCAACATAAGTTTTACAAAGTTGAACGTAGCAAGCTTTGAAAACAATAAAAAAATATACAAAATATCTCTAAATAAACTGTTATAACTAGTTATTATATGAAATAACATGAAATAACTTAAATTTTAATTTTTCAATTAAATGTTTTATAAATAACAAGAGTTTAATAGTTTATTTTGCTTTTTTTTCTAAATAGTCAAATAGTTTATTTTAGAGATATTTTGTTGCTTTTTTTTATTGTTTTCAAAGCTTGCTACGTTCAACTTTGTAAAACTTATGATTAAATATCAACTTTGTTGATTATTATTTTGTAAATAAATGGTCGCCATTTTGAAATGGTTAACATAAAAACATGATTTTTTCGTGTCATTGTAGAGCTAATTTAATGTACTTTTAGGAAAAAAATATAAAATTATCGATTCTCTATGCTAGATCAAAAGTCGACATCATTTACGGTGAAACCGGAAGTGCCTCAGAATTCTTATAGTAACCTTTAGATGGGTCTTTTTGTCTAGTTTAACTTTTGTTCTGAAGATTTTTTGTATCTTTACAAATAAAGGAGATTTTCAGGGTGCCCCGTTTCAAACAAACACCCTGTATATAGAGACGGGACTGTCAGAATTTTTAATTGTTTAAAAATTGGCTTGTATGACGTACACGGTTTAACAGTAGCCATAATTCTAATGACCCGTTTCTGGATTATGAAAATCCTCTGCAAGCCAGAAAAAGCACCCCATAGTTCAAGGCCGTAGGTGACTGTTGACTGAAAGTAAGAAAAATAAACTTCCTTAATATTCATTAGACAAGAAAAAACCGACAAGGCCCTTATTTTACCGTATTAGACGTGTTTTTATTAAGTATTTATATATATTATGTAAACATAATAGGCAATTATATGGCACACTGTTTCAATATTTATTATCAAAATTTGAAAAAATTCGGTTTTTCATTAATACATATTTGCTTATATTAATTTCGAGATCGTTTTTTTTTTTTAATTCTCTATACTTTTCCTATATGTGGCTCAAATATTTGTAGAAGCATGCCAAATTTCTATAGTCAGCCGTTTGGCCACAATTTCTACTGAACATACAGGCAGGATAGACAGAAAAACACATGAGTGACGTTATAAGGATTTTTTGGTGGTCATACCTACAAGATCCTAAAAAATGGAATAAGCCCCGCTCTAAATGTATCTTTCTGATGCAACCAGTCCTACACTTCGCATTGCCGGTGGCATCTGAATATCTGAAAGGGGCAAAAACTTTAAAAAATGCCTACATTCAGCCGTTGGCCTACAATTTCTAACGAACAAACAGACACACATTAGTGACGTTATAAGCGTTGTTTGGAGATCATACCTACAAAACCCTAAAACTGATCGCCGAACAGATTTTATCATCTATAATTTTGGTAAAAATTACAGTGAAACCTTTGTCTTATCATTCCCATTGATTGGTCTACAGCTGCGTACAGAGCTTTTTAAATTAGTCGAATGTTCACTCTGCATTGTGGTTAAGTTTAGTAGATACTTCTAACGTTCAAGGCACCATTTACAGCTAAGGAAATTAGTGCATTACGAATAGTGCGACATCTGTGTGTCTCTAAACCAACTACGGTGACTTCGTAAAATGTTTATTAATTAATAATAGTTTATTATCATAAATAATAATAGTACAATATAGACATAAAAACAGAAATATAAAAATATATCTACATACATAGAAGACCTATATACAACTATGTACTATGTATAATAAAAATAACAATAACCTCTAAGAGGTTAAGCCCACAAAGGATTAGTTCAGCGCGTGGTAATATATTTTAATTTAAATATGCGTAGTTGGTGATAAATGTATCTACTATGCATTTTAGTTTATTTATATATTTATACATAAGTAGAAGTAAGTGAATCAGATAAGAAGAAATACATAAAGTAGTAGCATTCTGATTTTGTCTTATAATGTTTAATGTTTTACTTTTAACCTTGTAGCATAGTTATGTTTGGAGTATTCAATTATGTTTGGATTTTTATAAATTTTTGTAAAAAGCAAAATATATAGCTGAGTGATACTAAAGAGTTGGGTTTCCTTATAAATTAAATTGGAAGAATACATTCAAGGTTTAAAGCACATTGTTTTTAATATATGTTTATGTAAAATATGAATGTTATTTATGTAATTATTAGTAGTTCCTCCCCAGCATAAGATGCTGTATTGTAAAATGGTTTGAACAAAAGAGAAATAAAATATTTTTATTTTAGGAAAGGGTAGAATATATCTTAATTTCTTCAAAATGAAGATTGATTTTCTGCGGCTTCTACAAATTTTTTGAACGTGATGGTTCCATCTAAGATTACTATCATTTTCCTAAGTCTGTTGTCCTAGATTTTTACTAACTAAACCTAACTTAATTACGTAAATTGATCATATTTACTGTTTGTCTTTGTCATTTTGGCGAGATCTGTTGTAATCGGTGCGATGACATTTTGCTAGGTTATGTTAAGACAATATAAACGTTCTCTGTAATTGTGATTGTGATTGAGATAGCCAATGTGTGTATATGTTTGTCTTATTGAAATAACTCACTAACTATAAGTTTGGAAAACTATCGACAGTCGACAACGTATAAGGTATTAAATTTAGAGGTCTGAACGGTTGCTCGCGTTACCAAATTACAAACATGTAGTGACAATCAACAGTGCACAAGTCAAAACCAATATTCGACTAATTTAAGAGCCATGACTTTAGTCTGTTAATGTTATCTTCCATATACACATGTTAATATCAAACAACAAACTGTATTGATTACTTTCCACCATAATGCTGCGGTATACAAGAAAGCAAGCACAAATACACCTTTGGGTACCGTGTAGGTATTTTAATATGGCCGTAGGACCGACTGCTGCACATTATTGAGAATCTGCACAGATGCCACACGCAGTTATTCTTAGCTTTCCTTCTCCAACAATCTTTCTATCCTCTGTTTTCCAACTCGCTCACTCTAGTTCACGGTAGATGGTGGCATCTCATTCTTTCTCTAGGGGGGATGTTATTGGTTTTCAGATTGTTTGACGTTACGGTTGAATTTTTTTACTGTGGTGATCTAGATTGACTAGGTCGTGGTATGGTTATATAGGGTGTCTTAAAATTTAAAGAATTAAGAAAATTTCTCTTTGTTGGTCTGGAAGTTTTATGACATAAAATAAAATTAGACTTGAGGATATAAATTTTATTCAGAAAATTTAGAGTTTTTATGATTAATTTTATTTTGTTCGCTTGAATAGAACACTAGGAATATATATTTTAATTAAGCCAATCTGTACAAGTTAATGAAATAATAAAATCCAGAATATAAAATTTCACGTCTAGTTAAAACAATTATAAAATTAATACGGGATCAATTTAACTTACTTGGATGTAAACAACTAAGGGAACTAAGAATTCCCACATTTTACGGTTTCATAGTTATACGAGGTGTATAAATTAAGTTACCGGACTGATGTTTTTAATTTTTACCGACCGCCAACATATATAAGGGAGGTATTGTGATCATACCGATTTTGACATTTCCAGATTTCGATGGATCTCCACGAATTGAAGTCCCGACATAAAGTTTTGACTATTTTTAGTAAGATGTCTGTCGGTCTGTCTGTCTGTCTGTCTGTCTGTGTACACGTGCAAAGCAAATTCGTCTGAAAGGATTTTAATGAAACTTCATATTTAAGCTTTTGATATCATTGTAACGAGCTGTTCAACTTTTGGTTAAAATCGGTTAACTATAAATGGGAGTTTACTCGTGTCGGTTTTAAGATATTTGCGAATATTTCACAACAAAGAAATATTTCGAAAAAATTTATTTAACAAAAGTTGCTACAAAAGCAATAGCTAACAACTTTTATTTGAGACATTTTTTATAAAACTGTTTACTCTAGCGAGTTCAAACTCGTACTTATTATTACATCGCGTATTACATGTTCACCTGCTGCCCCTCCAAGTCCTGCGTCCCAAATTTTGCCAGATCAAACGCATTGTTTGGTAACAATGCGTTACCGGACTGGCGTCCGGTTATTTAATTTACACACTTCGTATGATGAAATAACAAATTGCATTGCATGGTATATTCGTGTTTTACATCTAGTTTTAAGGCTTTTATGCAACTGAGCGTAAGAGTATTATTATTTTTTGTCCTTTCTTTTGGATGGTATTTGGGTGGTTGTACAGGATTTATGGTTGGGGGGGGGCACTTATGACGTTATCTGGAAGGACTTGGCCGAAGGCTCGATGGCCGTAACATAATTTTTTGATCCTGAAGCATTAAAAAAAAAAACTTTTTATTTCGGATTTATTTAGCTTATTTCGGATAAAAATCAGTGGCGGCTCGTGACATTATTTTCTGGTGGAGCAAAAAGCTTTTTTAGGGAAAAAACTTATCAAAAAGGTTTTTGAATGAAATTTCCTTGAAATAACTTTATTGCTTTTTTTTAATTTTCTTCGGAACTCGTTAAACTGAATTCCGGTCTTGGTGGTCCTAAAGTTTTAAGGTCTAATTTTTATATCATAGGTTCAATTATTGTTGAAAACCAATTCTAAAATTGAAACCAGGCTATTTTCATTGTCATTCATTTTTAAAATTTATTTATTTATTATTATTTCTTTTTTCCAAAATTTGCCAAAATCACATAAACTTAAGAAAATGTAGCGGGTAAACTATTATCAAATTTACTAATAAACCACTATTTTAATAATGTAATTATTAAAACATCGAACATACATAACCTTCTAATAACACAGAACTACAAACAAATGTTAAAATAAAGCACTCCGACTGATAACTAAGACTATGGACAAAATATGTTTTGACCCACTGCAATGGCTGCTACAGGTTACATACTATTGCTCGTCTTTCACCCCCGCTGCTCTCCCGCATCAACATTCGTACAAAGATTTGAGACATTCGTAATTTTGCCCTGCCTGGCGTATGTCCATTCTAAAAACATTTGTTTTAGGAAACGAAACGCGGCGCGAAGGGAATTTAAGTTATAAACACTACAATATAACTAAATACTAATTTAAAAGGAAAATAATACATGTTACTATTATTATTTTTTATTAAAGATTTTCTTCTTTTTCAAAAGTAAATAATTGGGAGGGCGTTGCCCTCCCTGCACCAGCCGCCATTGATAAAAATTATAAATGTTAAATATACTCTCTTCTCCCTCTACTGTTTATAAAAAAATTAAGGAGCCCTTCGGAATATTTTTATATTTGATGTTCCGTAAAATAACTTAAATATGCATTTTCTATTAATTTTAATACTTATCATAAAAAATATAGGTTATTATTTTATTTTATTTTATAAAATTGTTTTTTAATTTTTACTTAGCTACTATATCCATTATCCAGAAGTTACATTTTATTTTTGAAAAATCCATGCTATAACCGGGATTCGAACCCGAGCCCTCATGGTCTAGAAATTAGTGCATCGCTACACTAACCACTACGCCATGGTGACCAGCAAATATAGGTTATATATTGTAAAATAAATTAGTCATTTTGCTGTACCATTATTTTAATTTTTCATTTCATTGGACGTTATGGGGGGAGAGCACGTGCCCCCGTGCCCCCCCGCATCCGCCACTATTCTTATTAAATTACACGCATTGGGATATGTCATGGACAGAATATTTTTTGATTTGCCACTAATCAGGTACAAAAAATCTGAAAAAACTGAATTGTGATTGACGTCACAAATCAGTTCAACTGACAGAACTTTTTTCCAATCAAATAGTCATGTTCTGGCATGACCTGGTTCTATTAATATTTTACCGTAAATGTTACACTGAACCATTATTCTTGAAATATTAATAAGAAATGAAATAAGAGCATTAGAAGCAGATGACAACTGAAAGCTTTTGTGAAAAAACTATAAAAACAGAAATCTCCGAGTGCCATTTAAAAAATTAACCCAAATGTCAGACTATAAAAATATAAATCATCCTAACTCATTAGTCTTAAAAAAAGGCCTGTGATGTTAATTACAATAGAGTAGAGATAATAACGAAAGTTATAAAGAATGCCTGAAGAAATCACAAGCCGTGTCTTGGATAGACTGTTTTCTTTTCATTTGCAGAAGATTGAAAGCTCTTACAAATCATGCAAACCCAAAAAACATAATAAATACTACTCTCAAGAGAGAAGAATAAAACTTTTAAAAATATTTATACAAAGAACGAATACTGAAACCCCAATAAATGTGATATGAAAATTATTGAAACTAACTGATGATTTAATCATAAAGTCACGTCTGAGAGGAGTTAGGAATAGAATATAGATGCTTCAGAATGAAATGGAACATATCTGATTTCAGACAAGAGAAAAAAATTCAGTGTTTTTTATTGCTTCTTATATTTTACATACTAGTGTTTAACTGGATGTTAAATTTTATAATTGAATTGTTGCTTTAAAAATCAATTACATTGAAGTTTGTTTTAATGATTACATATATATATACATAATGCAGCCCAATAATAAATATTGAGTTGTAATAAGATTGTAGCTAAGTTTGATTGAGTTCGATGCCATTACCCTTTGTCTATTTCTTCTGATAGATAATGTTTCACATAGGTATGGAAACCGGTTGTTTGAAATGATACTCGTACTAAAGTTTATTGCATACACTGTACCTACAAACTGCTTAGCTAAATTACCAAGAAAAACTAATTGAATTCGATGAAATTAATCAGGTCTCGGACTCCCTGCCAACTATATTTTTGACTCTCACATCTATCTCTTGACTAACTGACTATATCCTGACAACTTTCTGATAACTTGACAACTCTTTATTTTTGTTGCATGCACTCGTATCCCCTTGTTACATATTTCAGGGTTTCTCACACTAGCACTATCACAAATTTCCTCAAGATGTCCCATCATTAATCGCGAAAAGATAAAATTATTCCTCGCATCCGAGAGTACTTACAATGGGGAATTAACGCCGCACCTCGCAAAGTATCTATTAAAAATTAATTTTAAGTAACCTAACAAAGAGTTCTGATTTTAATCAGAATCTGATTTTAAAATGTAAGTTGACTAAAGCAACACCAGTTTCAATATCAACACCTAGTTCTATGGAAGCAGTCAAAATATTTGCTTCTATAAGGATATGAGCTTATAAGTTACACATTCTCTCGCCCAATTTTGAAGATGTATTTTGGGCACTCATAATATTTTGACCACCGTCCACACAAAATGGAAGAAATGTTTTAGTTTATCTTAAAAATGTCAAAGTAAATATCATGATTGTCTTATATAGTAGTTAGTTCTATTTTTAAAATGGTAAGTAAAAATTATTTGAACAATTTAATCATGAAATTTATGCTTGGATAATGAACTTCGATCTGGAAGTACCTATAAAGGAATAATTTATTATGAGATGTTAAAACCGAGGCAAAGTGTTAATTCTGATCTCTACTGTGAACAATTGGATCGACTTAATCAGAACTTGACCAGAAATCGGCCATTCCGAGCTTGATTGGGAGGTTCTTACACACCCATCCTACTCACCAGACATTTCATCCTCCGACTATCACTTATTTCTGTCACTAGAACACTTTTTAAAAAGCAAGACACTTAGAGATAAGAACCATGTTAAAATGAGCCTTAAACAATTTTTTCCTTCAAAAAATCCTACGTTAGAATTTTTTAAATTGGGAATATTTTCTCTTCCTGATAAATAGCAGAGTGTTATAGATCACAATGGTAACTATTTTACTCAATAAAGTACATTTTTTTCTTTCGATTTGTTTCTATTTTAATAATACCAAAAAAAAAACGAAAAAACTTTGCGGTACAGCTAATATATCAATTTTTAAACGAAAAGCATTTGCATTTGGTGTAATGTTAAGGTTTAATTTAATTATTATAAATTATTACTAAATTATTTATAAAAGTTTGAGTAAGTTAATGCAGTCTATGATACATATGTAAAAATGTACTGTATATCATAAGGCAGCGTTTCAAAAAGTTCGGTCCGCAGGCCAGTAGTGGCCGTAAGTATGTAGTCGTAGTCGTTTGAGCAATGTATTATCGCTCAATAATATTTATTCTTGCTTTTCGGCATCGAATTAGAATCTGCACAAGTTGTTTTCCACATATTTGCACACAAAATATTTACAAAAAATTTAATAACTATGCAGAAATATAGATAAATCTTTGACCGCTAGCTAGGGTATGGACGTGGGTTCAAATCCTGGCTATGCCAAATAATAATTTTTGTAAAAATATTTATACAAATTACAGATTCTGCTTAGCCGTTCGCAACCCACTATAATTTGTAGGTACCTTTATGTGTATTCTAAAAAAAGAACGTAATACTAACCATATTACTCCTGAATGTACAAAGACTGAAAATATGGTCACGAAACCGGGAAATAGGAGGCCAAGGCTCTCTTCTAACTGCGCTCTAATGATTATGATAAATACCTATTTACATATACGAGTATTTAAAGTATGCTTAATTCTAGCCATAAATCTATGTAACCAGTGACTGATATAGAAAATATTAATTCAGGTGGTCCATCTCCTGGTTATTTTTTTAATGTGCACGAGTTTGGCATTTTTGACCCTCGTCATGCATTTTAAGCCTTTCCTGCCTCCTCCAAGATCCTTTACAATCGCACCAGTATTTCCCCTATTTTTGGACAGCGTCTCAAGTGATTCATGATTTCTTGGTGTTTTCTACATTTCCGGCAATTTTCATTATTTTCGTCCCTCCAAAATTGATTCACTGTCCTTTCGTTCCCACATCTGAACGTAGATGTCATCTTTTGGTGTTTGTTTTTATATCTTAGGTGTCTTTGTAACATTTTAACTTGTACCTTTTGGTAGTCTTCGATATAGCTTGTTTTATATATTCGGTTTTGTCTCTCTTGCTCCTGTATTTTCTTTTCTCTATCCGCCAACATTTTCCGGAAATCCACGGCTTCTTCCTGTATTCTTCTTACCTCTTCCACGTCATATTAATTTCTTTCGTAATACATTCTTCTATCTAAGCCACAATTTGTTTGGGTGTTTTTATTCCCTTTTTTTTTAATATATTTATTCAGAATTCTGTTGCAACTTATTTTCTGCTAGACTTTACTGCTCTGGCCCCAGATTCTGATTTTGTCTATTTTTAGAATATATAGCTTATATAGATGGGCAGTCGTAGTCAAATAATCTATTCAAGTCGTAGCATCTATTTTATGTATGACTTTTATGTTTTTTCTACGTTTCTATAACCGACAGCATATCTCGGATCAGTACAGGCGAATTAACTTTATCAGTTTTTGATAATTGATTTTTTACTTTTCTCTAAAAGGCGATTACTTTACTTGGTATGAGAGGCAAAAGCTTACAGTATATATGCATACTACATATGTTGAGGATGATAAAATGGCATAATATATAATATATAATATATAATATATAATATATAATATATAATATATAATATATAATATATAATATATAATATATAATATATAATATATAATATATAATATATAATATATAATATATAATATATAATATATAATATATAATATATAATATATAATATATAATATATAATATATAATATATAATATATAATATATAATATATAATATATAATATATAATATATAATATATAATATATAATATATAATATATAATATATAATATATAATATATAAGATACTTTATTAAGTTTGACAAATACAAAAAATTTACATAAAAACATGTCAACAGAAATATACAAAATAAGCTGCAAAAAATTGCAGCTATTTATATCATCATTTATAAATTCGTGTACACTATAATACATTATCGCCATTAAAAATTTTAAAACAGATTTATTAAATTTCCTAAAATCCTAAAAATTTAGCATGCTGAATATGGTACAGATCATCATTGTGTACTGTTGTGTTAAGACTGAAAACTAAATTAAAAGTTTTATCTTCGTTAAGTTTAAGCTTATTCTAATTAAACCATAAAACTGCTTCATCCAGTGTAGCTTTTATACTATTATCTTTAACGTAATTATGATCAACACTGCTATTAATAAAATTAGTATCATCTACGTACATAACGGTACTAGCATATACGTTTTCTGGAAGGTCATTTAGAAACAGTAAAAATAACAACGGTCCAATTACCGTCCCCTGACCTACGCCTGGGTAGTGTGTTAGACATGAGGTCATTATAAAACACAACCAGTTTTCTATCTAATAGCAAAGATGATACGAGAAAGATGGTTTTACATCTGCATGCCATGGTCAAATCTTTAAAGATGGAGAAGAACTGATAGAACATCTAGTGAAGTATTGGTATGCAAGTGACGTGAAATGACCAAGCTCATTAGAAGAAAATGTGGAACTTGCCAAAAGTCAGCCCAAATAGAACTGCCCAAGATACAGAAAAGAAGTATTACATTTCAGTATAACATGCGTTGGCATAATGCTTGTGGACAAGTATATTAACAAGTATATTAACGAATAAACGTGAAGAATTATCGATAACTATATAAAAACTTTTTCCAATAAAATATTTTCCGTACTCTGTATCTGTTAATTGAAACAGTATGCGTGCAAGTTATATTTTCTTTTCGGTAATCAATGTTTTCTTTGAAAAACATTATAATATGGTATTTATAGTATTAATGTACAAAACATCCTTTAAATACAGAAGTAAAATTTTGTTGAAGAAGAAATATATAATATGAAAATAAAAGACGTCCTTGACCGGAATATAAATGACAAAACTTTCTCATTTGAATAAACACGGGATTATGTTAAGAAGTAAAGTTATGAATAGATCGTCACGTTATGTGTGGGGGAGTTCAACCATAGACGTACCCTAATTGTTCCAACTCATCCGCCCCATTGTTTTGCTTATTAATCTTTAATGAGCAGATAATTGATTGAATTTAGTTTTGTTTTTGGGGTGAAGCTCTTTCCCCTAAAAACAAAATAATTTTTTCATTCATATACTACCCCAAATCATATTCGTAAATCAAAACAATTTGGATCACTTTACATCAGTTTGATTTACGACTTCATCAGGATGAAAACTGACAAGAGGAATCGTCAAAATGAATATAATTATAAAATAAACTCACACTATTCGAACTTAGCGTCAGCTTTATCATAAAAGTGTCATTTGGTTGTTTGTGGCGCAGTAGGTAGGATTTGTCGGAAGTCTTAATGAATATAAATTGGTATATTTTAACGTATTACCGACAAAACGAACAAAAAACTGCAAGTGGTTATTTATTATTATAATTTATATGTATATATGTATTATTCAAAAATATAAATATACGTTATTTTGGAAATTCGTAATTTTTAAATTTTGGAATTTTGGTTCCTCAAAAATCGACTTTATATGATATCTTCTTTTTATTTTATTTATTAAAGAATTTGTATTGACAGGTTTAAACCTAAATAATACCTAATAAAACAAATTTACACATAAAAATTTTATAAGAAAAATACATAATGAAATATAATACAATTAATAAAATAAATTATTTAATCTTGATTAAGGGCGTTAGAAATATTTTTTTTGAACCCGATTAGTGTTGAGCAAACAATATCTGCTCCATTTTCAAGACTGCAACAGATGGAATTTTATAGACGACAGATCCTGTCAATGGTGACATCACTTCCGTAGCAGTTCCTGTGCCGGGATACTATAAAAGTGTCATGTGTCCTCGTTAAACGAATAGGTACCCTTATTTGCATCCTTTCTAAAAGTTCAGGTGAAGGAATTACTCCATTGATGATCTTATGAAGTAGGCATAATCCGCTCATATCCCGCCTCATTCGAAGTGACTCAGTGCCGAATAATTTCCTTCGTTGATCACGTGACAGCAAGGTGTAGTTGATATACGATTTGTAAAGTAGAAACTTAACAAACCTGTCCCGTACATGTTCAATGCGGTTGAAATAAGTGACTTGATATGAACTCCACACTACACTCGCACTCTGAAGGTGAATCCTGACTAGTGCGGAGTACAATGATTTAATTGCAACATGGTTGCAAGCGGTTTATTGCGTACATTTGAACTGATGTTAGATTTTAAATCAGATTTATTACCGGACTCAACATGATTTAGTTGCACTTTCGTTCTAACATGATTTAGTTTCACTTTCGAACTAACCTCAGTTGGTCCAAGAATCTGCAGATTCTGACTATTGTTCTTATCCAGGGTAGGTATTTCGAGCTTAAGACTTAGTTGCTCAACTTTTGTAGTCAAATTAGTATTGACATCCCTCGGCGTTTTTACTTTTAAAGTTGTTGGTATACGGGAGACTGGTTTACGATGTTGAAGATTGTCGCTTGTAGAAAAGTCGCTAGTAGAAAAGTCGCTAGTTCACGATTCTCTAGAACCTTTTTTACAATTTTGGAATCTAATCCACTCATGACGAACAGTCGTAATAATAATAATAAATTAATATACAGTAAAATATAAAATAAATAAAACAATACAGAAAATGTACTTATAAATTATAATTAGCAAATTATCATACAAAGATAAAACGGGAACAAACTGGGACACTCATTTCACCGCTAGGGGCCTGTCAAGCGGGCTTTGATCAGACGAACAAGAAGGCCACGGAGAAGGTTGAAGTAAAATATATGTATCTTTCTAAATATATAAAATAAGACACTGATGAAATATGAATTAATGAATTACTGATATGTGATATGGTGGTAATAAAAACAAAAAGTAATAGAAGTATAAAACAAGACGATAAATTTTAAATGAAAGAAAAATAAATAAAAATAAATAGGAAATAAATACAATGTGTGAGCAATATTATGTGTAGTAAGACAAATAATTTTTTAATCCCATGCCTCTTGTGTGACATTCGTGTACCGCCCTGTGGGGCTATCAGCCACTTGTGGCCGCGCACGCCGCCAGGAGGTAACGCTCTCGTGTTAATCGGCATGGGCCGCTCACGCAAAACTACAAATTAAATATGTGTTAGTTCGTAAAATATTAAATACTTCGTTTAGTTCCAGATTGGTTTTATTGCGTAGAAACAACACGAGAAATGAAAAAACTATATTGAATAGTAATTATTTATATTATATGCAGGTGTAACACGAAATGTGAACTATAGTAAGGTGACCAGATATGTTTTGTAGAAAAGGAGTACGGCAAGTAAAAAAAATCGGCTAGACAGGTGTCGCTTGTGCACAGATATACTCTGCACCAGCGACAACCCGTCTTACTCTGCTTATGTATACTTAACCTATTCCCAAAATATTTCTTTTTAGTATATCTTTAAGTTCTGTGTATACATTATTAACACCTCTTCGGTTACGGCCCCCGAAATTGGTCTAACACCAATTAGATAATATTATTTGAAACAACATATATCTTGACATATATTTTACATGACATATATTTTTATTATATATTTTTCTGTTACCATGAATATGAAATATGATGCATGGCTGACTTTGGTCATATGACTGAATTAGCCATAATACAATAGCTTTGTACTCCCTTAAATGCAGCCTACAAGAAGTTAATGTGTATGAAGTTGCCTATACTATTCCGGGGTTCCTCACACTATTAAAATATACCGATTGAATTAAACAACAGTCTCGTGATATTTTGCCTTTATTTTAATCAACAAAGTGTAGTATAAATTGTTACATATTAAAATAATATATACTCAAAGTGTAGACTTGTGTTATATGATGTAGAATAAGGTAAGCACCTTTGAAAGAATACTACTATCCATTAGCTATTTTAGTTATAAAACGTTTACCTATTTAAATTGTAGGTTATGTTATTGAGCTTAGTTTTTTATTTTAGTTTAGTTTTTATGTATTTAAAACTTGTTTAATCTTTTACTGTTTCAATATTTTGTCTTTTGTTTGTTCTCTGAATGATCTCCTTAAGCTCAATAACATAACCTACAATTTAAATAGGTAAACGTTTTATAACTAAAATAGCTAATGGATAGTAGTATTCTTTCAAAGGTGCTTACCTTATTCTACATCATATAACACAAGTCTACACTTTGAGTATATATTATTTTAATATGTAACAATTTATACTACACTTTGTTGATTAAAATAAAGGCAAAATATCACGAGACTGTTGTTTAATTCAATCGGTATATTTTAATAGTGTGAGGAATCCCCGGAATAGTATAGGCAACTTCATACACATTAACTTCTTGTAGGCTGCATTTAAGGGAGTACAAAGCTATTGTATTATGGCTAATTCAGCCATATGACCAAAGTCAGCCATGCATCATATTTCATATTCATGGTAACAGAAAAATATATAATAAAAATATATGTCATGTAAAATATATGTCAAGATATATGTTGTTTCAAATAATATTCTAACTATAATAAATAAATATTTTCTTGTCCCAAATAGTTAATTTTTAGGTCCAATATATAATAAAAGCAGTACAAAAACGTAAATATGAGTACTTTAGGGAGTACGTTCATTAAAGGAGTACATACCTTGAAAAAGGAGTACAAAACTCCCTAAAGGAGTACGTCTGGTCACCTTAGCTATAGGCATTTACCGTGGGATATTGTTTTTTCTCAGTCAAAAGTTCTCATATTATTTTAGTGTAATGATCTTTTCTTTGATTTTTTAACTCTTTAAGGCCCAGAATAAATGTTTTCAACAAAAAATTGAAATGAAGTGTGAGTTTTCACACATTTAAGGGTTTTGCAGGTATTCAATAGGTGTAAGTAGCCAAAAATAAGTATCAAAATCAACAACTTTTTTTTGATAATCACTTTTATTCGTTATTTGAGAACTAAGAACTACCATTTAATTTTTTTTAACAAAATTTATATAATTTGCCAAATATCCCAGCGTTTTTTTCTGTATTTGCTTCGTATTCAAGTCTTCATTAGTTTAATAAGAAATATTTTACAGTGTAGAGAGGTGTGAGTAACTCAGTTCGCAACTATTAAGAAAATATATATTTTTTTAATATCTATAATTCCAAAAAAATCCACGCATTATCTTAGCTATAAATACAAAAAATCAAACATTATTAGCCAGAATTAAAAAAATATATATTTATTTTTTCAAAAACAAAAAAACAAAAAAACAAAATTCATGTTAAAAAAAACGAATTTCAAAAAACTATCTATCGTTCCGTAATCTACGTCTTAGTAGCTTTCTTTTAATACAACACAATAAATGTTAAAACATATTTTTTTTATCAACGACACAAAAAATCGACATTTTTCGAAAAATGTATCTGATCAAAAATTCCTGTTGAATTATTTCGGTTCCCATCAACGTTCATTACGGAGATTTTTTTAGATTTTTAGATCAATCCCTTTGGTAGATAGGGTGGGGAACAAAACAGACAGACAGACATATGAGTGACATTATAAGAATTTTTTGGTGGTCATACCTACAACATATAAGTCATACCTACATAAGTCAAAATTAACATTTATTACTACATTTTTTGAGGAAAATAGAATAAAAACGCGATTTTACCAGGTAATAACTGCTATAATTTTTTTTTAAATATATTTTGTGGTACCTATTTAATAATTTGGACAGGCCAAACCTACACGCTGTGCATCTAGAAGTTGTACGTTGAGGCTCACTTTTTGTACTGCAGAATCCGCACCTAAGCGAGGTATATAAATTCACTTGGTACCTGACGTTTAAATTTTATTAAATTAGATATTCTATATAAGATTCGTCAGAAGGAATATCTCCAAACAACGTATTCATCATTTGATCGTTTCACTAATCATTTATTCCCCAATCTCAAAGAATCTTGATAGTAGAATACTAAACAACAATAATGAAGTGAAAACTAGATGAATTCTCAAGCGGCTGATTTTTACGAGAAAGGTATCCAAAAACTCGTCACAATATGTGATGTAGCTAGATCGAAATAGTGACTATGCAAGAAAATCAGTAAAAACATTTATTTACCGACTGTTAACCATGTGTAACCATGTGTAACCATGTGAGAAGTACTCATCGATCAATTGGCATTGATAAACAATTTTTTATAAGAAGTTGGGGTGTGTAAGTTTGAATAGTAGATCAGCAGGAATCATTGATTTTTGTTATGCACCCTTCCACCCAGCGCCGGCTGAAAATCTTTGAACGTAAAATACTACAAAAAAATTTCGGTCCTATCCAAGAGGATGGGTTATGGAGAATCCGAAAAAATGATGAGCTGCGCGACCTTTATAATGAACCAGATGTGGTTGGCTTCATAAAAAGTTCCAGAATACGTTGGATCGGACACGTCATTAGAATGTCCAACAACATGCCAGTGAGAAGAGTATTCGTAACGTTCCAAGCACAAACAGACCAAGAGGAAGGCCTCAAATGATATGGGTGGACAATGTGCACAAAGACCTGCAAATAATCGATGCCCATAATTAGAGAAGATTAGCGCGTGACCGCGAAAGATGGAAGAAGTTTGTGGAGACGGCAAAAACCCTCTAAGGGTTGTAAAAGCCAATTGATTGACCCTTCTACCCCTCTATCGCAAACTGTCAACAAAGCCGGTCCTAGAGTTTACGGAGTTATGGGCAGAAATATATGCGGGCTAAAAAACTTGACCTTTATTGGCTTATATGAAAATACATGGGCCGAATTATACGCAGAGTGATGTGCCGTGTAGCCCCTTTTCTCCCCAGTAGCCATAGCATGGTAAATAAACGACCGACAAAAGAAAAAACTGTTAACCACTGAGATTTCTGGAAACGATAATCCAGATTGTTAAAATTGGAAAAAAAACTGGAAATGTAACACCTGACTATGTCCCCAACCACCCTTATGGCATTATTTAAGAAACCCTCATGTCACAATGCTCGTGAATTCATGGTGTGTAATATTAATTGCTACAACGTAACTGACAATATGCTGGCTGGTTGAATTCATCTCTAGAACATACATAAATTACTAAATCATGTCACATAATACCACTATATTTTTTCCTCCCCATTTAACACAATAATCATTATCGTTTGGGTCAGGTTGACCACGTGTTCATCATAGCTGGCACGTGGTACTGCGGCTTCATCTAAAACATACCCGTTATTCCAGCCGGTTCATCCCATCGACGTGGCTAGGAAGTCATTCCACCTTCACTGCCACTCAAATTTCACAATTTCCGCATACAGGAATTTGTTCAAGAGTTCTAATGCATTTATTCACCAATTTATTTTCATGTAACCTTATTTTGTTACGTATGGTCTCGTACAATGTCAGTAATTCAGTTTATATCACTTCATTTCCGTTCTGTAACGAATGGTAGAATGAATGTAAATTACTGGAAACGTGTGTATTTTTTGGTGTTAACACAGGAAATTTTTAGCTCTTAATTTGTGTGGAGAGAAATTTTGATCTCCGCTGCTGATAAATCAAAATTAAATATAACTCACAAGGGTGTTTGAAATTAGATTTATTGAAATATATTTAAATTAAAATGCTGCGATTTTATTACATGTGTTTTATATTTCTCTTAGCAATGGGTATCGGTTTACAAGATGTTGATACTTGATATCGATGGTAACATCGGATGTCTTACATCTATATTGGGAAAATGATTGACAACAGTAATATGTTTGATAAATGCTGTTAGTGATATTGTTTAAATACAATTTTGGATATATTCATATTTATGTCTGAACAGCGATGTTTGGGGATTGCAATATGGACTAAACTTTATTGCTAATTGTATGACAACATTGCTGATTTTTATTGTTGACGCGCACTGTGACAAAAGTCTTGAAATGCATTCAAATTCAAACAGATATACACTCGCCTACAAAAAAAGGCAAGACAGTCTTACAGTTGTACTTTAAAAATTGTTAAAATAATTTAACTATTTTACTAGGAAATTATAAATATGCGGAGATACACACAATCAGAGGTATGAATAAAGTCGAATCGAATTTGTAAATGATAGAAGTAAAAGAATTTTCTGCAAGTAAACGATCGAAATAAAAGTATATGATCCTTTTTACATGAATAATGATAATCTATTGTAAAACAAGGATGAAGGAAAATAAGGAATTTCACCTGTGTTTCGTAGGATCTTGAGACTGGATTGATAGAAAAGATGTTTGAAGAGCATTACGAAGCAAGAGAACAAGGAAATATGTCTGGACAAAAAATGAACAATCCCGCAGTATGAAACAAAAAAGGGTTTCGACAAGGATATATCTTAAGTCCACTTCTATTTATAATCGTATTGGATAATATGAAAAACACGAAAAATAAGATGCAACAACACCACATTAGGCATTGGAACCTAAGCCTGATAAAACTATCTGAGTTATGCTATGCTGATGATATGGCAATTGTAACAGAATATGAAAAAACAAAAACTGAAGAAAACTTGAACTTATACAGTGAAAAACTTATGCAAATAAACATGAAAATAAGTATAGCAAAAATCAAAACCATGGTTTTTAGCAGAAGCATTCCGAAACTTAGAATAGAACTTGTTAAAAAACTTTTAGACCAAGCTCAAACGTTTAAATATCTGGGATCAGTGTTGGCAGACAATGGAAAAATAGATGCAAAACTAATAGAAAGATTAGGAGCAGCTGGAAGACTTTTTAACATCATATAATATGCATTGCTCGCAAAACCGGAAATCCAACCAGAAAGCCAAGCACAAGTTTTCAAAAAGGCGGCAGTTCCAATCCTAACATACAAATCCTAACAAAGTTACAAAAATAGAAAAAAAGTATCGCATCAAATAATTCATTGCGAATTAGTGAAAAGTTTATAAAAATACGGTACAAAGTACAACCAACAGCAGCACATGTTGGCCTACACCTACACTATTGGTATCTGTGTATCTTCTTCAGTTATTAAATACAAATGTAACCCTTATATGAGTCATATATTTTTACAAAAAATCTGTTTTTGTCAGTTAGGAAGTAAATTAAATAAATTCAATTGGATTCAAGTAAATTTATTCTAAATTAATCTGTTGAATAGACGCGGTAATGAATGACACGTCTATTTAAATCAGTATGTAATATTTAAATTAAATTGTTAAATTTACAGTATACAAACACCAATCAAAGATAAAATCCAACAAAAAATATAGTTGGAAAATATAGTCGCAAATGTTTAATGGTAATGATAATAATATCTATTAAACAGCCTGAAGGCCAATTAACTATACATATAATACATATAACGACAATTTCAAAAATAAAAACAGGAAAGACATAAAATTACATGAAGACAAGAGAAATTTGATGTTCAAGTTTAACAAGTCTCATCACATACAATACATAATACAATAATACAAACATAGTTTAAGTTAATAAAAAAATCATTTGTGCCGACCAACAACTCCGAACCATTTTGTCAAAGTATAAACACTCCCGAATCAACCTGTTATTAGAATTAAGTATTCTACTTCGTATACTATTCACATATTTTTTACGTACAGCCATATAAGTATTAGCACAAGGTGCATTATTCCATAATGAGGTAACAAACATTTTACTTGCACTACATTATTTATGTAACCCATTGATAATTCTAAATGCATTGTTGTAACAAATCACTAATTTCTGAATACTAGTTTTAATGGAATTACCCCAAAGAGTGGATGTATACATACTGCCACCAAACGTGTTGAAAAGTTATTTACGTAGAACACTACAGTATCTAGAAAATGTATGGAATCAAATATTTGCTTTAACACATACAGAGCGACATTGTGTATCAGTGTTAGCTGTATCATTTAAATCATACAGATGATATGATCAAGATAACATACAGTAGATACTCTGTCAATGCATTGACCATTGAGTGAAACGTCGGACACTGTATATCTCTTATTTCTGGATTGAAACATATTATAATCTATTTTATTAACATTATAAATTAGTTTATGCTCCAGAACATAAGATTCACACATTTTCCTCAATTCAGTCAAGGATGTTGCACAAACCAGCATGTCATCAGCATAGCTACATCAGCTAATAAACGACGGGCCAGCTAAAGAGTCAATTCTTGCCTCATTAAGCCGTCATCTAAATGTGATATTTTTATACGCGCTAAAATTACGTACATAAGAAGTTGATTTATCCCTAATTTTAACCAGTTTTTGTTGCTCCACACAAAAAATATTATGAAAAATAAACAAAAACAAAAACGTTGCGCACCCATATCATAGTGCACCATAACGATTCATAGAAGCTGAAAAGATTTTAAATGAACATGGATAAAATACATTAAAACTAATAGGAAATGCCTGAAAACCCTATAAGGTGCAAAGAAATTTTCCGATAACATTGCAGAGTTAAAAAAAAAAGATTAAGTTAAAGGTGGTATGCAAATTAGAAACAAGAGTATAGGCGAATTATGAGGTAAAGTTGTTCTGATTGCTTTCGGTAATTTAGAAATTTAGGTGAAAAAAGAGCACTTAAATTGTTTTAGTAGAGTTCTGCTTAATTTTACTTTTTTTTTATCAAAGCGAATGATAACAGACCGAAGTGCAGTTTAAGTGCCTGAAATTGCAAATGTAATAAGTACCTATAATATAAAGTAGAAATAAATTTAAAAAATAATAATGTAAAATACAGAATGGACAAGCGTGTGTCTATTTACAGACAAATAGTACGACGGTAACTTGTTAGATTGAGGATGACTAAAATGGTAAGAGACATTTTATAGCTTTGACTAAATGAAGTGGCACATGTTAGCCATAATGAGTTGTTTGACTCTCTATAGTCAGAAATCTGAAGGGGTTCGATGAAACTCTGAATGGTCAGGAACCTCAAAGAGCTTAAGTTTGTTTTGTTTGACTGTAAATGGTCAGGAAATTCAAGGAGTTCAGTAGAACTCTCGATGGTCAGGGACCTGAAGGAGTTGCGTATTCCCTTTCTGTATTATCTCTCATTATAATAAATTTTTAATTGAAAAAGAGAATACTTCTAATGGATGATTCAGCCACAGCCAAAAATCGCGACCAGTGAAAAATGATATGATATGGAATCGTCCGCGTTTGTGTGGTCTAAGACATATCTTCATACAAATTTAAAACCAACTGTTTTTTTTTAATGCACATATAAAGGAAATATTCCAGGAGTACACAATACATGATTTTTTAACAGATTTTTATTTGTCACCATCTGAATACATCGAAGAAGCATAAATGTACATAATACCGCTTAATATTATGAATATTACTTCATTTACAGTCAAATTTAATCATTTTATACCCCCAAATAAATTTTGTAGAAATTTCATTAACATGAATATTATTTTGCAGAACAATTATAAATTTATTTTGACATTTGCAGAGTAAATATTGCGGAATAGAGTGAACCTCTAGTACCAATCAATCGGGTGCTACTTCGTGTCAAACAAATTATTATATCGACCGTCGAATCGCTGTATAATTTTAATACGCGTGATTATTGCATTTGAACATGGAATTGGAATTACGGCATTATTGTCCGACAAGCGAACCATGGAATAAATTTCAATAGTGATAAATAGGCTGTGTTCGACATTAATAATTGCATTTACGTGCAATCAGCACATTAGTGGGGCATTGGACATACGTCACCGCTGTTACGTCATCGTCATAGCTCAACATACAACATTTATACCAGTCTGAAGAGAGTGAAAATATAAAATCACATTCATTATGGTTCATTAGTGATAGTGATGTCCGTACGTATTAATCATAAAGATAAAGAAAATTAATGGAATTGTGACTAAATCTATATGTAAAACTCAGGAATGATGCAGTAAGGGAGGCAATTTTGGTAATGTTCCATAAATTTAATTTCATAACTAAATTCAATATAATTATCCAATTTAATATTTATTGATAAATATTTAATAATATATATCTAAGGCCCAGTTGCACAGTTACCACTTAAGTATGAGCTTAGCTAAACCTTAAACTTCAGTTTAAACCAAATACTTAAGCGCCAGATGTTGCACAGTTAAAAATAAAAAAATACTTAGCTAAGCCAACTGATGTGATAAATTCACAAAGTTGGTAATATGGAAAATGAATATTTGGGGGGAAAATTTTGAAATTCAATATAAACATAACTGTCAATGTTATTTGTCAATGTCACTTGTCAAGTAGTTTACTATGCAAATAATGCAAATTTTACCAGCAATGGAAAATTGTTGGGAAGTGGTTGTAGAAAAACTGTCGTAGTAATAAATAAATATAGTTTAATTAATATATCTTTTATAAATACAGAATATATAAAATAATAATTATATGTCAAATATAAAATTTTTATATAATCATAGCAACGACTTCCAATTGAAAAGCAACCTAGCAACCGATACTATAAAATATTGAGATATATTTTTTTAACATTCCCACTTAATGAAAAATAAATTTGGTTTTCATTTTTCATTATTTAATATATCCCCATTATTTAGTACAAAAACGCTGTTTCTCGGTTTTTACTGCTTTGGTTAGGCTGTCTGCAACCATTTCTTCACCTGAAATATGTTGAAGTGATATAGTTTCATCTTCAACACAATCTCGAACATAATGATGACGAACGTCTATATGTTTGGTTCTGGCTCGATATCCGTCAGAATCCGCTAGTTTTATAGCACTATTATTGTCGCATTTAATTTTTAAAGCCGATTTGTTTACAGAATGGTTAAATTCATCTCCAAGCTGTTTCAACCAAATGGCTTCTTGAGTAGTAAATGCTAATGCCATATATTCCGCCTCGGTAGTGGATAAGGCTACTGTTGGTTGCCTTTTTGATGCCCATGATATGGCTCCACCTGACAATTTAAAAACATATCCGGTGCAGGATCGTCTTTTATCGACATCTGAGGCCCAGTCTGCATCACAGTATCCAGTGACTTATTCAGATTTTGAATAATGTAGTTTGTACTCACTTGTTCCTTTTAAATAGCGACATATGCGCTTAACTGCTGTCCAATGTGCTTCACCATGATTGCTATTGAATCTACTGACATCATTTACAGCGAACGCTATGTCAGGACGAGTACATTGGGCTATATAAAGCAAACTGCCCACTGCTTCTTGGTATGGGACTTTACCCACCAAGTTATTTGTTTGTGCCATTTCAACTGATAACTTTTGATTTGGATCGCTTGGCGTGCTCACAGGCTTACAATCTGACATACCAAATCTTGTTAAAACTTCGTTTATGTACTTTGTTTGGTTCAATGATATCCCATCAGTTTCATAATTGATATTTAAACCAACAACATTTTGAGCAACACCCAAGTCCTTCATTTGAAATGCACTACACAGTTTTTGTTTTAAACTGTTGCGAGATTTTTCATGTTTCCAAAAAATCAGTAGATCATCTACATATATAGCAACAATTAATTTTGGATTTTCACTATAATATATGCATGGATCAACTTTAGATTTCTTTAAACCAAATGACTGTAGCATTTTTGAGAGTTTCAGGTTCCATTGTCTCCCGCTTTGTTTCAACCCATAAATTGCCTTGTTTAGTTTACATACTTTATTGCTACCGTCGTGGAAAACTTCGGGTTGTTCCATATATATTTCTTCTTTTAAGTCACCTTGCAAAAAGGCTGTTACTGCATCCATCTGATCAATTTTTAATTTATTTTTCACGGCTAATGCTATAAAATACCTTATTGACGTGTATCTTACTACAGGAGAATAGGTTTCTGTGTAGTCAATTCCGTATCTCTGCGAGCATCTCTTAGCAACTAACCTTGCCTTATATTTTATTGTTTGGCCGTCTTTATTTGTTTTTTCTTTGAAAACCCACTTGTATTTTACCGACTTTCTGTCTTTCGGTAAATCTACAATGTCCCAAGTATGATTTTCTTGTAAAGATTTTAGTTCATTCTCAATAGCTGTTTTCCACTGGTTGGAATCATGACGTGAAAGTGCTTCTTCAATGTTTGAAGGATCCCCTTCTCCATGATTCGCTTCTGTAGTGTACAGAAAACCGTCATACCTCATTGGAGGTTTGGATACACGTGAAGATCTTCTTACTTCTGGTGGTACGGTGTCTGCTTCTTCTTCTTCATCTTGTGTTTCAGTTGCATTTCTAAAATCCTCGTAATTTGATGTTTTAGATTTTTCAATTTCATTATGTGAATCTTCATTTTTTCTGTTTTCCATTGAAGTTCCATCTTCTTCGTCTTCATTTTTTCCCACTGAAACTTGATCTTCTGCTTCTTCGTTAAATGTAGTGTATTTCCCAATTTCTGGTTCAGGTTCCATAAAGACTACGTCCCTACTAACTACAATTTTCTTTGTTATAGGATCTATACACCTATAACCTTTGGTGTCTTCACTATAACCCACGAAAATCAATTTCTTCGACTTTTTGTCTAATTTTAACCTTTTTTGTTTAGAGATGTGAACCATAATTTCAGACCCAAAAATTCTCATATGGTTTACATTAATCTTTCGTCCAGACCATATACCTTCTGGCGTTTCATCAATTAAGTTGCTACTTATTGATCTATTAATAATATACACAGCAGTATTGACTGCTTCGGCCCAATAAGTTTTGTCCATTTTCGCATCAAACAGCATGCACTTGGCTCTTTCAACAATTGTGCGGTTAGCTCGTTCTGCGATGCCATTTTGCTGTGGGGTATAAACGTTGGATGTCTGATGAATGATCCCAAACTTCTTGCAAAATGTATCGAAATCATTGTTGCAGTATTCTTTGCCATTATCTGTTCGGAAGATTTTAATTTTCTTCCTGTTTGGGTCTCCACCAGCTCCTTGAATCGCTTGAAAATATCAAGCACTTCCCCCTTGCACCTTAAGAAATATACAAAAAATTTACGTGTATAATCATCAATCAAGGTTAAGAAATACTTAGTTCCTCCAATCGATGTCGTCTCCATTGGACCGCATAAGTCAGAGTGGATTAGATCGAGCATACCATCCGTCTTCGATTTGGAATGTTTGAATGATGCTCGAGCTTGTTTACCCTCTAAGCAAACTTCACATTTTATTTTCTCCATCTCGCCTTGGATATCCATGCCATCGACTACTCCTTTTCCCATCCTTAGAAGGTCAGCATATTTGATATGCCCAAAACGACGATGCCATTTATGTAGAGTATTGCTAGCAGATGCTACCATGCAACTTGCGGATTTATCTTCAATTTTGTATACACCAGATTTACATTTTGTGTGGACTAATAGATGATTATTTTTATCATAAATGCTACATCCATTTTTATTGAATATTACAGTGTTATTCTTTTCGACAATTTTTGCGATTGATAATAAATTTACAGTTAGATCTGGAACTATCAGTACTTTTTCAACATCAATTTTACAATTGTTTATGCACAACAACGCGTCACCAACACCCGTTACATTTAGTTTTGAGTTATTAGCGACCGTAATGTTTTAATGTTACAATTTTCTTTATTATTTATCCAGAACGGCACGGACGTCATGTGATGTGTTGCACCACTGTCTATATACCATTCATTGGATTTATTATCTTCTTGCGAAAAATATCCAGTTGTAAACGCGCCTTTACAATTAGCTTCGGTCTTTACCAAATTATTATTTTTTAATTTTTTATCACGGCATTCCGATGCCTTATGATTTTTCCTGCCACAATTGTAACATTTAATAACTTTTTTATTCCACGTGTTGTTGTTATTACTTTTATAATGCTTCTTATTTCCACCTAGGAAAGCAGTATTTGTTTTATTGCTGTACTCTGTTTCTAATAATTTTGACTTTATAGAATCTCCAGTAATTTTAATATTACTGCTTTCGATTCCCATGATTAATGGCTTAAAATCTTCTGTTAGACCAGCTAGTAGGATAGCACCAATCCATTCTTCGGTTATGCTAAACCCGACGCCTTTTAGTTTATTGGCTGTTCCTATGACCATGTTTACATAATCAGACATGCTGTCACAATTTTCCAATCTAACCGTGATTAATTTTCGTAGTAGTCCAATTTGTCTACTTAAGCCTTTATCATCGAATAAATTTTCGAGAGCATTCCATATTTCAGATGCAGTTTGTAGCGTTTGCACATGCACAAATAATGATTCATTTATTGAGAAAACGATACGTGCTTTTGCCTTTTTCAACTTGTTTGCATCTACCACTGTACATGGTGTTTCGATACACTCATCCAGCCCGTGAAATTCTAACATGGTTTTCATGGCAAATTTCCATGTATGATAGTTTTCACTTCCTTTTAGCTTCTCAACCCAATTATTATCATTAGTTGTCATTTTTGCAACGAATGCCAGTGAACAACAAATGTATCACAACTTAAAAATGTTCTTACAACTTTTTTCTGATTTATCAACGCGACACACGCTTTTTTAAACTTTTATTTTCACTTACAGTTTTCTCTGCCGTTATCTGGGCCCATAACCTGTTGGGAAGTGGTTGTAGAAAAACTGTCGTAGTAATAAATAAATATAGTTTAATTAATATATCTTTTATAAATACAGAATATACAAAATAATAATTATATGTCAAATATAAAATTTTTATATAATCATAGCAACGACTTCCAGTTGAAAAGCAACCTAGCAACCGATACTATAAAATATTGAGATATATTTTTTTAACAAAAATACGATTAACGAAACGTAAAAATAAATGTACGACGGACTTATCAGAAGAGTTTGTCTTCTATAAAACTTATTAAAAAAATATAATTATATTATTGTGTATAAAAATATGTTACAGTCTGTTTCAAACGCTTAGGCGGAACTAAATGGGAATTTCGTTCTTTTAGATTGTCACGACAAGGGACCTTGCTTGGGTTATTTAATTTTTCACGTTGGAATGTCAAAATTTTAAATTACAACAATGAAACCATGGAAACGAATGACCTATGTCAAAATTAAATTATTTTTTTTATATATTTTAATGACAAAAAAATAAATAAATGGGAAATTTGTATTAAGAATGACACAAATAATCAAAATATAAAGAAAATGACATTAACCTTAACCAAAAAATGTTTATTGTAAGTATGATTTACAAAGCTTAAACAAAACGGCCGAAAAGCACGATTTAGGAGATGGAAATAACTAAATTGCAAAATCTAGTTCCGCCTAACCGTTTGGAACAGACTTTATAATAAAAATATCATTATGTTATTGTAAGCGGTCACTCTCACAGAGAATCAGAAATATAAAAGAAAATTTAAAAACGTACAAAAAAAAAAAGATGCCGACAATAAGTATTCACTGAAAGTGACTGGAGATGGTCCAGTAGCAGAATGCTCAGAGAAAGAGTTAGAATTAATAAATTTTAAATTACAGGCAGATCATAGATAAGATATTTACATTTATAAACAGTTTTATTATTTATACATTATAAATTAGAAAAATAAACATTTATTATTGTTCCCAACTCGAAAGTTGTCATTATATATTCTGTTTTGATTTATTACTGTGTTAGATACATCGTTTATAAAATTAACATCTATTTATAAATCTGGATTAAGATTGCTCAATTTATTGCTTCCAGAACTCGAGAAAACCTTTTGATATAGCAAGAGTCTTGGCGTACATTACACTGTTCCATTTGAATATTAGGCATTTTAATATATTGATGACGTAAGGTACAAATTGCGATATTTCTCGATATTTTTCTTATATCCTTTGAAGCTGTAGATTTATGGCAACCAGTAAAATACCTTACCATTAACATACAGTCTGTTCCAAACGGTTAAGCGGAACTAAATGGGAATTTAGTTCTTTTAGGTTGTCACGAGAAGGGACCTTGCTTGGGTTATTTCATTTTTCACGTTGGGATTTTAAATGGTAAATGCAAAAAAATATAAATAGTGTAATAAAAAAAAAAATGGCACAGACTAAATTTAATATGTACAATAAATATAAAAGTAAAAAATAAATACTTGTTTATTTATTTCATATGCTTGCTTGCAAAAAAATAATAAAACTTAATGCTTACTGAAGTATTAACTTTTAACAATTGTAATTAATTTTAATTTTAGGAAATTAATTAGGAGAGTTGTAAATAAATTAATCATAATTTTCGGTTCAAGGCAATCTTTAATTTTCTACCAAAATTACACTTAATTTTTCAATTTTGGTAGAAAATTAATGAATTAATTGCCATGAATTGCGCATTCATGGCAATTTAAAATATAAAAATATATTTGTGTGCACTGCGGGTTGCATACTACCTAATCATAGTTCATATTACAACCACGAATGTCCAAACTATCGCTGTCAAAAGCCGTAACGTGGGAGTCCGCTATCTTCCTTGTTTTATAATTTGTGGTGTTGACAATAAATTAGTAAAAATGACAGTTGTGATTTCATTAAAAAATCACTTCACAATTATTAATTTAGTTGTGAAATACACAAATCGGTTTTTTTACGAAACAAAACACAGAATAACGTTATCCTTCCGTGATATTCGACATTTTTGATTAAAATTATTATTAGCAGAAAAATAATTATTTTAAAAAATATTTGGTTTTGATGAAAGTAAGTAAGAGAGATGATTTACAATATCCCACTGCAAACTCTATACAGATGGCAGCACATAACGACTACACTAAATAATTCAAGAATTATCAGTTCCTCTAAAACAATGGTTTCTGTTTATTTATCACATTAAAATATCATTTACCTTTTAGTCTAGGTTAGATTCACCTTAAAAGTACTATCTTAGGTTATGGTTGATAGCTGTTTATTTTTATTTTTTTATAAACCACCTAAAAGTGAATTGTATGTTAACTGTTCTGTTCAGGGCTAGGAACAGTGATTCACATTAAAAGCACTATCTTAGGTTATGGTTGACAACTGTTTTTTTTTTATAAACCACCTAAAAATAAATTGTGTTTTAAAAGTTCTGCACAGTCCCACCTGTTTAGAATCTCTGTATATTGAACAAATGACGTGTGTGACGCATGCGCAGTGTTCAGTGGGATATTGTAAATCTACCCCATGTGAACGCAATATATTAAAGCAGGCAAACAATTAAATTTTACTGTGCAATAGGTTCTCACGATTTACTTCAAACTGATTTGAGATATAGTGTAAGTACGCTTTTTTCCGTGTGCCCTTTTTGCCGTGTGTGTATTTTTTCATGTATGCTTTTTTCCGTGTGCGTTTTTTCCCTGTGCGTATTTTTATATTATATAAGAAAATGGAAAATTAATTTTAATAAATATATTTTAAATTTAACGTCTCAAATCATTTTTAGTTTTAACATTATATATATAATGCACTGAGTGAAAATGAATCGTTTTCTCATCTTAAAAAGTTAATGAATAAATAATTCGGAATAATACTCATTATTTGTCCAGTTTTTAATAATACGCGAAGAGTTGATTCAATTTGAATTGGTTGAAGTTAGGCGTATGGATAGAGAAAGAAGTCTGAGGTGTCGAGCAAGTTCCACATTAAGGTAATGATTTGTTTGCCAACACAGTTGGCAACGGGTGCACTAGATAACATATAATTTTCGGGAATAAGGTCCGTTGAAATAATCAAAAAATGTTGAACAAAGACCGGTTTCGATAATATGTAGGTATTATTTTCCTCAGTTTATCTATTAGAATAACATATACAGTCAGTATTACTTATTGTTATATTATATAAAGTATTACAAGTAAATGAACTGTACTTACTCGAACAATAATTAGTTTTATATTCTTCACCCCATATATCAAACAAATTTAAAGTTGGGCCATCGTATTAATAAATAATAAATAAAGTTATTTTTTTTAATTTTTATTTTTTTAATTGTAAAACCGTTAAAATATAAAAATGTTAAAATATCACAGAGTATACTAAAACTATCACAGGTTATAACAGTATGAGTGATGATGGCATAATGACTAGTATAGTCATTCTGCTACTAGTTTCGAACTAGTTTCGAATATAATTATGAGTTTTTTCAAGTACAGGTAAAATTTGCCACCATACTTTTCTTCGCCCTCGCTTTCTTACTGGACAATTATGTTGATAAAGATGGTTCTAAGATTACATTTAATATTCCTATACTTCCATCCAGTTGTTACATATAAAAAGATAATATACATTTTTTACACAATCGTAAAATTTAACTATGTACTGATTTATTAATATTTATTTTAGACAATTATTATTTTCTTTTATTTCTTATTCTAATATGGTTTAATATGTTCAATGTAACTAACAAAGTAAATCGCGACATATAATTTTTAATTTACTGTTCTTTGTGCGAATATAAAAAAGAATGTAATTCTACAGGAAGTATTTCTGTTATTTTTGTAATGGCATTTTTTCATACGATTCTCAGACTCCGTGCTATTTTTCATTATTTTACTAATCTGTATTTCTAACAGAGAACGTCCAGTAATGCTGTTACTGTAAGAAGTAGTACAAACGAAATAAAACACTTCCATTAATTCATTTTGGTTAGCATCAGTATTTATTTATTCAATCTTCTTTAATTTCCTTCCTTTACTTGAGTAAGGAAAATCTATCAAGTTTACTTAGGAATTCCTTTTCAAAGAATGTGTAATTCCTCTTTCGTGTTTTTGCTCTCAACCGAACAATATATCCTGACCAAATTCTTTTCTCCATTTTAATCACTTTAACAGGTAAAAGAGGAACGTTAGAACATGAGTTTCGCATGAGCACCGCATTCTTTGGCGTTCACCTCACGACGGGAACGAGTGAGAGCTGTTTCAATAAATCAGCTTCTTCAACAATGCAGATGTGATTACCATTATCGTTCCTCTATATCTTCCGGAATAGCTAAAACATTCGGCCGGAGCGATTCAGCCTTCCAGTGCCCCGGTCACATATCTTGTCTTGTCTAATTTCCGGTGGCCCGGTAACTAATAACGCTCTTGCATAACTCTGCGTACGCCCGCTGAATGAAGGGAAACGTACGTAGGACGCCTTACGCAGACCTGTACATACATCATAAGTGACGCAGTGTTAAGTGACGCCAGTTCGTTTCCAGGCGACAGTATAAATCTTGGCTTTGTCTCTTGATTGAGATCGTGTTGTGCGATATCGCCCGCAGCCTCAAGTGATTCACGGCGGTTTAACAGAATTCACTTTGTGCCGCCCCGGACGCGTTCGGCCTGTATTGGAATCTAACCCCCACACCTTACTCTCGCCCTCACCCGAGGGAGCCAGAGGGATCAAAGACTCTCCCTTCCTTCCTCGCGGTTCGTTAATCTCTATTTAGTATTGTAGTTTTGTTTTCTTTTATAACTGGCTTGTAATTATGAATTGATTTTAGTAAAATGTCAAAGTAATTCCTGATTTAAGTGGTCTAGTGACATTTAAGAAAAGTTCACGATTTCAGTTAAGAGGAACTTAGGGAAAATAATATCTCCGCTCGTAAGAATATCTCGGAGACAGCAGACTTAAATAGTGTCGTATAATCTTGTCTGAGTGCTACATGCCACTTGTTTAGAATATCTCTTTGAGGAAGATCCTGCGAAATTACGATTTCCTTGCCGCTCCGTGTATGTAAAAAACCCAGTTATTCCATTTGCAAAAACATCAGAATACAAAGTGACAAGATTTGTCTGAATACCCCTTCAGGAGAACTGAGTAACAGAGGCCGCGGAGACACAACGCGAGAAACAGATTATGATACATAGCTGGTTGGCGGCAGGGAGGGCGCGCCGCTGGCAAACCGCTCCTTGCCTTCGGCACAGCCTAATAAGACTGACGGTAATGTGATGGTTTTTGTCTCGAGTTTGTCCCCGTAAGTGGTAAGATTGTCTCCGACTGCGGGAGATAGGGTCCGTACCACGCCACTCACTTCACTACTAGCATATCTTGCATACAGATTACACATTTACCAGTTCGGCATCTGCGCTCTCGGGGTTTCTGTTTCAATTACGCAACGGCAAGCGACTTAATCAAAAAAGATCAAAGCCAATGACGTCTGATATGCTGGAGTGTTGATGGAAGTGTCGCGCTCTGTAACAGAGATCGTGATCTGTGCGAGTACGAGTTCAGCCCGTCCCTCGCAAACTAATCTGCCTTGTAGATCCGTCTGTTCGGCAACAATCCCACCTTCAAACAGTATTTATGCGAGACTTCCTGAAATCTGAATAGAAAATTAAGACGGAGCACTTGGAAGCGGCGCATTGACACCTAAAGCTCCTTCTCCGACCCTTATTTACAATTCTATTGTGCTGGTACAGCTGTAATCGGCTTGCGGTTCACCGGTACCGGGGCGGAACACTCTCAGTCTATGCTGTCGAGTGCATCCAGGTGGCACTGTCGCGCCGAGTTCGGTCCGGTGTCTTTCGCGTGCTCCTGCGTACCTGCCACTGCGGGATACCACCACTGCGATTTAATAACTCCGCACAGTGTATTCCACAGACCGCTCGCTTCATTTCTACTCTTTTATATAAATAATTAATTTCCTGTGCAGATTTGAAATCCGTTGTTTAATTTACTTTTGCTCCTTCGGTTGGTTATTATTATACGCAGCGGTTTGTAAAATATATATGAGCATATAATGTACTCTCAAACTGTTTAAGCACATGAAAATCCTGGTCGAATGTTAAAAATGCAGATCTCAATCTCTTAGGGCCGAGCGAATACGAACTCTAGAACGTTCAACGTCATTACGGAATCTTTCAGATCGTGTACGTGCTGCGAATGTTTATAAACCAAATCCGGCCTTTCGTTATTTCTGAGCTCCAATTAAAAATTTACGAATATCATTATTGTCATGTTAACTGCGAAATGGAGATTTTAAAAATTCAAACGAGGATTATGTCGACGGTCTCAATTGTAATAGGGAATTTCGGAGTTTTTCTGCTGCCGCAAGATGCTCCGTACCCCGGAACAGATGTACGCTACTATCTCGTACGGCATAACGTGATGATGTTGTACCCGCACCACCGCCCTCGATAATCCTCGTAACTAATACCGGCTAATCGCTCGGCCACCATGTTGAATTAATATTCCGGCCTTGTTCGCCGCCTCATCTTTATAATGACGGCAGATCGCGACCGGCAGCACTCTGTCTAGGTAGCTCATGTACCCCAATTCAAACCATCTACACTGTCGCGTGAAATCTTACAAAATTTCACCAGTACAAATATACAATTATTGATAGAATTTTTACTCTTCCACTATACAGGTACCTCAAAACATCTACAAGCGTTATCAAATTTTTTTTTTTTATTATGATAGTTGTTATCAGTACATCATTGTTATTTTTCAACTCTTTCAGACATGAGACTTGGTCATTCTGTTTAACACCTAGTTTTAACAAGTGCTTTGTATAGTTTTGATGGAAGTGTGACTATTAAATAATGAGATTGTGGAACTTTGTTTTCAAGGCTCAAACTACATCTCGTAGCCCGACAATGGGAGCGGATATAGACCCTAGATTAATATGATCAATCCCTGCAATTTTCAACATAGTATGAAATTTACGTATTTACGTGTGTATAAAAAAATAATTGGTACGAAAATCAAGTACGGTGTCAATTTTATAATTTTGATGAAATTTAATAAAAAATGCTACCGAATATTTTTGAACGATAACTTAGGTGACGAGGAAAACGATGTCACGTGCGCATGTTAGTGCTGACAAAATATTTTTCCAAAAAGTCAAGTTTGTGCCCAAGGGTATCTGATTTAAAACTTCTGAGACAACGAATTGGGCAGACCAGAATGCAGCAGTGCGGATATGCAAAAGGAGAGTAGATTGAAGGAAAAAGGAATTGAATTGTACGTTTCCTTCATTAAAATCAACTTACAGCATCAGTCTTGATTTTAAAAGCTATAGATCGTATAAGTCTACAAACATTTTCTTTGATTTGAAGTTGTGTTTCGCAATTAAGCCTTGCTCTCTATTAACCTTCCGTCAGGCGCAACCAATATCACTGACTCACAGTACGTATATTAGCACTTATCTTCTTAGTCATAGGTGACACTAGATCCCCGACTTTAATAGCTTCTTGTTTTTGGAATTCTTGAGATGTATAACAAGTAATTTATGATTAACTCTTTCCAATATCGATTGCTGCGTAAGTGATTTATAAGATATCAGAACTTATTCTTAGGTTTTTCCTCCACTACACAAATATAAAATTTAAACTCATAAATTGAACATTAAAAACTTAATATCGTCTTTGGTCCCGTTAAAATTCATTTTTTATATAATATCTTTATTCTTCCTCCGGTGTCCCTCTGCTTCCTCTTTTCATTCTGGTTTCCATCTCCGATCTCCTTCCTTCTTCACTCCAGTTCTTCCGGCCATCTTTCTCCCTTGCCTTTCTCACTCATCAATTTTCTTTATCTCTTCCTCCCAGACTGCCTTCTCTCTGCATCTCTTCTCAAAATAAGTATTTTTTTCATTTCTTTCTTCTTCCAGTGTCCCTCTCTTTCTTCCTATTCCCCTTTCCCTAAAATAGTACGAATGTTGTCTCTCAAGGACAATGCGCTCGTACTTGTGTTTCCGAGTATTGTGCTTGATCGAAGATTAAACAATTTAATGAAAGAACTTTAAAACATAAGCACTATTTTAAATTTGGTGCATATTTGGCATTTGAGTACAATGTATGCATATCTTCAATTTTGCAATTTCTATATTTTCCATTAATTGGGACTAGGCCAAAGATTTGCCATAATACTTTATAACCAAAGATTGTGACATGTTATGATATCTCCTTCCGTTAAATATCTTCTCACAAGAAGATATGGTTCCACAGAACCATATACAAGTATACGATATAATTTTGATATTTCTAGACAAGAGTCTTGTTTTGAAGAACGGAAGAATTGAAAGTTGTATGAATAAGAAACTTAAATTCTGTATTTAAATCCATGTTGAATATAATTAACATGGTCCCTATACATATTTGAAGCTACAAAAGTATTGATGTTGAATCCAGTACGGCCAACATGACCCAAGTTGCAGTGGGCCAGTCATATTACAATAATGTGACGGTAGATACGCAGTTGCTGGAGTAAAGATTGTGCTACACCACAAAAACATAGGTAGGTCCAATGAACTGATATATCTACATTACATGCGGGCAACTGGTTGCTTCTATTACAGTATAAAGGAAAGCGAAAATTAAAAAAAGAAGTTTTTGTACAACTGTGAATCAAAATGTCTGTAAAAAGACTATTGTGATGATGATGATGAGAGTTTTGAGCGTAATATATACTTCATTCTCGACGTTTTCGAACATACAAAATAATATATATATATATTATTTTTGTCTATTTACAATCTGAATACAATTGTTGCGTTGTTGGTTGGCTATGCATAAGGTACCATTACTTGTACGAATTACATCCAATCAACGCTTCTCTTTATGTACCACTATCAGTTATGCATTAGGTTATTTAGCCAAAGTCTTTTTATTGCTTCTGTTTTATAAAGTGTTGTTTAAATATATAATCATTTCTTATTTGTTTCAAATGGTTCGGTCATGGCATTTGGTGGCAGCTTTTTGTATTTCTTCAGTGGTGAAGAGGATTTTGAGGTCTTCATGGATCATGCGGTTTGAAACTTACCAATTGTATTGCTTTTAGTCTAGTTAGCATAATACATCCCAATAATTAAGGTTCGTTTGACCAGGTGAGTTTAAGTATGGTCTTGTACGGCAGTATTATATTTGACCAACCATATTTAAAATAATATTAGAATTTTGTATTAAAAAAAAAAAAACAAACAAACTCGTTGCACACTTTAAAATGCAAATATATTCTGGCAACATTGTTCAAATAATACGTAACTTCTTCAAAGTAGCAAGAAATAGATACAGCTGTTATTCAGTAACTTTTCCTCTCATCTTTTTATTATTCTCAAAGACAACGTTAGGAATTGCTACGCAGTGCTGAAGGGCGCACGGCCGTGGTCGTTGCGGTAAAATACTTATTCGTTTCCGTGAAGTTGTAATGAATAGCCATGTGAACATTTCAAGTTTTCATAACTCATAAAAAATGTGATCGTAGTATCAATTTTCTTGTCGTTGAGCTTTTACAACTTTGTCCCTTCATCACATTCGTAACTTTCTTTCTTTTCTTGTGGGTATTGTATTCTTTTTTATATTTGATAAGTTTTTAAAATAGACTATAAACTCAAAAATGCTTTATCAAAATTTTTCAACACCGACTTGATCCAGCTTTATGTTACAATATATCCAAGTCGTGACTTCTAGAAAATAAGTAGTAACTAACTAAGAAAAGTAAAAGTAAGTTTAAGAAAGTGTCAATATGTAGTGTCGCAGTAACAGTTAATTACCAAAATATTTTTTTGTAATTGCTAGATTCAATTATGTATAAGCTAAAATTTTTGACTATATGCACGTAATATCAGTTGTATTTGGAAGAGAACTTGTAACGTCATAACTAGTTTCTACTATTTACTTATTATTTTCCAAATATGTCTGGTTTATCTTACCCTATAAAACAAATATCAGAGTATCTGTTGAACCAACATACATAGTAAAATTGCATATAAATATTTTTGTTGCGTATTTATTATGTGATAAAATTACTGTTGCGAAAACATTACCTCAGCATAAAACAATACCAATACTTTAATATTGAAGAACTGAATGGAAAATTTCGTAATTTATTTTACATGTTTTTTAAATAAGGAACATAATAATATAAATAATAACATGGCCCACAAATTCCAAATGGCGGAGTCCACACTCCGCAGGTTGTGCCACCACTATCCTTAAACCAAATGCACATTCTGTCCGCTTGTCCATCTCTTGTAGCGTCGAGCTACGTGTTTCGACATAATACAGCTCTCCGCGTGCTCTACTACCATCTAAGTCTTAGATTCTAAGACATGCCTAAGATATTGACCAAATACCTTATACCGTACTTTCCTTCTGATAAAATTGGTGGCGGAAAATTCCAAGTGCCACATTTATTGGAATTACTCCTTCTCCATCTCAAGGTTACTGACAGCCACTAGGCCAGACATAACCCTCCTGGATATCGAGACCAAACAGATGATTGTGGACGAATTCTCAAGTCCTGCTGAGATGAATATCTCTCTTAAGGAGGAGGAAAAGAAGTCCAAGTATATAGATCTCTTGTTCGAGCTTAGAAAGCTGTTCCAGAGATATAAAGTTAAGCCTGTAGTCCTGATAGCTGGTGTTATGACTGGTATGAAAGCCTCCTATCGAAGGGAAATCGAGTCCATTCCCACCTGCAGAACTTTTGCTACTTGGAGATCTAAAATTGGAGGCCATTTATGTTTTTTATTTTTTATTTTTCGGTCTCATATTTGATTTCTGCAAGTTGCAGATAATTATAATTAAGAAAATGATCCACACAAAAGTTATTTTTTTCTATATGCCTGTCGGTCTGTGCGAGATTCACGTAAAAATGGCTGGACAAATTTTCATGTAATTTGGAATGCTGATAGAGTGAAAAAAATTTATTCTTATTAAATTATTATTATATTTTTAAATTTATGATTATTTGGGGAGTTACGGGGATCACCCTAAAGCTAAACTTTTGAAATATCTCCCTTATGATGACTTAACAGCAAACAAGTATATAACAAAAATGGTTTATAATAAGGTGACAAATTTTTATCTACATATTTGTAAATTTTTTGAAAAAGCACAACTCAAAAAGGGAAAAAGACAGCAACCTCTTGTTAGAAATTTCGGATTTTCTGTAGTATATTAAGTTAATAGAAAATAAGAAGAAATTGGGTCTTTAATGATTTAACGCGTTTCGAGATTACGACAATTTTTTTTTAATGATATAATTTGCATTATTTGTTTAATTGTGAAAAAAATAAAAAATTTCAACTAAAAAAACGGTTAGAGAAAACGACCTAGGGTTAGAATTTTTTAATTCCTCGTAGTGTATTTAGTTATAAAAAATATGAGGCTTTATTCGTTTCGCGTATTATTCCTTATTTATGTCTAATACGTTTTTACCGACATCCAACATATGTAAGGGAGGTATTGTGATCATACCGATTTTGACATTTTTAGATTTCGATGGATCTCCACGAATTGAGGTCCCTACATAACGTTTTGACTATTTTTAGCATGATGTTTGTGGGTCTGTCTGTCCGTCCGTCCGTCTGTCCGTCTATCCGTCCATCCGTCTGTCTGTCTGTGTACACGTGCAGAGCAAATTCGGCTAAAAGTATTTTTATGAAACTTTATATTTAAGCTTCTGCCATCAATGGCACAAGTTGATCAACTTTTGGTATAAATCAATTTACTAGAAATGGGAGTTTACTCGTGTCGATTTTAAGATTTTTGCGAATATTTAGCAACAGAAAAATATTTCAAAAAAAAATATTTAACAAAAGTTGATATAAATGCAATAGCTAATAACTTTTATTTGAGACATTTTTTGATAAAACGAAAAATTTTGCAAAATTTTACAAAAAAGTCTTAATTTTTTCATACTTATGTGTAACGTTTCTATGGTCATGATAAATAATATCTCTGTTAGAAAATATTAGGCTAAGTTATTTCTACTCTGCTGCTATAATGTATTTTATACAAGTACTTTATGATGGTGGTCGGTCCTGTGGTGGCCACAGCTAATTTTTTGTCTTAAATCACAAATATATGGTCAGTTTTGAGATACGGTCTAAAATTTTGACATTTGCGGCAAAAAAAGTCATTTGTCCACAAAAGCTGCATTGCCTTGGTTTTACTTAATATCCACAGAGGTACTGCATTACGTGCTAAAGGTCCAGGGTACGAATCCCAGTCTGGACATAGATATATCTATTCGTGATTATCACCACATTCTTACTAAAATTAAAGAAACTATAAAGAAAATCTCGTTTTCAATAATTTTAAGAACAATTTTGAATATTTTGATATGTGTTTAGTACTCCAGTAGCGACCTAGTTTTTGTTCTATACTTGTAACCATTATTACAATTGTTTTTGCAAGTTCTTTATCTGATGACAACACTAATATATTTAAGTATCTTTCCTTTAATTTTATTTGAGAATATAAGTGATCGTGTTGTGCGAGTCCAGCGAGGCGACACTTCTTTCATTTATTTAATGGGCACCTGCTACTGATGTCATCTCTTGTCCTTGTTTCCAACTACTGTAAAATAATTGTTTTCACTTAAAGTTTCAGATGGTTTATGATCTCCAACAAAATGAACTTTTCGTGTTTTAGTAAATTTAATTGAATTAGCATATTTTTATTCAAAGGATTTACTATAATATTGTTATTACAATGTTCGTCTTTTAAACATTATTTGACGATGTCATTCAAGTTTTAACTTATAATAACAGCAATTTAGTCCATTTATATTAATATGTTGACGAATTATGTCCGTAGATAATATAATAGTTAAGTTTATGGGAGTCGGACAGGTGTAGAAAATAAAAAAGTTTATTTAACTAAGCTTACGTTTCGATTTTAATCAAATCTTCCTCAGAGCTAAAAAGATTTAGAATCAGTTAGAAATTACATAATTAATATTGTTATATGAATACATTATCAAATTACAGCTGAATGGTGTCGGTACTAAGTTTACATGAATAATATTAGTTATAGATAGATGATAATACAGTTAAATATAAAAAAGTCAAATAATAAAAAATATATGAGTTACGCAAAATTTGATTTAAAATAAATAAATAAATAATTAAAATAAATAAGTACATAAATAAAATTTGTTATACCTAGTTAGTCACATAATTTAAAATTATAACATTAAATAATAAAATATGAGTTACGTAAAATTGATTTAAAATAAATAAATAAATAAATAAAAATAAATAAATCATAAATAAATTTTACTATACCTAGTTAAAGTCACATAATTTTAAAATAAAATTTATTTTAATTATTTATTTATTTATTTTAAATCAAATTTTGCGTAACTCATATATTTTTTATTATTTGACTTTTTTATATTTAACTGTATTATCATCTATCTATAACTAATATTATTCATGTAAACTTAGTACCGACACCATTCAGCTGTAATTTGATAATGTATTCATATAACAATATTAATTATGTAATTTCTAACTGATTCTAAATCTTTTTAGCTCTGAGGAAGATTTGATTAAAATCGAAACGTAAGCTTAGTTAAATAAACTTTTTTATTTTCTACACCTGTCCGACTCCCATAAACTTAACTATTATATTTATATTAATACAATAAAACAAAAACATATTTTGAAGAATGTGTTGATATATCAAGGAGCCCATTTATGTAACAACAAGCGGAGAAAAGCAGTCTATCGCAAGCAATCTAAGAACCTGCATAAGAATTGTCATGTTGGACTACACGTAAGTATGCAATACACCAGAAAAGGCAGGGTAAGAATAAGGACAGAGACGGCCTTAGCATTTCTGACGCTCAGGGCAATTTGTTTCGCCCAGAAAATATAAAAATAAAAAAATAATAATTAGTTAGTTAAAGTTTTTGGCGCACAGCAACAAAGGCTGTTTGCGCCTAACGCAGCCCATCTAAATGACTAGACTATATAGTCTATTAAATTCAATAAATTAGACAATAAATAAATAAATAAAATTATTGAAGATACGCGTACTCAATAAAATAAATCTTGCACTGACAAACACAAATAAATAATATAAAAAGTCTGTTCGAAAATATGAACAGACTCAGGGTGATGGTAAGAGGCTGTAAAGGGGCCAATTTCCATCGAATATCACAGTCAATAACTAGAAACACATTAAAATAAGATGCAAGACTTCACACATAAAACAATAAGTTCGATTCTCTCAGGTAGAGTATCAGCCTGTCCATGAGGACCCTGTCGTCCCCTAAAGCAACTGACAGGTCATAGCACAGGCCTAACCTCTCCCTGACATCCTCAAACTGTATACACTCAGTTAAAAAGTGTAACACAGACAAATCTGTGTTACACGTCTCACAGATAGGGGACTCTTCACCTCGAAGGAGGTGTCCATGTGTCCACCAACAGTGACCTACACGGCGGCGTGTGATGGCGGTTTCCTCCTTGCGGTTAATCCTGCAGGAAGTACCTCATGGTTTAACATCTCCCTTAACCTGTCGTAACTTAACGTTCTGTGTGCGGCTCCACTCATGTTGCCACATGTCTAAAGGCAGATGTTTCACATGACTCTTCGCGTCATCTGGAAATATGAAACTCACATCAATCATAGGTCTGTGGGAGGCGGCTGCATCTGTGGCTGCATCTGCGGCGTTTTGCAGCTGTATCTGCCGCTTCGTTACCTTTAATACCAACATGTCCCGGTATCCAAAACAGCTCTACCCTCACATTCTGAGCGTTCAGATTGTGGAGTAGCAACCAAAATAATAATAATTAACTTTTTGTGCCTTTCTATCCGAAAACTCTTTTATTAAAGATTTTGAGGAAAGTTTATCTTGTGATGATGGATTTACATATGGGAACTGCCCAACAAATTCTTGGTCTCGCTTGCAAATTGTATTGTTGGCGGCAATATAGTACAACAAAAGGATATTAATAAGTAAACTAACAATTGATGTGTCAAAAGTGATGTTAGTCAAATAAATATATTATATCAGAAATCCATAAAAATATTTTTAAAAAAATTAAGGAAATTGAGGAAAATACAAAATGTTGGCACGTCAGCTGACGTATCTATTCATTTGTTGTGATTTATTATTTTGTACCAATTCTTTTAATTTATATTGTAGGCTGAAAATGAGTTAATTTATTAGACCCGAACTGTCTCTGCATTGTTTGTTTTATTGAAAACTCTTAACACAACATATAACCCCTAGAGCTTACAAGTTTCTAATACAAAACTATCAAAATTAGTAACAAACTATACACCAAAATTTATACCAAATTTTTATCTATGTAATAGGATATTTTAAATAGTAGAAAAAATTGTCGTAAGAATGTTATCGCTCATTAACTTAATAATAGATATCAGACAACAAAGTTCTTTAATTTTTTAAATAAATTTGTGGATTTCAAATTACCTTTATACTTATACAATTTTGTGTTTAAATGTTCAAATGATACGTCAACATTTTTTTTGTGTATAGTTTAGAACCTACAACGAAAAAATATTAAACTTGATGATAATGGATTGCCACTTGGTACACGTGTTCTTTACGAAAATAAAATATTTTTAACCCGAAGCCTCTATATTGAGAATCTCGGCAGATTCAAGATGTCGGAAAAAATAGATTACCAAGTACAATAACTGTGAGTAGTAAGCTTTAACCACAATTTGCCGCATGGTACGTAAATATGCGTCGAATTAAAAAAATATATATATAGTTAAAAATTCGCTGCAAATTTTGATGCATAGATTGTTACTAATTTTAATTAAGATTGGTAGTTTTGTATAAGAAACTATACGGATGTGCGTGTCCTTAAAAACGACGATTTAAGATCCTACTACCTATATATTTATTTATTGTAAAAGATGGTTTATCGCTAACGGAAATTTATTTCAAGTTGATAAAATTTAATGGAAATTCTGCTCCTTCAATTAAAAGAAAATGATTGTTGTAACGTAGCAGCCTTTAATATGATTCACGTTTAGGATGTCCAAAAAGTGCAACCTCATAAGAAATTGTTCAGAAATTGCATATTACGGTTTTGGTATGCATTGCATATTATGGTATAAATAAACGAGTGTTAAATAGAAATAGGAGGCCATAGGTGTCTCAAAAGGTTCGGTCTGTCACAGTAACTAAAGTTTTAGGTATGAAAAAAGGTGGGCGCCTCATTTGCTAAAAATTGATCAACGTACCCACATCAAAAACGATATAACCCGACTTTATCGATGAGGAAAATCAGAGATGTGAAGCATGAATTGGTGAAATATCCAGCCTATTTACAAAATTTGCCTCCTTTTGTCTTTCATCTGTTCCCAAACCTGTAGATAATCGTGAACGGAAAGCATTTCACATCAAATGAAGAAATAATTGCAACTGTCGAAGGTTATGTTGTAGACCTTCCAGAAAATCATAATGTGGATAGCATAATGGCTTTAGAGCATCACCAAAATAAATGAATTGATATTGACGAAGTATATATTGAAAAATAAAATTTATTATAAATTGGAAAGCAACTGAAAATAATAACATTTTTGGGCCAAGAATTTATAAGATAGTATGACAAATTTCAAACAAGTGCAAAAAGAAGTCAAATATAAAATTCATCTTAATAGCAATATTTTCTCATTATAAAACTGAAAAATTATGTACAATGCTTAATAACAATATTCAAACCGACAAATTTCTTAAACGTTTTAATAAAAATGTTGCTAAATATTAAATTCTCCCTTATCTTACGAAAAACTATTAACCTTCCTCAACAACAACTCAACAAAATACCATTTTACGACACAAATACTAGAAGGAAAAATCCAAAAAGCCGTCGCCATGTTTGTGCAGATACGTAGGGCGAGTATAGTCAATAGCGGATACGGTAAGCCCGCAAGAATGATATAGTGATCGTAAGGGTGGTACACGACCCTTATCTGTTCCTCCCAGAACATCTTAACCCTTGGCATGACGTCAGACGCTTGCGGACACTGCTACAACACTTCTCTGCAAGGTACAAGAATTTGATGGAAGTTTTAGATAGGAAATGAGTTTTTAGAACAAGTATAAACTAGTGTCCGGATAAAGATTGAGGGAGAAGATGAAATGCTGTAATACGTCTACGTACAATCAGATTACTTGGTAAAATATTTGCACGTTGCTGCCTTATTTTAAATTAATATTAATGTAAGCGCTCGGTTAATGAACTAATAGAAAGTGTCTGATGTTATTTAATGTTTACAGTACATTATTGAGCCATTAGTTTTTGCTCTTTTTCATCAGCCTGAATTTTTACTAATGTCTTTTCCTTGCATTATGTCAAGACCAGTGTCATTAATAAAAATATCTCTTTCGATACAGTGAAATTTTTTTAAAAAATGTTTCTATATCTACCGATAAACACATTTCGTTGACTGTTTGTTCATTATTGTTTCCATATGCTTTACTTATTATTACCACATGACGTTCATGAGGTTCTAACCTCATGTTATATTTTTGCTGTTCACTATATTGAAAATTTAATTTAATGGAATATACACACGTTTAAAGTTGCTTGTTTTTAGAGTGCAACCTCAAAAACAGAAAACAGTTTGTAAAAATAGATAATCTTTCTTCTAATATTTCCACAATCGATTTCGGTGTACCTGAGGGATCAATCTTAGGACCATTTCTTTTCCTTATCTACATTAATGACTTCTCTTATTCTATTAGCACTAAAACAATCCTTTTTTCTGACGATACGGCTATCATCGCACGCTCAAAATCGTTAAGTAATGTTATGTCTGAAAACGAATATCTTGTAAAAGATGCTGAATTATGGTTCACTTCCAATAAACTGCAATTAAATATTGACAAAACGCAGACCTTTTTAATTTTTACAAGACCAAATAATTATGCAAATCCCCAGTCTGTCAAGTTTTTAGGCGTACATGTGGATCCAGGTCTTAAGTGGGATCAGCACGTATGCAACCCCAGTCATACGTGCTCATTTATTTACTAAGAAATTTAGTTAATTCTGTTTCGAATATTATCGTATTAACAGCATACTATTCTTGATTCCAGTCTCACACTACTTATGTGCTACTTGTCTGGGGCCACTCTCCATCCGCGGAAAGAATATTTGCTTTACAAAGACGTGCAGTACGAGTAATAGCAGGTTGTTCATACAAGACTGTCGAATGCTTTTTGTAAATTTTAAAATTTTGATATTACCTTCTTTTTTATGTATTACTGTCTAGTCTATGCATATAAAAATATGAATGCCCTAAAAACCCATGATGCTGTCTATACTTACGACACACGGAACAAAAATGATATTTATCAAATTTTTTTTAAGACTTAATGCGTCAAGACATAGCATCAATTATTACTGCATAAAATTTACGAACACAATCCCATCATATTTAAAATCTTTAAACTATGCAAAGTTCAATCTTACAATAAAAAAATATATATCTGAAAACCCTATTTATACTTTTGTTTAATTTACGGAAATTAATTTTGATAGGTACACCACATAATATTATTGTTTGATTGTGTTATTTGTAATATAGTGTTATGTACAAGATGTTACATTTTTTTCACTGATGTTTTACTTATATATGTATGACTGTAATCAATTATATTATAACACTGTCAATAAAGATTTCTATACTATTCTGTTCTATTCTCTTTTGAAAAATTTCACGAAGCAAATTTGCATAAATGTTGTTATCTTTTCATTCACATTTATTTTTATATCCTATTGTAATTATTTAGGCATAAATATATAGAAATTTACATGTCTGAGTATTGTATTGTAATAACTTGTTTATTTGTTAAATTATTTTTTTCTAAAATAGCAAGTAAAAATGGACGAGCATGAACACTTAAATAAATAACAAATTTATAAACTAAACAACACAGGATATATGACCACTGCATTCATCAATACTGATGCTGATTTTCCTTTTAATTGATCTAAATGATAAAACAAAAATTGATAAATTTTCAAAAATGACAGTAAACTACAGTTTTTGCTTTTGTTGTTTGATTATTTCCAACATGCCCGATATAGCTGTCTTTCCGGCTTTTACGGTTTACCCTGACAATGGTTTTTTTAATCACACGTTGCATATTTCCATCACTATAGGCTATTCCAAACGTTTAGCCGGAAATAACTGGAATTTTCATTTTTGTAAGTTGTCATGAGCTCTTCTTTTATGGTTTGAAGTAGGATTTTGCTAAACAAAATTATCAAAAGCCTCGTTTAATCTGTAAAAGTAACTAGAATTGAAAATTTACTTCCGCCTTAACCAAAGAAACAGACTTTATGTTTAAATGTTGTTCTTGTAGATCTACTAGCAGAACGGTAGATATTTATTTTTGTGTTATAGTTCCACAAAATATTTCACGACGCATTTTTTACGCATTTTCTACCACCCATGTATATTTATATAATTATCTTGTTTGAAATTATAACTTCCTAGTGATAAATAATTACTCGTTTTTACTACTATTTTTTGGAGTCTATTTATACAAAATATTAGTTTGTCTACATGAAGTATTAGATTCTAAAATTACTAGCATAATATCTTTGGTGTGCGTGAGTCGAGCCTAGTGTCACTTACGCACATTCCACCCTGTGCAAATTCCAACGTCAAGTCTTAACTCGTCGTAACTACATCTTGTTACAACCTTATTAGATGCCTGCTGTTACTTATGGCCAGAATTAAGATGGCTAACTGACTAACACACACTTTAGCGCACGCATGTACTACCATTTGCTCACTTAGCACGTTATACTGCATGATTACAACAGTGTAATCTATGAGATTACCACTCTCGCCTCTCGGATGGAAGTGGAAGCTCTCTATGTACATGATGCTGTTGTACAATACGTGTTTTACATGCACTCACTGTATTTGTACATTTCCTGCTAGATTTTCAAGTTGGAAACGTTACAGGATTAGCTCTAACAACCATAGGCGGAGATCAACTCACTTTTACTATATTGTTAAGAGCGTAATGTACCTAGGTTAGGCGCAACGGTAACGTGCATTTGGAAGGGACAAAGAATTTGAACCAAATGTTGTCGCATCAATTTGATTTTTTTTTTTTAATTTGAAGATAAAGATTGGCCCCGTTGGATTTCAGAGTTAAAATTTGGTTTTATTCTTAATTTTCAGTTTTATAATGTCCTAAACTTTGTCTAACTTCACATCACTGTTACTCCGTAAATCAATAACCATTGCAAATTCCATAGCTGAAATCCTATAGATTGTACTTTTATCTTTAAAATGAGCCCTTGTTTATGAAAATTAATTAATATTTAGCACCAATTCTTTGGCTCACACTGAAACACTATTTATATGAAATACTGGCATTTACAAGCATCGAGAGATTTATCCATCTGGTAGCGTGGTTTTAAACTAATCTAGTCATAGTAGAGGGAGTCTTAAGCTCCACCTTAATTTTCTACACATATATTTGTATTTAGTGTTTAATTAGTAAGACATAAACTGTTGACTATGCTTATTCAATAATTTTCTATTGTTTTATAAAAATTGGTAACTGAAGATCTTTGGAATAAAACAGTTAGTGATGCCAAATTTACATGTTTTATTTTAGACTTTGCTCTTTCCGTGGTAGAATAAAAATTCATATTTACCGGTTTTTTTAATTTCATCCCTAAAGGGTGATAAGGGGTGAAATGTGAATTCAAAGATTCCTTAATATCTCTTAGGACCAATAAGATATCGACTTGGTTTTTGCTTACAAAGATAACCCGTACAAATACCGAAAAACTTATTTCAGAATTTTGTCCTAATCAACCCCTAAAGGGGTGAATCTACAATTGGGGCGAATTATACATCCCCTCGTATTTCTGTGTTTGTCGGGTATAAACATTCCTTTTTGGCACTTAGGTGTCTTTTTAAGATATCTCGAAATAGTTTTGACTGTTTCTTTAAATTTCACCCCTAAAGGGTGAAAAGGGATGAAATGCGATTTCAAGGATTCCTAATATCTCTTAGGACCAATAAGATATTGACTTGGTTTTTGCTTACAAACACTACCCATGCAAATTCCGAAAAACCTGTTTCAGGATTTTATCCTAATCAACCCCTAAAGGGGTGAATCTACAATCGGGGTAAATTATATATCCCGTCGTATTTCCTGTGATTGTTGAGATGTAACATTTCTTTTTGGCAGATTGGTGCTTTTTAAAATATCTCTAAATAGTTTTGACAGTTTTTTAAAATTTCACCCCTAAAGGGTGATAAGGGGTGAAATGTGATTTAAAGGAATCCTTAATAAGTCTAAGGACCAATAAGATATCGACTTGGTTTTTGCTTACAAAGACTACTCATGCAAATTCCGAAAAACGTATTCAGGATTTTATCCTAATCAACCCCTAAAGGGGTGATTCTACAATCGGGGTGAATTATACGTCCCGTCGTATTTCCTGTGTTTGTTTGGTTGCAACATTCCTTTTTGGCACATAGGTGTCTAAAATATCTCGAAATAATTTTGACAGTTTTTCAAAATTTCACCCCTTAAGCGTGAAAAGGGGTATCATGTGATTTCAAGAATTGCTTAATATCTCTTAGGACCAATGAGATATCGACTTGATTTTTGCTTACAAAGATTACCCATACAAATGCCGAAAAACTAATTTCAGGATTTTGTCCTAATCAACCCCTAAAGAGGTGAATCAACAATTGGGGCGAATTATACATCCCGTTGTATTTCCTGTGTTTGTTGAGTTATAAAATTAGTTTTTGGCACATATGTGTCTTTTTAAAATATCTAGAAATGGTATTGACAGTTTTTTAAAATTATATCCCTTAAGGATGAACAGGGGTGAAATGTGAATTCAGGCATTCCTTAATATCTCTTAGAACCAATGAGATATCGACTTGATTTTTGGTTACAAAGATTACTCTTACAATTGCCGAAAAACTTGTTTCAAGATTTTGTCCTAATCAATCCCTAAAGGGGTGAATCTACAATTGGGGCGAATTATACATCCCGTCGTATTTCTGTGTTTGTCGGGTGTATTTTGAAAATATCTCGAAGTGTTATTGACAGTTTTTTAAAATTGCATCCCTTAAGGCTGAAAAGGGGTGAAATGTGAATTCAGGCATTCCTTAATATCTTTTAGGACCAATGAAATATCGACTTGATTTTTGCTTACAAAAATTACTCTTACAATTGCCGAAAAACTTATTTCCGGATTTTGTCCTAATCAACCCCTAAAAGGGTGAATCTACAATTAGGGCGAATTATACATCCCGTTGTATTTCCTGTGTTTGTTAAGATATAAAATTACTTGCTATTTACTTATAAAGACTACCCATGCAAGTGCCGAAAAACGTTTATCATAATTTTATCCTACCCCTATCAACCCCTAAAGGGCTGAATCTACAATATCCTGAAAGCAACGATAAACATCTAGAGAAGAAGCTGTTGTTGGAAGTGTCTGAGGCGAAAGAGTTAGTTCAGGTATTCTATTTTATTATGTTCGGTTGTTTCAGTACAAAAAATCGTCAAATCTTCTTTTCTATATGAGGAAATTACTGGAAAACCTTTTGAGACAAGCACAAAAATAAGTGATCATTTTATTGTATTTTGTATTATGTCCAAGATTTTAAATCTCATTTGGAGTAGTTTTTGTTAGAAGTTATATGTCATATACGCCACTGGTGGAAGTGTCTATGTTAGAGGATAACTAAATGAACTCAGCCGAAATCTGTTCAAAAACAAACTGTAACCATCTCGAACGTTGATTGGACGACCGGATATTATATCGTTACAGGAACAACGAGTAAAAGAAAAAAAAAAAAAATAAACACACTGTTACATTTGTACGGAACACGTAAGCCTCTATAAAAATCATACTTCCGTCAGTTTACGGAATTCCCTCGACAAATTTTTTATTAGTTACGATGAACTATATTTTTTATCTATTTTTCATGTCAAGTGAAAAATAAAATTATGGGATTGACAGTTGTATTTTATTTTATTTTTTATTAAATCCCGACGTAATTAATAAAAAATAAACAGCAAAAAGTTTCTGTAAATATAGTTGAAAGTAAAATATTAAACATAATTTTATTTGAGAAATATATCAGCATGGCTGAGAGTCAAGCAGGGATCCCAGACGTGCCGCAGGATAACGGATATTGAAAGGCAATTACCGTTTGATGAAAGATGGGTTTGGTTAAAAAAAATCATCACAATTTTTTAAAATTATTGAATACATTTCCTCTATTCCACATGCAAATGCAACATCTGAATGTATTTTTAGTGTAATGACGAGTGCTTGGCGTAAAGATGGAAATAGTTTGATTCTACAATATTTGGAGGCTTGGTTGATGATAAAACAGAACTTCGGAATGAACTGTTTGGAATGCCATTTTTTTTTTTTTTATTGCTGGTTTGTCGTTCTTAATGTAGTGATAAATATTGACAAATTTTTAGGATCAATAGTAGGTATAAATAAAAATTTTACTCTATTATTTTTGCTGTTTTCTTTATTAGATACATTTTTAAATGGACAATATGAAGTTAATAAAAAATTATATTGTCACGTGGGTGGTTTGATTGAGACACAACTCCTGGTTTCAACATAACACATTTATTAAATATGTATATAACATTTACAAAATAATGTTGGAATTGGTCCATGGAGTTGGGGAAGTCTTCGGTCGACCCCGTGTTGGCCAGGATCGGCTTGGACCTATCTCCGAGGCGGGGGCTACCCATCCGGGAGTCGAGGAGCCTGGAGACGTCTTCTCCCACTCACATGGTCACTACTTGCTTGGCTTCCCTCTCGATACTCGAATCTGTCGTCGGTGTCGTGGTCGTCACCTTCTGGACTAATATGTGTAGCAGAATTGGCTATGTTCTACCACCTCAATATTCTTGACATCCATCTATTAAGTACCGAAAGTTAACCCAGTTCCAATATTCATTCGTCATGACAAATATTTCCACATTATGAAATTGTGATGATCTGCAATTTCGTAATCAGGTCACATACGTCAGACGCTGACGAATAGTTTTTAATCAGACAACTGACCGTCAGAATGTCTAGATGTCGTAATCCTGACCTAGGATTACCTATGTGACAATATGTCAAAATCTTTAATTCTAAAAAAATAAAAAAAATTGTGAATAATCGCCGTAATTTTTTTAATTTTTACCCGCCAGACCTAATTTGAAAATTGGCAACCCTGGAGTCAAAAGACTACGGTTTTTCTAGGCAACTATCGCGATATATGTTTGCACTAATTGTCCGTAAACACGCCTTTGACTAAGATCTCTTACTTTCTAACTTAAAATATTGATATACATATTTATACCTCCAAACTAAATAATATCTTTCATTTGGGTAGAATATTCCCTGGCAAAAATCTCACTCTTTAAATACCAAATTTCTCCAATTACCCTCTTTATTAATTGCTGTAGATACTAATTCTTGCTAGATATTCTATCATCTGATCTTATGTAAACGCAGATCTCATCAAAAAATTTCCATAGATGGAAGAACATTTTCTTACTTATTTCTTGGGTGTTCTTGTTTTCCGCGTATAGTGCTTTAATATCAAATATTTTCTTTTTTGCTTTTCCATTGTTACTCCTCAAATAATTTAAAAAATCAATTTGAACAGACCTTATACTCATGTCGATAATTCTATAAAAACATTACTTCGAACCAGTCAACAACAATAAATGAAGTATACCAAAAGTATATACGGAGTTATTATTTAATGGCGAGACGACGTCACTGGAAGTTTTAATAATTTGCCGTTTCATACACATCGTAGCAGGCGATTATGCGCGCATTCGCATAATCTTTTTTTCTTCATAATCAAATTTTATTCAAAGTTATTATAGTCATAGTATTCTGCTAGGAGGCACGTAAAATTCGGTGACGTCGTCTCGCCATTAAATAATCACTCTGTAGGTACTTTGGAAGAATGAATGTGAATGAGTTGTGAAAACTCCCTTTTTTTCACGAATTTCAGTTTGGTTTATCGTTGCTTCATTTTGCACAATTGTTTGAAAAGGTTCGCATAATACCCTCTGCTTATATATCAACCCTTTGGAAGATAATAATCAGCAAATATGTCCTTTTCATGCCAGACAATTCTCTTTTTTTGTTCGAAGAGTATTATTATGCTTCCATTGCTTTGAGTTCTGTTTTGTTTTTGTTTTTTACTGCTGGGCTCAAATTTATTCATAGAAATTCGAGTGACACATCGATAGAAAATCTCAATCATATTCTGCAAAAACAGGTCCAAATACTGAAACACTTGAGAAATTTGCATTCAAGTGAGTTCTTCATGAAGAAAATTTGGCACCCGTTCTGCCACAAACTTTCTCAAACATAATTCTTCTGTTAGGATAACCATTCGTCTGTGAAGAAAAGTCTTGGTAATTTTAGAGATTAAATTTATCAGCTATTTTAAGCCTGTTACTTATTACCAATTATAGATATTACTACTTGTTTGATTAAAAAATAAACGTCTCAATGATAAGCCAAAGTTTGCATGTAGCATATTAAATTCATAGAGTGCTTCTGAAAGTTAATGTATTTCATCGTGTTCAGTTCACCGCTCACCGCTGTTCAGAATGACAAAATTCCAATGCACTTGTTCCACATTGCAATATCCTTGCTCCAAAATAATGCAAACAAGACCGTACAATATGTTTGAGGGGCCGGCGGTGACAACTTTACGACAGATACGTTAAACCAAAGAATATTTAACATACAGGTATAAAATTTTACACAGTTGTAAAAACATCGTAAACAAAATAAAGACCAGTGATTTAGAAGGAAAATTGACATCTTGAGCAAAGAAAATTATATTAATTAAATTTTAGAGAAGAATGCTGGTTTTAATTAAAGACTTTATAAAGGAAAAATAAATTATTGGAAAATTTGCTGACCACTTTAGAAAAAGATAAAGAAATAAAGAAGGAGTATTACTTGCTTTTATTTTGAGTTCAGTGCAATGAAGCAAGATATAATATCTTAGATGACAGTGGTTTCAAAACAGTTAAACTTTAAAAGTAGTATAGCTTGGTAAGATTTTTCAAGGTATTAAAAGTGACAGTTACGTTGTTGATGAGGAATAAAAAATTTCAAATTCTACATAATGTTATACAGGGAAAAGGCAGAAGAGGTTTTGGAAGGCTAAAGCTTTCCTGGTTCAATGCCCTGCGAATATGGTTCGAAGTTGAACTACATGGAGTGTTTCGTTAGATAGCGAGCAAGTTGCGGAGCAGTCTCTTAATATTCATGATAGTGTTTCGTGCCTATTCTATCTGAACTCAAAATTCTTATTGGTTACTGTCATTACTGAATTTTGCTAATAAATGATAAGATGAACTTTCCAATACTAGATAAGTGATTTTGTAAATTTATAAAAATATTCGTACTTAACACTCGAGCTGCCATGTCAGACATATAATACTCATTTGGGCTAACGAATTACCTATTGTAAACACAGTCAAACCAATTTAGATCTGCTGTTAGACCTTAATTTTCGGTAAGTGTATACCCTGACAGTCTCAACGACCCACTTCGAATAAAATACTGCTGTACAGTACCATACCCAAAATTATTTGCCCTAATTCTGGGGACTTGCCAAGTTAGTTAGACTAAAACAATAAAAAGACAACAGTGTAGATACATTTTTAGATACCTCCAATATCGACCAGGAGCCCAAAATAATAATTTTGAACTTTATACAGAGGAACATCAAGTTGCTGAAATTCCAAATTTAAAAGCTTGTCAATCAAATCAAAATTTAATTGAACAAGGGAACGACAACCATCTACCGGAAACATTGATTAGAATGTTAGAAGATCCAGCCGAAACAAAAATATGAACTGTAAATCCGAAAAAAAATCTTTTAGTAGTAATTCTGCCAACCAGTAGTCAACCTTGTTCCTGACAATTAGCTAACCGGTGTTATAAGTCTTTGCTTGTTGCGTAGCAACAGCGACTAGAGATAGTAAATTAATTATTTTTAAAAGATAATTGATGTATTTATATTGTGTAAATAAAGTATTTCAATAGTGATCTAATTATCGTGCTGCACACAACATAACACTAGTAGGTCTTGAATTTAATTTTAGAGAATGTGTTTATTTAAAAAAATAATAATAATAATTCCATGTTTATCTAGATGCATTTTTTCTCGATTGTATGTTAAATATTATAATTAAACAATGTATACCTAATTAAGGTTACAGTTACTAAGGTTGTGTTTAATTTTAGCGCTAATATACAAAAAGCATTAAATTCCCCAAAAAAAAGCAACTAACTTAGTTCGACATTCAATGAATTTAATATTTCATTATGAAAAGTTAACTTTATCATTAATGTCTTCTCCACTTTTCTCAGTTGAACAATTTTGCTGGTGGAAGAGGTGAGAGGGGCTACCTACCCCTCATAGCATAGCCAGCTATGCAATATAGAAAGAGTAAGAATGAAGGATGGTGCTACTGGTGGAACAATCATCAAATTGTAATCAGAGGGCGCTCTAAATCACTTGCTCCGTGCGCGACTGCAGGCAGCTGTTACACGGACTGAGCAGTCTACCTAACCCTCTTCATCTCTCTAACACCCCTTAGCCCCTTGTATTTCTTACAGGACCGGAGCTAGTTTATTTAAGAGCCGTGAGCGGAATTAATTGATGTTGTTAGCGTTACTTCATACTAGGTCACTAATGTTAAACATCAGTTATGGTTTTGCTTATCTATTTTTCGATGATAGCGAGGGTATAACCATTAAAGCAAACTTACAGTATTTAATGGAATACAAATGGATATCGTGTTAGATATTAATTGGAAAATATGTATTTTTAAGTAATTAAGAGACCAAGTCCCACGATTAGGAGTGAATTGAAATACAGCAGATGTAGGAAATACTTGATTGGTTTGCAGTGACCAAACATAGTATTTCTAAGAATAATTTTAATGCTTTTCTTCTTTTTATTCTTCAAATGCCATCAGAATCTGAACCTTGACTATTTAAGTTGCAAATCTAACTTTGGATATTACAGCTCTAAATATCTACGCCTTAAGTAAAGAACGGAACTGCATGTCGGCCTGGTGTTGTGATCAGACTGTTAACCAAGATGGCTTGGATTTGAATCCCAGTGATTGAATAGATGTTTGTTTTTGTCACAAAATTATCCCAAATATAAATAAAATAAAGATACAGGTTGTTCATTTCAATTTGTCCACTATCTTGAGACCTACAATAGCTACTAGGTTTAAATTAGACAGCAATTGATATTTTATAAGAGTTTATCAAAAACATTTTCTTCAACCAGTGGTTTTCGAAGTACGTTCTGTAACTTTCTGATTTTAATTGGAAACAAATAATTGATTTTCACTTATTTTAAAAGAAATTTTATTCTGAATTCAACGACATAAACAGGCCATATTACATCACAAAATAATTGAGAATATATGCGTTTTAAATTTATATTCATTTTATTGCAATATCATTGTAACAAGAATGCTATGAATGATAACTTATTGAACATTCTTTTTGTCAATGTTATTAATCGAATTTTGTACATGTGCATTTAAATTCTATTAGTATCATTTAAATAGTATAACCGTCAGTGGCGTAGCTTCAAATTTCGTCCCTCTCCACGCAAAGTGTTACTCCACAACCAGAGACGGACTAAAACCTATATTTTTCAAGCCAGCCCAGATATTAATTTAAATAGAATGGAGTACCGCGATTGGCTCGCTTCCATCTTTCAAAATTCTCGTTGAGCTCAAAATTGAGCTCAATAAAACAATGTAACACACAAATAGACAAATACATTAGATGTAATAAAACTATTGTTTAAAATTCTTAACCTCACTTTATTTATATCAGACTGATGTACATTTCAGCTACCATGCAGCATGGTAGCTGAAATGTGGGTACATCAGTCTGATATAAATAAAGTGAGGTTAAGAATTTTAAACAATAGTTTTATTACATCTAATTTATTACTTCACGTTTCTATAAATATTATGGACAAATACATTTTATAGGCCCCCCAAACTTCGCGCATCCCTAACTTCTCGCACCCTTAACTTCTCACTCTCTACCTCTCTTCTTGCCCTTTAACCTCTCACTCCTCTAACTTCTCACCCCCTACCTTTTCGTCCTCCTAACTTCTCACCCCCCTGACTTCTTGTTCCCCTAACTTTTCGCCCTTTAACTTCTTGCCTCGCAAGTTAATAGTTAATAGTCTTCTGATGCTTCCCTTAAGAACAACTATGATCAAAAAAAAAAAAAAAAAAAGAAGCGCACAGAGATTCTAGTTAGAAATAACTGACGAGTATAGTATTTTATCTAAAAAATCAATAAAAACACTTTTACCCTTTACAAATTTGTACTTGTGTGAATCGGAATTTTCGGCGGTGGCCACCATAAAATCTAAATAGAGGAACCGATTAATAGTGGAAAATGATATTCGTGAGTGTGATATCATCGCACTCCTCGTGGTTCGAAGATCTTTGTGATAAAAAAAGCCACATTTCCCACTTAGTTGAAAAAATGTACATATTGATGTGACATACGTATGTAATTGAATAATTTTAAATTAAATTTAATAATTGATCTTGTTTATAACTCGTATAGTAATTTTTAATAATTATTATTTATATATGCTGATCATGAATATATCAATAAATTTGTAATTTAAAATGACCTAAACATTTTTTTTTCTCAATAATTATCCATAAGGGAGGCACGAGAAAGTAATGTTTCAAAAAGGGGGGCGCCAGTGAAAAAAGTTTGGAAACCACTGCAATACGGTATATTACGTTGAAGAAAACCTACATTTTAAAAAAATCTTAGCACAATATGTTAACTTAGTTTATGCACATCAGACACTATGTTACAATGGGAACACCATAAAACACTATTTAATTGGTATTTAAATTAAAACGTGTTTCGTTAGGTTGTGTTTGCATTTTTTTAAAAAGGAAAGTGTTTAAATCATAATTTCCATTCTGTTGTATTAATTGGGCTAGTGTTAATAAGACTTTTCCAGATTTTTTTTTTTTTTTGTTATGTTGTGTATCATGTTTTTAATTTGTTCAGTATTGAGTTCGTCATGTATTTTAGTCAGTGTTGTATCTCTAGGAAAATTTCAAATTACTCCCAGACATTTGATTTGCATGTTCTGGTTTTTACTGTAGTTGAAGTTAGAGGTGTTGCTCCAGACAGGACAAGCGTAGGTTAATAAACGTCTGATAGCTGTTTTGTACAGTGGTAATTTATTTTTCAGCATATGTTAGATTTTGTGTTGAGTAATGGAAATAAACAATACTTCCTCACACCATGACACATTACTGCATATCTGGCTGTATATATTGTGGCAAAGACTAGTACCCTATATTCTTGTAGACCTTCCGAAGTTGGCTGTCGTTATGAAGACTGGACTCATCCGTGAACAAGAAATGTTTCCACGGGAGAGCCTCAAAGAGACGCTGGTTATTTCACTTCACTCTTTGTCGTCGATGAGCAGGAGTTCTTGAAATTCATTTTAACACTCTGGTTGCCATGTCAATCATATTTGCTTTATGTAAACTTTATTATAAGAGCCAGCTTAAGAAACTGATAATGCCATGCCAGGAAAAGCACTTGTTGCTACATCTAGCGGTCATAGGACAACATTTTTATTGTATTAGTTTCCGTAATAAAAATATCCCATCAAAATGGGTATTCCAGGCCAGGCCTTGTTCCGAGGAGCTAGGAGACCAACGTGACTAGCATGGCTTCAAACAGTTAAATTCTTGTCACTCGAAATTAACTGATATGACTTAAAACGTGTGAATAGTCTTTTTTTTTGACTGACAAACCCTCCCAGAAAAATATACTAAAAACTTTCTGGTAGTCAAAATGTTAAAGGTTTTTATAATAACCTAACATTCCGCAGTCAATTTCGCACGGTTGGATTATTTATCAGAACCCTTGTGACATTATGAAGTTCTTGCAGTAGCTGCCACGCAGGTGCAAAGTCTGTCTTGTCACCTGTATCAAAAGATTTCAATCCTGTCGAGTTGTGGTGATGCAACTCATCTCACTAACACGTTTTCTCGATGTTGCGCATATTTTTCTATGACGACAATTTAATCTCAAAATGATCTCTGAGACGTAATGAAGTACAGCTGGGATACAACCAGCCTGAGATGAAAATAACTAGACGGCGTTCCATTATAATCAAACGCCTATCATTCATTAGTTAATGCTTTTTATTTCTAATTGAGGGATTTATGGACATAACCAAAACCTGTAGAACGAAGAAGTGGAAATGGGCAGGCCATCATTCATGCATAACTGACTTTAGATGTTCAAAAAATCCATCTTGAGGTGTGCACATAGTTCAAAAAGAAGCAGGGGACGGGGAAAAAACTAGATGGATATATGACATCAAAGCAGCAGTACGTCCAGCATGATAGCGAACAGCTTAAGATCGAGATAGATGGCACGAACTCTAAACAGAATATGTGTTGTGAATTGTGAAAACTCCAAAAACAAGAATGCCTTTCAACACAAAAGAAGAAAATATTTCCAATAACATAAATTACAAATTATAAATTCTTCTTCTTAGAGTGCCATGCTCGATGCTTTGAATTGACACGTTCGTATTGAGCATATTCCGAGCGTTGGCCATTTCCCCACATACAGTTGTGTTGTGTGTGTTGCCTGTGTAGCACAATATATTATCATGAAATTCGATCCACTAATTATTTTGGGGAAATTGTACTAGGGCTTTTACCTCGGAGGTTTCCCGATGCTTTCCGAGGGAAAAACAGTCGGAAAAATGTAAGGTGTTTACCAGTACCGGTGAATTAACCCTGTTCCGCCGCTCAGAAGTCCATACACAAATTAACTTAGCCACGAGAGTTCTCATATAAAGTACTTTTAGTTATTCTAGATTTAGTTTCCAAACATAGTATATGTATGTATGTATACATGTGTACGTATATAAAGAAAATAGATATGTTAAAATGAGGAGAGGCCTAAGCCCGAAAGGATACCTGTATGGAAGGCTATTGTTATAATTATTATTTGTAGTAGAAGAAACGATAACCTGCATAATGCACGCCACTTCATACAATGAATGAATTCAGTTACTGCGCAAGGTTAATTAAGCTGTATTAGGCACAAATAGCATGTGTTGCTGTCCAAGAAAAGAAAATAACTTATAAAAAGATGAATATGAATTCTAAATAAAAGCACATTTTTTAATAATAACACTAATCTAATTATTATAAACATTCAGATTATGGAAGTATTGTTATGTGATAACATTTTCCAAATAGATTATTGAAATTCTGTTCTTAGAGAAATATTTCGATAGAGCGTGCGTAAGAAAATATTTTGCTGAATTTTCATTTGTCCATAACGTAAAAATTTCTATAAAATTGAATTATTCAAAACAAATAACAAAACTAACTGGAGTGTCAAAAATGATTTAAAAAATCCTTTTTCACAAAAAAAAACTCACTTAAATTCTGCTTGTCCTCTCAAATTCCGGACAATTCAAAGGAACAAACAACGGTCCTGTATCGTCCTGTTTTCATCCCTTTCCCTTCTACCTCTCCTTGCCTTTGAAAGATGTAAGACTTGCGACGCGCTTCACTTGCGGACCCTATTTCAGTTCTTTATATAATCTCTTGTCTATTGACGGCTGTTATGTTATTATTATGTTTTCTTTCGCTTCGATGTTTTTGCGACCGTCTTATAATAATTGAATGTTGTGTTGTGTAAATAATTAATCTTCTTTTGGAGTTTTTGAAGGAAAATTCGTCTTAAGAACTTAATAATTTAACTAAATTTTTCTATTTTGTTTAATTGGAATACGACGTATTTAAATGCTGTAATAAGAATGGAATTATAAGCTAGCAAAATTAAGTTTTACAAAATGCAGTATATTCATTTATATATAAAGTCATTTATTTCCTTATATTTAAAATGTTATTTTTTCATTTTAATGAAAGAAACGAATGAAAGAACTTTTTAAATAATTGAAAAAGAAAAATATTCTTTGTATCCATTGACATTCAAAGAAATTAACAAGATATTTAGTCATTATTTTTTTCTCTAATTAGAAACGATTCTTAAATACAGCTAAAATATTGTAATATTATGAATTTTTAGAAATGTTTTTAAATTATTTTCATATGCGCCTTAAAAGTGTATTATCAGTGCGTTGTACTAGTTTTCAAATATGAAGTAGAAACAAGAACTCTAACAGGAAAATCTACTGAAAGAGCCAAACCAGCGTTAGAAAGAAGGATGTCTAAGTCCAAGTATAACAAGAGCACAGAAAAATAAAAAATAAACAAGACAACTCGGGATATCTCGGCAGTGCAACCATTTCTGCCGATTTTTCGGTGGATCTACCGCTTTTGTAACTGATCTACCGAAAAGCTTTATATATCTACTAAAATTTACAGAATTTCCATTAGTAATCCATTTCAAATAATAATGCAGTCAGTGAACCAAAAATGATTTTAAATAAGAATAATAATAATAATAATCCTTCATTAGTCGACTATAGGAGTCACAATAAATATGTTTATTTATTTTATGAAAACGATTATAAATACAGTGTACCTAAACTGTACTGAATATATGTATTATTTAAATACTATATAAATATCATCAAAAATATACAACTGCATGTAAACTTTAAACTTGGCTAGGCACAAAACCAATCAGAAGCTATGTGAAACAGCTAATGTGTCCTGTTTGCCATCTACGAGCCAGTAGCTAATATTTAAAACTGCATTTTTTGCGGTTGTTCCATGATTTATATCACTTTGGGTTCGGTACTATCCTGAATTCGGTGGACGAAATAATTCATTGTATCTCGTGATGTCACATACAAAATTTGTTGCATTGTGAAATTATTTTCAATTAAATTTAAAAAATAAATAATAACTAATAAAAAATACTAATGAAAGCATTAATAGTGATTACATCGACATGGCAAATCTAGTAAACGCATAAAAAAAATCTCAAATATACAAAAAAAAACTGATGAGATTTCAGAATTTAAAAGATGGCTCACCAAAAGTAATATAGGGAACAAGTTTTGCATAACGTAATTTTGACAAGAAATTATAAACAATATTTTTTCCTTTTTAATACATTTTTATAATAATTTTCATTGTTTTTAATTAAAAAACAATGCGTGCAATTGCGTGGCAACAGTGACTGCGCTGGCTTCAGGAAATATCTGAGGAAAATCTGGGGGGGGGGCAGGGAATATTTGATGAGGACATAATCATCTTTTATAATGTCTTAATGGACAAGTGAGAAAATGTAAGTAGTAATAACCTAAGAAAAAGAAAGCTTCTCACCTCTATAATACAAGAGAGGAACAAAAAGAAGCTCCTCACTTCTAAACTACAAGTGATGAGCCAACAAAAAAGTCCTCACATCTATAATACAAATGATGAGCAAAAGAACAAGAAAAAGTCATCACCTCTAAAATATCAGTTATAAATAATGAACTTAAAAAAATCCTTGTTGCATTATTGTACACACATTTTTCTCCGCGCAATTTTGGGGAGCCAATTGGGAGCCAGAGCAATATTTGGAGAAGTCCGGGCCTCCAGCCCCCTTCTTTAACATCGCCGCTGCTTGGCAACATTGTATCTCGGCACTGGCTGATTCGGCACCGGGATAATCCGCACCGGATAATTCTGCACCGGACTACTCGGCATCCCGTAACGCGGTACCTAATCACCCAACACCACAAATACGTGAAGATTTAAAATTTTTACAAAATATAATAATTTATGTTTGACTAAAAATAACAAAAATCAAATTTTGTGAATGTCTTTTACTGTGTAATATAAATAATTACATTTTAGTAATTTTTACAATTTTTTAGTCAACTCGCGTCAAAATATTGCATCATATCCATATATTCCTGATTGTGCAACATGTTTTTTTTTTTTTTTTATTTATGCCCATAAGTAAAAAACGACTTTTTCTGAAACTGAAGAATCCACCTTGATTTCAAAATATTCCATCGTTAAATCTGCTGAATGTATACTTATATAAGTAGATCTTATACAAGTGACAGATCACCCTGAGTGGAGAATTAAATATCTATCACTACCTACCAAAAACATTGCCAATAGTACCCAATGATAGTATTTTGAATGTTTGTTGTCTTAAATATAAAACGTTCGATGTACAGTACTTTCGTCAGTAATAATGAAATGAATTTTTTAAATTAAACGAAGAACTTACGAATTCTGCTTTAACCTCCATTTTTATTTAAATTTAAATTATTGGACACAGACCAATTATCCATTATTGTGCCGAAGCCATCATATAAAATTAAAAATAATATTTGCCTGGATTCCTCATGGATCCCACATGGGTATAGATTGAAATAAAAAGTTAGTCTAGCGGCCAAAGAACCGGTTAAAAACGCTGACAGGGTCCCATTACAAGACCAAATATAAATCACAGCCCATGTACAACTCCAAATCAATAAAAAGTGGAATAACGATTGGGAAAAGTCCACAAATAATAAACTGCGATACATTAAAAAAGACACAATATATTAGACCCCGCAAGGCACATGTAGAGAACAAATAAATAATGGACATACCCGCCTGACGCACAGTCACCTGTTTTAGACGGAAACTCCCAACACATGTGAAATATGCAACACTAGGCTGACAGTAATGCATATAATCACGGAATGCCCTAAATATAGTACATGCGGAAGACAGATCAACCGAACCAACCAACCACCTCGAAGATACCCTGAACAATAATCCGGAGACGTTAAAAACACTATTAAAATTTCTAACTGACATGAATCTTACAAACAAATTATAAATTTGTGAGATTCATGTCAATTAAGAATCTTTCTAGATTATGTCTGTATGTATAAGTATATATATATATAATATATATATATATATATATATATATATATATATATATATATATATATATATAATTATATAAATTAATTATATTATTATATATTATCCAATATATAAACTGTACAAAAAGTGTATTAATATACTAAGGTGCTTATAACCTTTATAGTAGAAGCACCAATACAAAGATTAAAAAAAAAATTCACCTTAATAATTCAAAAGTACTGTACATTTGTGCTACATACAATATTTTTGACTATTCCAGCTTTTTCTTAACTCCTTCCTTTCTCTTGATTAACAGAAAATCTCAAAGGAAAATGTTACACCGTAATCCTAAAAATCCAGGACAATATACACGACTCCATATCATAAGAGAAAGAAGTTAATCTTATGGGTTCCGTCGCACCAAAACATCTCAGGAAATGAGACAGGAGACAAAGCGGCAAAAGAAGCAATGAACGAAGAAAGAAAACCTGTCCACCTCAAACATACGGAACTAAAATTTTTGATCAGATAACGTTTTTGGAAAAAAACGCATTTTTTGTGATGTTTTGCTATTAATGTACACAAGTTATAAGTTGTTCACTTTTGTAAGAACAAACTAAGAGAGAATTTTGTTTTCAATAATTTTTTATACATGGTGTCTCCATTTTTTCATACTTATATGTAACGTTTCCATGGTCATGATAAATAATATCTCTGTTAGAAAATATTTCTACTCTGCTGCTAGAATGTATTTTATATGGTTTTTTTAAGTACTTTATGATGGCGGTCAGTCCTGTGGTGGCCACAGCTGATTTTTTACATACAAATAATATCTCTAAATCTAAAGTCACGACAAGGCACTTTGTTAGGTACACGACAAGGCACACAAAATGTTTATAGTATAACATTTTTTGCCAATGCTTCTTGTTTACAAACTTTTAAATATGCTACTAATTTTTAATTCTATATTTATAATTTATAAACCTGGAAAAATAATTCTATTTTTAGTAAACAATTCTATCCCAAAATAAAAAGAGCAATGTCAACGACCAGAATTAAAGTGTGATTTTTACAAAAATCCTTGTAGAAGTTTGTTGTTGAACGTTTCACAAACAGCTTAATTCCGGAGCACAAGAAAATGCTTCTACGCAAAAACACAAGAGTCATTAATTTTTACTTTTAATTTCCGGTAATTGTAATTTATTGACAAAAGGGAGAAAAGTACTAAATTTTTAAAAGGCCCGAAAACTCAAGCAAAAAATTACAGTGATTAAAGAAATCAAAATTTTATAAATCTTAGATTATTAACTAGATTTTTGAAATTAAATGAATTCAGATATCTTCATTAAAAGAATGAGGATAAAAAGAAGAGATTTAAAGGCCAATTGAGACTATAAATATAAAATTTGCGGTTACCGAGATAATAATAGCAGTTTTTAGATTGATATGGCAAATTCGATTTATAACATTTTTTACTCTCCTTATATACTGTTAAGGCCATTACACATACGCAGGTACGAATTTACGGTAAATATGAAAAAGTATGCTCGCCCGGTTAACCTGACTACACTATGCAATTATTTATATTGCGAACATTTTTTTTTTTGTGAAAACCCTTTTTTTAATGTATTGTAGCAAAAAATATTTAAAAAAACTTTTCTCTCACCTTATTTCCCAGAGAGAATGATCTCAATATTGTACATTAATGTGAACCGGAATAGTTCAACAGCAAATTTTGATTCTTTTTTCGAAAAATATCTTTTTTTTGAAACGTTATTTAAAAATATATATTTTTTAAATTTTATTGTGTGATCAAAATAAAGCTCATAAGAAGTAGATTAAGGAATGAAAAGTTGTTTATATTTTAATACCATTGTTCCCAAAAATGTGTTAAAAAACTCTTGTTCTGCATTCCACATTCCAGGGGCGGTTAATTAAAACTCCCAAAAAATTAGTAATGCATTTAAATGTCAACTGGAAGAGTACCAGAAATTAGAAAATCTCTTTAAAATCGAATACAGAAATTCAAAATATCACTTAGGGACGGGGGAGGCATAAATTTAATGTAGGCAATTTAAAAACTATTTTGAGGCCTGATACCATGTTGAACGCCACTGCAATAGAGGAATAAATATATGACAACAATTTTATAAATTAATGCAATTGTAAATCATAAATGTAGTATGGAATAACTGCATTGTAAATAAAATAATAAAGTGACAGATTTAATTAATTTAATTATAAGGAATGTAGGCGCATTTCTAGGATCGATCGAAACGTCACGATTGGCTGAATGAATTTAAATATTTTCATTGTACTTCATGGCACTTACTTTGAAAGACTCTTCCACATAGTGGGTTTTCCAACTTGAGAGCGGAATCAAGTCTGAAACCCTAAAGTTCCGCCGGTCGGTTGCTTACAGGAATAAGGGTGTTTGAATTAAAGTCTGCATTTTACTTAATCTACGTTTAATTTTTAGTTAAGATTGAAGTTAATAATTACACTAGACTTACAAATTAAAGACGAAAGCTAAATCCAAATGAGAGACACATTCACAATACTAACACACGCGAGACTCTTTACACCAGACACTAATTCACCCAGTAGACATCACAGTCCTGACTAACCTGTAAAACCATTTGTCTCTCACAAGTCTCTATGAATATATTTTCCATCTATATAGCTGGACACTACACTAACTAACTTAATATAGAATATATGGAATTACTCGTTACACGACAGAACACGCTAAATATCTCTAACCCATGATGGATAAAATCTCACTCCCTCAAATACATTTTAACCCAATGACTTTTAAAACAACTCTAAAACATTGTCTTAACCTTAAGACGGTTTAAAATCAACTCTTTTATATATGTCTCAACCCCATGACTCTGTTAAATATCATTTCACACCCTGGTCAATCGAAACGACATTTATTATTCATAAATTAAATTGTAGAATCTCCCCAGATAAGTAACCAAATTAATATTTATTTTAAGACAGAGATTTATAGATTTTCCCATATGGTCCTAATACTTCTAATCTAATTTATTGACTGAGTTGTCATCACTATTACAATTTACGATTTATTTTTCATGTTACGTTTACAAAAGTGTGAAGTTACAATAATAAATATGTCTACCCTTATCTTAAATGCCCTTTCTAAGAAATAGATTATATTTTATCATTTAATATTTTTAATACTTTTCGCTAATTGAATGATTGTACTGAATTTTTTTGAGACAATAACAAAATTACCTCCTTTACAGGATATACTTTTATTTGATCCACTTATTGTAAAATGTGTACAAAGATCTGCAGAACGTATTAATGCTTGCGTGAATTAACAGTGGTCACTCTGAGATCTGAGAATGCCGATTTGACATTCGATCGTAATTATGGTGAGCGTTATTTGCCATCCCCGCAACTTAGCGCCAGTTTTTGAATCCCACTGATTATGTTTTTAGACTAGTAAGTTGCATCCAATCAAACCATGAACGTGAAAATATGATTTACAAACTAATTATGTAAAATAATAAAATTGCACTAAAACAGAAAATCCAACCCTGTGTTCGTTTATGTACAATTACACAATTTCGGGTGAAACGGTAAACTCTATTAATAAATAAATACTTATTCTGAATTGACTTTAAAATAGGAAATTGCCACTTACCGATGCAGTAACCATTTTGTTTTTTTCTAACACGAACATTTTCAAATTACGTTTATATGCTTTTAAAATGCGGCAATCGTTATAACGAATGGCAGTAATAACTGGACTTGTCTATACGCTACATTCAACCTATAAAATTCTTTCTACGCTAGATCCAGAACTCTCATATTTCAGTACTGTATTGCACATTTTTAAAAGCTCATTGATCTAAAATTCAACACAGTTTCCTAACTACTATTGAATATCCGTTTTATAGTTGTTTATTCGTACTTATTCTTAAAGTTTGTTGTACGAGATAAATCTAGTTTAAATTGGTAAAGAACTTTGTTAATTTTTTAAAGATTCCTTTTAGTGATACGTTGAAGATCACATTGTGGTACAGAAAAGATCAAACAGACATACGTGGTGTGATCAAAATGTTTGTGTAACTTTAATTTAAAACAATATTTATTTATTCATTAATTTTTATATTATCATTAATTTATGTAATGCACTTATGCTACCGTTTTTCCAGTCTTCAAAACTCTTCTGAAATGCAGATTTTGATATGGTGTTCATCTTCTCCAGCGATTTTGCTTTTACTTTTTCAATGGTCGTAAAACGTTGTCCTTTCATTGTTTTTTTCATCTTTGGGAAGAGAAAAAAATAACATAGGGCCAGATCAGCAATAATTCGAAACGACATAAATTTCATCACAGATTGGTGTACTGCATGGCTTTTACTGTTGAACATACTAAAATGTCGCATATTACATCTTGGAAACAATAATCCCAGGCACATTTATTATATCCTAGGAAGCGCTATGCAGCAGGTCGAAAGTGTAGTGGATCTTGCAATAACCATTACAACAACACTTGATTGTTTACCTCACATAGCTAATACAGTGAAAAAAGCAAATAAAATCCTGTACATTACAAACAAATCTTTTCCTCATCTAACCCCTTCCATATTTCGTTTAATTTACCTATCTTACATTCGCCCTCTCCTAGAGTTTTCAGTTGTTGTTTGGTCGCCCTACCTGCATCGAGACATACTTCTCCTGGAGATGCTCCAAAGACGTGCTACTCGACTACCATGTAGTCTTCGTTATCTTTCATACGAACAACGACTTGCAAAACTAAACATACCATCACTAGCTGATCGCAGAGAGCACGAAGACCTCATTCAGATGAACAGGCTAACTACAGGCAAGTTTTCCACTGATATGTCTTCACTGTACGAACTTAACCTGGACCGACGACTTCGTGGACACCATTTAAAATTAAAGCACGAGAAATACAGCAAGCAACCGAGGCAACACTTTTTCAGAAACCGTGTATTTTAACTATGGAAATCTCTCCAAGACCAGGTCGTATCTGCCCCATCGATAAACGCCTTCAAAATTAGAAGTAGCGATCAATTCCGAATTTAATGGAATTAATTAATTATCAATTTTGTTCTTCTGTTCTTTTTATTATTTTGTTCTTTTGATTATTTTGTTTTCGATTATTATAGTATAATGTTATATGTCACTCATAATTTTGTAAAAAATTGTAATAGATATTATTTTCTAGTTTGTAAGTATAATTATGTATTTTTCATTGAGCATAACAAGCCTATGGCTTCTGCTCTACTTTTTGTAATAATAATAATAATAATAATAATAATAATAATAATAATAATAATAATAATATCTGGTGAATAGGATCGTTGCGATATCATTACGGTGCTATTTATGGACAGAAAATCTCGAACGAGGAATGAAATATGATTTATGTATTTATTTATTTTACATCGGCCTATTTCTGCGACGAGGCTAATCGTCGAAGTAATGAAATACGAGCTGTTGCGTTATCACGGTGCAATTTCCAAGGTTCTCCTTCATTATTGAAGGTTTCTTGATCGATTTCTACGAATTACTTAACGCAGCCCACGCAACAAGCTCAAAAATAATTCTTTTATAACTGTTAAATCCTGCAGTAAAAATTATGATAAAAAATACTACAATATTTGAAGAAAAAAAAAAAAAAAAAAACAGTCAGAAGAACTTTAACATTCGATCGAACTTCGCGTGCTTATTTGGGTTTTGGTTCATTTTGAAGCTTCCATTGAGATGATTGAGCCTTTGTTTCCATATCATAAACATACAGCCACGTCTCGTCACCCGTTATGATATGCTGTAGCAATGTGAGTCATTGACGACATCATCTATCATTTCCTGGACGACTTGTATTCCTCACTAAGCTCTAAATAATGATACATTATTAGCAAGAACATGTGAGGTGTGATCAAAAATTTCGTGCAATTTTTTAAATTCCCGCCCTACAATTGTTGGATTGATAAACTTTTCTGTTGTCATGTTGGTTAGTTGTGACGACTGTCTCAATTTTGCCCATCTTTATCTTTATAGATTTTGTTGTAATAAATTATCAAATGCGTATGTTATATGCCTCCTTAAAGTTTTGTCGGTGTGACAAGAAAAGCATTATAACATCACTCTGTCTGTCTGTTTGGCAAAAATTGTGGCCAATCGATGGGATAAAGTTGAAATTTAGTATGCTTGTACAACCTTTTGACTCACATATAGAAAAACTATAGAGAAACCTATAGGGTCTACCACAGAAGAATATAAACAAATATGTATTCAACGAAAAAATAAATATTTTTTCAAAATTATGAATAGAGTATCGGGTAAAACCTCTTGATGCGTAGATAAGCTAACACATACTTATTTTTGAAAACTAAATTTCCTCAGATTTCACAAAAAAATTGTCTAAGAACTTTTGCCCCCCCCACACTATTTCCCAAAGGGGTAAATGTACGATGAGAACAAGAAAATTAGTATTTAAAATTTCTTTATTTTATCACGATTTTTACCAAAAATCTCTTGTCTTGTAGCCTTTAGCCCAGCGGGTTTAATCTAAAAATCTGGAAAAATTCTGAGCAATGCACAATAATGTGAAAAAACGGAAAAGGACCACAGACATTTTTAATCTGGTAATTATTTCGAAAATTTTCGATTTTTTGCAACACTGAGCTTATAATGAAATGGATATCTATAGCTGGATTTTGATGCATCTTGGCGCATTTCAAGTTTGGTTGTAAGTCTCGTTGATTATTCTTCCAAAAGTTGTCAAAATTTAAGATCTTTAATATATATCCACAATTTGTTATCTTTTACTAAATACCTACAAAATCCTACAATGTGTGAAAATTTACATTTCACATATATATATTTTTAAATTTTATTGTATTTTATTAAATGAATACAGTTTGGGTTTCAGCCTATTAGTTTTTCAATCCTTCAGTTGTCCGTACAGATATTCTACTAGATATTCTAATCTGTTAGAAGTTATACCTCTAATATTACATCAGTGCACAATCCTAAAAAATGGTTAAAATCTACAATAAGACACTGGGTATACTAGACTTTCGTACTTTTCCTGAATAAAATCAGAGTAATGCATATTAATGTAGACTAGAATAATATGCTCTGATGTTTTTATGAGACTAATTTTTTAAAAGTAATCGATCCATTAGTTACATCAAACACCTACAAATATGAAATGTCTACACAGAACCAAGATCAAAGAAAATAGGTATCGTTCTGGAATGCGACTACAGACAACCATCTAAGGATGTTAAAAGAGGAGTCAGGAATACAAGGAACAACACAAAGGACCAAATTGTGCTTAGCATACTTAGATTAGACCACACACTTAGTATACACAAACACATCTTCGAGTGTGCACAACCACCAACCTGTGATTCAAGTAACGATGTAACATAAAACCCACAGTAAATCACATATTACTTGAATGATATAAAACCGATGCCCAATCTGCGAAAAAAAAAAGGAACTAATGTTGGAACAAGGCAAGTGAAAACATGTTTAAAATGTAGGATAAAAATATAAATGAATTTAAGTTACGAGTAAATAATAACATCTTACAAGTAAATAATTTTACTTAACTGATTTTAAAATGCAGCCCGAAATCAAACATATGATGTAAAAAACAATTAGCAGTCATTTACTGCGATGTCAGCAAATGAAAAGCGGATCAGCTGTCTCCAGCGCTCAACGGTACTCAGAAACGTTACTTCTGGTGCTCTGAAGATTGGACCAAACAAAACAAATTTCATCCACTCGAAAATTTGTAAGTGATTCAAATCCATCTACTTGCTATTTGCAGTGTCCCGCTTTCATGCCAGCCATTAAATATAAAATGTCCACCAATTTTCTTACAAGCCCTTAATTACACGTTAGTAATTAACGACCTCAAAAAATTAACTAAAAGCCTGTTTGCCACATCTACTAATAACAATCCTATACGCCAAAATTCCTAGCATTTATTGCGTCACTATTCAATACTTGCTTCATAGGAAGCTATTTTTCTAAACAATGAAAAGAAACCCAGATATTACTCTTTTTCATAAACCTGGCAAAAATAAATAATTACAAATTAGCTATTAGCCTATAAGTTTATTGCACACTTTCTCGAGGATCCAGGAAATAAATCATTCGTATTGTGACGAAAATGTTTTGATTTTCCTCATGGGATGCCTATGATGGATTTTCGTGGTATAATCTAGAAACTTCTAGTAAGTCATATTTCTGGAAATCATAGAACCATCTAGAAATCTCTAAAAAAACATAGAACAATAGGTCTGTTCGTTTCGGTACTTTGTGTCTACGGTTTACGGCTGCGTCAAAATTTTCTGTTCGTTTGAATTGGCAGTTTAGTGTAAAGTCACTAGATTCTGTTCGTTTCACTAACAACTGATGGCAATAAGACGCCGCGTCAAGAAATATCAAAGCTACTTTTGCGTCAGTTGAATGGAAACAAATCGGCAGTTAATTGAATGTGTGTATTATATTTATGATAGACACTACATATGAATGACAATAGCAAAACAATGTATATCCAGAATATATTCGCCATCTTTATCTGTATATGAAGAATCACTCCAATTATCAGATTCAGACAAGAATAATAGTACCATTGAAAAATGTTCCAACTATGATTGAAAAATGGCAATTGTCAAATATTATAGATTAACCAGAGTCACACATCGCCTTTAGGTTACAAGTTTACAAGTATTCGGTTGATATCGAAACGAACAGAATTTGTGTTTTTTAGTAACTTAAATTTTAGCGTCAAATACAGATGCGTCTTGCAGTAAAACGCAAGGTAACGAAATGAGCAAATCTATTGTAATAATCGAACCGAGTTTGCTTGGCAATGAGATGTTTTTATGGTGTCAGTTGGTTTGTAATTCTTGTTCTGTTGTTAGTATTCCGTGTACTACAAAAAATATAAGTTTAATATCTTACGAGTAAATAAATTTTACCTTCTGGAAAATTCTGCGTTTTTGTTTGAAGAACCCGTAAACGTTACAATATTAAAAAGTGATTTTATTTTTACCTTGTTTAAACGAGTGCCTTCAACTTGTTCAATTAATAGTATTCATATTGAATTAGAAAAAGAAATAGATACTTCAAATGCATTACAAAAATTTCATTTTGGATTATTTTTATTTTTTTTTAATAAATTGTAATTTGGCAATACTGTATCTCTTAGGAAATTGAATTTTGAAAATTGCCAGGGTAAAAGTTTCTTGAAATCATCTGCTTCTACAGAACAAAAATAAATTTTTAAAAACTTTTCTAATTTTACAAGATATTTATTAATATTTAAAAAAATTTAAATTCACACATTTTCACGATTTTTATAAGCAATGTATAAACCAGATCAGCTCTATTCTCCAATATAGTAGCATAAAACACCTTTTAAAAGTCGAAAGATATTTAAACCGATACTGTCCATAGTGCATAGTTGCAAGTACGGTTGCTATAGCTATGTGCTCCGGATGTTCTTTTTGTAATAATGATGTCTGGCCATATCTGTATCTCACATTGTCGCACGCGTACCACGTATAAGCCGCCATGTAGGTAGTACTTATTTATTTTTCTTTCTCTGAGCTCTATTTCTGCAATAGACTGCTTTTGTAGAAATAATATTTTCGATTGCACTCAAAGATATATGATATGAACGTTAAATCTTTGGATACTTTTGTCTGGATACTTCTACAAAGTTTAGGAACAAAAATAAGATTTAAATTTTAAAGAAAATTTGAAAATTATTTTATATGTCAACTATCAAAACATTCGCTCATCTTTAATATGTATAAAGGCAGCGAGAACTTACTTGCCCATAACGCGTATAAATCAACCACCAAATTATCAAAATCAAACATTTTCTTTCATTAGGAGAGTGAGAAAAAATATCGTTCTCTTTTTTTAACTGTATGCCCTATCTATTGATGGGACTGATATATATATATATATATATATATATATATATATATATATATATATATATATATATATATATATATATATATATATATATATATATATATATATATATGAATACAACAACACACACACGTCAAAGATAAAACGACGAACGTACATTGATCCGAGTAGTTCAAATACTTTATAAATAGTTTACATAGAATTGTGTGAAATATTGTTCCCATATTCTAAGATTTGACTTAAAATTTTTATGCGCAGTGAACTTGTGGTCAAATCCTTACTATCTGTATACAACATTACTACAGCGTGCAACATCTCTATTGGTCATCGGATATCTGTGTACTTTTCTGCGCATTTCACGGTAAATCCTACGTTACGTGAACTGTACTTATACTGTCCAAAATTCAAGTTACTAATTCAACTTGCTTTACACATGTCGTTTTGTGCAAAACCAAAATATTCTCTACTAACACTGAGATCAGTCTGCACCAAAAGAAAGATCGTCCTATACTTATGTAAACACATAACAATGTTTAAAGCAGAATTAAAACAGCAAATAATGTGTTTAGTTTGCTGAAGAAAATATTAGAACTCCTCCAAGATATCGGGTCCTTCTGAATTTGTTTTCGCCCACGACTGTGGTTTACGAAAACCAGCAGGGATAGTATATAAAAGCTAAACTTATTCAGTATAGATGGAAAAACAGAGTCTTCATCACAAACTGTGCTGATTAATTAACTGGAAATTATTCTGTGGTATCTATAATCCTAGCAACCTGACAAAGATATGGAAAGATAAAAATATATCCCGTCAAACCAAATTAGCACTGTTAAACTCCCTAATCTTCTCTGTTTTCTATTACGCCTCTGAAACATGGGTAATCTGAACAGCAGATAGGCGTCGCATAGACGCATTTGAAATGTGGTGTTGGCGCCAAATGTTTCGAATACTATGGACAGATAAACGTACAAACATATAAGTTCTTGGAGAAATCAATTCAACCCAGTGTCTTTTAAATCTAACCTCTGCAAGAATTCTGATATTTTTTGGGCATAGAACCTGCCACAATAATTTGGACAAACTTATCGTACAGGGGAAACCAAATGGAGAGCGCCGCCGCGGTAGATCACCTACTCGGTGGACCGACCTTATATCCAATCTCACAGGAACGAGTCTCGTGACAGCTGTTAGAGATGCAGAGGATCGAGTCACTTGGCAAGGGGTAGTCCGAAGACTATTAAATGAAGAGGACATATAATCATGTGATCACTACACGTCGTTTGCGATGTTAGATTAAAAAGAATCTATAATCCTCTAATGGAAGGCTTGTTTTATAAAGTTGCCATGCAGAATTTTGTAAACTATCAAATGCTTATGACTATCATTTATCCAGAGAGCTCATCTGGGTTCAGAGGACAAGAATATTTGAAGAGTTAACTTTTGGCCTCAGACATAGGAAATCTGGAATGAATCGGGTAGGGTTTAGCAACAAATCCCGATTTTGTTTGTGAGTCCACGATGAACATATAAGGGTGCACCGTGGACGTGGAGGATAACAGAAACTTCAATATATGGAACGCGAGACAGCGCTTACCAGAAAGTTTAAGTCTTCGGGTCCAAATTATTATGTTTGAGATGTAGATGTAAATATGGAAGTAGATCTCCTCTGGTATTTCTAGAAGGAGGCATGAAAGCCCAGCGCTAAATTCGCAATGTCAACATGTTACACTATGTTATCTTCAGGAACTAGAAACCCATATTTTCCAACAAGATAATGCCAGACTTCATGCTATAGCTCTCACTATAATGTTGGAAAGCTGATGTCACTGTTCTTTTTTGGCTAACAAGAACATATGGAATATCGAATGTATGGGATATTATAGGCAGACGGTTTGCTCTATTCCCCGATGGATCTACAATGCCTCAGCAATGAGAAACAATTCGACAACTTCATTGAAAGCATGTCTTCCAAGGTAAGGGAGTGCATTAATTTACGAGAAGTTCGACTCCTAATTGAATTTTAAGGCATAAGTTCTAATCATCATGAAATTTTAACCATTATTTATACCTATATGAACACAATTTATAACTTAAAAATTATTGTATTCCAAAACTTTTTTAATTTTCCGCTAACATTTTCCTTTCATTGTCACTCATTGTCCGTCTTATATTCGACTTTGTGTATAGTGCTTTTATTCTTCCGACTTCTTTACCATTAATTTGGACTAAAGTAAGGTTTCGCCATAGTTACATCATTTAATTGTCGATGCTTATTTGGTCTTTATTTGAGTTTTGAAAGACGCAGTTGAAACATCTGCTCTTACAAACTTAGACAAAACAAAGTCTTCTGCATTATATACAACCCTTGTCATAAATATTGGTTTTCATTTTTTTGTGAAGACGAATAAAATTTTAAATTAATTTTGTCAGATTTATGTTTTGGTGACAGGTGATACAAGTTTGAGCATCACTGCTGTTTGCCGGTCCGCTGCAGAATTCACTAGTTCTGTGTCTCACAATAGATGTGTAGGGACTGGGAGAGCGCACTGCCGGTGGCATGTAGAACAACACATCGCTCGGGACATCGCCACGGCAGACCAGTTTAACGTTATTGCTGTCACAGCAGGACACATTACGGGAACACACATCCTAAGATTTGATCGATATTATATGACTGAAGAAAAATATGTCATTTTAAATTGTTGAGGAATAATGGAAAGTAATTGGACGCTGATGACATAGTTTTTTCATAGTTTTTTGATTAAATATCTTTCAGTATTTACTGGGGTGTAGATAAGATATTATATTAATGACGTTTCCAGCTTTATCAATTACATCCAGAATTTAACAATTATAGGACTTGTGTTACTGTTAACGAGATTTTATTTTACTAGATATTTGTTTTACTCATAGTACGATGGATAAAATTATGGAAACAATTAGAATATTTCTTATCTACAAAGACAAAATTTTTATTTTTAAAATTCTTCTTTTGAAGTGCCATACTCGAGTTTATGTTAATATCCCCTACATACTTTTTTGTTGTGTGTTTAACATATTTTCTGGTTAAATTTCTAAGCGAATTATACCTCGGTGGTTTCCTCAAGTCTTCCGAGGGAAAAACTGCCAGAAAAATATTTAGGTCTTTTTGCCGGTACCGGACCAAGGTTCAGTAACCTTGGTCTGCTTCTCGTTAGTACGTGAACTACTACGTACTAACTAGATGAGCTACGATTATTCTCGGCTCGGAATTACTTTTGTTTTTTGTTATAATTTCCTTGAGTATAATTTTATGTCTACAGATATTAAATCCGGTAGGAATTTTATCTTTATAAAGCAAAGTTAATTCTTACCATGCACCATGCCAGTGTTTATCATCATCATCAGCCATAACTTGTATTCAAGTAGGATTTTCTTTTTTATTATTCCGTAGCTGGCTTAATAGTCAAATTCATGACATGTAGTTTTTCTCAAAATGTGAATAAGTAGTTACAAGTGAAGTCATTTTCTTAAAGCTGTAAAACATTTAGGTTACATTGTTAGAAGTATCATCGCCTTTATATATGGTTCATGGTCTGCAAGCATAGGCATACTCTATTTTATTATCGTTTAAATTACAGATTTCAACGAAACATGTACTATAAACCATATGAACAAAACTTAACTTTTTATAAAATGCAAAGTCTTTTTCACAGACGAACGACACTTGACTTGATATTTTTTCACAAATTAATAAATAATAATATCGATTCTCAATTAATTCTACCACTTTTTAATTTCAATTGTCGTTCGTATACTCTGAGAACTCAAAAACTTTTGTATAACCAGTTCAGTAATTCCAATTTGGGACTAAACTCGCCTATTGCGAGAATTAGCAATGCTGTTAACGAACTGAGTCCTAGCATAGATATACTGTCATGTTCTTTAATATGCCTTAAAAAGCATGCTAAAGGTTTTGATAAACTCAATTCTATTACGTTATAATAAAAATATGAACAATTGTTTGTATAAATTGTTGTAATACTTTCTAATTTGCTATGTTTATTTTTATTATCACAATATTTTCACAATACTTAATACTTGTTTTATTACCATAATATGTATATGTAAATACTTACGAATTGTACATTTTTGTAATTTTTTTTTGTAATTTTACTGTGTTACACTATTATTGGGAAAACTAACTTTAGTTATCCTGTTGTGTAGCCAATAAACAAATAAATAAATAAATAAATTAAATCCTGTCCCTAGTACTTAGAAATTCACTGCAAGGCCAAAATATTCTAACATTAACTACCCTAAATGCAACCTAAACTTGCAGTATTATAAAGTAGTGAACAAATAAAGGCCATTTAGCACATACCGTAACGAAATCAAATAATTTTAATTTTCATTACTTCCGGCGATAACCGTATTTTTTAGTATAATGAGTATTTTTGGGATAAGTCTTCTTCTTCTTCATTTTGTATTGCTATAGTATTGAATGCTGGCTTTCATTGCTCAGAACAAGATAACGATACTTTCTTCATACCAGTTTCGGAGATTTTTCCGTATATTTCTGTTCTTCCAGATAGACATTTTCATTTTATTCTGTTGTATGATTAATTGTAACAGTCTGATAGACAGGTGTCGCTTTATGTAACCGAAGTAATGAGCTTTTTAATGATAGATAAAATTACTAATTATGTGTCCAGTCTTCTTAGTATTTCCTCGTTTCTGATTTATTTCAAGCCATGATATATTTAGAATTCTTCTGTATACCCACATAATTCCCCACATAATTTTTATATCCAGTGTGGGAGCGGTAATTTCCGAAATAAAATTTCATTATTATTTAAAATAAAATTATTCAGTTAGTTAAAAATATTCAAATTACTTAAATATAAAAACTAATCTATTTTCAGATAAACATCCTCAAAGATTAGCCGAGTTATCAGTGACTGTATTTTTTTAGTTAAGTGTTGAAAGACAGGGGTACCAATTTACGATCGTATATTATATGATTTCTATAAAATATTATCAGCGTTTATCTCAAGTTCATGGTCGAATGTTACACATATGTTGATATGCGACCCTAATTTTTCAGTGATATGGACTTTGTAGGTAATTAGAGTCAAAATAAATTATTTGGGGTTTTATGAATTATTGGGAATAGAAATATTAGGTTTTAATTAAAGGTTTTTGTTGTTAATTGTAGGGCTGATTATTTTTACAACCACAAAAAATGGGGTTCAGAGATCAAATTATTAATTCTAAGAAAGGCTGTGAAAATCTAGTGAGAGACGGGGAGTCGTGAGTAAACCACCACCGGAGTCGGACGAACCTCCCAAGAATTTTTTGGTTGAGTAACTCGGTAGCGTGCAGTGAACTAGAAGTAGTCTGGAAGTGTTGAGGACAGTTTGGATGAATTGAACGAAACTCGATAATGGGTTAAACACTGTGAGTGTTGTGAGGTGTTTAACGGTTTGTGAGGTGAAACTGTGATTGTAAGGTTTTGTGTTGAATGTCTCTCATGGGATTTCGTAGTCAGCATCTTGTAATTGTAAGTTCTAGTGTAACCTTTTGTTTTAATCTTTTTTTTTTTTATTTTAAACCTTTATTAAACATTAAACGTAGATTAAGTAAAATTCAGCCGGCGGACCTTTAGGGTTTCAGACTTAATTCCACTCGCAAGTCTTGGAACCCCCTATGTGGAGAGCCTTTCATTGTAAGTACCATGAAGCACAATGAAATTATTTAAATTCATTCAGCCAATCATGACGTTTCGACTGATCCTAGAAATGCCCCTACATTCCTTACGATTAAATTAATTGAATCTGTCACTTTATTATGTTATTTACAATTCACTTTTTCTATAATACATTTATGATTTATAATTGCATTAATTTATATAATTGTTGTCATATATTTATTCCTCTATTGCAGTTGTTCAACATGAGACATGCCAGGTACCAGGCATCAAAATAATTTTTAAATTGCCTACATTAAATGTCTACTATAAATGTGCCCACACCAGATCTGGCGTCAATGTTTCCATTCTATGGAATATACATTAGTCAGATACAGTAAAGTAAGCATTTGGTCATATCAAGGTTTGGCTTTATATATAGGTTCTTATTTCATACGAATGCAGAACAGATTAGATTCCTACACCAGGAATAAAAAATGTAATGATGATTACTTCATAAACTATAATGACATATTTCTTAATATTTTTCAACTCGAGGACAAGATATACCCTCACGTATATCCATTATATGTATATTCCCAACATATCTTGAGTTAAAATCCAAGTCAGAGATTTAAGATTCATCACAATTCTATCCAACATCTTTGTAACATCTGTTCATGTTATAGTACCCGGTCAGCAGCGGCAGCAGTTACAGTGGATACCGCCAACTCCGGCACAAGTCAGCTCTCAGCTCGCGACGTTTTATAGTCTACAGCACGATCATTGCAAGCACTCACACATAAACATACTGCAGAAAGAGATAGGACACAACACCACCACCATAGAGGTAGGTACGGGATCAAATTTATTTGGACATAATGTAAGCTAAAGGATTTCAACAAGTGTGTTTAAAGAACGCTCATAGAAAAATCAGTAAATCTAGTTTAACATTTTACAGAGACTGAAAACCATAATCATCGCACAGTGCTCTCCATACGAGGTTTGATAAAAATTAATAGGAGATCTAAAATCTATATCACATATATTTGTCCATAGTTGAAATTTGCTTTTTTAGTTAGGTCGCCCTATTTGCAGCGGGGCGTATTTCTTCTTGAAGGAGCTCAACGGTGAGCTACGCGCATGCCTTCGGAAATTTGCCACCTCTGCTATGAAGAACGCCTTGAAGTTTTGTACTTTTCGACCCATACCCAGTGCGGAATTTGTAGAGTCTTTATCCAGATGTATTGTATGTCCCAGATGTATTCACCACTGGCAAATTTTCAACAGATATGTCCACATTATACACTCTTTTCACTCAATTTCAACAGCGCAACTCATGAACATAGAATAAAACTCGAGATCTACAAGAAGCAAAATAAGGAAAATATCCTGTAGAATCGTGTCTTTGACTTGCTTAGCTCTCTGTCTAGAGATACTATTTCGGCTCCGACAGTAAATTCTTGCAAAGCAAGATTTTGCCCGTGTTTGAATAAAAACGTTATATATTTTCATTCATCTCTGTAATATTTATATTTTGTAATTAATTTTACTGTATACTTTGTATTTTAGGTTTCGATTTTTTTTTTTTCAGCCAATCTAGTTTAATAAGCATTTTGGCTTCAGCTCTTATTATTGTAATATTAATAATCTACTTTCACTTATTAGATAACTATAAAAACCTGGATGTGCATCATACAAATTTTTATAAAAGGCATCAGAAACCGCATTTTCCTTCCCACTTATTAGCAAAATTTGGCAAAGGGTGATTATGTACTCATATGTTGTATACTTTACTGCTAAACGTCTTCTTCTTCACTTCCCTATAATAATATAATAATAATAATATTTATTCATGTTAATAAAATTTGAGTTTTTTACATTCGTCATAATATAAAATATTAGTACAATTTAAAATAAAATAAGACATATTAAAATAACAAATTAAAAATTACGAGACATATATTGCGAGAAAAAGCTGCAGTCATGTAGAAAGTTTGTTAAATTTTGTCAAAATTGTCCGCTAGATACTCGTCAAAGCTATAAAATGCCTTGTTAATTTTAGAGGGATTTTAGTTTGATGTTGAATGATTTCAATGGTAATTTTTTTTATTTCACAAGGCAGAACATTGTAAAATTTAGTGGCATAATAGTTCAACGTGTATCTAGTTGAGGTCAGTCTTGTATAATCAGGCCTGATTAGTTCTTTGCCACAGGTATTGTAGCTGTGAACATCTTTTTGAAGTTTTTTGTTTTTATAATTTAAGTGGACATGTGTCAAGCAGCAATAAATGTACAAGCAGGGAAACGTCAGAATACCTAAATTGACAAAGGAACTTCTACAATCATCTCTGTATGCTAAACCGCTAACAATTCTAACAAGACGTCGCTGCAAACCAAAAATTCTTTCGGAATGAGAGGAATGCTCCCAGGCTAATAAGGCTTAGGTGACCTGAGACTGAAACAATGCATAGTATGCTCTTAATAGAACATTTTGAGTAACCTTTTGTTTTAAATTCCTGATACAATATATGGACTTACAAAGCTTTGCGGATGTTACTTCTATATGTTTCTCCCAATTGAGATTAGCACCTATGACAACACCCAAAAACTTTACTGAGTCGTTGTTAACAGGGTCGGGAGCCATCTCGGATAAAAACAGATGTTGTGTTTTAGCTACATTAATACTTAACATATTAGCTCTGAACCACTATTTACTACGTTCCAGGCTTAACTGGCTTTGATCTATAAGCTGTTCATAATTAGAATCATTATTCAAAATCGTAGTATCATCTTCATACAATATAGTATTAACTTGATTCAAATATAATGGCAGATCATTAATATAAATTATGAACAGCAGTGGTCCTAAAATTGAACCCTATGGCACCCCAGAATTTATCTCCAGCTCTTTAGATTTTTACCATTAGCCCATACATATTGTTTCCTATTTGATAGATAGGACTTCAATAAGTTTATACTATCAGGGCCAATATTGTAACAGGATAATTTTATAATTCAGAGGTCATGTGGAACGCAGTCAAAGGCTTTAGTTAGATCTAAAAAAGTAGCCATGCTATGTAGCCAAATTGACTCGTTTAGTAAACGGTTATTCTCAAAATGGTCAATCGACTGCAGTAATAATATTTTTTCAAATTTTTTTGAAAATATAGGGCTTAGAGATATCGGCCGGAAATTATTCATGTCATCTTTGTCCTTACCCTTATAGACCGGTATAACTTTTGATATTTTTAAGGCAGTTGGGAATGTATTTTCTCTTATACATCTATTAAAAATCTTACTTAATGGGTCAATAATCAGATTTTTTGTCTTTTTTATAAGAGAAACGTATAATTCATACGCGTCTTTACTTTTACTGCCTCTTGGAGAGATGCAAGAATGCAAGGTTTAATACAAAAAATTCATAAATTAAAATTAATTCATAAAAATAATTTTACAATAAAATTATTACCTTCGAAATACTGCCCTTCTGCTACTATAACATCACTGCTAGCGGGTTTCTATTTCTGGAAACATTTTGTAGATTTTTTTTTTATTTAGTTACTTTTTGAAATGGCTTTTAGATTAGTTTTTGATTTTGTAAAATCTTTTAAATTTTTTGGGAACAGCGTTATTTTACTCTTCAGTTTTACGAATTCTTTAGTTTTGGGACCAAAATACTGGTTCGTCGAGTGAGTATTGTATATCGAGACTGAAAGGGACTTCACCAAAAACTGCCGAACCATAAGGAAAGTGGCAGCTGGTACGTTGTTGTGTTGCAACATCCATGACCCATTTTCCAGCTATTAAGTAGTTTATTCGTTATTGACTCAATTAATCACTTCAGAATCCCCAGGTAAAAATGTTTATTTACTGTTACCCTTGTTGGTTTCCATTCAGGGTGAACTTTAGACGTTAAATTTTAGAAATTGATTTAGATACCAATTTGTGGATCTTCAGGATCTTCTGATAAACGAATTAAAGTCTAACAAATAAAATGAACTTTCTGCGGCCGTTTAAAAATTTTACGACTGCGCTAAAGATTGTATTGATGCGGTCTAGATCTCTATATCATCGTAATTTGACCTGTGAAAATGACTTTTGACCTGTGTTTTGATTTATTTCTCATCTATTTCAATTTTTTTATAATTTTTATTCTAAAATTTAGGATTGCACTGTGCATAATTTTTCCTAGCGATTGTAAAAAAATAATTTTACTTATCTTTTACAATATTATTTCAAACACATATTTACACATTATGTGAGTAGAGATAATCATAATCATTAGTTTCACAATCCTTTGTGTGTTTTGTCTCCTCATAATTTTCTCGTAACTTTCTATTTCGGGTTTCACCTAGTTTTTCACCTTTTGTTGACTGTTACTACAAATATTTGTCAAAATCATCAACTCAGATTTCAAAATTGTCAAAATCTGCAAGCTGTGGCCAAAAAAGCAAATTTTCTAATTTTGACAAGAATCTAAGAATTTGACCACAAATTGGAAATTATCTGTGACATTTTTCAGTTATAATGATATATCCTTCTACACATTATGCAGCGTGGATATTATCTCATATACCCTTGTGTAGTGAGTGTTGGTTGTACTGACTGTGCCACCCTCTCCCAGCCTCAGTAAGGTAGGGTGGCCAGACAGTCCCACAAATGGTCGTCGCGGCGGCGACTACGAAGGACCACCAGCAGAAGGCTGGAATATAGAATTGAAAAACGAGATGTGACACGGAGACGCACCGACTTGAGCACCTGGGGAAAACACGGACGACCTAGAGGAAAGGGAAGAAAATATAAACTCATGTGGTCTTAGGGGCTGCTCTAGGTGATTAGCACAAGGGAAATGGTAGCCCTAGCTGGGATGTAGATGGGTAAAATCCTAGGCCCACAAGTAATGGCTATAGAGAAACCAAACTTAGAAAATCCCACGATGTCTCTGAAAACCCTAGCCAAGCAACAAACAATGCGGAAAACGTTGCTCAACCCGATGGGTGTATCACATAAATAAAATACAGTTCCACACAAATAATATTATATAAACAACTGATAATTTATAACAACTATTAATGTTAAATACAAAAAAAAATACTGATATTAAATTTAAATTCAAATTCAAACAGCACACATTATCAAGAGACCAGCGTGTGCGTACCAAAATTAACAAGTTACAGTGCTGATGCGGTAACTTACAGAATAGAATTATATGTTACAAAAAATATTAATAAATAATGAAATTGAGTTGATGTAAAATTGGAATTGACTTACAAAAGATGCTTTCCTCATAAATATGTAGAATATTTATTCCCAACTTTACATCCGTGGCACTGGTGTCTCATAAACCAGGTTCCTGGGTCCTCGGATGGTTTCTTGGCAGGTGTAGATGCACAAAAAAATAAATGACAAACCAAGCGGTGAAATATCACTTAACTCGGGATAGAGACGCGTGAATTTATAAGAAACTGTTAAATAATTGTATCGACAGGCTATCTACACTCTGATCAGCATATCAGTCAGCATATGTGTGATTAGGTTAAATAATAATGTTGGAACCGGCAGGAGGTGGCTCTCAACATTTTATAAAAATACAAAAAGTTTTTGTGATTTAAATTAAATTAAGTAAATTTAAGTTAATAATAATACGCTTCTTACGGGCGCGACACGGACAGAATATGAGATCTACAATTTAAAGTGGATTCCCAATTATTTTCTATTTGTTTTTGAAGATATTTTCATGGACATTTTTCCAGTAACAATTTCAATAATGTTTGCCGGCACCAGGAGTTGAATGTGGTAACTTATGCACACTGTAAATACACATTAACTAACTGCGCTATAGCCGTTCTTTTCGTTCAAACATTTTTGTATGATATATTATCTGTTCTCATATATTTTAATTAAATTTGTTTCTATTTAATAATAACTTAATTCAAAGAAGAAGTTTTTACAGATTGAAATACCACAACTTGTGTGCGCAATATGCCTTTTAGTGTTCACGAATGGAATAGTCACTGGCTCTAACAAGATATTTAACGTATTTGTAACGCATTCACACGTATTTGTAGATTGGAGCAAGAACTACCAATCTTAAGAATGTGCGTTATCAGTTTTGTTGAATATGATTATTAAACTGAGTTCTCCAGTTTAAATTTACTTCACCGAGATTACACTCTTGGTAGCCAAACAAATTGAGCATTCACGGTGAAAGATTATCTAACGCGTCTCAAGCCGGACATGCGCATTAAGTCTATTATAGAACGTATTCCTTAATTATTGGTATCTTGATAGAAATTTCCTCCGCGAACAAAACTGTTATGATAAAGATTTTAAACATTTTATTTTAATTTATATAACAAGAACGCAATTCTAAATAAATCATACGCGTACACTGAAATGTATTACGGCTATGAGCAACTATTTAAAATCAAATGAATCCATTGATAACATAATCCCGTTCTCACTCTGTTCATCTCAGTAATTATTAATTACCTGATACTGGGCATACTATAGTCAAAATAGTCCATGCTATTTTTTATATAGTTTTTTGCACGTAGTTTAATTTAATTCAGCGCCATACTACAACATTTCTATAGATCCACTTAACCGTAATGGAGAATACATACTCTTTCGTCTCTAATCTCTATGATAAAAGCTAGCGTGTGAGAAAGACAACAGCATCTGATTTGGAGTGTGGACAAACCAGTTGATGCAACTCTAAAAACATACGAGAAACAAGGACAGAACAAGCCCCATCAAAGCGTAACTAAGTCGGTGGAAGAAAGACGAAATGAGATGGGCTTCCCTCGTAGTGTGGACGTAGCAGTTGATGCAACACTAAAACAGAAGATGTCGCGACGGAAGTGATGGCATCTGTACGGGTCAGCCAACCGAAAGGAAAATCGTGTTTATATTACCGTCAGTCGTTGAACGAGAGAAGAGGAGAAGGGAACGGACAGATTTAAATAAGATTGGAGTGAAGATGATACTAGATGTTTCAGGAGTCAACTGGATTTGGCAATGAAAATAATTCAGTTGATTTTTAAATAATATTAGAGAATTTCAACTTTTTTCCTTTCTTAAATAAAAGAAAATGTTTTTTGTTTTACTTGTATACACCACACCAGTCAAATGAATTGTAAATTTAAATAAAAATTCAAAATTTAATCCAAAATAAATATCAAATGAAAGTAAAATATTAAATGACAAAAAATAATCTATTTCATAGAAAGGGCACTTAAAATAAGTGCAGACATTTTTATCAGTGTAACTTAAATTATGTTTCTTAAAAAGAACAGGACGTCGTAAATTCTATATTAGTTCACAAAAATGTCAAATTATTAGAGTAAATGTAGTCCAGACCAAATGTGGAAAATATTAATCTCTGCCGTGAACTATAAACATTAATTTTGGGATTTTTTCTAACGATATTATTCTGTTTAAATTTTTACCGATTAATTGTCACATACATTTTGATATAAATTAGATGGAAAATGGCCTGCAATGTCATTTTTCAGCTAAGCAACTTGTCACAATTCACTGGTGTAAGCAACAATTCACTGGTAAAAGACATGAGTTTAATACAAGCTTAAGGACAGTTATTTTTTATATATCATAAATTAAGCACATATTTGAGTTTTTTAGAGGGTGCAGACGGGTATATCCAAAAAGTTTAGTTTAGTGTAGTGTCTAGCTAAAAATATACATAATGTGTTCATAAAATTTATTGAGATAAAATACTTACGTAATAAAATAGTGGCCTACGAAACACACAGACGCGGGTTTCCACATAATTTTACGATATCTATATGGCTCTTCACAATTTGTCTACTTCTTCCTTTCTATCTATCCCTGATCTTGATTCCTTCAGCATTTTCCTTGTTCCATTTCTTTCGTCTACACTTCTACTTCCCACCGGCATTTTATCTATTCTAATCTTTACTATTCTTTGCTCATCCATTCTAATTACATGCTCATTCTATTCCTGTTTTCTTCTTTATACAAATTTATAAATATTACGATGGACAGTGGTAAAATCAATCCAAATTCTTCATAGCCTATTGTGACCAATTCTTCTATCGTATCGTTTTGCGAATTATTCTCGGCAACTCATAAATCGAGTCATAAGCGCTTACATACGGAGACTGTGGATACACCGATTATCACCTGGCGGGGCAATTAAAAACCGTACGTATTGGACTAGGTTGCTTCACAAAATAGGCCGAAATTCGAAAATACGAGAAGCACAGTACTCGGCGCCTTTCATAGGCGTCTCTCTGTTTGAGAGCTGACTATAACGATTACAGCTGCAGATGAGTAGCCACAGTTCACGACAGACTGGGTAGTCTATTTCACAAAAAGGCACTTACATAGGTAGTTGTAAACATCAAGGCATTTTAATCAGGTATCTTGGAATACTTTTTTCTCGTTGTGTACCTGTCAGCCCGTCCACTCCTGACCTTACGTTGGACGAGACCAGCAGAACAAAATCGTCAGATCCAGAAAAGAGAACTTTGAGAAAAAGATATCGTATGTGCAATGCGTATCTAACGTTGTTTCAACGTGTGTTAATTTGTCCCCTGTTCCAAGTTTCCTATCTGGCTTTTACTGCCCCAAGTCTTCTACTTATGATTCTGAATGCCTTCCTTCTGCTCAGGATCCTGGTTTCATTTCAACACTGTATATTCACATATCCAACCTCCACCCCCTGCCGTAAGCTACTTGCATCATAAATAACCTAATCATTAATATCTTAATATCCAATTACTCGCAATACCAGCAAAATGCCTCGGAACAGAAAGTATTTACATAGACGACTTAAACCAGGTAATGGATCATGATTTGGAAACGGAAAAATATGCTACGACTACCAAAGTAAAATTTAAATTCGTTTACAATTATTTCAAAATCAAGACTCGGAAAACTAAAATGTTCCAAAATTTGTGAATTCGATTTCACAGCAAGGGATCCTTTAAGATTGCCCTAAATGACTTAGTTCTTGGTAAATATCTTGGTTATCTACTTCTTTTTGTGTCTCTTCTTAAGAAAGAAACACATTGACATTGTTGCTTTGTTTTTTATATCAAATAATTTGATTCGCACGTCTTCGAGTCCATTATAACATTTATACGAGAGATTCAAAATCTAGAATTTCCATGTTTCCAGAAATCTCGGGACCTTTGTTTTTTTTTTTTTTCTTATATTTAATACAATAAGAAAGTGTTATAATCTTCACAGTTTTAGTTATTCATAAATCCTTTAGTAATAATATCTTATATAAGTAAAGTAACATAAAATTTCAATTCATGTCAGGTGTCACAATTTACCGAAAATTTCAATCAAGCCAAATGTAAATTCACATAATAATCTTACATCCCATTTCATCTCAAGTCTGAAATAACCACCTTTTATAACCTGCCCTAAAAAACCCGAGCGGCATTTGCCATTCGCTATTCGCCCTCATAACACACCCTAGCATCTTTCACACGTTCGTAACTTCCTTAAAATTTGTCATTTAAATAATTCACGGCGTCACATAAAGAGCAGAGCGAGTGAACGCGCGACACGCCCGTATAATAAACCTTAGATTCCGGGATGTAATTACTGATGAGACATTCTTTATTAGCGATCATTTATTGTATTTTCCAAAATTAATATTAATCCTTTTCAGCAGAGCGCGATAAATAATGGAGAAGAAACCTTGAGAATAAGAGAACTGTTCGAAAGAGATGTAAAAACAGAATAATAATCCAAAGGATAATCAATAATCCCAAATCCATACAAATACATGCTGTTTGAATGAATTCACAACCGTATTTGTTTTTTAATAATATTTAAATAAAACAGTTTTAATTAATTGTTTCCTTAATCGTTTTTTAACTCTCGGCATGAAGTATTCAAACAATATCTGTCAATGCTACCTTTGATCGCCTTACAAACACGAGATCTTTCAACCATCTATTTTCCTAACGTTTTCGCATATTTCTGATTATACTTACGGGATTTATTGTTCAATTCTTAATACGTAGTTGTTATTTTTAAATTGCCTCAAAGAAAAAAATCCGGTGCAGTCAAACCTTGTGAATGAAGTGGGCAATAAATTAATGACTTTTATAGCCTAAAAGTTCCAGCCCACAAAAGCTCATTTTTTGAGCGATCCTTCTCCTATGTGCCTAAAATCTCTCTGCGCAATCATTCAAAGTAAAATATAAAACATGGTTGCAGACAAGAAATCACTCTAAGTAATCCCGTTTCGCGAATTTACTTTTTATTCTCCCAGGTCATATATTTTCGCCCGCACGTCTATTGAATTTCGCTAAATTAAAGTTCGCTAAACTTCTTATGCTATTTTATATAAAATGTAAGAATGTAATTTATACACACACACACACACACACACACACACACACACACACACACACACACACACACACACACACACACACACACACACACACACACACACACACACACACACACACACACACACACACACACACACACACACACACACACACACACACACACACACACACACACACACACACACACACACACACACACACACACACACACACACACACACACACACACACACACACACACACACACACACACACACACACACACACACACACACACACACACACACACACACACACACACACACACACACACACACACACACACACACACACACACACACACACACACACACACACACACACACACACACACACACACACACACACACACACACACACACACACACACACACACACACACACACACACACACACACACACACACACACACACACACACACACACACACACACACACACACACACACACACACACACACACACACACACACACACACACACACACACACACACACACACACACACACACACACACACACACACACACACACACACACACACACACACACACACACACACACACACACACACACACACACACACACACACACACACACACACACACACACACACACACACACACACACACACACACACACACACACACACACACACACACACACACACACACACACACACACACACACACACACACACACACACACACACACACACACACACACACACACACACACACACACACACACACACACACACACACACACACACACACACACACACACACACACACACACACACACACACACACACACACACACACACACACACACACACACACACACACACACACACACACACACACACACACACACACACACACACACACACACACGTAATTTCCGCGGCTGCATATCGCCAGGGTTTGGGATGCAGTCGTGTGTATTTAGCTCCACTAGTCTCTAGTATGACGCGGCTCAAAAGGTTGCTGAAGTTTGAGATTAGTGGACGCTTGTCAAAACCTGACAAACCCCATAATAATAATAACAATAATAGACTTTATATATATATATATGTATATGTATATGTATATGTGTGTATATATATATATATATATATATATATATATATATATATATATATATATATATATATATATATATATATATATATACACATATAAGCGTCCACTAATCTCAAACTTCAGCAACCTTTTGAGCCGCGTCATACTAGAGACTAGTGGAGCTAAATACACACAACTGCATCCCAAACCCTGGCGATATGCAGCCGCGGAAATTACGCTAGATCCAGTGCCCGCACAATGCGGAGTGACCCGAGCAGCACTGCTTTCTGTATCCTGCAGATCAAAGATTATTATTATTATTATTAAATGCCACCAAATTTTCGAATTATTCGTCAAAGAAACGCATCTCGCAAAATTATCATCGTATTGCGATGTGACACCGTCCGGTTGAAATCATCGTATGCTGATTTTTGCAGCAACACTCGATATACTAGCAGTACAAATTGCACACCATACAGTCGCTTTAAGAGAGTGAAGAGGTTGAACCAGTGTTGCCTAACTGGTGACTAATTCTATCATATTTTTCAATTGGAAAAATGGGGAAAAATTGAAATAGTTAGTATTATATAAGTATTTTTAAGATAAACTTTAGATATGTTTAAATTAATCAGTTTGTTTATTTTCTGTTAATTTATAAAGTATTGCTCATATGGGTACTGTAAAATAAAATTAAGTTATTACATTCAAGTTGTTTTTTCAAGTAGAAATGATTTAAAAGTGACATATTTTTAATTATTTTTATTCTTGTTTGTTGTTTGTTGCATGTACTGTTGTTTGAATAATCTTCATGTATTTTGTTTATTTACTTGATTTTATAAAAATCAGTTTATATATATATATGTGTGTGTGTGTATATATATATATATATATATATATAAAAGAATCACTTTTTCAATGATGTACATGTTATTAGGGCCTACGAATGGAAATAGTCGGAAAAAATCTTGCGTGCGGAATTTTTAAATCGTTACGACAGCTAAACTGTAAGAGATATATCCAAAATATAAGTGACAGAATTTTCAGGTTTAATATTACTACAAAAAAATCCGCGAGAGCATATATCGCAGATCAATAGATAACTCACAGTTATCCTGTATTAGTTTTCATTTTCCGCGAAAATTATAACATCCAGTTTACTATGGAATATCGTCGTTACCTTTAAAGATTTACCAAAAAATATTACTTTAATGGCGAGAGTATTTACTAACGAAAAAAAAAAAGCTCTTTGACCCATGTACCTATCGTTTATAGATTACATATTTGCTTATAGTTCAGAAATAATCACAAAAAGAACATCATAGTAAATAAATTATCTGATGCGTGTATTGGTAGATCCTACGTCTGATCGTTCGGTGGTAAAGCGGGGTGCGGCTAGTTAACAATACTGCTGGTTCAAAAATTCAAGTAGTGCTTAGTTGAAGTAAAATTTTAGTTGAGTTTTTATTATTTGTTATTTGTATATTATTGTATTGATTATTAAATATCTAAAATCAAAGATAACGTATGTTGGTATTTAACCCACCATTGAAATAATTTGATTTTTTTTTTTATTGTGCAGCAATCATTTATTTTGCCGAATTAAAATATTATTGATAAATTATTATTTTCCTCCCGAGCATTGCCGGGTATGTTGCTAGTCTATCAATAAGTGGGCTGTGAAAGAGAAAACTTAATTTATATCGAAAAAATCTGCCAAATCCCCCGTAACATTACTTCTAAACACCATTAATTTATTAAAATTAGGGTAGACCTAAGGGGCTCCAGCAAAGAAATTCATTCTAAAAAGGGCTCCGCAAGTCAAAAAGGTTGGGAAACACTGCTTTAAAGGATCGGAGAACAGTTAATACTGAATGGTATACAACAATTTGTTTTCCAGAAGTCATCGACAAAATCAGGAAAAACAACCAAAAACGTCGCATCATTCTTCATCATGACAATGCAAGCTCCCACACAGCATGTCATATAATTGATTATTTGAAGGAAAAAAACATCGAATTATTGCCCGTATTCACCTGGTTTATCCCCTAACGACTTTTTTGTTCCCCAATGTCAAACAAAAAATGCGTGGGCAGGGATTTTCATTACCTCAAGAAGCTGTTGAAACCTTCGAAAACCATCTTTTTGAGATACCAACTTCAGAGTGGAAATCATGTTTCGAGAATTTGTTTCAACGCTTGCAAAAGTGTATTAATATTAAAGGCGAATATTTTGAAAAACAGTAAAACAGTTTGTTCCAAAAATATTTTTTCTTTCTTAGTTTTTGTAAAAACTTAAAAGGTAGTGCTCGTATTTGTAGCCCTCAAATTCATTTTAAAAATTGAGTAAGAAAATTGAATGAGATAGCCGCTTAAACTCAATGGCGGGTGAGTAAGAAAATTGAATGAGATAGCCGCTTAAACTCAATGGCGGGCAAGACACAAATAACAACCCCATCATAGCAAACCACTATTAACCCTCTGAAACAAGTAGGCACAACGCAAACAGTATGCACATTTTCTGATCACACTTTATTTTTCCTGATTCACACATCGTATCTTTAACTTCTATTTAAATTGTATTGTAATACAGATGAAAGTTCTAGAGATATAATAATTAAAATTTATGCACTCTTAAATTGCTGTTTTAATATCCACAACAGCTAAGAATTTTCAAGATCGTTTGCTTAAACTATAACGCCATTAGGAAATGCCTACGTTCCCCGTATCTCCCGTATCTCGCATATCTCAGGTCCAAGTGTGACTAGAGTTCGCACCTCGGGCTTGTTAACATCTCGGCGACAGTTGCCGTAATTTAGAAGGGCTGCCGTGACATAGGTGATTCGCGATATGAAATTCTTAGAGGCAGTAATTACATTCAACATTCGGAAGTTTATTATAGCATGAAGGGAACGATGTTACTGCTACTTTTATGTGCACATTTGAATTATTTAAATTACAAATTTTAAGGACGAATGTCTGTTGCAAAGATGTAAACTTTATGAAATGATATTTGTCTTAAACATGTTGTAGACAATAATACTATTACAGAGAACCTTATACAGATGTTCCTTTTATTAAAATACATTTCATTAAGTAATTCTTTTTTTTTTTAGGGTTTTGTAGGTATGACCAAAAAACCCTTATACCGTCATTTTGTCGTCTGTCTGTCTGTCTGTCTGTCTGTTCGGTAAAAATTGTGACCAAACGGCTAAACCTAGAGAGTTGAAATTTGGCATGCTTATACAACTCTTTGACCCGCACATAGGAAAAATACTAAAACATCTAAAAAACATTACCCCCTAAAAATATAAACAAATATGTGCTTATCGAAAACAAAAATATTTTTTTTAAATTATGAGTAGGGTATCAAATGAAAGTACCCTTAGTACGTGGATTAACGATCAAATTTTTATTTTTGAAAAATAAATTACTTTGATGCGATTTTTGCCAAAATTGTGCAAAAAAATTTTTGTCCCACACCCTGTAGCCCAGATGGTTTAAACTAAAAATCTAAAAAAAATTCTAAGTAATGTATATTGGTGTGAACCGAAATAGTACAACAGGAATTTTTGATCAGATTATGTTTTCGGAAAATAACGCATTTTTTGTGGTTTTTGGTTTACAAAGTACAAAAGTTATACCAATGTAAGACACATGCAAGGCGTACGATGGCGTTATTGGTTAGAGCACTGGTGTCGTAAGCTAAAACTCGCTGGTAAACGAAGGGTTTCGAGTTCGAGTACTGAGAGAATTTTATTTTTTATTATTCCCGATATTTGTTTCTTTTTTCGTTGAACTCATTTACGATATCTTGGGCTGCTAACTAATTTAATTTGTTTTTTTTTTTATTTTAAGACGCTTTAGCTACTGTGGCTATTAGCGTCTGTGTTTACATCGATTTTTACAATATATGTTTTATTTTACATAAATAGGTTATAAACAGATATTTAGATTTTATTATGTAGATTTACTTGTGTGATAAAGTGGAGTATGTTTGTCATTGTATTTGTGTCGTTCGCGAGGGCTTGTTTAATTGTGTTTGAGATGTTATTTCTTAGTTTTTCTTGTTGGTATTTTGTGCAGTATAGTATGATTGTTCGAGGGTGAGTTTTGTGTCGCAAGTGTCGCATGTAGGTTGTTGTGTTTTTTTGAAGATGTGTTCATGTGTTAACAGGGTGTGCCCTATTCTGAGTCTTGTTAGTGTGACCTGGTCTTTCCTTCTGTGTGTAGATGTCCAATTCTGGGTTTCTTTTATGTTTCTTAATTTTTTGGTAATATTTGTGTTGGTCCACTCATTGCTCCACTCTTCTTTGATTGTTGCTTTAATGATGTGTTTTTGATCTTCGGGTTGTATTTCTATTTTCAGTTCTTCATCTTGAATTGCTTGTCTTGCGTTTTCGTCTGCTTTTTAATTCCCTTTTATGCCTGTGTGGGATGGGATCCACACAAAAGTGACTGTATTTTTGTAGTTTGTAATGGCATCGTTTGATATGAGGATTTTTTGGGTAGGTCTGTTGATATGATTGAAGTACACGAGTTGGTGTATATTATGTAGTGTTTGTGTTGTTCTTTGGATGTCTTTATGTGTTCTGTCGCCTTCTGTATGCTAAATGGCTCTGCTGTTAATTTGTTTACATTGGTTACATTCATGTCATATATATCTTGCGATACAACAACTGGTTGATTAAAAAAGACTGTTAATATGAGGGCCACATTGGTCTCTCGGTCGTCCATTAGTCAGAGCACATCGCACATCGCACATAGCATTGTTTTAGCAAGAATAATAGTGTTACCTCTTTGAGTTTTATCGTTCAGGATCTCGTCTATTATCAGTTTGAAGAGAAACGAGCTTAGCGGTTCGCCCTGTTCACCTCTCTTCTTAATCGGATTTCCTCACTGTAGATACATTTCTAAGCGGGTTTTCGAAGCAATCTGTAATTTTACGTTTATGTATTTACGAGTGTAACCCACTATTCTGGCTCTTCTCAGGCAGACTCAATCGAGTAATCTAATAATTAGTAATTCCCCATTTTGGCTTATGATATATTCCGACCAGAGGGATCAAAAACAGGTCCTAGCTCAGATCAATACGTTGTACTGATATTAGAATTGTTTCATAATATTGGTATAAAAAAATGTAATGTTTCGTGGTATAGTATAATGTAATAATAATAATAGTAATAATAATAATAATAATAATAATAATAAAAACGCATATATTAAATTCCTTATTGAAAACGCAAATATGTATGAATTTTTGAATTTTTCCTATCCCATGCGGACTCAAAATAGTTGTTGATCAACATCCATCTGTTTTGCGAGTTTATCTTGCGTTTGCGATGGATTTTCATTAAATAAATGCTTGCAAATCATGGGCCTTAAATCATGCAGCGTTCCAGGATCATCTCTCTTAAGGGGCGCACAATCATATAGTTCTCACAACTTTCTTATACAAAACTTACAATATGAAATTAAATTAGTAACAATTTATGAATCAGAATTTGCACCGAATTTATCGATTTACCGAATCTATCTAATAGAATAATTTTAGTTGTAAAAAAACTGTTATATAACTGTAAATAAACAAATTGGATTATAGATGCCATATTGTATATGCCGCAAATTGTATGTGAAACTTCATTCTATGTTTGTAGCTATTTTGTTCTATTTTGAAAACTATTGTTATTGTAATGCATGGCCTATTTTCAAGCCCATCTTGAATTTGCCGCAGTTCTCAATATAGATGCTGCGGGTAAAAATGATTTAATTTTCGTAAAGAAAACGTGTACCAAGTGACATTCCAATATTGTCTAGTATAATATTTTTTAAATGAATCAAAAAAATGTTGACGTATTAGTTGAAAATTTCTACATAAAAGTTATTTGAAACCCACAAATATATAGAACAGTGATGTCCAACCGAAATCGTTTTCTGGGCTCAAAACAATTTTATTGGTCTATTGTGGGCCGCACATATAAACAGGATAAATTACTGACACTACTATATTTTCAATCCTTTAATAATTTTATATAATGTCATCAATAAAATTAAAAATCAAGCTTCAAATTAATGTGAAACTTGTTGTTTTTTTTATATTATTTGCTAATCTTTTAATATCAACTTAATTTTAAGAACAAACATTTTTAACATTTAAGAAGGGCCAAAGAAAAACTTCAATAGGGACACATGCGGCCCGCGGGCCGCGTGTTGTACATCGCTGATATAGAAATAATTACAGTAAATTGTTGTGTGATACATATTATTAAGTTATTGATCGATAACATTTTTATTATATTTTTTCTGCAATTAAAAATATCCTACTAGATACATCAAAAATCGCTGTAGATGTTGATGGGTAGATTATTACTAATTTTATTTTAGATTATACGTAATTATACGTAGCGTTAAGTTACTTAATTATCGTTTCAATTTTATGATCAATGTGGGAAAGTGTTGCAATATATTGTATTGGGAAGATTCTGAGCCAAAACAAGGCAACAACATTTGTGAAAAAACGAAGGAAATAAGAACGAAACACTGTTTCACTGAATTAGATATTTATTTCTTCAGAAAGTAAAATTATTACAAATTTCATTTTAGGTCTGGTATTATTATAATTAAATTGACTTAAATGCTTGTGTGTTACATATTCTATTCTATTATCGACAAATGAACTATTATCAGGATAAATCAATGGAGCAGTTACATAACATCCTATAAAACAAAGATAATAGCAAATGTTTGCTTTGGTAGAGTAGAGCAGATATTCCAGACCACGGATCGCGGCCTTACTCCAGCACGGTCAAAGTTAGATGAGTTAACTTTCCTACCTTAACTGGGAGCGTTCAGCAACTGAAATGCATCTGTTTAGCGATAAACATTCTATACTAGCTGCATAATTCACTAACTCGATAACATTGATACACCTTTAATATGTTTTATACCGCATGATTTGGTTTGTTTTTTGAATAAGAGAGTACATTTTTAACCACTCGGTTAAATCTGGCAGAAAAGTCTTCTAATTTATTTTTATGTTATAAGAATGGTGTGTGTTAAGTTATTAACTTGCTAAGTAAACTCAAGTAAGATAGTTTTTTAATACTGTATTTTGCCCTCAATAACAACTACTCAAAGGAAACTGTTATTCAGAAAATTCAAAACCAACTACATCAGATGACAACAGAACAAAACAAAACAGTGCACCTCATCTGGGTTCCCGCCCATATTGGAATTGAAGGCAACGAACGTGCAAACGCAGCCGCCCGAGAGTCACGTAGAAACTCTCTATTTACCCCCCAACAAAACCTACGTAAAACAGAATATTAAGAAGAAACTCCGTATAACCAGACTGACCAAATGGCGTTGCACCACTAACAACAAACTACGAACAGTCAAGGACGATATACAGAATTGGAACTCAGGCACCAACAGACGAGAACAAGTAATAATGACAAGACTTAGAATCGGACACACACACGAACACCTCATGGCAAGATTAGATACCAAAATAGGTGAGACATGTAACGACCAACTTACCGTCAACCATATACTAATTGACTGTCAACTCAACACTAACCTACGTATAAACTACAACTTACCACAGGACCTTAAAGACATCTTAAGACTAGACTCAACAATGACTAACATCGTACTTAATTTCTTACAGGCAGCCAATATACATAAGCTAATATAAGTTATATATACAAAACAAACAAAATGTACCAATATATCTCATATATGTAACAATAATGTAACCATATTAGACACTAATAGCCAAGTAGCTGATGTGTCTTTAATATATATATATATATATATATATATATATATATATATATATATATATATATATATATATATATATATATATATATATATATATTGTGTTTAGACCCATAGTGTCCTCATGATATATGAAAGAAAAATACATTTGCATGTGATAGATTAAAAGAAATAAAAAATACAGTAGTTCTGTTAAAAATAAAGTATCTATTTGTTTTAAATAATTTGTTTATTGGATGTTTTTCTAATTTAAGATCCTTATTTATAGAGTAAATTACTTCAGCTTTCCTTTTTTTTTTAATTTAACTTACATTGTACCTCTTATAATAAAGAAGTTGGCAATGCTTAAATAGTTCCTGGATAACGTCCTGTATACAAGGCGGTTAAGTAATAATTTTGCGGAACAAACTAATTCACGGAACTCCAACGATCCACGGAATACTGGTTAAGAACCACTACTTTAGACCAGGGTTGGCAACGGAATAAATGATTCGGTCCGTTGAACGATTTTATGCTGACCACCATTAAGAATATATAATTTTTACTTTTCTTATCCAGCTTAGCCAACACATTCTACCGCACTGCTTTAGGTTTATTATACACTAGACGTATTTTCGCTAACGGAAATACATGTAAACAGGCGTAAACAATAACTTAAGATCATAAAAAATAGAAATTTCAGAAAGAAGTTTGATTCGAAAATGTTTATTACAGGACCCTCAAACGATTTTCTAAATATTGTGGAACTCTTGCTATACTTATATTACTCGGACACCCTCCCTCTGTTTTAAAAAATCCTTAAATTAAACCAAAACAGAATGTAGCAAAACAAAATATTTACAGAATACAAAAGTTAACTTTCAAGAAATCTTTTGTTCACAGATATTAGGAGCCTGTTATAAAAACAACAAAATCTCTTTTCGTTAAAACTTGCTGCGCCTTTTTTCAATTCTTTTGTTCTGTCTTCCTGTGGTAGAAATTTGTAGCCATTGATCTATAGAAAATAAAACAATACTTTCTCATATACAGGAGGAAGTAAACCCTGTGAGTGACAGCTAAGTTGTTTAGGGTCCCTCTACGATATATTCAGCTGAAAGTATGTGACTCAAATATCTATACAAAATAAAATACAAAAGCATAAATCTTTTTAAGAAATATATATTCCAGCTATTGATCAACGAAAATATAGGACTCTGAAGAGTTATAAAATAGAGCTGTTTCCTCACAGTCGTCAGGGGAATGTATACGCAAAGACACGCAAAATAAACACTAGGTTTGACGGCAGGTAAACTTTGACGGAACCCCACCCAAAATAGGACAAAACTTACATTATTTAGTGTTGTTTTTAATAATTTACTAGTGAGACAGTCTCGCCTGGGATCTTCTCAACTCGTCAAATATTGCATTTTGTTTACGTAATGTGTACAAACTCAGTTCATGGAAAGACATTTACGCATGAATGTTCCATGTGAACTCTTCTTGTTATGTAGTCTTTTTACATATTCATGTAGACAAAATTAAAGCAACGTGCATTAACTTCGTTCGTTTACTCTGCACTAACAGTACTTCTATTACAATAGCCCGTTTGTGTATTCCGCTGCAGTTTCATTAGGTGTGTTCGCAAGGACGGTGATCTCGTTTATAGTATAAGGAAGTACCTTTTTCACCATATATTTGAGTAAATATAGAAATTGTAGAACTGCATAACATTATACAGTGTGATTTCAGAATGGACCTAACATCTAATTGACACTTTAATAGAAATAAATAACGTAACACAGATCTGTACTCATGAATACGAGAGGAACTATAAGAAATTGTTGGAAGAAAGAAGTATCAAAAAGGCACAAATACAAAGTTTAGAACCAAACGTTAAACAACAAAATGCAAGGAAATCTCTAGACTAAACTTGTTGGACCCTGAAACATATGAAAATATGAAGAATATGTTTGGTTCAGGTAGTATTATTCAAGCTAATTTATAGCAGCGACAGATAATATTTTAAGAAAAAACAAGAATGATTAAGGCAAAAAAATGGCCATTGGGGTAGTACGATGTCATATTTTAATATGTCGGTAAGAAATGAAAATTATGTAATTTAATTCGTTGTACCCTCCATGATACAACGAACTTTAAAGCAACAAACTAACGAACAAAACAAATATAGAGTAGACTACGAGGGCGGAATGATATATAAGGTCTCCAACCCTATAACATAAGAATAGGAAAAGACAAAATAATGAAACCAGTCTCAAAATGAAGTAAATTTATTGTACTATTTAGTGCAACACATTTCTCCAAACGCTGAATCTATTTCTTCATCCAGTCCATGAAAAACTTTGTTGTTTATTGTTGATCCAATTGCGAACAGCAGCCCGAACTTCAGTGTCTGATGAAAAATGTTGACCTTTCTATTCCTCCTTTAATTTTGGGAAAAACCAGAAATCTGGACGTCCCAGATCAGGACTGTATGGAGGGTGCGAAACAACCGTGAATTTCAGGCTCGCCACTGCTTGCCTCGTTTCGTTGCTGTAATGCGGTCTGGCATTGGCGTGGTGTACTGGACTCTTTCTAAACTAATGCCTAATTGCCGAGAATTTTTTTTTGGCATAATCCGGCGATTTCCTTGAATCAGTGCATTCACTTGTCTTTGATTCTTTTCATACATCACTGATACTGGTCGACCTCATCGCTTTTCGTCAAACACCTTTATTTTGCCTCTATGACAAAGTTTTACACGTAGAACCACTGGCGAACATTCATCACATCCATACAATCGTTGCCATAAAATCAGTGTTAAAAATTCTATCAGGTATCGTTGCTTGGTACGCATCTCAGAAATCGAACTCATGATAAATGACACTGTTACTCAACGACGGTACACAGGAAACTAAAAATTTGCATGCTAAGACGAGATACTCGAAATTACTGTTTACAGGTAAGAACTTGTTTCTATCCCATCTAGAAATCTGATTAAAAAATCCCTATTGTCGCTAGGGTAGCCCGTAAAACTATCAAAGCTACTCAAATCGAGAATATTGTTCAAGAATTATGAAAATCTACTAATTTCGCCTTCTCAGAAACCCTACAGTCATTTATTACAGTACTTTGGGAGATACGAAAAGTACCAGAAACATGGGAAGAATGTCTTATTATCAAGTTGCTTAAAAACTGGTGCGGCGCTATTTTATTAAATGCAGCTAATAAGATCTTAGTTCATGTAGTACTTTCCAGGATCTCACAATTTCTTTCACCAGCTTATGCCAAGAACATGTTGGTTTCTGACCACTCCTCTTTTGACTAGATCAAATAAACACTCTCCGCATAATCACAGAGCTATCAAATGGCTTACCCTACCATTCACAACCGTAGATGCACACACGAAACTTGCAATTTCTGCGAATAACCGGCGTAGAAACCGATTGCGCTTATAATTCTGTTATTAAAATTTAGTAAGAAATCACTCTCTCAGTGATGGCGGGTTCATAAGAAGTTACATAAATGCATTTATTCCATCGAGGTAATTAAACAAAAAAAAAAAAAAAAACATAGATGCCATAACATTCGTACAGCATTAATTTTCAGAGCTGTAAACGCTGTTATTAAACGTTAAAACTGTCTACTAAATTTTCCACAACATACAATGCATAGTTGACTAATTTTAGAGCTGGGGACGCAGCTTAAATTCGGGTACATATCCAAAAATCTATTCCGAGCTGCTTTATCAAAAGACAGAGTAGTATATTTTTTGGTATGGCAATGTTACTAATAGGGGATAGGCATGATTTTTTTTATTTTTTTTATTATATTCCTCTTGTTGCATATAAACATAAAAAACAGTTTTGAATTTTTTATTTTTTGCGTTTGAAGACTTCAAAAAATCATAAATGTATGTAGCGCGCGAAAACGACGTGTGACGTCATACCCCTTCTAAGTGACGCAGTACACTACTAGCCAACCCAGTGTACTGCGTACAGCATTCCTAGTGTACAGCGTGCAGCCTACACAGTCGTGAACTTATTTGCTTGTATAACTTTTATAGGTTATGTAAAGTTAGAGTGATTTTAATTAAAATAAAGTTTAATTCTATAAAAACAATTTATAAATGTTTACCGAATTAAATTTTATATTAAAATATCTAAAATATGGAAGATCCAGGCCCCAGTACTTCGAAACATAGTCGAAAATATTGTTTAGTACCGATGTGCACAAATAGTTCAAATAGAAATCCAAAAAAACAATTTATATCATTACCTGATGGCGAAAAACAACAGAAATGGCGAAATTTGTGGCTGGAAGCTACGAGGCGAAATAAAACCGATATTTCAGAAAAAAGTAAACTTTATGTTTATATATGTTTTTTCATATATTCCATGAGCATAAATGCATCAATGTTGGGTAAATTATCACTCTGAGCCCTAACAAAATCCTTATCTGCCATTTTAATAATAAATGCGTGAAAAATTGTTTAAAAACAAATACAAAACTCTCGAACAATACAATATACACACGTAAAGATTATGTTGTAACTGTATCTGTGACGTCAAACCCCAGTCGTTTGACGTCATACTCAGTCGTATTTACTCGGCAACCTTCGCGCCGTGGTCGGCTTATTTCAAATTTAGAATATTTTAATTAAAAAATTTGGCTATAATATTAATTAAAATATGATTTTTGTTTTATTAGATGACATAACTAACATTAACATATCAAAAAAATGTAGTTTTAAGGAAATATAAATTTTATGCGTATCCCCTATTGTTACTTATATTTCTTTAGTCTTCGCTATTTTAATATTTATGTTACATTACATACTCACTAAACGTTTAATAAAAATGGTTTTTAAAGTTAAAATACTGGTTGAAATTTGTATTTACCATGGGTCAAGGTCACTTTTTATCCAGGAAACAGGCTAATATTACTGTAAAGTTCAAGCTTATGAGCAACAGTGAATTTCCTTAACCATCGCGATACAACATTCACTAACTTATAAACTTCTAAACTAATATTGCAAAGAAAAAAGTAATATTTTAACATTTTAGTATACAAAAGAACTTATAAATTGCTTGAAGTATTGTTCAAATAATGTTTCCTATGTTTTCATGGTTGTAGAAACGAATTAAAATATAATTAACGATTGACGACGAAATAAATAATGTCCATGTAAGTCACGTTCGATTTCACTGATTATGGGTAAGAAAAGACTACATATATAAGATTGTAGTATAGTTTGTGCTTGTGCTTTTTAGGCAAAGCTGATAACAGACTATAGTTACTTTAAATTCAATAACACTTTATCGGAGGCTACTCGTGCCTTTTGCTTTATAGTCCAGGATATATGTAGTTTTCGAAAGAAAGTTTTGCGGGAGTTTGGAAAATTGATGTGATTAATAAGTCGTAATAAGTCCTGGTGCAGTTTTCAAGGTCACGTTTTGTGACTTGTTTTTTTTTGTGTGTACTTCAAAAAAAATTTGAAAAACTTTTTTTCAAATATCTCCATATTATTATTTGGTATTTATAAGGTCTTAACAAGCGACCACCAGTCGCAAACTTAAGTGACCTATTGAATCACGTCATACTAGAGACTAGTTAAGCAAAATATATACGGCTTGATCCCAAACCCTGGCAATATGCAGACGCGGGAATTACGCCAGATTCAGTGCCCGTACAATGCGCAGTGAGCCGAGATGCAATAATTTCTGCATCCTGCAGATCAAAGAGGTGGCAAGTGACCAATGGCGGGAATAGACTCGATTTCCTTTCGGTAGGAAGCTTTCATTCCACCCAAAGCAATAATTATCAGAACTACAAACTTTACTATAAACCCTGGATATAACTTTCTAAGCTCGGATAAGAGATCCATATACTTGGACCACTTTTCTTCCACGTTGAGAGACTTATTCTTCTCAGCTGGACTGGAGAATTCGATCACAAACATCTGTTTGGTCGTGGTCTGTCAGTAACTTCGAGGTGGGGAAAAAGTAATTACGGTATAACTGGGATTAGAGCAAGGTTACGGTCTAAGATGGGAGTCGAGCACGCGAAGAGCAACATTTTACCGAGACATGTAGCTCGACCTTGCAAGATATGGACACGTAGACAGAATGTGCATTTGTGCACATGTGGTAGCGATCCGGAGGGAAAGGGCGCTAAACATTTTCAGTCAAAAGACCACCGTACCCATTCATTATTATTATTATTTCTTTCTAATTCAATCTGATGTTTTTCTTGTTTTACTTTTATTACTGTTTTTATTATTATTTTGAAAAAATTTGCTATATTTGTTATAGCAGTTTATTTTTAATTTTATTGTAATAGTCTTTGCTGCTTTGGTAATTAGCCAGGACAATTCTTATTTTTGAAAATTCCATGCCTGAACGGGATTAGAATCCGAGACCTTGGCAAAGCAGAGCACATGTGTTACCAATACGCTTCGCCAGTCGGTTTTATAGCAATTGAGTTGCAACAATTTTACTTACGTCCCGGTATTAATAGCAACCCGTGTTCACTACGTAAAATAAACTTAGATTACGCAAAACAATGAATTAATAGTCTACTTACGAATCCGGGAGTAGAAAAGCCTTATTAGTTACGCATATTAAATTGCAACGCAACTCTTAAAGAGAATATATAATTGATTTACACAATCCTATCCTACAAGCGTTTTTTTTTTCTTTTTATTCCTCGTTCTTTCATTTCCAGAAATAACTTCAATCTATTCACCCACATCAAATTGAAGTGTAATAAATGTATTTTGAACAAAGGAAATGAAAACAGAATTAGATCTATGCATTTCCCTAACCTGTATATTCTGAAATACGATTTGAAAATAAATTTGATTGTAGAAGAGTAAGTTGTCGAGACGTAAGTGTGTTCTTAACTCGTTCAGGAGATGTAATATCATGTAATGTTGTTCAGATGCGATAAATCTACAGACACACACCTGCTTTATAATCGCACTATGGCAAAAGATATATTATAAATATTATAAAAGATATATTATCTTTTATAACTATATAAAAATTTAATCAAAGCTAATAACGTTACAATGTTATTTGGTTTGTAGTATTTTATTTTTTTTTCTTTTGTTAACACCATATATGAAAAAATTGATGTGAACTGTGAAGTTTCACACATTGCAGGGTTTCGCAGGTATATAAAAGTTAAGGCGGCATGCTGAGTGTGTAGGACAAATTTTGCTTTGTAGTAACCACGGCAAAATGAACGATCTTTTTAAAATAATCGTCTGTTAATCTCAGAGCTTTAAAAACAAATTTTATGTTAAAATATTTTTTTGTTAATTTTAATTCGAATACCTTATTCGAATACCATTTAGGTTTCTAAATAAGTGCAGTATTTTTTTTATATAACAAGGTTCATTAAGATTTTGAAAATTGGGCCTATGGCTTTCATTGGTTGTCTTAAATCATACACTCCACCCCTCTGGCTTCGTATAAATGACACAGAATGAAAATATAATTGGAAATTGGAAATTGGTTACTAAATTTACGCTCTTGAAAATTAAATTCAAAATGTGCTAAAATATAACTAGAATTTTAACAAATTAATTTAAACATAATAAATATAAAAAAAAAACAAAAAATAAAATTGACTTCACAAGCCAGGAACGAACTTGTGTAGTGAATAACGATCCTGTGTGGTTGTCGAGCAACTGAGCCACTAGACCACCAAATGCTTATCAACTTAGTGTGTTATAAGAGTATAACATGTATGCATCGTCAACCAAAAAAACACAAAAAATGCGTTATTTTCCGAAAACATAATCTGATCAAAAATTCCTGTTGTACTATTCCGGTTCACACCATTATACATTACTTAGAATTTTTTCACATTTTTAGTTTAAACCATCTGGGTTACAGGGTGTGGGACAAAAATTTTTTTGCACAATTTTGGCAAAAATCGACTCAAAATAATTTATTTTGCAAAAATTAAATTTTGATCGTTAATCCACGTACTAAGGGCTTTTATTTGATACCCTACTTAGAATTTTAAAAAAATATTTTTTTTTTTTCGATGAGCACATATTTGTTTATATTTTTAGGGGGATATGTTTTTTTAGATGTTTTAGTATTTTTCCTATGTGCGGGTCAAAAAGTTGTACAAGCATGCCAATTTTCAACTCTCTAGGTTTAGCCGTTTGGCTACACTTTTTACCGAACAGACAGACAGACAGACAGACAGACAGACAGACAGACAGACAGACAGACAGACAGACAGACAGACAGACAGACGACAAAATGACGGTATAAGGGTTTTTTGGTCATACCTACAAAACCCTAAAAAGTGGCGCAGGAATATAAACTGAATTCCTCTTAAATTCTGATTTTAAGCAATGAAACCCTCTTTCTCCCAAAATTTTCAACTCTGGTATTTTGAAAACCGTGTTTAGAAAGTAATATGTAAAATCGTAGGAATTAGGTTCAACGGTAAAAATTACTCGAATACCCTGCTGAAGAATACTGTAGTCTTAAGACGGAGAGCCAACTTTGAGCATTGAGTTACCCAAAATTTTTGGAAATATATGAAACGTTTTAAGGTCCAATATAAAAGACGCACGGCCTATGACTGAAGTAGCTGTATTATACAGACAGTGAAGCTCAGCAAGTCATTAAGAACAATTAGTCATTGAGTCTATACGGTGATATACTCAAGCTGTTGAATATAGCTTAATATACAATAATGCTTTACAGAATGTAGCTCATTATACAATATGCTATAGCTTATTGTATAAGTCTAGGGACCAGTGTGATTTAAGTCTACTACTTAGTATGTAAGTCCATTTCTTAAGTAGTTTAATAAAGATATAAAATCAAAACCAAATTCGTCTTATATTTTAATTGTAACCACGTAACAATATCTTAGTAACTTGAGATTAACAGATGACGTTGTCCACCTTGCAAGTTCAGCAATTGGTTTGAACAATATCCTATCTGAATAACGAATCAGAATAGCAGGTCTAGAAATAAATAATAGGATCCCAACGCCTAGATGGCGTATATGACCAGTTATGTTCTCCGTTTCTAGACTTGCGGACAGACAATATGTATATGAAACCCATGTTGTCATTGTTATATTTCGACCAATCCTATATCCAGTGGTAGCTTTTGAAATTTGGGAGCCAGTGGCCACTAGGAAATATTTAGAGGAGGCGCACATTTTCTTTTATCGATATAGATATTTGTACACAAAAAGATGATAAGAACACAATTATTTTAATAATAGTTTTTTAATATAAACAAGAGTTTTGATTTTTTTATGTTCTGGTGTTAACTGTATAAACTTTTTAGACATTAAGTTGTTGGACAATAGAAACATTTTAATTTTATTGGTATTTCAATCATTAAAAATAAATGATCAAAGAAATTTTGATTGAACTCTAAATGAATGAAAGCAGTTTAACACCGTATCAATGCACGGATACCTCAGCTAGTTAAAAAATAAATGAATGTGGCCTTTTTAAACATTACATCTGTTATAGAACAAGGTATAAATTATGTATACCTTGTTTTATCTAAAAATTTTCAATGGTCACGGCAACTGTATGATCCAGGGACGGCAACCTTTGGAATGTCACGGGCCGCATTCAGTATTTTTCTTTAATTACCGACCGTCAACATATATAAGGGAGGTATTGTGATCATAACGATTTTGACATTTCGAGATTTCGATGGATCTCCAAGAATTTAGGTCCCTACATAACGTTTTGACTATTTTTAGCATGATGTCTGTCGGTCTGTCTGTCCGTCTGTCTGTCTGTCCGTCTGTGTACACGTGCAGAGAAAATTCGACTGAAAGGATTTTTATGAAACTTCATATTTAAGCTTCTGCCATCAATGGCACGAGTTGATCAACGTGTCGATTTTAAGATTTTTGTGAATATTTTACAACAGAAAAATATTTCGAAAAAAATTATAGAACAAAAGTTACAATAAAAGCAATAACTAATAACTTTTATTTGAAACGTTTTTTTGATAAAATGAAAAATTTCGAATAATTTCTGTATAATTTTTCAAAATTTTTTCTAAGTCTCAATTTTTTCATACTTATATGTAATGTTTCCATGGTCATGATAAATAATATCTCTGTTAAAAAATATTAGGCCAAGTTATTTCTACTCTGCTGCTAGAATGTATTTTATATAAGTACTTTACGATGGCGGTTGGTCCTGTGGTGGCCACAGCTGATTTTTTTTATGTTGCGTTCTGCATCCAGTTAACATTTTCTTTTTTTGCGGGCCTTACTTCCTTTTGTATTTTTCATTTTTTATGATCTTATGTCCCTTGTTTACGCCGGTTTACACGTATTCACGTCGGCATAACGCCTAATATGTAAGTAGCTTATAGCAGCGTGGCATATGTGCTGGTTATGCTCGTTAAGTAAGGTAAACATTATGTTTTCTTATTGCTGAGTCGCATAAAATCGTTAGGCGGGCGACATTCGTCCCATGCGACCCCAGTTAGTTGCCGACTCCTGGTATAAATCAATTATGCTGAAACCAAAATATTACCTAACAATACAAAAGATATCACCGTTATCGAGCACAGAAAATAGAATATGTAGATGATTAAATATATCTTAAACCATCTAATTAATTATACGTCTAATATTGCTGCTCATATCCAGAAAATAAAGAATCAAAAACTGTGACATAAGAGAAACGAGAAAAAACGATGATTAAAGGTGCAATAATATTTACTAAAACGATAAAATGGAAATGGACAGAACATATGATAAGATACAAACAGATTCGTAACTTTATTTTGCTCATCTCGTTTGTAAAGGGAGACAAAGCGACAAAAAAATAATAATTTAGAAGTTCAATGGTATCTCTACAAGACGTATCCCTGTGGTTTTCGGGAGTTGCTGGCTCATATTTATACCACTGGGATAAAAGATGATCGATTGAGCAATAGAAGTACCGAATGGACTCCGGGAGACACAAATTAAATAGAGGACGCTAAATAATGACATGGAGAACCGATTGGATTTCTTGGTGGCCAACTACAGAGAGTGATCGTAAAAAATGGAACACAGCAGGTAGGATTTTACCCAAGAGTGGGACGTTTAGACTAATTTGTATAAGATTTGATTTAATTTTATTTAGATGTGTGGATTAATTGTAATATTATTTTTAATGATTTATATATTGCTTTATTAAAAATTAAAAAGAAATATACAGAAAGGGCAAAAAATAGGTACAAACCATAAATTTCTTTTAATCTTCTGAAGTAATATGTGATTAAATACAAGATATTTGATTTATAGCGACTAAATAAATATAAATCACTTAATTTATGATTATAGAACTTATATTAGAAGGCCGTGTAATGAAGACTGGAATTCTTGGTACTCAAGAAAAATAGTTAAGCATGAGGATGAAAATATAATACTGTGGGGTTGATTTTCACTGTAGTTCTAATCTATTGGAATATATACACAACGACTAAACAAATATACATTGGAAAACATTGTGCTTCAATGTGTATATGCACAAATTGGTATGGGAACAGAATAGCAACAACATGTTAATGACCTGCAACATTCACCAAAACTTATTCAAAATTTCTTTTTTTTTTGCTATGCCAAAAAGATGTGATGATATTTAAAAAAATCATGGATGCTTTGCGAAGTATTGATGAATACTTTAATGTAAATTAAAAAGTATAAAATATGTGTATTTAATTTTTAAGAATTTAAATATATTCAAAGAATTTTGTTTCATAAAACGGCTATTATAATATTTTCTGAGGACCGATATTTTTTCTTGGGGACCGGTACTGGTTTGCGGATCCCAGTTTGTGAAACGCTGTCCTATACTATTGGTTATTTAGTATGAGTTATGATTATTATATTTGTTTGTCATTGCTGTACTGCAGGCGGCCACCGTTCCTGCTTGATGTTAATTTATACTTATAATGAGGAGTAAGTATACCCATCCCACATTGCGACTTTCTAAACCATATTAAAAATTAATTAAATTCAAAATTGATAGCATACTGGACTCGCAGTAGGCCACACACTAGTTTGGTCATATGTTTAACATATACTCATCGACTGTCCCAGTTACCAAGCTGAGAGGGTAAGATATTAGATCCTGATGTCACTCAAAGAACCTATAACTAACAACGCAGGTCATCTCTACAATCTACTAAATTATTTACAAGCAATAAATGTTTTTCCCAAACTATAATAATATTGTAAATTGCGTAAAAATGCATGTATCAGGATTCAATAATCAAGTTGCAAACTCCCCTTAAACATAAATAACGGACTAACGGTTAAGTTAAGCGCTCGCTGTAACTCCCTTAACAATTCGGGTGCTGTAATAGTAGGTTGTCTTCTAGCATTTAAGACAAAAAAAATCAGTATTGACCTGCTGTTGTACACATCGGAAAAGTCTAGGAATATAAAAAATATAAGAAAATAAATAGCTTTTGTACGTTTATTGTATTCTATCAATTAAAATACTCAATAAAGAATAGTTTACAACAAAATAAGCTAAATGTTATTTATAAAAATAATCAATATTTGAATTACAGAATTATGTACAGAATTGTAAAATACGAAAAAAAAAAACCAAATGCAAATAGAGAGTATAACCTCCACGTTGATTGATCACAGCCCTACATCTGAGATTCATGGACAAAATAACATTATCGATGTCTTCTTGAGGTAACTGTGCCCATTCTGCTCTTAGAATCTCTCTGAATGTAAAATTATTGTGGATATTATTCATATGTGGAGCAATTCTTCTCTTAAGCATGTCTCACACATGTTCAATCGGATTTAGATCCGGTGACTGTACTGGCCATGGTATCACATCAATACCTTCGTTATCCAGCCAGTTCGTTACAATTCGCGCAACATGTGGCCGATCATTATCCTGGGCAAGATAATAATAATAATTTATTCAAGTTTTTTGTACATTAAATATACAGTAACTTAAGTCTAATTTAGCCCTTCATGCCAGTTCAGTTATACTCATACGGAATTCGTCAACACTGTATAATGCGCGGTTAGAAAGGAATATCTTCATTCTTTTTTTAAATATATTTCTATTAAGATTTTTGATCTGAAGCGGAAGCATATTATACAGGTTGACTCCGATAACCGACGGTAACTGTCTGGTCGTGGTATATCTACACAGAGGCGTCCGAAAATGTTCCTTTTGCTTGGTGTTATAATTGTGAGTGTTCTGGTTTTTTTTCCAGAACACTTTCATTGTCTTTAATGTACAAAAGTACATTTAAGATGTACAATGATGGAAGCGTCAATATGTTCAGTTTCCTGAATAGATCTCTACAATGTGCGTAGCGTTTAGCTTTCGCTAAAATGTGTATAGCTTTTTTTTGGACTTTAAATATACGCGTCCATTCAGTGGAGTTGCCCCATAGCTCGACACCGTAAGAGAGTAGACTATGGAAGTAGGCATAATACAACATTCTGACGGTGTCTTCGGAGACACATTCGGTCATTCTCTTTAGCATATACGTAATTCTATTCAATTTAATAGATAGTACGTGGATATGCTCTTTCCACGTTAGCCGGCAGTCCAAATGAAACCCAAGAAACTTAACGGTAATTTCAGTGTACAGGGTATTGTTATTTAACATCCTATTTAAGCTAAAAATAATTGTTTTGCTTTTTGTAGTATTTAAACACAATTTGTTACTAGTGAACCATTGTAAAGCTTGATCTTGGGTTACATTCGCGGTGAGCATAGCATCATCACAGTGGACTCCATGGTTTATAAATGAAGAGTCGTTGGCGTAGAGCATAGTTATGACCTGCATATTGTCTGGCAGATCATTAATGTATAATATAAAAATTAAAGGTCCCAAAATTGTGCCTTGCCCGACGCCCATGTTTATGCTCTTCGTCGACGACAGAACATTGTTGTGGAAGGCACATTGTTTCCTATTTTTTAGGAAACTTGTAACTAGGTTGAGTGCATCGCCACGTATACCGTAATAGTCAAATTTATCACGAAGTATGTTGGAACTGACACAGTCGAAAGCTTCGCACAGATCGCAAAACGTCCCAACAACGTGTAGTCCCTTTTCGATGCTTTCTAATAATTCGTCGATCAGTTTAATAGTAGCTTTAGATGTAGATCTGAGTTTTTGAAAGCCGAACTGATTATCAGAAAGCACCGTGTGTCTTTCAAGGAAAAAAGTTTCATCTTCATAGTATCAAGATGAAACTGATCACCAAGAGCACCACGAAATGGACGCACAATAGGTTGAAGAATATTATCCAAATATTGCTGTGCTGTTAAAAATCCATTAGGAAAAACGAGATCAGTTCTACCGCCAATTATTATCCCACCCCATGCCATAACAGTACCACCTTTGCAAGTGTGAACTTCCTCGACGTGCCTCCAACGTTCCAAATTATCGAATCTTCTCCATACCCTTCTTCGACGAGAATCTGGATAAATTCCAAATCTGGACTCATGAGTAAACAAAACTGTAGCCCAATCATTATTACACCAATATTGAAAATTGTGACACCAGTCTAATCTTGCTCTGCGATTGCCTCCTAGAGAGGAATTGACAACTGATTGGTCATCGAGATAGAATATTAGCTTCGTGGAGACGATTTCTTACAGTATCGCGACTAACGGTTAAGTTATGCGCTCGCTGTAACTCCCTTAACAATTCGGGTGCTGCAATAGTAGGTTGTGTTCTAGCATTTAAGACAAAAAAATCAGAATTGACCTGCTGTTGTACAGCGACCACGTCCCGGATGTTGTTCGGCTGGACTGCCTGTTTCCTTGTAACGCCTCCATAACCGACTGATGACACTTTGAGACTTGCCTGAAGCCAGCTTGGAGAAGTCCCTCCGCACTATTCATCTCGTAGATAGTTAAATACTGTCGCTCCATTATTAATAACGAATGCCACTACTTAAAAACAGTGCAATTATTAATATAAAAGTTTTAAATCGAATTAAAATGAAACATGTGATCAGCCTACGGATCATGTACTGAATAAAATTTGTCAAATTTGTTTTGTCTTGTTGGTTATTGTTTTTAGTTGTTTTCCATAGCCAACTACTCATAATTGCCTACTTTAATTGAAATATAACATTAAATGTACAATAAACAATATATTTTCATATTTTTTTCAATATCCGTAGACTTTTACAACGTTTGTATGTATGTAAAAGCCTTCTACCATAAGGTAAACTTAAAGAGATTCTTTACTTCACAAATTATTTTATTGTCACTAGACGTACATTTCGGCTACGAAGTAGCGATCTTCAATAGTTGAATAAAACTACTACACCTTAGTTTTATTCTTTTTTATTCCTTGCCATTTTTTTTGGTTTCCGTAGTTGTTTTTTCTCTTTCTTCTATTATCTCTTTTATTATTTTATCCCATGTGTTTCTTGGTCTTTTTTCGTATGTTCTTGTGTCCCAGACTTGTTTCACTTTTCTTGTGTCTTGTAGTCTTTGCATGTGTCCCAAGCTTAGTTGTCTATTTTCTATGAATTTAGTTATTGGCTCTATGTTAAGTTCTTTACTCTTCTTAGATACTTTATTTCTGCAGCTTATATTTAATTCTTTTCTTTTCTTGAAAAAGTCCACGTTTCATATCCGAATGTCAGTGCCTGTCTATATATTGCTTTAAATATGTTTATTTTTGTCTCTTTTGTTATTTCTTTTTTGTTAATAAGAGTACTATTTATATCATAGTAAAGTTTCATTGTCTTCTCAATTTTTCTGTTCATCTCCATTTCCTGTTTTCCATAATTTCGTATATCTACTCCTTAGTATCTGAAATTCTTGACCTGCTCTATGTATATATCCTCTATTTTTATATTTAGAACTTCATCTGCTTCAATAACCATAACTTTTGTCTTACTTTTGTTCATTGTCATACAGTATTCTTTGAATGTTTTATTCCATATATTTAAGTTTTCCTGTAATTCGTTTCTTTCTTTTGCTATTATTACGAGTCATCTGCAAATACTCCTTCCGATATACCTATTATTCGCATAATCCTGTATCCAATCCTGAAGTTTAACATTTCTTCTTTAATCCTTTTTATAACTTCGTCCAAAAATGTTATAAAGAGTGTAGGACTTACTACTAGGATCTGCCCTTGTAAAATTTAAAAATATATATTTTCGTTTCATTCCTGATAGTGAGTTATGTAATCCCAGTGTACAATAAAGTTAATATAGTTGCCTGCACAGTTATATTTTCTGATGAATCTGCATATCTTTCACGCAGATAAAACAGCAATTACAAACTAGAAAATGCATTTATATTTTCACTGAATCATTGCGGGAGAAAACTAGATTTATATGGGAAAATTCGAGATAGTTTATGGGAAACATTTTTATGTGGAACGTGGATAAATTAATTATAACAAAGGCACGAGATGGATAAAATTAAAAAGATGAAAACCAAGAATCTTAGAATATATCTATCTAAAAACGACGATCTCCACGAATCGTTGGTTTCAACTTATATCACAAAAATAAAGTCATTAAAAATGTAAGAGAGTTTTTGTTTTCTTTGCAAGTTCTTAGGCCGTAACCATAGTTGTTAGTCTCCGTTACACAACACAAAAAAACTCATTAAAACTTCATTTAAGAACAACACTAACGTTTTGATCTACACCGTATTTGATGTCTGGGCTATGTGCAACAAGCAACAAGCTTACACCCACCAACTACTACGGAAAAGATATTTTCTTCGGTTATTAATTTTTAATATGAAAGACTCTTTTAACCGATGCTATTAATAATTACTAAATATTAAAATTCATTCTCTCGAGAAAAGGTATTTATATTGCTATTTGTAGACTGTTAATTCTATATATTTCCGATACTTATATATATATCTGTAAACGACCCTTGAAAACCTCACTCACACGCCCGCATTTTGCGTGACAAAATATCATTTTCGAGTAAACTATTTCAAAGCGATTTTTTTTAAAGAATTATTACGTGATTACAATAAAATTTAAAATGGATTTAGTTGTGATTTAAAACTTTTATAAAACTATCAAACTTAAATATTGGATACTAATTAATAGACAACAATAATATTTAAACAATAAATATCTCTAGTCACAACATCTATATCACCGTTAATCCACAATTAACAATTCCAGGTTTATACTCATGTAAAAATGTCCAGACTGGTACAGGTATTTGGTTAACTAAATTAGTCAGTCAACATGCTAAATTCAACTAACACAGTATCTCTAGTGAATCCAATAATTTGTGTAACTCTGCGCTGATATTGAATTCATTAAACTGACTTATTCTCGAACTTAAACCCTGAACTGACTCAACCGCGTGTTTTAAAGTGGTACTTTAAAACGTTCCATAGATTTCTAGTTCATTCGAACAACTCAATGCTCAAAGTTCGCTGTCCACTTCAAGTTTACTGTGTTATTTGACAGGACTAAATTTATAACGTTATGTATAGATAGCAGTTTTTATTTGTTATCATTTTACATATTACAATACATACAAGGTCTATCAGACCACCCGTCCCCTCTTTTTTTTTTTTTCGAAAATGCGTTGTATAAGCAATTTGAGAAAGACCATTAATGACAAAAGTCTACCCAAAGAATCGAATGGCAGTATTGAAATTTTCTGGGAAAAATTGGTTGTACAAAATATCAAGGCCAACCTGATTATTTAAAATAGAACGTACATCGAGTTGGGTTTCTTTGGATAGAGCTTTTGAAAAGAAACAAATTTTACTTAAACATTTTTAAAAATATTTTTTGGTTTATAAAAAATAAATTCTCTGTAACGATTTGAAAATAAAATATTTTTAATTACAAGTGTTCAAAGTATTTTCGATTTTGATTTTAACCACTCGCATCATTTCTCTTAAGCTATATATAGCTCGGAGTATAGTTATAAATATAATAATAATAATAATATTTCAGTTTCAAGTCGTATGCAATATATATTTATATATATATATATATATATATATATATATATATATATATATATATATATATATATATACATATATTTGAAGCCATATATATTGGAGACTCAATGCGTCACTCTCCGGCAACCTTTTGTTTAGTTTGTTATGTTTAGTGAAGAAAAGGTGGTGTAGATTTTTCCCATTTATAAATCCTTTGCGTTTCAAAGCTTTTCGCAAATGCAAACCAACCATTTTGAAAATATTAGTTATTTTCACCATTGCACTATCTATGAAACAAAAGAAAGATTGATATCAAATTAACATCTTTAACTTTCAGATTTTTACAACAGGTGTTCCACATGTCTTCTTTTTCATCTCAGTTTGCATAATTCGTCGTTCGCTAGCGGGTTAGCTGTTCATAGAAATTATATTACTTCAAAACTTACTCATAAGCCAACGGAGTGGCCGAGCGCATTAAATCGTACAGTTTGGACTGGTGAAAACAGTCTGGATTGTGAGGTTGGTGGTTCGATTCTCCGTTGATGATATTATTCGGGCGAGAATAATATTTTTAGATTACTCTCATTTTATAGTCATTCACCCCTCATCCAGGTGTGGGACCTCGCCCCCTGGCCTCGGCGATAAGCCTCGTTGCAGAAATAGGCCGATATAAACATATATTAAAAAAAAAAAATGTACTCATAGTTTAAGTGTCTGATGTTAAGAATCGATAGAAATATTGTTAAAATGTAGGGAAAATTTATTCTTTTTTGATTCATTGAAATTGTAAAAAGAAACTAATCAAAGAACTATAATGAAGTTACGTGAATCGTACAGAATAAAGACCATTTTATTGTTTTGTGAAAGTTTTTCAAAACACAAAAACCACTAAAAAACGACATAAAGATATATGTGAAAACGAGCGGTAGTAAAAAAAGTATATGGGTACAGAGTCGCAAGCCACAATCCAGGGGCGGAGAATTAATTCAGTGATGTTAAGGAATGATGAAAAATTACATAAAAGTTTTATAAATTACACAATTAAATAACTATAAAGAATTAGTTTAATAGTATAATTTCTATCGGTGTAAAGAAATACGAGGTGCAATAAAATAAGAAAAAAAATAATAAATTAGTTTTAGTCAATGCTATATTTTTCGAGCTAGTTACAGGTTCTTTTTATACCAGATCTTCGGTGTTGTCAATTCAGTCAACTCAATTTCAGTCAAATCTTCATCTTAAGACTCGAACAACTCCAAAACTTTTTTAAACATATTCCATAGATTTTAAAATCGCAGATTACCAAATAAACATAACTTTTTTCTTATTAAGGTTACTTTAAATAATTTCTAAGTGTTTTGGGAAAAATTTTAGGGTTAGAAATAAGATAAAAAATGAGTTTATAAAATTTTATTACAGAAATACAAGGTTTACAACGATTTTTATTAGAAATTAAACTATTTTTTTCATTTTGAAAAATTATTGACACTTGTTATAGAGATATTAAATAACTGTCTAGAAATGGAGAACTTATTTCTCTGTCCCTATACGCATATCTTGGCGTGGGGAACCTTTTTTTAAATTATTCTTTTATATATATATATATATATATATATATATATATATATATATATATATATATATATATATATAAAATAAATCATACATGGTATATTCTTAATAAATCTCATACGGCACTAATATTCATTACAAAAATATTAATCATATTAAAAAAAAAAATGAGACTTTGTCTCCTTGGATTTCTAATACGAGGGACATTCAATAATTAAAAAGACAAATTGATGTAGAATAAAAACTGTATTTTTACAGAATGAGACTTTTACTACTTCTCAACATAATCCCCACGATTATTAATAGATTTTTCCCAACGATGAACTAGTTTCTTTATACCTGATGCAAACAAATCTTTGTCTTGTTTTTGAACCAGTTTCCCACAAATTCTTTGACTTCCTCGTTGTCGCTGAACTTTTTTCCACGTAATGCCTCCTTGAGTGGACCAAACTAATGAAAATCAAAGGGAGCCAAATTTGGACTGTAAAGAGGATGAGATGATAACTCCCAACCCATTTTTTCAATGGTTGCTCGAGTCAGCCTGGCGGTATGAGGGCGAGCATTGTCGTGGAGCACTAACACCCTTTTTCTTTGAGATCCGCGACGTTTTTCTCTCATTGCTGGCTTTACTTGGTTCATCAGCATATCTGAGTAGTAGGCATAGCTTATTGTACACTGATCTTCCAAATAATCACAAAAAACGATCAACATGACTTTTCCCGCTGATGCTTGCGTTCTGAATTTCTTTCGGACAGGTGGGCTGGCTTCCATTCCATGCTTTGTCTTTTGGATCCTGGTTTAAAATAGTGAACTCAAGTTTCATCACACGTTAAAATCTTGTTTAGAAAAGGGTCACCTTCCCTTTCATAGCGTTCTTTCAAGACTGTACACACTTTGAGTTTTGTTTCCTTGTGTTGTTGCGTTAACTGTTTCGGGACCCACCTTGCACTTATTTTGCTGTACTTGAGCTTGTCAGTGATAACGTGACGAACTGTGCCAACACTTACTGCAACTTTTTTTGCTATATCTTCAACAGTAATACGTCGGTCTTCACGAATAATGCCGTCAATGCGGGTTTCAAGCGAAGAAGTTGACACTTCAACTGGCCGGCCAGAACGTTGCTCGTCAGTCACTGAGGTTCGACCATTTCTAAACTGTTCTACCCACTTACAAAAATTTCCGCGATTCATACAACCTTCATTATACTGTAAAATCATTCGAGAAAAGGTTTAAGCCGGTTTTTCACCTTCAGAAAGCAAAAACCGGATCACTGAACGTTGTTCAACTAATGTGGAAACTTAGTTGAACGGACACGCCATCGTTAAATTCAATTTTGAGGTTATAAACAAAACAATTTGTATCAGTCAGGTGTTCCCAGCTCAACTCCTCCAACAAACCGTTTTTTTTTTCTATATCAATTTGTCTCTTTAATTATTGAAAGTCCCTCGTACAAATAGTTGTAAACATTGTATTTCTAGTGAAGGTTAACAAAACATTTCTAATCATAATACATTATTATTAATAAATGTAGATACACTGCCATAAATTTTATGTTGGAGTGTCTTGAGTGGCTTAGTATTAGACAAAATATTAAATACAATGTATTAACTTTTATATATAGATTGGACAAAGGGTTATTGCCGGACTACCTGACAGATGGCATTGTTCGCGGAAGTGATGTGCATGAATATAATACGAGAGCGAGAACTAACCTGCGCATTACTAAAAAAGCTAAAGTAGCAATGAGCAATGTGTTTGACAGAGGCTTGGTACTCTATAATGGTTTGCCTTACGAAATTAAAAGCAGACCTTTTAATATGTTTAAAAGTATGCTTAGTAACTATCTAAAAAATGACGGTAGGCGTATGTAACGAAGTCGATATTATGTATTGTTATTTCTTAAGTGTATGATTGAGCATACTTTCTTAGGTTTATTGTTTTTTGTTTAAAATTTGGATATGTAATGGTGTTATATGTTAGTTTAATTATTAAGTTTTGTTTTTGCGATATTTTGTAAATTAATGTATTTTCTATTGAGCCATGGGATCTATTAAATAAATTATTATTATTATTATTATTATTATTATTATTAAAGAAGGGGGTTTGTAGTCTCGCCAGTACCGTATTATTATTAATTATTATTATTATTATTATTATTAGTATTATTATTATTATTATTATTATTATAAAAATATCGGCATGATATCCGTAAAAAAATCAGCGGGTACGGATTCTGATACGGATATGTATCTTCTTACGGATATTGGAGGATAGGGATACGGATATGTGGTACATTTCTACTAATACCAAATTTATCAGTCGCAAATCAACAAAGTTGTCACGAATATTTCCTCCGCGAATTCCGAAACCGCGAATAGCGAACCCGTGAATTTAGAGCTTTGACTGTACAGTATTTTTAAGTAACTTTATTAAATATCGGTTATTATACATCTTGATTGTGGTGTTAACATGGTGAGCCTATAAAACTTTATTAAAATCACTTTGTAATACAGTTTAGCTAATAAAATCAACGTCTTTTCAACACCCAGTTCAGAAATAATGAAAAAAAAACCAAAGTGATCCCCTGGCTAAAGTTTTCAATCAACGTTCATGAATTCACCATCTCCACCACATTGTGAAAATATCGATAAAGCTGGCATTTCAGGCATGCCGAGTACCTTCTTAGATTCTACCATGATATATGACAAGATCCGACAATATTGGCATACTAAATTTTAATTTGATAAGAATTAAAGCAAAAAGTCTTAAAGAGGGGGTGTGTAAGAGGGGACGAGCTATAGTTTGATCAAAGTCGACTAATATTACATTCTTTAGAGTCAGGGATGATTTGTGTCCTGGCTTTAATGAAATAAAACCGTGAAGAAAACTTGTCGGGACCTGCTTCAGCTCTCCTTCTAACGCGAGAACTCTTGAAATGTGAATAAATTCCGTCGACTGGAGATTCTTCTTAAACTTGCCTGCTGGTTATTACACTAGACCTATTATTTTATGGTTTCAGACACTGTAATTGGATTAATATAACAGTTACATATTTTCCCGAATATTGTGCTCAAATGAAAATAGTGTAGGTAAGTAGTATCATGTGCTAGATATAAGTTTTTTTTTTATAAATTAATTTACGTACTCTCTAGACACTGAAATTTTTCACACTAAAAATAATGGAATTTAAATCCTTTTTTCATAAATAATTGCTTGAAGCAAAGATTTTTTAACAGCTCTTCAAAAAAAAAAAAAATCAGCTGTGGCCATCACAGGACCGGCTGCCATCACAAAGTACTTGTATAAAATACATTCTAGTAGCAGAGTAGAAATAACTTGGCCTAATATTTTCTAACAGAGATATTATTTTTCATGACCATGGAAACGTTACATATAAGTATGAAAAAATAGATAAATAGAAAAAAATTCGAAAAATTTTTCAATTTTTTTTCGTTTTATCAAAAAATGTCTCAAATAAATTTGTTAGTTATTGCTTTTATAGCAACTTTTGTTAAATACATTTTTTCGTAATATTTTTCTGTCGTTAAATATTCGCAAAAATCTTAAAATCGACACGAGTAAACTTCCATTTGTAGTCAACCGATTTTTACCAAAAGTTGACCAACTCGTGCCATTAGTTTCAAAAGCTTAAATATGAAGTTTCATAAAAATCCTTTTAGCCGAATTCTGCCCGTGTACACAGACAGACAGACGGACGGACGGACGGACAGACAGACATCATGCTAAAAATAGTCAAAACATTACGTAGGGACCTCAATTCGTAGAGATCCATCGAAATCTCGAAATGTCAAAATCGATATGATCACAATACCTCCCTTATATATGCAGTCGGTAAAAAATACTAATCAATGTGCATTTCTCTGAATTCTTTGAGATTTTAAAACAGGTCCCTCTGCCGGACCAAAAGATTTTATTGAAATGTTTTGTACGTAAATCGGAGCAAATAATCATTTTTAACCGTCTCATATGCAACTTTTCTAAATTTTATTTCAGATTATGATAACTGATGATAATATACAATTACCTTGAATTAGATTAATTGCATCCGTAGATTATTATATTAGATGGATATAATGGAATTCGGAATAGTAAAAAAATAAAACAATATTTTAACTTTGCTAACTGGGCCGGCTTTAGCCACATTCGACCGATACTCTGGCGTTGGGCCTAGCGCTTGAATTAGAAAATTAAAATAGGGAATAAATAATTAAAAGTATTTAAAAAATAAAAATATATACGAGTTTCAGTGAAGTTGATAAACTATCAAAAATAGTGTTTTCAAAGAAAATATTATTTATATTAGAAGGAACATTTATGGGGATCAATTCAATTATATAACGACTGTTTATTAAAATTTTACAAAAAAAATAAATCTTAACAAAAGAAACACAAAGATATAGTTAGTATTATCACAAAATGAACAGAGAGAAATAATTTCTTTTCTCATATACCTACATGTTTAATGTTAAGTAAATGGTAGATGAGAAATTTCAATATTATAAGAAACACTCCCCACTAAATAATTTTCTCTTTAGCTTTGATTTGTTTTTTTTTAAATTTAATTCGGAACGTTAGCGTTAAAAAATATAATAGTTAAAATATTATTATATTTTTTAGCTAGACCGAATCCCATTATATCTATCTAATATCAACAATTATGTGCAAATTTAACAGAATATAAATTTTGATTTTTGTTTGATGTAAAACATTTATTTTTAATTAAAAATTAATAACTCACATACGTGGACAAAATGCGTAAATTATTATAAAATAATAATTATATTAAAATCCAACATTTTATTACCTTCAAACAAAATATATTCCACAAAAATAATTTATTAGTAAAATATAACACATTTTTTATTTGTGCTATGACTGTAAATATACGGGAAACGAAACCTTCGCCCCCCCCCCACATTTCGTCTACCACATTTCGCCCCCCACATTTCGCTCTCCACATTTCGCCCCTCCACATTTCGCCTCTCGGACATTTTACCCCCGGATATTTCAACCCCTGCACATTTCGCCCACCGAATATTTCGCCCCTGCACATTTGGTTCCCGCGGATATGTCGCCCCCGAGATATATTATAAGTAATTTAGCTGCACGTTCATCTGACCAACTGGAGTAGTAGCTCCTTGACGTTCAATGTACTGTGATTCTAAACAGGTGGCATTGTTATGTTAGTATGAGTTTCTTCAAACATGGCGGGTGCAGATAAATTTTCTGTATATATATTCTTAATTTTTATACACTGAGTTGATGATCAGGGTAAGTAATATTTTTTTAGGTTAGGTTGTTGAAGATAGTGTTTTGTCATTAAACTAGAAGATAGGTAGCTCGCCTCGCTCGGCTTCTTCTAACCAAACTCTTACAAACATAACCTAACCTACGATAGTGTTTTGTCATTAAACTAGAAGATGGATAGCTCGCTTCACACAGCTTCTTCTAACCAGTGGCGTAGCGTGGGTTTCAGCCGCCCGGGGCGGATTCCAATTTCGTCGCCCCCTTATTTAGGTATTTAAATCTAAAAGGCTCAAAAATTTACAGAATTTGCCGCCCCAAAAAAGAGCCGCCACCACCGCCTCCGCTATGCTACACCATTGAGATTACATAAAATTTTTCGAGTTTCGAGAATGTTCAATAATTTAACAATTAGACCGGGAGCTCATGACAGTTTTTGGTCTCCGATTTCATACAGCATGCCTTTTGGAGGAGAGAATATTTACCCTGTGACAACAAAAAAGGGATGGTACTAAACCCCTGCACGCTTCCCGGTCATAGGGAAAATTGCGTTTCCACTTAAACACAAAATTTTTGTGCTTTTCTCTGATTTAATATTGCTTGCCCTTTTGTCAAAAGAAAGTTATAACAAATTTAAAGTCTTTTAAATATATGCATGCGATTCGGAGGGTCCCAAAGGGCTCAAACGGTCATGTGATCTTGTAATAAAAAAATATGATTTTTCGCGTTTTCATACAGCATGCCTATAATTAAAAGACTTTAAATTTGTTATAACTTTCTTTTGACAAAAGGGCAAGCAATATTAAATCAGAGAAAAACACAAAAATTTTGTGCAAGTGGAAATGCAATTTTCCCTATGACCAGAAAGCGTGCAGGGGTTTAGTACCATCCCTTTTTTGTTGTCACAGGGTAAATATTCTCTCCTCCAAAAGGCATGCTGTATGAAATCGGAGACCAAAAATGTCATGAGCACCCGGTCTAAATCACAACACGCACTTAAAGAAAATAATGAATTGTAGCAAGTTAATTTAGTCCATGTGAATTAGACGACTGATGTTGCAGGTGTTATTAGATAATATTGAACTCTATTCTTTATATGAAAGAATCGATTCTCGCTGAATATTCGTAGTGAACAATCCGAGTACAAAATAAAACGCGGGAAATTACCGCAAGGTAACCATGTCAGACATATATGTCTGATATGGCGCATGTAGAACTTCTTAGTGTCAGACACATATGGCCGACGTGGCGATTAACGTGATAAAGAAAGGCTATTCCCCGGTTCCGTCATATTAAAATAATAAAAAGTTCTGTGCTCATTTTAATCGGTCCGAATTGTAGGTGCGACAAAAATATTAAAAGAAATGGTTCAAATTTTTAGTTCAGATTACAAGATATTATTTATTGAGGACTTTTGCCGCCCCAAAAAAGTGCCGCCCGGGGCGGACCGCACCCCCCGCCCCTACGTTGCTACGCCACTGCTTCTAACCAAACCCTTACTAGCCTAAGATAGTGTTTTGTCATTAAACTAGAAGATGGGTAACTTGCTCCACTCGGTTCTATATTTTAACTAACTAAACCTAACCTAATTATCTTGTTTTTAGGTGCATAGTACTTCATTTTCCCCCATATTAGCCCAATTAAAATTGTGTATCATTGTGTATGAATTTATAAACCATAAACCATTGTTTTAGAGCCACTGATAATCCTTGAATTATTTAGTGAAATTGTTATGTGCTGCCCTCTGCAAATAAATCTTGGTAGATACCGATTCCCTTGTTTAACAATAAATATTATTATTTTCTATCGAATAAAAAATACCAGATTACCCCTTTAGGGATGACACTTAAACAAACTGTCAAAATACTTGTTTTTGAAAAGATTTTGAAAAAGGTGTTTTAAAAAAGGCACGTATATGCCAAAGATGAATGTTATATCTTCTTACTGGAGTTGGTGTATTTTACCGGGATTATAGTCCATAAGAAAAATCATCAAATTATTGAATATTCAATACCGGTTTCGATAACTTTATTATCTTCCTCAGTTGATCTACGTGGACAAAAACAAAAAAAGAGAGAATACAATATAATGCAAATATTGAACTAATGAGTGTACATTACAAAAATATAATATAAAATAAGACTTACTTAATTGTATGATATGTGATTTTTATGTAATAGTTTTTGATATTTAACTGTGATATTTTTTTATAATTTTTCATCTGTGATATACCACATCGTGTTTTTAATATGTTTTTAATATGTTATTGAATGTAAAAATTTTAATTATTAGATTAGTTGTACTACTTTTTAACATCAGCATGTTGATAGAACTACTTTTAATATCATACAATTGAGTAAATCTTATTTTATATTATATTTTTGTAATGTACAAATTAGGGGTTGATTACGGCAAAATCACAAAATAAATTTTTCGGCATTTGTATGGGTAGTACTTGTAAGCAAAAACTAAGTCGATATCCCATCGGCCCTTAGATATATTAAGGAACTCGTGAAATCACATTTCACTCCTTTTCATCCCTTAGGAACAAAATTTCGAAAAATCCCTTCTTAGTAGGTGCTTCCGTCATGAAGGGAATATACTCTCCGAATTTCAAGTTTCTAGGTCCATGGGTTCAGGCTGGGCGGTGTTGAGTCAGTCAGTGAGTTTGGGCGTCCCTGCGTTAGAGGTTTCTTTGATACGGCTATGTATTTCATTTTCTTTGGTGAGTTGTACAAACTGAATAAATTGGCGACGAAGTTGAACCGATGTAGGACTGCAAATCGTAGCGACTAATCATGCACACGAATGTTACCCACAAATGTAAGACACTGCTTACTTGCAATAATAGTTTCTTCTTTTCACTCCCGTAACATTATTGGGGAAACTGAGCTAAGATAATTCAATAAGTGAATACTGAAAAAATAATTCAGAATTTGAATTTTTAAAATAGAAGTATTCAGATCATGTTTAACACAGATTGATTCAACAATTCAACAACCATCATCTCTATGGAAATTAAACTCCTAAAATGTATCAAAGCTCTGTTTTAAACATCTTTAAAATTCAAGGCGTTTCTTTTAAGTATAAAATTGTTCGCCTTGGTTCCAATAAAGTGCCCTAACAGTGTTGACAATTTTCTTTAATTAGATTTAAAAAAACTCGAAAGGACGTGTTTCATTTCGTAAGATTTTTTGTCGTTGAAAGTTTCGCTTTTAAAAGTTAATTTCAATCTTTTGACTGTAGTGAGAACGGGTCAGTTTGCAGAGCTCGCTTGTATAAATATTGAGAAAGACAGTTATTTCCGAAACTTAATTCGATAAGTAGTTTCTGGAATCTTCAACGCGGTATATGAGCATACGAGCGTAGTCTATGGAAGCACTTCTAAATTTACTTTTCATTTGTAAAAATAGAAAAATAAATTGAGGTCATAATATACATCATAAAGATTTTTCTTCTTATTTAGGTAATGTTTTCTAAAAGTCCTGAGTTATACAGTCAAAATAATTCAGTTGGTTCTATAGGTCTTTTTTCTTGTACATTCAAACATACTAATTCACAAAAATAAAAGCTAGAATTATTGTTGAAAAATATAAATAATTTACTTTTTTTTTTGTTTTAACAACTAATGTACATTAACCAGTATATCTTTATTTTATTTATTTATTTTTTTTCATTTTGGCTATATTACTTATTTTTATAAAACCAAAAATTTTACACAAACATCCAGCTATGGCCAGGATTCAATTGTTAGTAGTCAAACACGCTGAACACTATTTTTTTTTTTTTTTTTAATTTATATATTTTAATGTCCTTTGCTGCTTCGGCAATTGGCCAGGACAATTCTTATTTTTTCAAACATGCCATGCCTGAACGAAATTCGAACCCGAAACCTTAGCAACGCAGAGCAGATGTGTTACCACTACGGTACGCAGGTTGGCTAAACAAAATTTTATATTTTAAGGAAGTCCGTAGCCATGGAATTTGTTTGTCTTTGTTCCATTTAATCAAGTTGCCAAAATTTTAGAATTAGACATATGTCAAAGTGCAAATTGTTATTAAGTATTATACATTTCATTTTTTAATACGTTACTATAGTCTGATTCTTTCGTTTAAGTGGAACTATGGTCTATTTCAAAGTAGAAAAATGTGTGTAAGAAGATAGGAGCTGTTTGTCCTTGCTTCGGATTGGTTTAGATCGTCATCCCTATTACACTGTAAAAATATTGTTTTTAGTCCAAGTTGACAGATGTTCAGTGTCGCACATTGGAAATATATATTATTTATATTATTTAATTTTTCTGATATATTTTGTAATTATTTACATATTTAGACTTTTATTTATATCCTTGGCGTAGATTTTATGGAGAAAATTCTCCATGTAATTTATTTTTACGCAGTTATATATTTGTTAGGTTATTTGACATATAAATATTTTTAGACAGTTGACAATTAAGAGATCAAGAGAGAGGACTAATGTGAGGCCAAATGACAGCCCAGCTGATTGTGCCCAAAGAAGAAGTTATTGATATAATTTTTAGACCTTCATATATACATATATTTTTAATTTTTATTTACAATAATTATTTAAATAAGAAACTTTAGCTCTGAAGATATATTGTTTGTTTTATTGCTTTGTTTAAACTCTTTTAGCCAAATCTCACTTTTTATATATAGTACATAATTTTTAAAATTAATATTTTTTGAACTTTTTCAAATTTCCCATTAAACTGAATTTATGTCGTATAAATAACGTAAGTGTATTATCTGCCTTGTTTATTTCAATATCTTATTAACCTTTTTTATATTTAAAAAAAAATCACTTGCTAACCCAGTTGCTACGCCCATGCCCTAGTTGTAACTTATTTTAAATTTCCCGCTATACTGTATTTGATCAGTGTAAATCGTACTCGGTTCGCAGCGCTATCTACTTTTTTCTACTTTGAAATAGACCATAGATTTTAAATAAGGCTTGATTTGTTTATTTAGCAAAAGCCCACTTCAATCGTTAAGAATTGAGCCCGTAAGAAAAATAAAAATTCCTATAAGTTCCGCTTAAACATTTGGAATAGCCTATAGATTAGTGACTTTGGTTATTGTTGTGTTATAAATGGGCTTTTATGGAACAACTTGTAAATCTGGCTTTTAAATTTTTGGTTAGGTTTTATTGTATTGAGGTTATATTCATTCAAAAATTACAAATGTAAGATTGTCATTATTGCCAATTAATTGTCAAATATTTTGAAAGGTGCCATTCGAGAATTACGATCCTAAGATGGTATTATAAATATAGTCTTTTTCTTTAGTTTAAACTAGATTTTTTCCCACTTCAAACCTTAAATAAAGAGCTCACTAAAACTTAAAATTCTGGTTAGTTCCGCTTAAACGTTTATAATAGCCTATATGTTTTGTTACTTTTGTAAGGATAAACCAGATCTGGTTGTTTTGGATACTTTTATGTATTACTGACTGTACAAAAGTAAACACAGTAACCACAACATATAAAATTAAGTTTCCCTCTTAGTTATATATAACAAATGAAACATATTATACATGTTGTAAAATTTATTCGTGCACATATTTATGACATATTGATATTTTTAATATCAAACGTATTTTGCTACAATAAATTAAAATGCATAGGTAAATTGTTATCTAGGAGAGAAAAAGAAAAGATTATAAAATGTTAATAAGAATTAAAAGAATTGAAATTCGATCCGATTATATGTAAGAAGTTATTCATTTCAAATTTCTAGATGAGAATTGATAATACTGTCTCCGTACCTTACTTGGCAAAAAAATATAACCTCTCACTACAATTGTCAGCTTTGGCTACCTCAGTAATTAGGAGTTCAAAAATAAATAATAAAATCCTAACGCATATTGGAGGTAGAGAAGGTAAGTTCTACGTTTCTAGACCGCCGGAAATGAAAGCCACGATGTCCGTGTGACGTTCCGACTGGTCCTGTTATCTCTCTGTAAACAGGTACTCATTTCAAGAATTAAATATTTGAGGATGAGTTGCCCCAGAGCTGATTGTACAATATCGGAAGATAAAAATCCGAAGGAGGTCGGAGGATTCCAAACCACATTCTTGTGCTCCGTAAAAAACCCTCTTACCACGGAACCAAGCAGTGACGAACTAAGGAAAATCAAGGCCCTAGGCAAAGTTCTCATTGCGGGCCGTACTAGTTAAAACAATCATAAAATAACATAAAAAATGTATAATAAAACCGTCTTGCGGGCCCCTAAAAAATACGGGCCCTAGGCAGTTGCTTAGTTTGCCTAGGTCAAAGTCCGCCTCTGGATCCAAAGTAGGAATTCATGGCCAACCGATATCTCTTTAAATTGTGAATAGCATATATGTATTTTTTTTATTTTGTGTTAATAACAGTAGTAATTTTAAATGTAGCTGGTGGAATTATTTGAACTGCAAGAAATGATGAAGGGATTATAATCTTTTTACGAACTGAAACTGAAGAGCTTAATTTTTCGATACCCGGATATCCGAAACCTAAGACTTCAAGATGACGGTAAAGTAAAAAGTACGAAACATGGATCTTGTTAGCTAAACAAACAGGCATTAATTATTTCTCAAATGCTGTAAATCATGTCTCGCATTGCGTTATAAATAATAAATATCACCATAACTGATTCATAAATTTCAAATATATACTCCTTTTACAAGGTTAATTAGGTCAAAATTTAGAGATTACCTCTTTGGGCAATATTTATTTAAATATCAAATTTTATTGTATGATGAGGTATTTGTTATTGAGAGAGAAATTTTAATGAGAATGTAACAAATATAACAATAAATAAAGAAAATTAAGTGTTAATTTTCACATATATCAGGATTTTGTAGGTATCTAGTTAGTGACAGCCGCCAAAAGATTGATGTTTTTCTGACACTTCTTGCTGTTGTTTACACTTATCTGAACAGTTCATTTTTAAGAAATAGATCATGTTTATCATTCAGTATTTTATCTTTATTAGTATTATTATAAATAGCCTAAAATGCAGTGGGGGTTAATGGCCTCTCCAAAAAATTATAACAACATTTAAAAAAAAAATGGTGCAGTGGCGGCGCTATCGGGGGGTCCGGGAGGTTCTCCAATTCTGGCCCCAGTTGCTCCCCCCAGAATTATTCGGGGAAAAATTTGTTTTAGAAGTGAGGACCTTTTTTTAGGTCATCACTTGTATCCCTCAAGTTTTACATAAAAATTTCCTGTGACTTAAATACCGCATCAACTATTCTTGTTTTATGGTTATTCTGCCATTTATTTTGATTTTTAAGATGATTTATTCCATTTTCTATTGGCTTGTTCGTAATTTGATAAGAGAATTTTTTAACAGTGCCCATTTCTGTGCACCATATGTTAAGATTGGAAGAATATATGAAAGAATGCAAATGATTCAGAAGGATTTATTTGACTGATAAAACTCCTGACCAAAATTCCGGAACCATGCTATTTTTATTCTTTTAGTTACTTCTCTACCATATTTGTCTTCGAAAGCTGTTATCTGACCTAAGTAGGTAAATTCTTTTTTCTTCCACCGCACATTACAGTGTCAAAAATAGTGCTTTAAGCGCTAGTGTGTAAAGTAGTTAACCTACGCACTAGTGTGTTGTGACGGTTGGGGAAATTTATGTACTGGCCATTTTATTCGTCTTGCCCTACGTTGTGTTTTTAGGGATTATTAAGTCGATTCGTTTTGGAACGGGAAACTATGTCTACAAAGAAACGCTGGGACACATTTCAGTCAAATAGTTTATTAACGGTCTAGTCATTCAGAAATAGTACAAACATGTTTATTAAGTTGATTTTGATGGCTGTAAGGTAAATTCAGATTAACATATTTATAGTGATACCGTAAGTTTCTATTCAAATATTACTATCAAATCTACCCTTCCAAACTAAGCATGCGGTCCATATCATGCCATATCATTGTTAAGCTCACTAGTGCTGTCTAGGATCTTATACCTAATTATTTGCAATAACTAATGTGTTGCTAGATTACTTAACCACTGCTTAATGCGCATAACGGTGTCTTCGGTGAGTTTCGGCGGACGGGTTTGCTACCCGCCAATACAGTTTTGTTGGGTCTGTCAACTCTTTGGTGTGTGTGTGGGTTTCTACGGTTGTGAATCATAGAAAACCGGTCAAGCGTCGCGGGCCCCTACGGTTGTCAGGCGCAGGGCCCAGGATAACCTGGGTTAATTATAAAACCCCGCCCAAGTGTCGACGAAAGCGCACACGGACGGCGTGACTACACAAACGTGGTGGCCACGCACCCAAAAATACCACTGTGTCTAAGAACAGGCATTGCTCATCGAGCGCTATTCCACCTCGAATCTACAGAGAAATTACTTTAGCTAACGGACTGATCACGGGCGGCGTGGATATGCGAAACGTAGTGGCTGCTCACCCAAAAATCCCACTGTGTCTGAGAACAGGCGTCGCTCAGCGAGCGCTATTCCACCTCGAATCCACAAAGATATTTTTTGAGCTAACGAATAGATCACGGGCGGCGTGGAAACGCGAAACGTAGTAACCACTCACCAAAAAATTCCACTGTGTCTGAGAACAGGCGTCACTCAGCGAGCGCTATTCCACCTCGAATCCGCAGAGAAATTACTTGAGCTAACGGTTTCGCGAGAGATGTCTAGATTTTACCTACCAGCAGTCAGTATCTGAAACCAACTGCCTCCTCGCTTAACGGCCCCTCTCTGCCTGTCCTCCTGAGCTGGAATCTCAGTCTTATATACCGCTTCGATTCTAGACGGATAACTTGTCTTCTCTGTCTCTGTCTCTCTCTCTCTCTGTCTCTGTCTCTGTCTCTCTCTCTGTCTCTCTGTCTCTCTGTCTCTCTCTCTTTCTCTCTCTCTCTGTCTCTCTCTGTCTCTCTCTGTCTCTCTCTCTCTCTCTCTCTCTCTCTCTCTCTCTCTCTCTCTCTCTCTCTCTCTCTCTCTCTCTCTCTCTCTCTCTCTCTCTCTCTCTCTCTCTCTCTCTCTCTCTCCAGTTCTCCTAAACATGTACAAAATCCAAATCATACACATGGTTAATAAATTCTCATAACACCGACCCCTTAATGACCATCTGACACATTTGGGCAACCCTCACAACCCTCACCTTAACAACCCTCACAAAAAAATGGTTTCTTAGAATTTTAAGTTAAACACTAGACATATTTAAAATAAACATTATTACTATTAAATTAAATTTACTGAATTTAATTTAAATCCAAAACTTTTTGTGTTTCTTAAAAATGTTGAGTGCCGCAACTTGCCGGATTCAACATTACATTATTCACTAATCTAATGCACTCCGCTGCTGACCTGTTCAGAGTATAGTTCGCCTGCCAAAAATATATTAACAGTTTCTAATTTAAAATACGTGTCTCTAACGCGGGTTAAGTGATTTTACACATGTTTGTTGTATCATTTAAATATTGCTTGTGTATCTACACCATCCAAGGATCTATCCGAAGACCCAGAAACCTGTTTTTTGGGACATCAGTGCCACATGTGTAAAATTGGAAATAAATATTCTACATATTTATTAAGAAAACATCTACTGTAAGTCTGTTCCAATTTTACATACATTCAATTCATTGTTTATTTAATATATTTTTATTTCTAAGATTTAAATTCTATTTTTTGATCGCCTCTGCGCGATCTTGTATTTTTTTGTTCACACACGCTGATCTTTTGATCAGGTGTGCTGATTTATTTAATTTAATATTTAATATTTTGTAAAATTTTGTATTTAATATTATTAATTTTGTTATATTATCAGTTTTTTATTTAATATTGTGTTTGTGGTACTACAATTTTATTTATGTGATACACCCATCGTGTTGAGTAACGTTTCCGCATTGTTTGTCGCTTGGCTAGGGTTTTTAGAGACGTCGTGGGATTTCTAGGTTTGGTTCCTCCATAGCCATTACTTGTGGGCCTAGGATTTTACCCGTCTACACCCCAGCTAGAGCTACCATTTCCCTTGTGTTAGTCTCCTAGAGCAGCCCCTTGGAGCAGAAGAGTTTATATTCCCTTCCCTTTCCTCTAAGTCGTCCGTGTCTTCCTCAGGTGCTCAACTCGGTGCGTCTCCGTGTTACATTACCGCTTTTTCATTCTATATTCCAGCCTTCTGCTGGTGGTCCTTCGAGGTCTCCGCCGCGAAGACCATTTGTGTGACTGTCTGGCCACCCTACCTTACTAAGGCTGGGAGCGGGCGCCACACATAATATATCAATCGGTGAACGATGTAAAATGTCACCACTTGCGGTCAATTTTTATTACGCCTACTAATATAGTTTTTGTTTGTATACCACTTGAAAAGCCCGACCTTTGTGACCGCACGGTCGTAGGTACTAGCGGAAACGAGGTTTATCTGTTTCTCTTAAGACTTTGGAATGCTTAATAAATGATAAAAATGAAAAATAAAAAATTAAGTGGGGTACCAGTGACTGTACCATCACAGTGTAAAATGTTGATAATGTAACCAACTGCAAATGCCAATAATTGTAAAATATGTTGCTACGCCTCCCTTTCTCCCAAAATTAGGGTGGCCAGATGGGAGGCCAGGATTTAAAATTCCTTAGATAAAAGGAGGGAAACAAATACAACTTAAAGTTGGCCGGACTAGCGTCTGTGGAGACGGGCGGGGTTTATGATTATAATAATCAAGGGGGCAGAGCTGGATCTAGATAAGTTCTGAAAAAATATACTAACGGTATTACTTAACAGGGCGCCAGTTAGTCAAACAGTTTAAGTAATCAGCGCAGACTAACATACGCTGAACTGACCTACCTTGGATTTTCGTCACTCTTACCCTGTAATAAAACTAAGAGAAATAGGGGCTATCCAAAGTATCCAAAAATTTAATAAAAAGCAAAAGAAGTGTCCCTTTTATTATTCGGCAGTGAGTGCCGAAGTAGTGTTAAATAATAGTGTACAAAATAAAAATCTAGTACAGTACATCAAAACAAATAATCAAAAGTATCTCACACAAATTGTATTGTTACTACAATACTACTAAAATAAACAGTAGTCGGACGTTGATCGATCATCGTACACAATTTCAGTAAAGTACAAAAACTAGAATCTACTTCTGACTCTTGTCGTGAGAACCAGGGACCATGAATTTATGTTATACAAAAAATTAAAGAATATTACTCACAACAAAAAAAAGAAAACAACTAAATCTAATACTTATTTGTACTACACTCTTAAATATACTGGTCTGAGCGGTAGATGCTCACTCCCACGGGACTCCCAGGACAGTCCGATGGTCTCCTAACGTACACGTCGGAGCGTCTCTTCCTTTCCTACGTGGCTGGATCCAGGAAACAAGATTATGTCAGCAAAAGCCTCCGGACTCCCTCCGAATTAGATTCTCAAAAATGTTCAAGCAGCAAACAAACGAAAATGCAGAAAACGAAAACGTAAACGACATCGATAATCCCCAAACGTAACGAAAACGAGACAGACACGATGTCGAGACGGAAACGATGTCGGGACGGAAACGATGTCTGGACGGAAACGTTGTCGGTACGGAAACGGCCTAAAAAATATATAAACGGAACTAGAAGTTTGATTGTGGGTGCGCAATGTGCGCACATTTCCGCTACAATGAGCACGTAGGAATTTTCATTTCAATATCTCGCGATACGAATTATGGTACAGAGATACTCTGTGCCTACTTTGAAATAAAGATAGACTCACTTAAGTTGTGATGCGGCCGTATGTGTGTATGTTGACCCCTTTTCTAAGTCCTGGTGGTAACTTTCGATGTACAATTGCACAATTTCACTGCACTAAATCGTAGAATAAAACGTATTGCTGTTGAAATCTGCAGAAGATTTAATCTCGCTACTTATATGCTCGTACAGTAACTTCTTCGACTGTCATCACGTCTTGTTTTATCAGCGGTCAAACATTTTATATCGTGCTCGGAGTCTAGGGTTTGTGATTGACTAAACCTTCCTGAATATGTTTCCCTAAGTGTGCTGTGTAAAGCGTGTTCTACATTATACAATTCTCGTCAAATTTTCATACTTATTTCTTTGAGTAGAACTTGTACTAGAAATAAATCAGAACTGAAATTGTACAGTGTAGAACACTTTATGTAGTCAAGGTCAACTTTATTCAAAACTAGATTTGGACAAGCTTTTCTTGAAAATATTTTCAAGTTTAACAACAGTACCAACATTAAAATTATGCTTGTAAATATTTTGTATTACCACGTGTGTTGCGCCCGTCGAGCGCAAAACAAAAATATTATTACCTGGGTGGAAAATATTGTGCGCTATTTTCGAAACACCCAGTATATAATTTTTTATATCTATTTGAGACCGAACATTTTCCTACAAATTCTATGTTTGGACTGGTCGGTCTCCGTAATGCGTTCATTTTCTCCCGCAAAAACATCATTATTGCAAAAAACTTGTAACAGTAAACATCGAAGTTTGTGTTTTTTGTGATTTTCTTACGTTATTATCGAACATTGTGGGCCATTAGCTCCAAATATCGTCAGAAGATTTGCCGATCTCTGACTTCCTATAATCCGCGCGATTATCTGGCTACCTGCCAGCAAACCAGAAGAATTTCGGACGAGTTCCAGATTCTTCCTGGTTCACAGCATCCCAAGGGAATTTCTACAACCCCTGCGATCACCTAAGTATCTCTTTCTTAATCTTATTTGTAAATAAGATAAGCGTAAGTAGAAAATCATATTAATTTTCACTTTAATATACGACTTTATTTGTTTCCAAAACCACGTGTTTTGAACAAAGGATAGTTTATTTTTGCTATTTAGGAGCTTACAACACCTAAATTTTTGTGTGTGTGTGTATCTGATACACTCCTACAGATTGCCCGTTTTTTACGGCATCTTTTAATGTATTTAATGTTGTAAATGCATTTTTAATTCAAACATATTAATTGTTTAAATAATATTTATTTATTAAGCATTTTCTACTAGTGTCTATATATTTATTGTTGCCTAATTCATGTGTTATAATCGCCTAAGAACAGCCGATTTTACCCACTGGAATAAATTGTAAATTCCAGTGGCGTCCTACAGAATTATCTCTGTTAAGATAATTTATATATTAATTGTTTAACTATTATTCATTAATTATTATTAATTTCTTATTTCTAGTCGTTTGAGACTAGATGTTTAACCCACAGCGTGTTTCGGACAACACCAGTGGCGTACTTCTTTATTATTTTCATTTAGATAATTTATTACAAATTGTTTTACATTTAGTTAACCTGCCCATTAATTGTATTTCTATTGTTGCATTTGCAATTGGGGGTTAACTTATTTGTTACGCATGCCAGTTTGGCCATAGTTAGTCAACAGTTTGTATATATTTGCATATTTCTTGTATTTTAGGGTTTAATTGTTCTAATTTAATTATTAATATTTTCTTTGTCATATACAAACTGTTGGTTCGCTCACATGTACCAGTTTAGTGCATATTTTTGTAAATACTGTATATTTATAACCGTTTACAATTGAGAATAATTTTTGTCTTAAGTTTCTCACCCCAATGTAATTTGGTTGTGTCGGGGAGAAACTATCTACGCCCAGAAATTTATGTCTGCTTCGACTACAATTCGCACCTTTAAACTTGTAGAATTTATATCACACGCCTACCGGGTGATCCATTAATTTCTGTAAATTATTTTATCTATCACGCCTGTTATGATAATATTCAAATGAGACTGGCTAAAATAAATTCAATACTTTTTCATAATTTAATTTTGTTAGTAACATTAATTCTATATTTTCTCCGGTTACTCAAGTGCAGCCCGTAGGTTCCTCGTTTGTTTAGGGACTCAAGAGGAGAGGTTGGTGGTCGTTTATTCCTCCTTATTCACACTGTGGGCCTCGCCGTTTCTACCTATATGTTCCGAGGGCTAACACCATTCCAACTTGTGTAAGTCTTCGAGAGTAACCCCTTGAAGTGAAGTACGTCTCAACCTACCTGTCTCCCTTTTTTGTGTTCGCGATCTGCACTGGAGTATTTAGCCTGTTTTTAGCCAGCTCTCTCATTAGTCTGAGGTCGTGCGGTGCGTCTACAGCCACCTTACGCCTCCTGTACAGTTTTTTCATTCCCGTCTCGTGCGGGGGGGGGGGGCACCCGAATCTTTTTCGTTGCCCATGTGGACGTCCGGCACCTTTCTCTTACGAACCGGAACGGTGCGGGCGCCACAACGTGTTTAATAGTGTTTTGTTGATTATTGGTTTGAATAGGTGAATATATAAATTGTGTTTTGTACGTAAATCAGTAATTTTACAAATCTAATAGCTAGGTTTTAAACACTTGACAAGATAAGAATTATATATTTATGTTGGTACTTTAAATGAACTGAAACACGTGTAAGAATTTCATTCTCTACCAAAAAATTGAAAAATAAATTGTATTAAAACTTTGACAACTTCTAGTTCAAAGAAAAAAGTTTAGAAAATTGACGAATAAAGCATAACGTAGAACACGCTTAACACTAGGCTGGTGGAATGTCTGGTGAGTACTCTCGGCGACACACATACGTGATCCGGGTGGTCTACTCTATTCAAAGCAGGGGCCCAATTTTTTGAGTGTAACAATGTATTCTCATGTTATTAAATGCATAATGAAACACATAAGTACATGAAAATACTTTTGTAACTTGGAATTATAACGCCACCGTGTTAAAATTTTAACACAAATGTGCTTAGAGTATATCATTCAGGTTTGAATGGTGTTAAATAAAATAAATGTTAGTTTTTGACTTAAGATTTTAACGTCTTCCTTAGAGAATATACCTAGTTACAAGTCAACAAAGCCAGTAATGGTAATTCGGTTAAAGACATTTTTTAGCATTTCATGCGATGACTCATATATTGCATGATATTAATACTATAAAATCTCCCTGTAGAAATTTTGCATTTGCGTTGTAGGTTATTTTTTGTCAATGTACATTTTAACGAAAAAGTAATATTAATAATTAGAACATGTACATTTTTGTTAATGGAAAATTTAAATCCTTCATATGTTCCATATAACAAAATTTAGGTGGAAAATTTTAAAACCAAAATGCTGAAACTATTAAAACAAATCAGATTATCACTAATGTGTTTAAATGTACGAAAGAGAGAACTTCTAAAACTCACTATAGTAATTTCTGTTAATAGTTTTTGTAAAATAATTCAAAAATATATTCATCCAAATTATGCTTTTCATAGTGTACTAGAATGTGATTTTAATTCGATTTGAGAAAGACATGCATTTGCTTTGAATGAAACATGGTCACATCCTAATGAGGTACACGACTCTGGAAACTCGTGAGCTGAATTTAATACGTGCATTTGCCATCAGAGGGTTCTACTTTGGGCCAGGGTTTTTACAGGACCAGCTTGTTTCTCTCTCTTTCTCTCATACTGTGCTGTTCGATGCTGTCTGTTGTTTGCTTTACGTTTCTCATTGCCTCGTTCATAACCATGCTGCGTTATTTATGTTACGTTTATTGCTGACATTTATTGAAATGTGGCGGTAAGGAAATATTACAACACCTCAATATTTGGCCTGTTTTACTTATTATTAAATGTACCCAGGAAGGAAATTGTAATTTAATTATGTATTTGGATAAATTATTACTGTTCCTTTGTGCAACGTAAATTACAGACAATATAAGTCTTGCAAAGGTGATAAATAAACACAGAGACATAAACACTGCAAATATAAACAAAAATAATTTCTGTTTTAAATAAATGCTATTTAGTCCTTAAATAAATATTTTGATCACTTCTTTTAACCGTGTACTTTTAAATTTATAAATTTAGAATATATTATATTCAGAGTGTATTCTTTAGACTTTAGTAATGTCCAACCGAAATAATTTGTTGGGCTCAAAAAAATCTAATTGGTCGATTGTGGGCCGCACTTATAAACAGGATAAATTAATCACACTACTATATTTTATATATTTTAATAATTTTATTTAATATCATCAATAAAATTAAAAATCAAGCTTCGAATTAATTTTAATGTGAAACTTTTTTTTATAATATTTGCTAATTTTTTAATATCAAATGGTAATTTAGTCGACACGCTACTTAATTGATTCTTCATATCCGTCAGCCTATTTCGATTCTTCGATTTAACGATTTTAAGTTTCGAGAAGAAAGGTTCACAGACATAGCTAGTTCCTATTGCAGCTGTAATGCACATTGCTAGTTGTTTCAGATTATTTATCGTCCAGAAAGAAACATTTTAAACATTTTTGAAGGGCCGAAGAATAACTGCAATTGGGCCGCGTGTTGGGCATAATAATAATAATAATAATAATAATAATAACTATTGTTATACTGTGTAACATAAATAATAAAAATAATAATAAAACGCGTTGCGGGCAAACATGAACGGTATTGGCGAGACTACAAACCCCCCTTCTTTAATAATAATTTATTTCTCCATAAAAATAATACAAAAAAATTATACAGTGATATAATTACAAATACAAATACAAATGCTTTTACATTTATCTTAAATATTTCTATAAAATGAAAACATTACATATCATATATATTTTATACATTTGAGATTATATTAAATTATATTTTAGTATGTTGAAATATTTTGAAATAATATTATTTTTTTTAGTTTTTATTTTTATTTTTTATATGTCAGCATCATCAGCCAGAAATGCATATATACTATAGTATGCTTTTGATATAAAGTATGTTTTGATAGTACTTGAAAAGAAAATTATTGATAAATTTTTTGTTGCAGTATTTAATTTATTATATAATTTAGCTCCCATATAGAAGACACTTTTTTCGAATGCTGATGTTGAATGTGTAGGTAATAAAATAATTTCCCTTCGTGTATTGTATTTTGATGTACCAAAATTAAATTTATTTTTATTTAAATGAACATATTTATGGCTGCTCAATACGAACACAAAAGTTTTTCGGCACTCACAGCACAAATATTCCCCAGATACCTCAAACCAGGTGCGCATCCGGGAAGGTGGTAAAATGCGCGTGCGGAGGGCTCAGGGGCTTGAGTACCCCCCCCCCCCCAGAAGCACTGAAACAGCACGTGTTTTTTAATGAATACACTTGAGTTTTTTTCATCATTTGTATTTTGGAAGAGAGAACCTTATTTTTTTCTCATCACTTGTAGTTTGGAAGCAAGGATCTTTTTAAGGTTTTGTAGGTATGACCAAAAAACCTTTATACCGTCATTTTGTCGTCTGTCTGTCTGTCGGTTCGGTAAAAAATGTAGCCAAACGGCTAAACCTAGAGAGTTGAAATTTGACATGCTTATACAACTCTTTGACCCGCACATGGGAAAAATACTAATACATCTAAAAAACATATCCCCCTAAAAATATAAACAAATATGTGCTCATAGAATAAATATATATATATATATATATATATATTTAATTCTGAGTAGGGTATCAACTGAAAGCCCTTAGGACGTGGATTGACGATCAACATTTTATTTTTGCAAAATAAATTATTTTGATGCGATTTTTGCCAAAATTGTGCAAAAAAAAATTGTCCCAGATCCTGTAGCCCAGATGGTTTAAACTAAAAATCTGCAAAAAATCTAGCTAATGTACATTGGTGTGAACCGGAATCGTACAACAGGAATTTTTTATCCGATTTTGTTTTCGGAAAATAACGCATATCCTGTTCTAATGGTTAGCTTGCTCGCTTACTACGCAGCACACTAGGATTCACTTCCGGGCAGAAGAGACAATTTAATTTTTTGTTTTTTTTTTCCATTTTAATTTGTCAAAATTCTATTTTGACAAAATTTATTTGTCAAATATTGCATTTAATTTTTAAGAGCGTAAATTTAATAACCAGTTGGAATTGTTGGAATTATATTTTTATTCTATGTGTCATGTATACGAAACCAGAGGAGCGGAGCATTTGACTTAAAACATCCAATGGAAGCCATAGGCGCAATTTTCAAAATTTTTCTTACTACTAAAACTTATATTGGCTGATAACAGCATGAATCTATTAGGAGCAAAATTGAAGAACCTATTAATGTGTCGATTAAACATGGTTTTTTAACTTTATTTTCATTTCAAATATTATTTTCACAACTGAATGAATTGTGATTAATTTTTATTTATTTGTTATTTTTTTTTTTTCGTATGAAAAAGTTTTGATTAATTCGTTTTCTTCTTTATAATATTGCGATTCTTCAAACTTTTATTTATTATTTTTGTAAGAGAAAAGTTAATATAATTTGTTATTATTAAAGTCTTTCTTCTCTATAATTGTGATTATATGAACTGTGTGTGATTAGGGTCGGACTGAAATATTTCCGCACCCCGGGCAGACTCTTTATATGGGGCCCCCAGATTTTCATAGCTACGCAAAAATTAGGTTGAAGTTACTAGCCAGCTGAACCCAAATTTTTACTGGCGCTGAAAATTAAGTTTTTCAAAATATTTGTTGAGCAAAAATAAGTCTTCAACCTAAAATTTCAAAACTCCTTGCATCTGGCGCCCCAAGCAACTGACTGTTATTACTTGTCTGACTGTTGACTGTTACTTAATCCGGCTCTGTTATTAATTATTATTTCCTTTTAATTGTTTAGAATTTTATTTTGTTTACGTGCAATATGTTTTTGTATTTTCATTATTATGTTCCTAAATTGTATTTTGTTTTCGTTTTTGATAATAAATATTTTAATTCAGTTCTATTTCTTTTGTATTTTCAATTTTATAATTGGAAAACAAGAATAAAAAGGGAATTTGGTAATAAAATTAAACCAAAATTTATACCGGTAGATATTTGATTTTCTATTTGGTTTTAACTTGTTATCCGAACCGGAATTTTCAGACGAACCGAAACCGATATTGGAACGAAAAACATTATTTGGAACGTAACCGTAAACCGGTACGAAATAAATTTGGGTTTGACTCTCTGGATATAACCTATGAATAAATTCAATAAGTAAGATTTAATTGACTAATAAGCACTAGGCAACCACCCCTACTTAAAATTCTTAAAAATACAGTAATATTTAGCAGCATGGTATATTTGCATTTACTATTGCACTGTAACTTATGCAGTAAATAACTCTATATAAATATTTAGCATGATAACACCTTGATGACATTCCAGATAGATTTATGTTTGTTCAGATTAATATCGTGACAAATACCAAATTTATAATGATTAGTGGCCTGCCTCCATTTGTTCTTCCGCTAAATGACGAACATTTTACAGTTTTTGCCAGGTCGTGAAAAGAAATCAGACAAGTGGGATTTAAAAATATAATAAATGGTACATACTTCATATACTTCGTCTAATGGGAATGAAAAACGCGAGGTAAAAAGAACAGAATGGGAAATTGCCAGAGAAAATCAGATTATAGAAACGTACAAGTAATGACTTGACGAATATAATGTTCTTTTAAAAATTTGTGATTATCTCATATTGTATTTTTGCATGTTAGTGCAACCCATTTACTGCAGTGATTAATGAAATGTATTATTATAATGGAAAACAAAATTCATTGAATGATAAATGAATATTAAAATTAATTTATGTATTTAAGTAAATAGTTCACAAAATTGTATAGATTTGCACATATAGTAAACTGTAAGTTCGTTGAGTCGTTAGGGTTTAATCGATACTACCTAGCAGTATCGATATAATGGTTTATGTATCTCCTCAAATGGACAAAAGGCATCAGCGAAATTTCACCATCTAGTACGATTCATCGCTCGAGTTTTTATTTAACTCATTTAATTAAATTTAGTCCAATATCTATGTTTTGTCGTTGTCTCGGGGACGACTGTAGCGCAGTTAGTCAATCAGATCAATTCTGTAAAAAGTTACTGTGTAATAACGTTACTACGAGATAAAATGTTATAAAAAGTTTAATGGCTTTCATTCATGATAGTAACTGACCTTGCTCATAGTGACATATTTAGTTACTATTATGAAAATAACTGAGTTACAGAATTGGACTGAGTGTATGGGTAACTGTGCATAAAAAAACATGTTCAACTACATGTACTGACATATATTTTTCAAAAAATTTCCCGGTCGTTCTCGACTTGGTACCGAGGTAAATATTCCCACGACAATTTCCCTAAAAACCAATAAAAGTGCTTCAGAATCCACGTTAAAATAGTAGGTCTCATATATCTATGATACATGCAACACGCACTACACAAGTGTATCTGGGGAAGTCTCCACGCTCATTACTGAGTAGAATGACTATAGTCGGATTGCTGATAAGTGACTGTTCGTTGCTACAAGTATCGATATTCAATACTATATGCTTTCTCTGTCTATATAATTATAATTATTTGCATACCCATAGTAACGTATAGTGACCCAAGTTGACAACTAACCTTCAAAATTATTTGAATAAAAAACAAAGCATTAGAAAGAAACGGCATGACTCGTAGATATCTTTGCTAATTAGAGCGCGAAAATAAATTTACAGCAGTACTCAAACAAACAAAATTATTAATTTTAAGGTAATAATTATAAATAAGGAAAAATTTATACTCATACGTAAATTTTGATTATAATTTGTTGTTTATTCCAGCAGCTTTAAAATTAGTTTGGGAATTTAATAATTGGCTGCAAGCCATATTTTAATTAATATTTATTACCAGACACTGACAGTTAAGACAAATAACAAAAAACATTTTTAAAATCGCTGAAAAATGGTAACTTGATTATTATATGAATTCACTACTTGATACATACATACATGTAACAGTTACCTATCAGCAATCCAACTATAGGGTTAGAGTGATATATGTCTCAGGGCCGATTTCTGAAAGCTTATTAAACTATAAGCAAACGATCAATTACGGTCACAATATAACAATCCCGTAAGAAACCATAGCAACAATTTTCTAAATATTTGGTTATAGTTAACTAAGCTTTCAGAAACCGGCCCTATATCTCCCAAATCTTCTTTTGTCGTTTTAATTTCAATCCAATGCTCTTTTTCTAATATTGTTTGGTTCTTGACAAAGTTTATGACCAACCAATTCCATTTGCATTTTTATTTGCCCGACCTTAATATATAAGGGGCAAGTATTAAAATCGCGAAAATTTTCGATGTCGAGATTTTGACTGATGACCACGTTTCACGGTCCAGGGAATCCAAAAAACCTATTTTCGAATTGCCATCCGTATGTGTGTCTGTGTGTGTGGCTGTGTGTCTGTGTGTCTGTGTGTGTGTGTCTGTGTGTCTGGGTGGGGAGGGGGAGAGAGAGAAAGAAAGCGAGAGAGAGAGAGAGAGAGAGAGAGAGAACATACTGAAAGAGATTAATATTATTGTAACTGCATTGATTCCTTGTTTTGAGACAATGCATCAACTCCCGAATCTTTTACGATAGTTTTTGAGAAAGAATAAAGTCTCCTTCATGTCTCAACCACCATCGTTAGTTGGCTTTTTTACCGACCGCCAACATATATAAGGGAGGTATTGTGATCATACCGATTTTAACATTTTTCGATTTCGATGGATCTCCACTAATTGAGGTCGCTACAAAACGTTTTGACTATTTTTAGCATGATGTCTGTCGGTTGGTCTGTGTGTCTGTCTGTCTGTCTGTCTGTCTGTCTGTCTGTCTTTTTGTCTGTCTGTCTGTCGGTCTGTCTGTCGGTTAGTGTACACGTGCAGAACAAATTTGCCTAAAAGGATTTTTATGAAACTTCATATTTATGATTTTGACATCAATGGCACGAGTTGATCAACGTAAAAAAAGGTAAACTAGAAAAGGGAGTTTACTCGAGTCGGTCTTTTGCGAATATTTCACAACAGAGAAATATTTCGAAAATATTTATTTAACAAAAGTTGCTATAAAAGCAATAACCAACAACTTTTATTTGAGACATTTTTTTATAAAGCAGCATAAATTAAACAAGTACTTTGTGATTGCCGTAGGTCCGGTGGTGAACTAGTGAAAAAAATAGAACATAGAAGAAAATATATCTAATAACAAAAAAACGATTATCTAGTATGGTGTTACAATGATTGATTATTGATTAATATGAAGGAATGTCCAATAAGATAATTAAAAATACATGCATATACTCGTAATATGTATACCATTCACCTCCTAATGTAACTTTCTAATCAATATCAACTAACTATTCAATTAGCTTAGAGATAATTACTTTGACATTTTTTTAACTATTGTAAAGCTACTCATGGTCTTATAGAATAAGTCACCATTAAAAGAAATTGTAAGAAAAATAAGAAGTAAATAAATGTTCATTCTCTAATTTGATTGTAATTTAATTGAAACAACTATTAGCAAATATCTTCTCTGCTCAGAGAACTGCATTTTCTAGATAACAGGAAAGATCCCCTAGAATGTGATGATACTTCTAAAGTATCTAATGAGTTAAGTCACAGGCTTAGTGTCCTACTTGCCATAACATGTCGGAGAAAATGAGATATATAAAACTCAAGCCAGATAAATTGTTGGCGTTTTGTTACGTGCCACATACGACATAACTTGAAGGAATTGCACTTTTTGCACTAGGAATCCATTTTTTGAGGGCAATTCCGTTGACAGATGAGCCCATCTAGCGGTTATTGTGAACACGACGGAAATATTAAACAGCGATAAGATCATACGGAATTAAACGTTCTTTGTTACAACTGATAAGTCCTTACTGTAAATCACGTGGAAAAACATCAGTGGCTTACGCTTTGTCATTTGCAAGACATCTAAATTTGGGTCAAATTAAATGATCATGAACGCATTCAATGTAGCAAAAAATAGTACTTGAGATGTTATTAAGATTATTGGGATTTCAAGATAAGTATATGTCAAGATTCCATAAATTTTAAGAATCATTTATTTTGGTTTTATTTTATTTTATTTTTACATGGAGAATCAACAAGGAGGTTATCCCTTAACGATTCTCACAGAAATACATTTTAAATAATACAGAAATAGTACATAGTCGTAATACAAGAACATATAATAACAATAATAGTACCAAGTTATAACAATAATAATATTAATTATAAATCCAAAATTTGAGATTTTAGTACCAATTTGAACTGACGAAAACTAAGGAAGAAAATATCGTAATTATCAAAATATTTATCAAAAGAGATTGTGCATCTGTTTAGTGGAGATTCATGCCTAAATTAGATGTTGTGTTGTTGTTGTAAAAAGTATTATTTTGTCTCGTATTCCTCATAGGTGCATTGAAATTTATAAGTTCTATAATATTAGGACAGTCAATCAAATTATTCACTATTTTGTAGAGAGTGTGCATGTCCATGAGCAGGAGTCGGTTAACCAAACTTGTTAAGTTGTACCGAGTCTCTGTTAATAATTTAAGACGTTGTTGTTAAAAAATTTGTAATCCAGATAGAGTAAACCGCTTCTACACAGACTCGACTCTGTTAATATATGTGAGATAGTTATAGCTCCAAATGGCAGATGCATATTCCAGTTTACTACCTATAAGTGATCTATATATACAGATTACACCAGCAGGTTGAGTAAATTCTTTCGTGACTCATTAAAAAGCCAAGATTTTTTAGAATCATTTTGACGATTTTTTCAATGTGCACGTCAAATTTTAGTTTTTTATCTAGGTAAACGCCCAGGTCTTTTACGGTGTCTACGGCTGTTAATATAGTACCGTCAAGGATATAACTAAACTTGGTTGGAAAATGCTTTCTAGTAAAAGTTATTGAAGTGCATTTATTGAAATTAAGGTAAAGCTTATTTTTATAAAAGTAGTTATAGAAATTATTTAAGTCATAATTTAGGTCAAAATAGTCTTTGCGGAGCTCGTTGCGCTGGTTTCGTAGGAGAGACACAGGCGTCGCGGCGTCTAATAGGGATACGACTAAGATCGTAGGACCCGCCACACGTGGTGACTAATAAACGGTTCTGCTGAGTTAATAGTGATGTGTGCGGATTTAACCTGCAGCAGAATTGCAGGTAAATCGTTGAAATAGGGGCGCGTTACTTCAGAGCAGTGTTATACCCACAAGCAAAAAAGGACAGGCATGGTTCAGACGTATTTCACTCCGAGGTGTTATTCTCGAAGACTTATAACATGTGGTGTAGTTTACCCTGGGAATAGAGGTATTCGAAGTGGCCCACACAGTGGTTCTGGAGGAGTAATAACGCAATTCTGTCCTCTGAATCCCTAACCAGCTGTTGATATCGTAGAACTGCTTTGAATAACACGAAAAATTATTTTGAATAATTTTTATAACAAACAAAAATTAATATGGGAAAATGTAGCTTAAATTAGTATAAATTAATTAACCCGTTAGCCGGGTGATGTAAGTTTTACAAATATAAGTTTCTCCCCGACACAACCAAAATACATTGGGGTGAGAAACTATACACAAAATAATATTCAATTTAAAATTTACGGAATCTAAATTAACAAATGGCAAATTTACAATGTGCGCACACACAGGGACTGAACTGTGCGGCGCGTGAAAACTATGAATTAAAATTTGTACTCACGCGCTCCGTACGAAAATACGGAAAAATACTTAGCTTGGAATACAGATACAGAAGTTGGCTTCAGTTATCCGCAATTGGACCCTACAATTTCCTAGTGGAATCGCCGATGTTGGTTAATTACTGGCCCAATTTCTGGAGTGGTCTTGGTTCTCCTGGTTCGCGTCTGGTTATTCGGCAGTTCTAAATTTACGCTACTTGAGAACTTTATAGATATTTTTGATAGTGACAAATATCTATAAGGCTTGAACTTCTTGACGCGGTCCAGAAGAGTTTTTTTTTTCAGAAAAAACGTAGATCCCGTACGGTGGTCAAGCGATAATTCTTGTTTACCAAATAGCTCGCAGCCTCGTCTTGGTAAACTAACACTGTATACTAGTTTTTCAAAACAACTTGTGAGGCCTCTAAGGCACAGGCCATATGATTTTCACAAAAAACTCAAAAAGACGTCTGTTCTCGTTGATAGTCAAGCGAGTAGTCCCTGTATCATACAGAAATTTACAAGATTCTAGCGGTTCGTACAATGAACACTAAAATTTTGTATATGAAAACTAAAAATGATAAAAATCACCAGTAGCGGTAATTTCGAATAATTTGCCGACTCAAGTGGTCGCAACAGTCTTGAATAGTATTAATTTTTTAGAAAATTTTCAAATTTCAAATTGAGAAATCTTGAGTGTCGAAAGCAGGAAAATATATCATTAATGATTATATTAAAAAGAATAGGACCCAAATGTGAGCCTTGAAGAACACCTGATGTTACTGAAACAAAACTTGACGTACAGTTATTAAGAGCAACAGCCTGGGATCTGTTCGATATATAAGAATTTAGCCAACGCAGTAGGTCACCATGTATGCCCAACCTGTTAAGCTTTGCAACAAGTAGGCTTTGATTAATTTTGCCAAAAGCTTTAGTGAAATCTGTATATATAACATCAACCTATCCAGCAGAATCTACGTTCTTATGTAAAAATTCCAAGGATATCAAATTGGATACAGTTGATTTCTTTTCACAAAAGCCATGTTGTTCCGGTATAATAACAGATTTTAAGAAGGCCGAAAAATATTTAGTTATAATATTTTCAAAATTTTTGCCAAATATATTCAGTTTTGATATTGGTCGGTAGTTAGAAATATCACTAGTATCCCCGTTTTTGTGCACTGGTGTGAAAAGTGCTTGTTTCCAAAAGTCAGGGAAAGTCGTGGCAAATAAAAACTTCTGAATTAAAACCAATATTTTTACGTTACAATGGATAATACACGGTTTTAGTTTACCTTGGTTCACGACAACTGTTACAATAATCTTCAAACAATTGACTGATGTCAAGCACACTCTGTACTTCATATTTATTTTAAAAAAATACTTCGTGGGTGTAAATCTTGCCATCATTTTATTAGTAATAATCTATGTCGTCTGATACATATTCTATTGTTTTCTTATTTATTTGCAATTGACTGGTACTAATTACGTCAATACGCACCACTGTTCTTTTGGACAAATTAGTTTTCAGTCCTACCTTTAGTAGACTTTATAGGACTGTGTAAGTCTGTAACAATAGACCAATACCATCTGCGTAAACTAAGGCAATTACGGAATTTCGCTCGAACTGTCCACCACGACGGGTGGACGTAACGGCTGGCAGTTTTTAAAAGTTTTTGTGATTGGAAACGAGAACTATTCGGTGGAACTTCTCGGCAGTCAGCGGCTGTGACATCAATTGCTGCGACTTGACCGCTCTAAAAGTTAGTGGAAGTCTAGCCGTCCGTACTCGACGACCAAGAGAAGGCCTTGGGCAATTTATATTTACTAGTGTTTTTGACATTGTACCTGATTTTTTCATAATGTCGAGAAGATGGTCTGTGATTATTGTGATGAGCAACTTGTCGAGGGTCGAGACAATGTATTTACTTTTGGTAAGTTTTCGTGACATGTCAATCTCCACCATACTCAAATACTGTGCGCAGAAAACATTAATAGCCAACTTATTAACTATCTATTTTCTTTCGAATTATGAACACTAAGATTTTTAAGTAAAACCCTTATTCTGCGTTGATGTCTCTTGGAACAGAATGGTAGAATGAAGTGAGAAGGTGAACCACCGTCATAATTCCTCATATGCGTCTACGGGCTCTTGATGTTCAGTTAGAGGCAACAAATAGTATTTTCTTTAGCTTTTTGTCAAGGCGAGTGTTCCGCGAGATACTGAAATATATACCTTCACAACAGCATACTTAGTCTGCACTTCTACAAACTTTCTACGCCGGTTTATTTTTGCCATTTATTTAACAAACAAACTTAATTTAATATCTTACTGCTACAGTTAATTATTATTATCATTTTAGCTTAAGCTGACGAGCCATACTGATTCTTTGTTATTTTAATAAATACACTACTTAATCTATAGCATAATGATTTTAATTAGCATCACAGTTACAAAATTCCATTATCAATTCATTGTTAAATAAATTAATAAATTAAGGTTCATGGATTTATATATGCATTATTATTAGTTTTTGTTCATTATTCAAGTCATACTTTACCAAACAATAGTAGATGTCACACTTGTATTCGGTTCCTTAATATGGAATTAAACGAAGGAAAATCATCAAATCATAGTGAAATGGCCTCCTCCATGAAACCGAATTTGTCGACGTAGAATATGACTTTGTCCGCAGCTGGCATGTGGTGTTATTCCTGAAAATCATGCCTAACGTAATTTGGATAGATTTCGAATGCTTACTGTCACGGGTACAAAAGTCAAAAGCACATGACAATATTATAAAGTGATAGATCATAGATATACGCGTAATACCTTTTACGATTTCCGCGCCAATTTTTCAGTCATAATTTAGCAACCAGAGAAGCTACGCGCGTGTTTGACCTCTAAACAATTAACAATTCGTAATTCGTATTAAAATCTGTAGCACGGTGCAAAAGTGGAAAAAGTAACAAAATTTCGATTTATGCGGCAATTCTGTGGCAAACCTGTAAGCTTACAGACAAAATCTATAAGAAATTGTTTATAACAATACATAAAACAACTCCTTAGATACGATCGTCTGTAGCTTACAGATTTGCCACAGAATTGCAGCACGAATTTTGTAATTGAATGTCGTAACATTTGTATGAAAAAGTATGCAAAGAATATGTAAAACGGAACAAGTTTTAGCAGGAAAGAGAACAAAATGGCGAAGTGAGAATCTATTGAGTGACACTGAGCAAGCACGGCGCTTGAGAGTGCATTGCAGAGCTATGGTACGTGGCGTTACTACATATTACTACACACAAAAGACAGTGATGTAGTCTATATAACGGAGGTGACCTTGATATTGCCCTGCTCGATTTTTTATCAATACTGTATTATGTCCCCCTCTTTACCAACCGTCACATATAGAGAAAGAGGTATTGTAATCATAATAATTTTGACTTTTTGAGATTTACACAGAAAGATACGATTTAGCTTTTTATAACAGGATTCAACTCTTTTTAGCGTCGATCCATAGGTCTGTCTGCCCGTTAGTCTGTCTATTGGTCTGTCTGTCGGTCGGTCTATCTGTCTATCGGTTATTTACTTATTCAGCGTATAGCATACAAGTATAAATTATGCGTATATTTAATAATATATAGTACATAGCATATAATGTTCATAATATATGATATACAACTGTCATATTCTTACATCTAGGGTTTCAAGCCATTTTATTAAATCTGGTGAGATTTGTAATAGGTCTTCTTTGGATCCTTGGTAGGCTTGGAGTGGACAGTCGAAAGTGATACGACTGATTGTCTGGTTTAGTGCTCCACAGTCACATTTCAATGTTGTGCAAGTTCCCCATTTCGCTAAGGTATCCGCACATCTACCGTGGTTATTGCGAATAAGGTTTAGCGTAACTCATAAGTTGCGGGGCAGATTAAAGCCCCGCGGGGGGGGGGGTGTTCTTTGTTTGGATTTAGAGAACGCCAACTTCTGGACATTCTTCTTGCTTTCTGTGAGCTTGGAAGTGGAAATAGGTGCCGTCTTGATTTTAGACAACAACGCTCATTTGCAAGGTCACTATGTATTGTAAGATGGGGGTTTGTGCTGTTTTCTGCACTCCCTAGCCTATGCATTTTGTCGGCGTATCTGTCTATCGGTGTATCTGTCAGTCTGTGGTCGCGTGTAGAACAAATTCTGCTTGAAAGGATTTATAATAAATTTCATATTTAAACTTCGGACGTGAATATCTCAATCTAATCAACTTGTTGTACAGATCCGTCTACCGGAATGGATAATTTACAAATATGGACAAATATTTCGCAACGAATAAATATATATATATATATATATATTTTCTTTAACATAAGTTTATATACAAGTAATAACTAATAACTTTTATTTGGGACATTTTTTGATACGACTTAATAAGTATCTATTCTGACATATATATACGTACGTTTCCTTGATGATGGTAAATTATAAATACTTATTATGAAATTGTCAAACGTTATTTTTTTTTTTTTTTTTTTTTCAATTATAGTTGCTTACCTTCTGTTTACCTTCTGTTGAAAATAAGTGTAAAAATGTTGTTTTACTTCGAATAAGATTATGATTGTGATATTTAAGGTCATAGTTTTTTGTGGCCACATTTATTTGAGTAATAGGACATTTAAATGCGAAAAAATACGAATAACCCAGAGCTAGCAATGGCAAACTAATCTTTTCACTTCGTCGTCATTTTTCAGATGCGTAAACTGACTGAATGGAGTGGCTGGTTTTTTCGACGAAGATAACCAAAAGCTCGTCATAAGGTATAACAAATATATCTATCTATTATACATGGCAACTATGTACAAATATAAATTATAATATGTATTAAAAACTATCACAGATTAAAATGAAATGTTTTACTTTTCATGTTACTTGAAACCAAACCTTCTTTATATTTGCGACGATCCTCTTAAGATCTACCAACATTTATAAAATTCAATTCATGAACTAGTTAAATTAAATAATCGACATAAATCAAAAATACTAAAAAATTGTCCCACTTGTACTCGGACAAGTGGGACGAAGTCATATTATTTAAATTTTAATACGACTGAGAGATAGATGGCGTGAGATTTTCCTTTTAAATTAGAAAAGTGAAGGCAACAAATGTATCTGTCTAAATTCATATGAAAGATGTTTCATAATTCGAAGAAGTCAGGCGACGGTGAGACAGTGTTGCCCTTGCAAGGTCGGACTTTGGGTTAGGTTCGGTTTGACCGTCTGCAGCGGAATTATACGTAAAAAAAATACAGTTTCGTGTGGAAATAAAGTAGACGACACTAAATCATCCGTAAGTTATAAACGATGATACAACACTGGGTCAAGTATAAATTTCAAAGCGATTCGAGAGAATTTTATTTTGTTACGCGTTTGAATTCTATATATCGGATATATTTCAACTAAATCTTCTTTTTTCAAAGTAAGTTCGAGTTCCATGAGTAAATTTTTCAATTTATTGTTGATATAATATTGTACTTATATTATCTTATAGTCATAATTAAAATATATTGTTGAAATAAATTTATTTTTTAAATATCAATATTGTACCATCACTCATGCGTCTGTCTATTTATCTGTAGGGTAGACATGGTCGGTAATGTATAGATCTTTTGCAAGCATATAAAATAAATACTACAAATTAGAAAAAAACGTCATTTGAACATGTTTTTGTTTATATTTAATTATAAGTGGGGTATAAAATGAAAGTTTATGACGATAAAAGAGTAGTTTGTTATCCTAGACAACTAACTTTAAATGTTTGTCGGTAATCACTAACGACTCGTAATTTTTACGAATGTTTATACATACGTAATTCTATATGATTGTTGTACAATTACTTATAGAAATTAATTTATATTTTTTTAAATACAATTCTAATGTGAAGATTATATTTTAGGGTATCCGGAGCACTTCTTGGCAAATATCGCCAATGGTCCATTTCGTCGTATCTTTAATGCCGGAAATGCACGTTTTTGTAACCCTTGACAATTTTGATCCATTGAAATCCAGGCAATTCATGAACTATATTTCTGACTAGTACGGAGAGTTGTTGTTACATTCTACTGAGTTGGTCAACTATATCTAATTTTCCCCTGCGGAGGATTTTTATTCATAGAAGCCACTTACTACTTACTCTTACTACTTACTCTTCTTCTGAGACAGATTCGCTATCTGGATCAAAATCAAGGACATCAACGTCATCTGTGTGATGAAGTTCTTCTATTTCTTCTTCCTGTTAATCATTGTTTTCAAAATCGCTGGAATTGTCGTTGGACCAGTCATGTTCACTTACAAGGTACCTTTTAATACCTTGGTCAGGTTCCACATGATGATTTTCCTCATCCACCTCTAACTAAACAAGAACTATCTGAGAAACATAGAAATAGCTTCAGTACATAATCACAAAACTGTCGTTAGTATGAGAACAAATAAATACGTATTTGTGAATTCAGTAAACAACAACAGACATAATCACTCTTGAATGATGCTAGTCAAATTAAGGTTCTGAATTTAATAATGGTTGTAATAAAAAATATTGTAAATTTTCACTATTTTTATATATTAACTGCTGACTAGTTTCGGCTTTCGCCATTTTCAAAGCATTTCTTTGAAAATGAAAGTGAAAAAGTGAAAATGAAGATGAAATAGTAATTCGTACGGTGGCCAGTTTGCAGCCCAGTTGTAAATCCGATCAAAAACTTTTGAGGTACATTTGGACAACACATTAGTTATAACACGGTAGCTCTTAGAGGGTATTTGGAAAACATTCAGCAGATAGGGATCACTAACCTAATCCAAAGTATGTCAAAAAGTCCCAAAGAAGTATTAGATTATATAAGAGATTTAGGTATAGTATTTTTTCATCTCGTGATATCCTAGAGTATACTCTAAGATTCGAGACATATATTCGAGACTCGATTATGAAACATATCTCATAATACATTAAAAATTATTTAACATATTAATTTCAATAATACTAAGAAATATAGTACTGCTTTTTTTATCGGTGAGTCTAGTTAGCAAAACCTGTATCCAGTTGAACCGACTGGAAGATGATCCAGCTGCATATAACTAAAGAACAAAGGGAACTAGGAATTCTACAGAATGACCGGTGAGTAAAGGACTCAGAAAAGGCTGAATTCGAACTCCCAATCTGTTCAAAAAATGTATTGAGGAGTCCTTGAAAGCCTGGAGACACAAATGAAGTAGTATGAGTATATAATTATGTATATGACTAAAAGAAGAATGTCAAAATATGGGAACTGGAAATTAATATACAGAATCTGAATATCTTTTTGTCGATGAGAAGTGATATTTCAAAATAGTGAATGAAATCGTTAAAAAATGCCAGTTGTTCAAATGACTAAGCCTCACACAAGCAAACATATGGAAAACCGAGAATAACATAATTGATAAAATAGGGCAAAGGAAACGTGTCATCAAGTAATTAAACCAGATATTGTGAAACGGCCACATAACCCAGAAGACCGAAATGACTATCTATAACACAATTATAGAAAGTATCTGCATTTACATATATTCTGTAAACATAGAAGCTCACAAAGAGGAACAAATCTCGACTGAGCGCCGTAAAGATGAACAGTTGGAGAATGAGTTGCGGTATCTTTAAACTAAGGCACGTTCGTAGTGATACCGTAAAAACAATAACTGTTGGAAATTCTGTCATAGATATAATAACAAACGACAAATCTTATGGTGTGGGAACCCCTAGCTCCGATAAATTGTCTTATCGTAGTGAAACCGACTTCTCAGGTAATACTTTCCTAACTAGTTGGTTTTGAATTCTTAGAGGCATTATCTGGGTGGGTTAAGTGATTCGTTACAACAGTATTTTGCCGTATGTATGGTCCCATCAAATTAATGTAAGAATCCAATATTATAAAGATATCGTGAAAAAGTTAAGGTCAGTATATGGAGAGAGAGAGAAAAACTGAAGATTTAGAGAATTGGTTTACAAAATACCTGAAAGGTCATTTAAAAGTCCTGGAAGATCTTGAAGACTAGGAACAGTGACTTAGAAGAGAGTGCGAAAATGTTTCTGTTGCATGGAATTATAAGTGCTGTTAAAAAGTAACGAATGTGAATGCAAAACCATGTGAGGTGATTGAAATTAACTGTCATTACAATTTGAAATTCGAAACAATTAGTAAAATATCAAAATATTGCCCATTAAAGGTTTCATGTTCTGAAATTAAAAGCAGAATAAATTATATATTAAAATTAATAAATTTCATGGCAAATAATTATTTTAATTTAACGGTACGGTTTAAATTTTATTTGAACTAATCTAAATAAATTAAGCATAATTTCTCGTATTTTAACTGAAGAGAAAGAAATCTCCGTGTCATTTTCTCCAAGTCAGTGCGATCAAAACTAAGTGGAATTTAGCAAGTGGACGGGACGCGAAGCTCCCAGAGTTAGCTCCAAGCGTCTAAGTGGTGAAGAATACTACTACAAAATGAGTTCTTGTAAAAATTTAAATGAGGCGGAAACAGAAGTTACTCCAAGAGCTAATTATATTAACAAGTTTATAAGTAATTACTCTTGTCTTACAATTACAGTAACGAATACAAGTTGTCTTGTCTTAAATTTATTTTAGATCATCGCTTTAGTTTTACAACTTGGAATATTCTTATGAAACTACCAGAGGATATTTTAAACAATGGACACAAATTAGGGCTTGTTAATTGAAACTGTATTCAGGGGAAATTATTAATATTAATTAGTTCTTTTGTTAATGTGCAGTGGTTACAAGTAGCATAATTTTCTTGGTGGAAATATTGGAAAAAAAATCCCTTTACCTTTCTATCTCCCTTTCTCTTTCTTCCTGGGTACTATTAGTCTTTTAAATCTTGGACGCTCTTACACAATAGCTTGTATATCCAATACTTGCTAGATTCAAATCTGCCAATATCTAAATCCTCTTTCTAGATCTAGAAGTTCATTCACAATAACTATGAAACGTGACAATAACTAAGACATTATACTTAGTTAATTTAGTTGCCCATGTTAGAATATAAGGTAAGTATCATTCAAGCATTATTCAGTCATTACATTTGGCTCCCAAAAGTTTGTAGCCCTTTCCTTCGTTGTAACATCCGTTGTAAAAGTTAACTATTATATGTATGCATATATCAAGTCGTCATTGGCTTAATATTTTACCGTTCTGTTTTTTGTTGTTGGAAAGTTACACATCTCCCCTGTATAAATAAATATTTGTATGCTCTAAAAAATATCAAAAACTTTTTTTAAAAATTAATTTTGTTGGAAATGGAACGGTCGGAAATTCGCACTATTATGAAGTATGAGTTCGGACGTGGAACTACGACATCGCAGACCGCGCAAAACATTAATAGTGTATTTGGCTCCAGTGTTACTACGCAACAGACAACATCAAATTGGTTCGCCAAATTTCGTACAAGTAACTAAAAAAAAACTCATCGATCACAGCAGAAATATACTGCAACCAACTGACGAAATTATGCAAAAACTTAAAGAAAAATAGCCCAGATTGGTCAACAGATCGACTTCTATCTTATTGCATGATAACGCTAGACCACACACTGCACAAGAGACTATGGCAAAACTAGAGAAATTGGAGTTGGGACGGATGAAATGGAGCCTACCGCTCTCTTCTACCCCTCCCCCTACCTGCAGACTACTACCCGTTTCAAAACCAGGGTAGGCCAGGTTCCCATGGCCTACCCTGTATTTGTATGTTATCAACCAACTTTGCCTTTTTTTTTTCTACAAATTTCATCCTTTACGACCTAATATATATTAGGAGGACTGGATAGAAATCCATTATTTTCTTTATTATGTATAATTTTTATTATTTATAATTACAAAATATAATCTCCATCATTAAATTATTACGGCTTCCCAACGTTATATTAATTTTTCGGTACCCTCTCTATAGACTTCTGGTTTTGACTTAAAATAACTGATGAATTAATTCTGTTTCAACGATTTTGCAACTATTGACTGCTTTACGATTTTACTCTACTGCACTCGTTGTAGTTTTACTAAGTGTTAGTTTTATTATAAAGTTGTGCAACTGGCCCCTAGTCACCTAAATTTTCTTCATGTTACGCCATAATTTACGACGAACTTAAGTGGAAAAAAAATCGTTTTTGTTTGCATTTGACTATAGACTGTTATTGAATTAAACCTATTAACATTAAGTTTAGTTTGTATTCAGTAATAATTTTTGACGTAGTAGTAAATTGAAAAATGCTTAATTTATTTTGGATCTTGCAATTATTTATGAAATGTAATTCCAAATAATACCAATGGCCACATCTTACTACCACACAGATATAAGCTATTTCTAGACTATAGAATCTAGAGTATTTTTCATAACACACACATTTCACTATTACTACCTACACGAATATTATTCTTTAGTTGTTCAATCGACGTTGGCTTGTGTACATAAAAACGCCCATTAAGATAATTCTACAGAAAAAAGTATGGATCGGTTAAATCTGGATATTTTGGCCAACTGATGATACTGCTTCTGGGGATAATTTGGTTTGGCAGTAATCAAAATTTGAATTGTGGTTCGTGCTGTGTGATATGCAGCAACATTATGCTGAAATCAAAAGTTTTCTAAATTCAGTTCATCTAATTGATGTGGCAGAAAGTTCTATTGCTCACATTTTTCTCAGAAATTAATTCAAGAGCATATTATATCGTATTACAGAGCGTTCAATGTTAAATTTAAGTGCCTATCAATAACTAGATTGATAGGCATTTAAATTGATAGGCGTTTAAGTTTTTTGTCGTATTAGAAATTTTCGTCTCACAATGTTAGGTGCCTAGCTGCACCTAACGCAATGCACCTAATGCACCTAATGACGCAATTAACCATCAACTTGCATCGGATATTTTTGACACTGACGTTTGAATATTTATTTTGTGTTTTTATCAGTTTCCAGTGTATTTATTATTAGAAATAGCTTTTTTTTTGTCACTCTTTTATATATTTTATTGGTAAGCAAAAAAATAACCACATAAAAAAGTGAAAAGGTATGCAATATTTTTTTTTTAAATTTATTTATTGTTTGTAGTCACTTCACCGTCAATAGCTATTAGTATCTGTGTTATAATTTTTTACATTTGTTAATACCATCCTAAAGACTATTTTATACAGTACAGTGTAGTTCATAATATATTATATACCTATTTTTTTTACAATGTGATTAACATTTTATGTTGAAATGTAATGTTATTGTGTGTATGAGTGTGCCATGAAATGTAAGAATAATAATTGAAAAAGTAGTGTTTGACGTTTAATAAAATAAGTTATAAAAATACAAGTTTTATTTAATTTTTGAACTAAAATAAACTTGCTTAAATGCAAAACGGCTCAACATTGGTAGCAGAGCGTGGTTATTAACTTAGTTGTAGTTAAAAGAAATTTAGTTCAAAAACTAATAAAAATGGATGACGATAAATATAGAATTCCACTGTTAGATGGAAACAATTATAGTAATTGGAAATATCGTATCCTGGTGTATTTAGAAGAGTTAAACTTAGTAGAATGTATCGATGAAAGAGATACAAACCTTTTTATGATATCACCAACAGCCCCACAGGCACAGAAAGATGAACTACAAAAGAAGTTGGATGAGAGAATTAAAAAGGAAAGAAAATGTAAATCTGTAATTGTACAGAGAATTGGTGATTCTTATTTAGAATTAATTAAAGAAAAAGAAACCCCAGATCAAATTTGGAAGACATTAGAAGCAACATTTGAGAGAAAAGGTATTGCTACGCAGTTGATGATACGGAAGAAATTATTAACAATGAAACTAGACGAAAGAGATTGCTTGGAAACGCATTTTATAAAAGTTGACAAATTGTTGAGAGAATTAAAAAATTGTGGAGCTAAAATAGAAGAAGATGATAAAATATGTCATTTACTATTAACACTTCCAAAAACTTATGATACTGTAGTCACTGCATTAGAAACAGTATCAAATGAAAAATTATCAATGGAGTTTGTAAAAGGTAGATTATTAGACGAAGAATTGAAGCACAAACAGTCACCAATACCACAATACAAAGAAAAAGGTCAGTCTACAGCTTTTACAGCAAAATTTCCATATAAATGTTACAACTGTAATAAATTAGGGCATAAAATAGCTGATTGTAAATTTAAAAACCTGAAACAAAAAGTGAAACATTCAACATACGAAAATAAGCCGAAAACTAAATGTGATACAGCAATAACATTTATCGCCTCACATAGTCATACATATGGAATGGTAAGTGCAGACGATTATGCCAGAGCTAATAAAATGGTGTGGATTCTGGATTCTGGAGCAACGGAACATATGGTAAACAGAATGGAATATTTTACAAATGTAGAAAAGTTGCAGACACCCATCAAAATTTCTGTTGCGAAATCTGGTCAAATGCTCCTAGCTACTGAAATAGGTGACATTGAAGCATGCTCCTATGTAAATGGTAATAAAATAAAGTGTATAATAAAGAATGTATTATACGTTAAGGATCTGGAATACAATTTACTCTCAGTGAGAAAAATGGAAATGAATGGACTGAAAATAGTTTTTCAAGATGGACATGCCAAAATATTTAATCATTCAAGAATGATTGCTGTTGCAAAAATAAATAAGAAAATGTATGAAATTTCATTTATTATAGAAAAAGAAAATGCCAATGTAACAAGAACATTGGAAGAAAATACAAACCTTTGGCACAAACGTTTTGGCCATATTGGTATTAAATCGTTATTGAAATTAAAGAATGATAACATGGTTCTAGGTATAAATGATAGATTACAAACCAATATAGAATTATGTAAATCATGTGTTGAAGGCAAACAAACAAAGTTGCCACACACAAATAAAAGAATAATCACGAAAAGACCATTGGAGTTGATCCATTCTGATTTATGTGGACCAATAAACCCAGTGTCTTGGAATGGAAAAAGATATTTTCTTACACTAATTGACGACTATAGTCATTTTACTATTGTCTATTTGCTAGAAAGCAAAAGCGAGGTAATGGAATGTGTAAAAGAATATGAAGCAATGTCCACAGCACACTTATGAAAGGAAAATATCGAGATTTAGATGTGATAATGGAAAAGAGTACACATCAAATGAATTCAAAAAATTTTGTAAAGAAAAAGGAATCCAAATAGAATATACGGTACCATACACACCTCAACAAAACGGGGTAAGCGAACGTATGAATAGAACAATATTGGATACATCTAGAGCTATGATGATGGGCACAAAACTTAATAAAGAGTTATGGAGTGAAGCCGTTCTCGCTGCAGTTTATACAATAAATAGAAGACCAACAAATGTGCTAAAGAATAAGACACCTGCAGAGATGTGGTACGGAGTAAAGCCAAATGTGTCAAAACTAAAAACTTTTGGATGTGTTGCTTATTTACACACACCTAAAGATTTTCGCAAAAAGTATGATACAAAAAATAAAAAATGTTTTCATGTTGGCTATGCACCAAATGGTTATAGACTGTGGAATGAGGAAAATAATAAAATTGTAATCGGTAGAGATATCGTATTTGATGAAAACAAATTTTCTTATGAAGAAAATGAATATATACATTATGATATTCATTCAAGTGAAGCATATGAAGAAATACAAGAAAATTCACAAGCAGAAAATCAAAAGAATTCAGAAGAATCAGAAAAAGAACAAAATAGTGAAGAATCAGAAAGTTTGGAACAAAATATTGAACTTTTAGAGAAAAACCAAGAAATAAGTTCCAAAAGAATAAGAAAACCGCCAAAGTATTTAGAAGATTATGATGTCACATGTTTAGCACTTAGCGCAGAGTGTTTTGTAGAAGAAATGCCAGTTACCATTGAAGAAATAAAAGAAAGATCTGATCGAGAAGAATGGTATAAAGCAATAAAAAATGAAATGGACTCTTTACAAAGAAACAATACGTGGACGTTAGTGGAAATACCGAAAAATAGAAAAATAGTACAATGTAAATGGATATTTAAAATTAAAAAGGATGCAGATGGGAAACCAAGTCGTTATAAAGCGAGACTAGTAGCAAAAGGTTTTCTGCAGAAAGAAGGCATTGACTATAATGAAACGTACGCACCAGTTGCAAGACTTGCCACACTACGTGTTTTGTTGGCAGTTGGAAATAAATTCAAGTACATATTTCATCAAATGGATGTAAAAACAGCATTTCTCAATGGCGTACTTCAAGAGGAAGTTTACATGCATCAACCAGAAGGTTTTAATAAAGGTAATAATTTAGTATGTAAACTAAATAGATCCTTATATGGATTAAAACAATCTCCCAGGACTTGGAATGAAAGATTCAATAAATTCATACTAAGTTTAGGTTTTATAAAATCGAATGCAGACAGTTGTTTGTACACAAAAGGAGAAACTTATGAAACCAAAATAATTATCTTAATATTTGTGGATGATTTAATTATAGCATGTAAAAACCTAACAGAAATTAAGAAGATAAAGAAAAAGTTTATGGAAGAATTTGAAATGGAGGATATAGGTGAACTGAAAAATTTTCTTGGAATAAAAATAGAAAGAAATTTTGAAACTGGAATACTTACATTAAATCAAAAACATTATTTAGAAAACCTGTTGCAACGTTTTAATATGTCTGAATGTAAGACAGTTAGTACACCAATGGAACCTGGATTCAAAATAGATATTAAAAAGGAAGAAGTAAAATTAGACAAACCATATAGAAATTTGATAGGTTGCTTAATGTACGCAATGTTAGGAACACGTCCTGATTTATGTGTTGCAATAAGCTTTTTAAGTAGACTGCAAAATAATCCAACCGAAAATGCATGGACAAATTTGAAAAGAGTGCTACGATATATTAAAGGCACTCTTGATATTCAACTTGTGTACGAAAGCAATGAAAATGAAAAACTGATTGAAGGATTTACAGATGCTGATTGGGCATCAGACTATGATCGTAAATCAACTACAGGCTATATTTTTAAAATATATGGTTCCAGTGTGACATGGGTAAGTCAAAAACAGCCTACAGTAGCACTTTCGACAACAGAAGCCGAGTACATGGCACTAAGCGCAGCTACATGTGAGGCAGTATGGCTAAAGAAACTTCTTCTAGATATTGGACTACATGTTGAAAAACCAATAGTGATTTATGAAGATAATAAGAGTTGCATACAGTTGGCAAAAAATAATGAAGATCATAGAAGATCCAAACACATAGATATAAAACATCATATATACGAGAAAATATTGAAAACAGTGTAATAGAAGTACAGTATACAAAAAGTGAAGAACAGTTAGCAGACATGCTAACGAAGGCACTACCGAGACCAAAATTTGAAAATCTAAGGATTCAAATGGGTCTACATACTCACATTATGGGGGAGTGTTGAAATGTAATGTTATTGTGTGTATGAGTGTGCCATGAAATGTAAGAATAATAATTGAAAAAGTAGTGTTTGACGTTTAATAAAATAAGTTATAAAAATACAAGTTTTATTTAATTTTTGAACTAAAATAAACTTGCTTAAATGCAAAACGGCTCAACATTTTATTATACGTTATATAAGTTTATAAGTTAGTGGCTTTTAAGTATTTCACTATGTTTATTTTATTTATTTATTTATTTATTTTTTTTTATCCAGCATAAACATAGGCAAATCACACACACACACACACACACACACACACACACACACACACACACACACACACACACACACACACACACACACACACACACACACACACACACACACACACACACACACACACACACACACACACACACACACACACACACACACACACACACACACACACACACACACACACACACACACACACACACACACACACACACACACACACACACACACACACACACACACACACACACACACACACACACACACACACACACACACACACACACACACACACACACACACACACACACACACACACACACACACACACACACACACACACACACACACACACACACACACACACACACACACACACACACACACACACACATACACTGTATTTTCCTATGTTGCATTTTCATTTATCTAATTATTATTTTCGCAATAGTTTTCTCAATTAATTTTTAAATGAAGCTGAAATAAACCCCCACATCAAGAAAAAAATATTACTGATATCTACCATATATTTATAAAACTGATATAGTACAGCTCAATCTTGAGCTTAGTTTATCAGTGTATAATTTTGAGATTGTACAAAGCAGTTTTAGAGGGTTTTTGTTTTTGTGTCAAAAAAATTTAGTTTAATTTCGATTATATGTAAAATAGTATGTATAAAATGTATTAAACAATAAACAATTTTCCTTCTTATTATGGATTCTTGTTTTAAGGCTTGTTGTATGTCTTGTGGTATGTTGTATATGGTGCGTGCAAATTAATATTGTGGGCAATCTATTAATACGTGCCTGACTGTCAGGGGCTGATTGCAGGTCTTACATATATTTTGGTATAGTCTGGCCATTATGTGTTCATGTGTGAGTTTCGTGTGTCCAATTCTCAACCACAATTTGGTGTTTATCACAATTTAGTCTCTTCTGTCTGTTTCAGTTGTCCAAGAGTAAATATCGTTTTTTATGAATCTGATTTTATTTTCAGTTGTTGTTGTCCATTTATTCACTCGGGCCTGGTGGAGTTTAGTTTTGATAGACTGTTTTGTGCACGTAATATTTGGGGCGATTTGCAGTACTTCGTCTTCTGTAGCTGCTGCGTTTGCTGCTTCGTTGCCTTCTATGCCAATGTAACCTGGTGTCCAGATGAAAACGATTGTCTTGCCGTTTATTGAAATATTGTGTGTTTTGTGAGGGAGTCGAAACAGATGGCAGTACGTCGGTGGTTGCTCCTACGTACGTATGCAATATTATTTATTGCATACTAATGATGGGTTTGACAGATCTAGACAATATATTTATTATTGAAACATATTTTCGATTGGAGATACGTAATTTGTTCCTTATTAATTTAACTTAAGTTTTCTCATGTACAGACCCTGGTAAGTGTCATCGTTTAAAATTAATCTAATATGGGGGAAATCGCCTATCAATCATTAAGAACCTTACTAAAACCGTACGACCGCAGATGTTAACAAGTTTAATCGATAAATAGTGAAGGAATTAAATCAACTCTGCGCACAATTTAAAACAAAACAACCGTTTTTTATAGCATAATTCAAATAGATCTTCTCGTATTTTACATAAAACATGGTAGGATAATTTCATTTCTATTGCGTTATATTCCTATCAAAATTTTAATATAAATTTCCCAATAGTATTAGTGATAAATAATAATTCATTGATGTGATCCCGTTCAGAGAAACAGAAGAAGGTATTGAAATGAGAAATTATTAATAACTGAGTTATGGAACATGACGTGCAATATAAAATCTAATTACAAAGAATGAAGATTTATTTTCATTTTTATACAAAAATGATTTACGCCCGAATGTTGAAATGCAGAAGAAAAATTTTACAAAACCGAATTTTGATTCATTTTTCAAATATAATGACAGTGACATATTTCTATTTTCTTGTAAAATTTCTTGCGTTCTTATTGAATTTTCTTTTCCGTTCGCAGAGTCCTTTATAAACACATTCTTATATGTTTGAAGATATTCTATTTAATAATATATTCCTATATTATTTTTCATACTTGTCTCAAAGCGTAGCAATCTCACCATGTATGCATTCACAAAGAACATCCAAACGCGTCTCAAAACTGTCAAAATAATAATATATCTATAGTTCATCGCTGGATACACAATGGAGACATGTGTTCACTATGTAAGCCCGAAGCTCGACGCCTCTGAATGACTCCACATGCCAATAACTGAATTGTGAATATGCAATAACAGAAAATATTACGTTGGCAAGATTGTTGCTCTTTGAGTATAAGGTCTGTAAGGTGTTTATTAGAAAAAAAAATAAACAGGTATAACTTTATTTATTTGGCTGCAATCTTTATTGGTTTAGCAGAATTGTGTATATTTGCTGCAACATAAAAGATATTAAAAATTGTTGTGAAGGTAAATTTTTACACATTTCAGGATTTTTTAGATATTTAGTAATTGAAAGAACCCAATAGAAAGGCATAATGCTGAATGCCTGGGACATTTTTAGCTATTGTTACATCATTGAAAATTTCTGTATTGCAATTGATTAGTATAGGGTAAGTATATAAGTATATGGTTAATGAATGGTATCGCAAGAAATTTATGTACAAAATAACTTGTACTAGAGTTATAAGAATAATATATTGAATAGACGACAGTTTTACTTTGTGAAACTCACTTATACATGTAAGGTTTAAAGAAAATATTGTTTTTTGCTTTACATAACTTCTGTTATGTGAAACAACCACAGTTGTAATAGATATATTAAAAAAATATCTAGTTACAGATACAGATACCTAAGAAAAATTGTATCTAGATGCAGATACAGATACAGAATTTTAAAAAATATAGATACAGATACATGCCAAAAATATTTGTATCTAGATACAGCTAGATACTTTTGAAAAAAAAAACTGAAAAATGAAAATGAAATTAACATGAAATAACAAACCTCTTGTTCAAAAATGACCGTGACAAAAAACCCACAAGTCAAGGTAAAACACCATTCTACGGACTAATGTGTACTAAATAACGTATGTATTATGTTAGCCATATGTGATAACGTATAAGACTAACATTAGTCTTATAGATACGCAGCTATGTTCTTGTTAAGAGGATGTTCCTTTCAACCAAATTTTAGCCTTAATTGAAATGGAATTCGTATAATGTTACGATCATTTTTTATCACTAATAAAAAATTACTGATAAGTCATATGTGAGACATGAAATATTAAAAATATGTTAAAGTCTGTTCCTTTGGTTTAGGCGGGTTTAGGCGGAATTAGATTTTTAATTCTAGTTGCTTTTATCGATTCATTGAAGTTTTTGATCATTTTGTTCAGAAAAATCCAACTTCAATATATAAAAAAATAGCTAATGACAACTTACAAAAATGAAAATTCCGGTTAGTTGCGTCAAAAATAAAATAGACAGTTTTTTTTTTAGATTTTTAGTAAAACACTTCTGATTGATTGTATGCTAAACATTTTTTTTTTTTTGTAAATATATTGTATGGGCTGCATAAGAGACGAAATAAAAGAAATATTTTGAGATAGAAAATGTTCTAATGATCGATACAGAGAATGAATTCCAAAATTGTTGAAATATCGACAAAACGGTTACCAGGTAACAAGCTAATGTCAGTACAATTGCCAAGATGTCTCGGCCAAGATGCCGTACGGTAAAGAAATATAATTTAGATGATTTCAAAGCAAAGGAAAAATGTGGTAAAATTATTCGTAAAAGTAAATACGAAAAGCAGGATCCATCAGTAGAAAATTGGTGGAATGAGCTCTTCAGAGATCTGGAAAATAAATTTGCTGTGGTAAGTCAAATTGTATTACAGTCTTATCACTCTCTCCTCTTGCACACTATCAATTGGTTTCATCTCTGTAGAAAGTAGATATCAGTATTTCCCGGGAAATTTCGGACCTTTGGTTAAATTACTTTTCGCACGTCGTATCATTTTCATTCCATTGTATCAAAATGATCTTGATTTTGTTCGGTTATGTATTATATTGTTTTTTCTACTGTCTTGTCTACCAATTTTTTTAAGTCTTGAATTATTAAGACCCATGATCGCTGCTATCATAATTACATTTTTTTTATTTTCTTACATTGATAACCCGAATTACTGTTACACAGTATTTTTTCTGCAGAATACCGTGATTCCATATATTTATTTTCTTTTAACATGAAATAAAAACGTTTAACGTAAAAATATTCGAATCTCAGAAGAACAAAGCAATGCACTGGCCGCCGGTTTATTACTAAATTCATTACTGTTTAAAGTGGATTTTACACGATTATATTTATTGATCAATTAATTGAAAAAGTTGATTTTCAACTTATTGATGTGTGTAAAGTTTTCAAATTTGAACAATTAATTGAAAAATTTATTGACGAAAAAATTGATCAATTTATTTTAAAAATAGAACAAGCCCTATTTTTCATCAATTTTTTAGAGAATTTTAGGTATAATCCGTCTCAATTTGTAATACGAAACTAGATCTGGTTACTTTGGTGACTGTTGTGGTGTAAACAGACTTTGGTGTATCAGTGTGAACCAATAATATGATAATATTATAAATGTATTGTCAATATACAACATAAAAAATGAACTTTCCCTGTTAGTTACGTATTACAAAATGAGACAGATAATATATTTTTATCGGTTTAGTTATTGCCAACTGTTTAGTTGGAACATAACCTGGAAATATATAAATTATGTTTCGTTTTAAAATGTGACAGAACCGCAAACGTTCTAATTCACCATAATCTAGGTTATTTTTTTGTTTTTGTTCACAGCTCGTAATTTTGTAAAGATTTTTTTCAATATTTTCATTTTGATATAAATAAATATTATCTGTCTCAGTTTGTAATACGTAACAAACAGGGAAAGTTTTTTGTGTTGTATATTGACAATACATTTATAATATTATCATAGTATTGGTTCACACGGATACGCCAAAGTATGTTTACACCACAATGTGAATCATATTTTGAATGTTATCTTCTCAAATATTTTTAATATCAGCCCTGCCTACGAAATCCTGTAAACTATGAAAATTCACAGTTTATATATTTTTTCAGATAAACAGGTTTCGTCGCATAAATGTTTACGAAATTCCTGCTAATGATATAAAAATAAAATTTCCTTATCAACTTATTTAAGAGGATTAATTATTTTTTTAATCCCATACTAATTCATTTGTGGTTAACAAAACATCGAGATAACATTAAAATGTCTTTCTTATAAATTCCAAGTTATTTTTTGCACGTATTTTAACATGGAATATATTGGGTCTCGTGAAAGTCTAGTTATTTTTGGAAATTTGGGTATTAAATCAAAAACTATATCTCAAAAATGGTAAGAAATAGAGACCTAAGGTTTAAATCTTTAAAAAATTTAGTTTTACGATGTTTTTTCTGTAATATTTGGTCCGTAATGACCTAAAACTAATTGGTAAAATTTTGATTTTATTTTGTAAATTTCAAAAATTCATATCTCAAAAATGGTAAGAAGTAGAGACTTGAGGTTTGAATTCTTACACCTTGTTTTGTCTAGAAAAAAATTAATGTTTGGTCTGTAATGACCTAAAACTATTGAAAATTTTGATTTTTTTGTAATTTTAAAAATTCATATCTCAAAAAAGGTAAGACATAGAGATTTGAGGTTTGAATTTTTGGAATTCTCACACCTTGTTTTGTTTAAAAAAAATTAATGTTTGGTCCGTAATGACCTAAAACTATTGAAAATTTTGATTTTTTTGTAATTTTAAAAATTCATATCTCAAAAAAGGTAAGACATAGAGATTTGAGGTTTGAATTTTTGGAATTCTCACACTTTGTTTTGTTTAGAAAAAATTAATGTTTGGTCCGTAATGACCTAAAACTATTGAAAATTTTGATTTTTTTGTAATTTTAAAAATTTATATTACAAAAAAGGTAAGAAATAGAGACTTGAGATTTGAATATTTGGAATTCTCACACCTTGTTTTGTCTAGAAAAATATAATGTTTGGTCCGTAATGACCTAAAACTATTAGGGAAAATTTTGAAACTTTTAGTAATTTTAAAAATTCATATCTCAAAAAAGGTAAGAAATAGAGACTTGAGGTTTGAATTTGTGGAATTCTCACACCTTGTTTTGTCTAGAAAAATATAATGTTTGGTCCGTAATGACCTAAAACTATTACGGAAAATTTTGAAACTTTTTGTAATTTTAAAAATTCATATCTCAAAAATGGTAAGAAGTAGAGACTTGAGGTTTGAATTTTTCGAATTCTTACACCTTGTTTTGTCTAGAAAAAAATTAATGTTTCGTCTGTAATGACCTAAAACTATTGAAATTTTTGATTTTTTTGTAATTTTAAAAATTCATATCTCAAAAAAGGTAAGACATAGAGATTTGAGGTTTGAATTTTTTGAATTCTCACACCTTGTTTTGTTTAAAAAAAATTAATGTTTGGTCCGTAATGACCTAAAACTATTGAAAATTTTGATTTTTTTGTAATTTTAAAAATTCATATCTCAAAAAAGGTAAGACATAAAGATTTGAGGTTTGAATTTATGGAATTCTCACACCTTGTTTTGTTTAGAAAAAATTAATGTTTGGTCCGTAATGGCCTAAAACTATTGAAAATTTTGATTTTTTTGTAATTTTAAAAATTCATATTACAAAAAAGGTAAGAAATAGAGACTTAAGATTTGAATTTTTGGAATTCTCACACCTTGTTTTGTCTAGAAAAATATAATGTTTGGTCCGTAATGACCTAAAACTATAAGGGAAAATTTTGAAACTTTTAGTAATTTTAAAAATTCATATCTCAAAAAAGGTAAGAAATAGAGACTTGAGGTTTGAATTTGTGGAATTCTCAAACCTTGTTTTGTCTAGAAAAATATAATGTTTGGTCCGTAATGACCTAAAACTATTACGGAAAATTTTGAAACTTTTTGTAATTTTAAAAATTCATATCTCAAAAATGGTAAGAAGTAGAGACTTGAGGTTTGAATTTTTCGAATTCTTACACTTTGTTTTGTCTAGAAAAAAATTAATGTTTGGTCTGTAATGACCTAAAACTATTGAAATTTTTGATTTTTTTGTAATTTTAAAAATTCATATCTCAAAAAAGGTAAGACATAGAGATTTGAGGTTTGAATTTTTTGAATTCTCACACCTTGTTTTGTTTAAAAAAAATTAATGTTTGGTCCGTAATGACCTAAAACTATTGAAAATTTTGATTTTTTTGTAATTTTAAAAATTCATATCTCAAAAAAGGTAAGACATAAAGATTTGAGGTTTGAATTTATGGAATTCTCACACCTTGTTTTGTTTAGAAAAAATTAATGTTTGGTCCGTAATGGCCTAAAACTATTGAAAATTTTGATTTTTTTGTAATTTTAAAAATTCATATTACAAAAAAGGTAAGAAATAGAGACTTGAGATTTGAATTTTTGGAATTCTCACACCTTGTTTTGTCTAGAAAAATATAATGTTTGGTCCGTAATGACCTAAAACTATAAGGGAAAATTTTGAAATTTTTAGTAATTTTAAAAATTCATATCTCAAAAAAGGTAAGAAAAAGAGACTTGAGGTTTGAATTTTTGGAATTCTCACACCTTGTTTTGTCTAGAAAAATATAATGTTTGATCCGTAAGACCTAAAACTATTAGGGAAAATTTTGATTTTTTTTGGAATTTTAATAAATTCATATGTCATAAAAGGTAAGAAATAGAGACTTGAGGTTTGAATTTTTGGAATTCTCACACCTTTTTTTGTCTAGAAAAAATTAATGTTTGGTCCGTAATGACCTAAAACTATTAGGAAAAATTTTGATTTTAATGGAATTTAAAAAAATCTTATCTCAAAAAAGGTAAGAGATAGAGACTTGAGGTTTGAATTTTTTGAATTCTCACATCTTATTTTGTCTATAAAAAAATTAATGTTTGGTCCGTAATGACATAAAACTATTAGGGAAAAATTTGGTTCAATTTTTTTATTCGTTTTATCAAAAAATGTCTCAAATAAAAGTTGTCAGTTATTGCTTTTATAGCAACTTTTGTTCAATAATTTTTTTCGATATATTTTTCTTTTGTGAAATATTCGCATAAATCTTAAAATCGACACGAGTAAACTCCCATTTTTAGTCAACCGATTGTTACCAAAAGTTGATCAACTCGTGCCATTGATGTCAAAAGCTTACATATGAAGTTTCATAAAATCTTTTCAGCCGAATTTGCTCTGCACGTGTACACAGACATACGGAAGGACGGACGGACAGATAGACAGACAGACAGACAGACAGACAGACAAACGGACGGACAGACAGACCGACATACATCATGCTAAAAATAGTCAAAACGTTATGTAGGGACCTCAATTCGTGAAGATCCATCGAAACTCGAAACGTCAAAATCGGTATGATCACAATACCTCCCTTATATACATATGTTGGCGGTCGGTAATTATATATGTTGGCGGTCGGCAAATATAACTCTTGATTATAATTGTGAAATGTAAATATAATTTGGTAACTGTAAATGAAGCTTAAGGAATGATTTTTATCTTACTATAAGGGGTGTAGCACATGCGCATTACGCATAACTGGGGTACGCAGTACCGCGATATATATCTTTCTCACTCAGCACTCCTATCCACACATTTTACATCTGAATAGCGCATCCTTTACTTAATCATCCTAGGTTAGAACCGTTGAGAATTTGGTTTGTTTATCCTAACCTATAAAATCACGAAATCAAAACAACATCTATTAAAAAAACATTGTGCCTTGTATTTTTAAACTGAAGAAATGGAACTAATGGAAGGAATGGATTACATTAGGAAATCTTTTTTGCCGATAATGTCTTTCAATAACGACCTTTTTCTCGTTGTGTGGTCATTTTATTATATTAAACTTGTTGCTCAAGAAATATGGAATTCGGACTATTATTCTTTCTAAACTACTTTTGGAAATATCAAACCTATCTGCTACATCTTGAACCCTTGCAGTCTGATGGCCAATATACCAGAGAAATATAACAAGTTGATCCTGAACATTAATTTTACCATTTTGGCCAGAATGGTACTTATAGTATTCCCATGCTTCAAAATTTGCTGCTAATGGTTCAATAACATTTCTACCAACTCGAAAATGTTCCAAAAAACCTGATCATTATATTGTGGCATTATCATCCGTAGGTTATTTTTATTGTTTTGTCTTATTTCAATAATAACATCATTCAAGAATTCTTAATCATAATCACTTTCGCTTGAAAATCCTGACAAATCAGAAAAATTACTGTTTTCTTCCATTACTACTACTAATTCAATCAAACAAACAAAAACAAATAAGTGAGGTTAAATAACACGTTAAACTTATTCAGAATTAAAAATTCTTGTAAAATCCTGGAACTTTAAGAACGATTCGGAATCAGTTCAGAACACAATTCCATCGTTCTTGGAACACTGCATTATAAGTTCTGAATTTTTAAATCGACTTGTTGGAACGCTAGAATCCTTTTGCGCATACTCAGTAAAGTTCTGAACGGTTCTGAACTTTTGTTGGAACAAACCTAATAAAAAAATATTTTTTCGTTGAATACATATTTGTTTAAGTGTTTTTATGAACAGTTTTCTTACATATGGGTTCCCTTACAGAGTTGTACATGCATATCAAATTTCAATTTTCTTCTAGATCTTCTAGATCTAGACTTTTAGGCCCCAATTTCAACTGAACCTACAGATAGATAGACATATAGCTCATACCTACAAAACCTAAAAATCAGGTCGTGTTAAACCTTCTTTCTTAACTTTATTGATTATTGCGGCAGCGACAACATTGGTGTACAAATAACAAAAAATAAAGTGATATTATTGGGTTAAGTAATAAATAACCTCCGTTGTCGGGAACAAATTAGTTTTATTTTTCAATCATTAGATTTAAATGAATCCTGGCATGTTTTAGTTGTTTGAAGAAAGCAATTGTCCCTCAGTTTTACGACTACAGTGACAGCTTACGCATTGCATTAAAAGAATAAATTTGTTGTTACTGAAATGGAGGGATTGAAAATGTACATTCCTAACGCAATGTTTTGGTGATTTCAGCATGAGAAATATACTACGGAGACCGCTGAAAAATATTTATTATGGTGAGGTTGCAATAACTAACTGGGCAGTTCGAAATTGGCTTTTTAAATGTCGTTCTAGAGATATGCCATTGCAGGATGAATTCTGAGATCAGGGCGCTCATTAGACTTTTGATTATTTTCTGAAATGTGTATGTAGTGTTTTTGATTTTTCGACATTTTTCATTTCTCGAGAATTTTCGAGATATCTCGAGAAAAATAATTATTAGAATATATATCTTTTTTTAATGTTGAAAATATTGTAGAGGATAAAAACATGTTAAAGTTATAGTCAACTTTTAATTACTTAAGTATTCATTTAAATAACATTAGAACAAATAGATAACTAAGCTTTAAAAATGATTATGAAAACATATGTATAGATAAATTTTCAAGAAATTAAGAAATTGATAATAATAGTAATAATTATTTTATCTAACTTGTAGGTAATCTTTCACATAACAGTTTTAAACTGAACAAAAAATGAAATGTAATTGATTATATTAAATAATACACTAAATTAAAGTAAAATATTGTAACAATAAATTAGACAAATATTATAAATCATTTCTTATCTGTTGCCACATATGCGTTGCGGGAGACGGAAGACAAGTTTTATCAAAATTAAATTATAATCAGTGACTCACTAAATATTATACTTTTTTTTTAAATAGTTTTTTAAAAGCAGAATGCGTTTAACGTGGTGTTGAGAAAATTTTACGTTTCTCGAAAAATGAAATATGAGATTTATAACTTTTTCTCGAGAAAGAATTCTGAAGAAGAAACACTATGTGTATGTAAATATGTTTATGTTTTGAAATCATTGGTGAAATGAAGGCATACCATTCATAAGGACAACAAACAACTATTTTTGTTTTATTGTTTTTGGATAATTGCCACTAAAGCTATTATTAATATTTGAAAATTATTTAGAACTTTTTGTTTTTAATTTAATGGCTTTTGCTGCTGTGCCAATAAGCCAGGACAATTTGTGAAAAATTCCATGCCTGAGCGGGATTTGAACCCGAGACCTTAGCAATGCAGAGCACATGTGTTACACTAAGCTACGCCGGTCGGCATTTAGAACTTAATTGACAAATATAATTTTTGGACTACACAAATATTCATGCCATAACCCGGATACGAACCCGAGTCCCTTTGATCTAGCAGTCAATGGTACTGGCAACTAATTTTATGATTATTTTTAGCCAAATTATAAGAAAAAACAACATTTAAAAAATTGCTTCTCGTATGACTCTTTGGATGAATTGGAAAAAATTGGAATTGAAATTTGTGACGGCCTGAAAAATGTTTCTCTTGAAAAGTCTTTAACAAAAATTATCACCGAATCATTGTCATCCAAACCAAGTGAATTGGGGTATGTACTAATAACAATAACTGTATTTTAATTTTTAGTCTTTAATTGTCATATTATATTGGTGTCATTGTATGAATTATTAGAAGTGAGACAAAACATTCGTTACAAGTGGTTTATTAGATCGAAAGACAACTGACATGATTCAGTAAAAAAAAATCTATCTTATAAGATACTAAGACTTTTACTATTATATTTATCGACCACATTGTATTTACAAATACATAGTGGTGAGTCAAAAAGTAATACTGATGTAATGTTAGTCATGTTGTCACGTGGGTGGTTTGATTGAGACACAACTCCTGGTTTCAACATAACAAATTTATTAAATATGTATATCACATTTACAATATATGTTTGAATTGGTCCATGGAGTTGGGGAAGTCTTCGGTCCACCCCGTGTTGGTCAGGATCGGCTTGGACCTGTCTCCGAGGCGGGGGCTACCCATCCGGGAGTCGGGGAGCCTGGAGAAGTCTTCTTCCACTCACATGGTGACTGCGTGCTTGGTTTCACCCTCGATACAAGAATCTGGCGTCAGTGTCTCGGTCGTCACCTTGTGGACTAATATGTGCAGCGGAGTTGGCTATATTCCACTGCTTCCATATTTTGTGACTTCCAGCCTTTTTGTAACGAAAATTAACCCAGTTCCAATATTCATTCGTCATGACAAATATTTCCTCATTATGAAAATGCGATGTCTGCATTTTCGTAATCAGGCCACATACGTCAGACGCTGACGAATAGTTTTTAATCAGACAGCTGACCATCACAATGTCTAGATGTCGTAATCCTGACCTAGGATTACCTATGTGACAATATAGTCAAACTATGACTAATCATAAAAAAAAAATTAAATACGTTTAAAGTTTGCTAAAGGCAAAACTATGCAGAAATCTGGCAATTATTATAACATTTTAATGAGTAATAATTATTACATTGTCTGGATTTTTGGAGTCTAGTATATAGGCAGTAAATATTCTTTTTCCAAGACTATATAGATATACTTTCATTACAGGCGTGTCTGTGATTAGTAAATGTAGCACGTTCCCCACTCCTTTTTATTACACACCGCTGACCTGTTACGTTATGAGCTCATTACGTAACAAGTTGAGCTCATTACATAACAGGTTCAAGCAGCAATGGCCGACCGTTGCTAGGCAACGTAATAAATAGGTTGAAAGCATAATATGTCAAGTTATTAGTTTCTAAAGGAAATGGCATTAAAATTAAATAATATAGTTAAAGTTGTCGAAATTTGCAAATATATTTTTTGATAAAGATGACATTACTTTAACTAAATTTACATTCCGTATGACAACGTACATGGTCGTTGCTAGGCATCGTAATAAATAGTTTGAAAGCAACTGTCAAATTATGGTTAGTTTTTAAAAGGAGCTGAATAAAAATTAAATAAGTAATAAAGTAGTAGTCGTGGAAAAAGCAAAGTATGAAAATTGCATGTAATACTTATTTCTCAGTCGTATGAATTGCGCTGCTCGCCTGCGGCTAGTAGCGCAACCATCATTTCATGCTGGTTGCATAATATACTATTTTGAGCCTAGTGTCGTAATGCTGGACATTCTCATGAGTCGTCAAATTAACACGATTATTGTGTAATCGTAGCAAGCACTGAGAAATATGAATTGAAGGTAAAGTCATTATATTTAATTCAGTAAAGAAGAGTCTACAGCCAGCTCGATAGCTAACCCCCTTATTGATTCTAATATATAGTCTATCTCAAATGTTTAAGCGGAAATAAACAGGATTTTTATTTTCTTAAGTAGGCACGAACACTTTTTGTGACGATTGAATTAGGCTTTTGATAAACAAAATAATCAAAAGCTGGTTCCGCTTAAGCCAAAGAAACACACTGTACAATACTTATTAAATATACGTATTATCAAAAAAAAAAATAATAATAAAATAAACAAAAAATAAATAAAAATATAAATAAAAATTCTTGATTTATTTACAAACAATATTTTATTTGTGTTAAAAAAAAAGAAATTTGACGTTGTTTCAGCGAAATTTACTAATCTAAAATCCTTTTATTTTTAACAGATTCTTCTCTTCAAAAAAAATTCCAAAAAGAAGAGAATATAATCCATATTTAAATTTTATAAAAAAACCTCATACTGCTGCTCAAATATGGAGACCTCAAAAACCACCCTCATTAAAAGATCTAAACTTATTGGAGAAATCTGTAAGAATTTCGGATAAGGTACGTATTTTCTTCTTTATTTTCAGACCAAGAAACACTAGATACACGACCACTTATGAAATTTCGTATGTAAAGTATGTGAGGAAAAACCTGCAAATTACAGAAAAGATTTATCTGTCCAAAGAATTTGTTCTGCTCTTTTATTGATGATTCGCTGCAATTGTTGCCATTGAATTTGTTTCGCATTGTTATTCCTATGAAGCCACGGATTTGCCACAGGAACATGACAGTGAAGCATGTCTTCTTGAAATCGGCACATTTATCGAAGAAATTTCTTATTCTCGTTGCAAATTAAATTCTGAAATAACGGTATTTACCGAAATGTTTTCTTGAATTATAGATATGTTTTTCTTCTTCAAATGCGGAACGAAATCGAAATAACGGTAATGACCGAAATGTTTTCTTGAATTGTAGATATTTTTCTTTTTCTTCTTCAACTGCCATCTTCGTTTCGAAGGTTTACCGTGGCTACTAACATAGCGATCTTAATCTTGGATGCTACCGTCCTGAAATAATCTGCAGTTGCCATTCCGGACAATTTTCTCAAATTTCGCAACCAGGATATTCGACGCCTTTCTGCCGATCACTTACCATTTATTTTTCCTTCTAACTATTTATTATTGCGCATTAAATGTCCCAGATAATCTTACTTCTTCTTTATATCAGGTAGTCAAGGATGAAATTTGTAGTTAATAATATTGCCAACTTTAAAAGCTTATTATTTGACATTGGCTTATAATTTTACAGTTCCGTTTTTTTTTTTTTTTTTTGAAAGTTATACATCTCGCCTGTTTAAAGAAATCATTGTATGCTCTAAAAAATATCAAAAACTTTTTTTTAATATTAATTTTGTTGAAAATGGAACGGTCGGAAATTCGCACTATTATGAAGTATGAGTTCTTACGTGGAACTACGGCATCGCAGACCACGCGAAACGTTAATAGTGTATTTGGCTCTAGTGTTACTACGCAGCAGACAATATCAAATTGGTTCGCCAAATTTCGTACAGGGACCTTAAAAACCAAACAAAAAAAAAACATCGCTCATCGATCACAGCAGAAATATACTGCAACCAGCTGGACAAAATGATGCAAGAACTTAAAGAAAAACAACCTAGATTGGACAATAGATCGACTCCTATCTTTTTGCATAATAATGCTAGACCAAACACTGCACAAATGACTGTGGCAAAACTACAGGAATTGGAGTTGGAACTTCTTCATCATCCTCCATACTCACCAGACCTAGCTGAACTACCACTTCTTTCGCAATTTGGACAACTTTTTAATAGGAAAACAGTTTAATTCCGACAATGCTGTAAAACTGGCCTTCCAGGAATTCAGTGACTCTCGTCCGCTAGGGTTCTATACCACCGGCCTACCGCTTAAATTGCAAAAGTATATAAACAATATGGGTGCATAAAATAATTCAGTATATTTGTAAGTTATCAACCAACTTTGCCTTTTTTTCTACAAATTTCATCCTTGACGACTTAATATTATTGCCCATTAAATTTCCCAGATAATCTTACTTCTTCTGTATAATTTGGAACACTAGTTGTAGTTTTATTCCCATCTTGGTGAGTACTGCTTCCTTCGTTCTTCGTTCTGCGCAAGATTCTTTTGAAAATCCACATTTCGATAGCATTTATTCTCTTGATTAACTTTATATTTGTTTTTGTAGATATTAATCTTTAATTATGAGGTGTTAATCTTTACATTAATATAATTTAACAAATTTTATTTTTGAATGCCTTAAATAATATTTCGAATTTTAAATTTACTAAAGGTCGTTTCTGAAACCAGAGTTAATAGTTTTCATATCTTACTTTTTTGGTTCATTCCGCCTATTCTGAATGCATTTCGGGAACAAGCTCTATAGTGCCAGAGATCTAGAAACAGAAACTGATTTTATCTACAGCCATCAATTAATAAATGCATTATGTGTCCAACTGTAAATTCATAAAGCTGTTCATATATCAAGGGTAAAAAGTGAAACGCATACCGCCTGACCGAAAATTTTAAGGCTTTTTAACACTACAAATTTTTATTGATAGTTCGTTCAAACGTTAGAATGCAGTATAGGGCACATGGAGTAATTCTTTTTCATACTCTAAAGCAGTGGTTCTTAACCTTTTTAAAAGTCAACACCCCCTTGAATCTGAAAATAAGCTCTCGCGCCCCCTTTAAAAATGTGTTTCTATTTTTATTTAGGAAAAGACATTTATTGCAACATATTTTTTTTATTGCACAAACAAATTAATACATTTACAATACATACTATGTTATTACATATAAAACAATATCTACATTTTTAATGGCTACGTTGTTGTTGTTTGTACATAATTATTCTTTTAAAACGAGGCTCTTTTGCATTTAAGCGATTTCTGGCTTTTGTTTTGATGTGTAAAAGTGATGAATATCTCATTTCACAAAGGTAAGTGGTGGCAAATGGTAAAATTGTCTGTAATGATGCTTTTGCCAATTCTGGATAAAGTTCTAACTGCGTACACCAGAACTGTTCTAAGTTTCAATATCAATACGTGCATTAGCTCGTATTACGATAAGATCGTCTTTTAATAAAACGTTGTCGTCCATTGAATTTATGTCAAATAAAAATGGATTGAGTATCCATCTATTCATTTTTCCTATATATCCTGTGGAAAATTATCCATCAAATGATTCACTCATTTGGTGGAGGTATAATTTTAGGCGGAATATTTCACACTTTTACAACATTTGTCAACACCACTCTTTTCCCATAAGAGCAATACTGCATTCTAACATTTGAACGGACTGTAGTAAGTTAGTTAGCTAGTTAAAACGTTTGGCAATCAGCAATTATGGCAATTTGCGCATCACACAGTCCATCTTTACAACTAGAATATTATTTATAAGAATAAATAAAAAAATAAATAATAGTATTTTTTTAACATTGTTCTATCAGCTGATGGTTCGGCAACCATCTTGATGACGTGGGTTTTCGAGTTAAACAAGTAACGCTCAGAATTTTTGTGTTTTTAAATTAAATTTGCTAATTTTTTAATGGTAAAACTATATTTTTATAAATATAATATTGTATTGTAACAGGTAGTTGTGACTTCCTAGGCAACGACATACAGCCGCTTCCTGGGCAACGAAAAATATACAATAAAATGTCAGAAATAATTTTAATTTTTTTTGTACATTGTTATTTAAAATATAACGTTTTGTGTAAATAAAATTATATGATATAAAACATCAAGCGTTATAGTATTTAATTCGCATTAAATGGCAAAATTTCATTAGGATTATTACCTCGTCTTCGGCTCAAGTGGCAAACTTCCTCCTCGTGTCATATAGCTCCCCATTTTATGCTTGTTAGATAAAATATTATTATGCACCACCTAGAGGTTGAGAACATATTATTTTAATTATTATGAAGAAGATATACAGGGTGTTGGTTTGAAACGCCCACTTAAAGACTATAATAAGAGTTCTGTATCATTTCCGGTTTCAGCGGAAATTGTTTCAACTTTTTATCTAGCATAGGGAATCGGTACTTAAATTTATTTTTCTTGAAAGTACATTAAATCAGCTCTACAATGTTATCAAAATATCATACTTTAATTTTAACCATTTCAAAATGGCGACCATTTAATTACAAAATAATGAATAACATAAAAATCGTAGAAACTAAATTATAACAAGATATAACATTATGTAACTAGAAAAAACAATAAAACAAAATATGACTAAAGTTAGTAATAAACTACCGCCGTTGTTATCCACACATTTTCTTGTTAGTAATAAAAACTCTTCCATTACATTTAGAACGATATACTCCATGTTTCTTACCCCATGTTTTAAGTCTTCTAACCTTTACCTTCAGGATACCTTTCTTGGTAGAGTTGCTGGGCCCTAACAGAATTTATTTGACATTCCTCGAATGTCAGAACCATATCTGTCATTTCTTCATTTAAATAACGTACGTAAGCCATAATTACAAACGATTTGATGATATCACCTTTAATATCAAACTCGTACTAACAGGCAAGAAAATTTGCAGGTTTTATTTGGTTTTTTTATGGAACAAAATCATTTTCAAAGCTTGCTATGTTTAACTGTGTACGATTTATGTTATTCATTATTTTGTAAATAAATGGTCGCCATTTTGAAATGGTTAAAATTAAAGTATGATATTTTGATATCCGTGTAAAGATGATTTAATGTAATTTCAAGGAAAAAAAATTAAAGTACCATTTCCCTATGCTAGATAAAAAGTTTAAACATTTTCCGCTGAAACCGGAAGTGATGCCGAATTCTTATTATAGTCTTTAAGTGGGCCTTTTTGTCTAGTTTATCTTTTTTTCTGAAGAATTTTTTGTATCTCTTAAAATAAAGGAGTTATTCGAGTTGCGGCGTTTTAAACAAACACCCCCCTGTATACGAGTATTGTGTAATTATTTAACGATACATTTTAGATTGCAGCTGATTTTGATGAATGGTTTCAAGGTATGGGAGGCCAAAGAAAATCTGAAATAAATAAAGAATTAATTTTGGAATTATTTCAACAAACGTTTGACTACCCTGCTGCGACATCTCTGTTTGTAAATATAAAGGAACTTGGCTCTGTAACGCAACATGTTGCTGATACTGTTCACCGTCCACAGGTTTGTATTCCTGCTATTTTCACCTGTTGCTTCAAAATAAGACCTTGCAAAAAATATTGTAAAAAAATTGATGAGTGTGAATTTTCACACATTTCAGGATTTTGTAGGTATTTGAGTGTAAAAAGACAACAGAATGCTAGACGTCTAGTACAATATATTTTCTACGATTCAATCAAAATCTACAGTTTTTTGATATTCTATTTTATTAGTTAATTTAAATAAAACAAGTCTTTATAGAAGAAATATATTGATAACTGTTTTTTTTTTTTCAATTGTTAAAATTTGTTAAAAGTTTTTATAATACTTTAAATTTCAAAAAAAGACATAATATGTATATTTTCAAATTTGGCTTGCATATCTTCATAATTATGTGACAGAAGGCATATATCGTCAGCATAGCTCAAATCTTCCAAACGGTTTTGGAAGTCCCACTATATGCCTCTGTGTTTTGTGAGAGCATTACGAAGAACCCAGTCCAACACGGTGTTAAATAGTAGAGGAGATAGTAGGCAGCCTTGCTTAACTCCGCTTTTGACGGCAATACTTTTACTTCTCATCCCATTATGCACAATTTATGTATACACATTTTAGTCCGGGAGGAAGCGTTGCAAGTGACCTGGTCATTTCATCCCGATTGATTTCTATTGGAAATTATTTCTTTCGGGTAGTAAGTTGGTGATCTAAATGTCAGCTGCGTTGGTAGTGGTGGGGCTGGTTTACATATTATATTAAATAAAAATGATCGTCAGCTTCCGACATAACGGGGTAAAGATCGTCAGTTACATCACTGATTGCATTATAAAATGCTTAGGCCAAATGCCCGCTCAGCAATTATAATCCCTCAGCTGACGGTCTTACCACCATTGTGCAAACAGCTGATTGTTGTTTTTATTATTCCAATTATATAATAAGTTTGATGTATAAGTTTCGTTGAATTTGAAATGACTTTACAGCATTTTTTTTATGATAGTTTATCCAAGCGACTGACGTATAATCCCCCACTAAGCACGCAGCTGACTTTTTATTACTATTATTATCACTTAAAGAATAACTGTGCAAATTTTCAAGTGGCTATAAATGACTTTTGGATATCTTTTTTTACAAGATGTGCATTTTCTCACGACCAGCCCCACCACGATTCTGGTGGCTGACGCTTGTTTCGATTATTATCCATATCTAAACTATCAATAAAAAAAAAATTGCGTGATGAAATGACCATTAAAAATGCAACGCTGCCTCCCGGACTATTTGTATATTGTATATAAATTTTTGCACCTTACGTATAAAACATTTCATTTAAAATATTGCTGAGCGTTATATATTTCTAAATATTATTTATAAATACAATTTTGGCAAAAATATTATTTCTACAATCTGTTCGAATAGGTACAGTATAAGAAAATATTTCATATCACTACAAACAAAATAAATGTTCGGTAAATACGTATTTTCATTCAAGATGGGATTTCGTAAATTTTCAATAATAAAGGTCGATTTTTTTAAAATAGTGTGTTAATTCCTTTTTTTTTTCAGACCATTTTAGCGCTTCCCTTTGATCTGAACCCCGGGACTATGTCCCTATTACCCCTGTCTAGTTACAGTTCTGCATATTTAAGATTATAAAAACTGTCAAGATAAATATAATAACTAGACAAACTCAAAAAAAGAAAAAAAAATGTAATATAAATAGTATCACTTCAGATACCAGATAGCTGTCTATCAGGCAGTGAGCATTTAATCTCTAGATAAATTTTATACGGAGATGGAACAACACATTTTATATTTATACGCAGAATATAATTTACTCTAAAACTTCTCAAGGGATGGATACTTCAGATAATCTAATGGAACAACCAACCCTTAAACAAATAATTTAATTACTAATAATAAATTTGACCAGAATTTTCAGTTTAGAACCACGTACCCTTACTATCCCACCCCACATATCTTTTGGTTAGCTAGCTGTCGATAACAAATTGCGAGTAACTAATGTCTACAGTTTTCGAGGATTGATTGCGGGACCATAGTTTCAAAATAACCTAACTTGATTCTTAGTTTTTAGGGTTTTGTAGGTTTGACCAAAAAACCCTTATACCGTCATTTTGTCGTCTGTCTGTGGGAGTTGATATTTGGCATGCTTTACAACTCTTTGACCCGCACATAGGAATAATACTAAATCATCTAAAAAACATATCCACCTAAAAATATAAACAAATATCTGCTCATCGAAAAAAAAAATATTTTTTTAAAATTCTGAGTAGGAAATCAAATGAAAGCCCTTAGTACGTGGATTAACGATCAAAATTTTATTTTTGCAAAATAAAATATTTGGACGCGATATTTGCCAAAACGTGCAAAAAAAATTTGTCCACACCTTGTAGCCCAGATGGTTTACACTAAAAATCTGAAAAAATTCTAAATAATGTACATTTGTGTGAACCGGAATAGTACAACAGGAATTTTTGATCAGATTATGTTTTCGGAAAATAACGCATTTTTTTCTGTTTCTTGCTTGACCATGTAAAATATTTAATAACTTATGTAACAAAGTAAACCAGCATGCTTTCATGGTGTAATGGTTAGCAATCTCGCGTTCTTATTTGCAATCTAGGGTTCCGGTCTCGAGACAATTTTATTTTTTACGTTTTGGTTTTTTGCATTTTTATTTTGTTTAATTTTTTTTTTTCAAAATTCTTGTTATATTTGGGCAAATGTTGCATTTAATTTTTAAAATCGTAAATTTAAAGCGTAAAAATAATAATTGTTGAAATTGAATACACGAAATCAGAGGGGCGGAGTTATGATTTAAAACAACCAATGGAAGCCATAGGCGCAATTTTCAAAAACTTAATGAACCTTGCTTTTTTTAAAATATTCTGCACATATTAAGAAACCTTAATAATGGTATTAGGCATTCGAATTGAAATTAACAAAAAAAAATATTTTAGCATAAAATTTGTTTTGGCATCCTAAATAATCATCATTCACTTACTAAATACCTGCAGAACCCTGAAATGTGTGAAAATTCACACTTCACATCAATTTTTAAATTATATTAATTTACAGAATGATAAAAAAAAATCGCGCTCAAATCAAAATTTTTAAAAATATTTAATTATATTGATCGTTAATCCGGTCTTCAAGAACTTTCATTTGATACCAGACATTAATTATAAAAATAATGATAATAATAATATGTTATTCTTTTTGAAATAAACCAAAACGTTTGTAAAAATTAGTAATTGTTCGTCAATTGATAACTTTCGGGAAAATAATCTGAACAAAATTTTTGAGTGTACTATTTCAGTTCAAGTATTACTTTGATTTCTTTCTTATTTTAAATATTGTTGTAATACCAACAGGACATACAGTTTCAAAGGTGCAAATTATAAAACTTGTAGATTCCTCTTAGTTTGTTTTTTCAAAAGTGAAAAACAGTATAAGAAACGAATTATAGCATTTAAATCGTATCCATAATAATATTGGTACTGCCATCTTTAAACTGAAGTTATTTTCATAGAACAGTTTTATGTAGGATAATTTATTTTCTTTGGTTTGTGTCCTGACTAGCAATGGTTTGAGCGTCGAATAATACACCCTATGCTGCTCAAAGCTTACGAACTTGCAATGTTTTATTTAGTACTGGTTTATGTATTGATCACTGAAACTTGTGCATCCACTCAAAGCTTACAAGATTTTCATATGAACTTTCTGTAGAGAAAGTAGTAGTTTGTAGTAGTCTGTAGTTTTCCTTGGTTTGTGTATTAGCTATTCGATCTTGTGCTGCCACTCAAAGCTAACGAAATGAATTTCCATTGGTTTGTGTCCTAACTAGCACTGCTTTGTGAATCGATTGTTCAATCCTGTGCTGCCATCCAAAACTCACGAGCTTTTCCATTACAGTTTTCTGAAAGTGAGGCACTACGGTGGCACATCAACCGCGATTCAGAAGCAACAAGAAAGAAACCAAAGATGGTAGCATTTGGAAAAACTTTACCGCTTCTCCTCAGACGCAAACCTGTGGTGGAGGATATCAAAGATATGTGGCTGAAGGCTTATGTTTACCATGATGAACTAGCAAGCATGCAAACCATGTTTGAAGGTGTCACTGATCTACAGTAAGTTTAGTTTATAATAATAAACAATGGGTTCCCAACACCTAGGTGATAGGTAAGTTTTCCGTTTCTAGACCTTTGGCCATAAATATGAAAGCCACGTGGTCCGTGTGACGTTGCGACCGGTACTATTACACCTGTATAAAGAGATACTCATTTAATAATTGATTATTAAACACGTATTATATAATCAACGTATTTAATTCGTAATATGTTAAAGTCTAATATTTTTATATACATAAAATTTCTGTTAATGGTCAATTTAAAATAAAAAAAAAAAAAAATAGTAAATTAATAAAAATGATGAGACGTTTCGGCCACTACAGTGTGGTCATCATCACTCTAAGGAGGTGATATACACAGGTTAGAAACTGTGACTATTTTTAGGGTTCTGTATGTTTGGCCAAAAAATCTGTCTGTTTGTCAGGTAGAAATTGTTGCAAAACGGGTGAATATAGAAAGTTTATATTTGGCATTCTTGTACAACTCTTTCATCCACAAACAGGAAAATTATAGAAAACTCAAAAAACACATAGCGGGAAATCTATAAACGTATGCATTTAACGCAAAAATGATATTTAAAATTTTGAGTGTGGTATCAAATGAAGCCCCTTAATGTACAGATCAGGGCGGCCCAACCAGTCGATCGCGGCGTGATTTTAAGTAGATCTTTAGTTTCTCTTGCTTCCAAGTACTTAAAAATACATTTTATAAATATAAAGTAAAAATTAAAACAAGATTCTCGCTAGCCTACATTCAAATGTCGTATTGAAATGTTTAATAAACGTTGTATGTAAACGTTATATAATAGATTCTTATTTTTTCAATAAATTCAGGATCAACTTAACACATTCATTGCCGTGGGGGTGACCGGAAAAGATATTTAAATCAAAACTACTAACGATAAAACGCGCGAGAAGTAATTGTCCGCACAATCGCTCACGTTTGCTTGAGTGGGATAAGTGACTGGCACGATGATAGCCTGGCGCAATGTAATGTATAATTTTCCTAAATTTTCCGTAACGGTGATCGCACATCAAAAAACCACTAATGTATAAAAATACACAGCAAAAAAAACGTTGTCTTAACATATCCTAATCAACAAAACTTAAAAACAAAGAACTATTTTCTAATCATCTTGCATAAAATTAGTTGGCGATCAATATGTTAACCGTCGGGTTAAAAGTACAGCCTTGGAGGGCCTACGAATAATCATCATAAACATTTTTTTGTAAATTTCGTTTAGTGTATTAGGTTATTTTTACATGAAAAACAACTTTAAAATTGCAATATATAATGATTTTTTTTAAAAATCTTCTTCCCGAGGGAGGATCCCCCCTTGGGGGGCACTATATAACCCCCTCTTTCCAGGGGCCAGCTACGCATTCTGGTTGATCGTGGTAACAATATATATAAAAAAATTAGATCCCAAATATAAAAAGGTTGAACAGCCCTGGTATAGAAAATCAAAAATATTTTTTTTTTGTCCCCCAACCTATTTCCTACAGGAGTTAGTCTAAAAACCATAAAAAATTCTCAATAATGTACATTGACGGCAAATGGAACAATTCAAAACAAATTTTTGATCAGATTATTATTTCGATTTTTTTTTTGTGTCGTTAAGAAATATATATTTTTTGGAAATCTATTGTGTAACGGTTTTTAAATCTATTGTTTAAGGCGCCAATTTAAGACCGAAAAGTGATTTTTTTAAATTTATTTATTTTTACTCGTCTTTAGCCATAAATGTGATAAAAATTCTGTGTAATGCACATTAATGTGAACCGGAATAGTACCACTGGAATTTTTGAACTGCTAATTATTTCTAAACTTACGGAATTTTTTGCAACACCGTGCTTACAATATTTATCTGACTGACTGAAAACTGGATAGCTATAACTGGGTCTTAATGCAAGTGCATCTCAAGTACGGTTCTAAATATCAAGATTCTAGATTGAAGCACCTGGATTATTCTTTTAAAATTTATCGAAATTTATGATTTTTAATATATACACACAATTTGTTATCACTTAATAAATATCTACAAAACCATGAAATGTGTGATAATTCACCCTTCATATTCAATTTATTAAATGGACCGTTTATTTTGAAAGTGGTGTAAGTCCATTTTCTCCTGTTTCGAGAAAATTAAAGGTTAGCATATCTGTTAATTAAAAAATTTAGGCAAATTATATTAAGTCTGGCAATGTTTCTATTGTTTTATCAATATTGAATTTGATTATATAAATTTGTTTTAGGCGAATTAGACTATAATAATGTGTATTTATAGCCTGTAAATGGACTTACACCACTTTCAAAATTAGTCAATTGTAAAAATCGATTAATTTCAATTTTGAAAAATGAAATATCACTTAAAATATACTTCATTTTAATACCAATTTTGTTTATAAATACGCATGATATGACGTAAAATAGTAGTATTTTTAATTTTAGACGATAATTACATCGTCAAAATTACAAGATCTTGATAGAATTTACTTATGCTCTGCATGTGGCAGTGTTTCGAAATATGCATGATGCACCGGAGGTATATAAGGTAATAACTGCTTGATGTCTTTATATTTTTCATAAGTAATAGGCCTGGCATTTTAGTACAAAGGCGTCAAGGCGATTTTCTCAAATTTTAGCGGGCTTCCAGGACGTGTAGGTAATAAATTTACAGTTTTAAATTCTTTGTCCTTCATCGATGTTTTATATAAAATAGTGTATGGTGCACTTTGCGCCTGGTGTCGCATTGACACAGCGGGTTCGGAAAGTTGCGGTTGAACTCACTAAATGAACTCGGAAAGCAATGATAAAGAGTCAAATTTTTTATTATTCGAATAGAAATTTTTGAATTTCAGATGTTAGATACAATTTTGTTTCGAATAATGAATATTCAAATATTATTTCCAGTCAAACAGTTTATTGCCGCTAGCTGCAAGTGTAAATTTCATGAATACGCTAAAATTACTTTTCGTTTGCATCTGATGATAATACCCCGTTCTACGTAACAGACCAGTAGGTTAAAATTACAAAAAAAAAGAACGTAAAAAATGTAAATAGAACATATTTTATTATTCATATATAATATTTGTTTATCGACCAACATACAAAATTAAATATTGTTTTTGTTCAATTACATTACAAATTATAAAACCTTTTAAAATATACAAACACAATATACAGATAAAAGAACGTTATAGAAATATCACCCATCATATTTGATATCTACTACTGTTTTATGAGTTTTAAGAAACCTCATCCAACATATTTCAACCAATTTACTTGTTCTCCATTAGTATTTTTTCTTATCTGTTTTTAAATCGCATTTTGAAGATTTTTTATTGAAAAGAAATTCTCTCGTTTCATTTCATGTAAAATGAACTTATCATGTTTTCTACATTGTGTTACTGATCGGCAACCATCTGCGAAGCCACCTACCTCTGTCAATTGGACTTACACCACTTTCATAATCGATGATAATGCAATTTCATTTGCCGACCGATTTTAAGTTGTACAAAACATGGGAATTTTTTAAGAAATTCAACACGGACTAGTTATACATAAAAAATTTACATTAAATTAAGCATGAATTACGTGATATCTCGTTTTTTTCAAAAATGGACTTACACCACTCTCAAAATAAACGGTCCAAATATATATCAAATTTACAATATTTTACTGGTGGCAATGTAATTATATGAATCTGTTCATGCAGTTGGGAAAGTCTTCGGTCCACCCCGTGTTGGCCAGGATCCGCTTGGACCTATTTCCGAGGCGAGAGCTACCCATCAGGGAGTCGAGGAGCCTGGAGAAGCCTTCTCCCAACTCACATGGTACTGATTTCGGTGTCTCGGTCGTCACCGTGTGAACTGGAACGTAGTGGAGTAGGTTCCTCTGTTGGATTTCATGTGCCGTCCATGTACATATATTACTGATTGACCTAGCTCCAATAATCATTCGTCATGACAAATATTTCCTTATTACGAAAATGCAGCGTATGCTAGACGCTGATGCTAGACGCTGACAAATAGTTTTTTAATCACACAGCTGAACGTCACAGTATCTAGATGTTGCAAACCTGACCTAGGATTACCTTTGTGACAATATTTTTAATTCTGTCGGGAAACATATTGAACACTATTGGAATAGATTAGTCTCTGCCTTGCTCCATATTCGTGTTTTATAGGTTTTAACAAATCACTCCCGATTTTACCTTTGTCGGTAAAATTTTCCGTAAATATTTTTATAAAATTTGATTGTATTCCAAATCTGAAAGAGCATTCCATATTGCTTCATAGATAATCTTTTGTATAATTTCTTCGAATTTTTACTTTTTTCCAGTTTATTCAACTCTGAAGATAGATTGCTTCGAGTCCTAAAAAATCTCCGACAAATACAATATAACTATTCATTAATCAAGTGCTTACATTTCGTATTGTATTTATATTTACATGGATCATTAATAACATTTCCTAAGATTCATAATTTAGTAAACAAGATTTATAACAAGAAAATAAAATAAAACTATAATCATAATTGTACCGGTGAAAATGTATTATTCAAATGTACCACAAAAAAAGTGTTTATTAAGATTCTTTACAAGCGATAAACTTGTTTTTTTTTTTGTCAATTTAATAATAATTAGCAATGGAAATTATTGTTCAGAATATACAACTAGAAGATTAGTGAACAATGGTTGTTATGGTATATGTGTGTCAGTCTCTACTTTATAGTAGAGCACACGCTGCCTATTTATAATATATACACAACTCAATAACATGTTGTTATTGTGAAAATACGATGGGGTGTTTGATAAGTCAATGATTTTGATAAGAGATTGCGCTTAGATCGCTATTTTGATATTATTTATGACTTTAGCCATTCTTTTAGACATGCACACTGATCCCCGGCTGCGTAAAAGTTTGAAAATTAGTTAACTAACATAATTAGTTAAAACTATGATCTATGTCACCTTAGAAAAATGTGTGTAAGAAGATAGGGAGCTGTTTGTCCTTGCTTCGGATTGGTTTAGAACGTCATCCCTATTACACTTTTAAAATATTGTTTTTAGTCCAAGTTGACAGATGTTCAGTGTCGTATATTGGAAATATATATTATTTATATTATTTTATTTTTTTCGTATAATTTGTTATTATTTACATATTTAGACTTTTATTTATATTCATCGCGTAGATTTTATGGAGAAAATTCTCCATGTAATTTGTTTTTACGCAGTTATATATTTATTAAGTTATCTGACATATAAATATTTTTTGACACTTAACAATTAACAGATCAAGATAGAGGACTCATGTGAGGCCAAAAGACAGCCCAGCTGATAGTGCCCAAAGAAGAAGTTATTGATAGAATTTTTAGACCTTGATATATACATATATTTTTAATTTTTATTTACAATAAATATTTAAATAAGAAACTTAAGCTCTGAAGATATATTGTTTGTTTTATTGCTTTATTTAAACTCTTTTAGCCAAATCTCTCTTTTTATATATAGTACATAATTTTTAAAAATTAATATTTTTTTAACTTTTTCAAATTTCCCATTAAACTGAATTTAAATGTCGTATTAATAACGTAAGTGTATTATCTGCCTTGTTTATTTCAATGTCTTATTAACCTTTTTCACTTGCTAACCCAGTTACTACGCCCATGCCCTAGTTGTAACCTATTTTAAATTTCCCGCTATACTCGGTTCGCAGCGCTATCTACTTTTTTCTAATTTGAAATAGACAATAGATCTAAAATACAAAAAATCATAGCAACGCAATGCGTCCAGCAGATTTTTTTTTTTACACCTTTATGGAATTTGCTACTAAGGCAAGAGTCAGGACAATACTCATTTATGAAAATAAAAATTCCATGCCTGAACAGGATTCGAACCAGAGACCTTCGCAACACAGGGCACAGTGTGTTAACACTACCCTTCGCCGATCGGCTTATCAGCAGTCACTCATATTGTTTTATTTTTGGCTATGCTTATTGTGCTATTTTGTTTGTTTATTTCTGTTATTATTATTTATTTCTCGTACATTCGTATGTACAACATTTATTTAAAACTTTTATGTTCATTAATGACTTGAACTGCTTCCTCACGCAGATTTGAATTGATGATGGTAATTTATGACGGTCTTCACTATTCTAATACCGAACGAGCACTACTACAGGCGAATATTTCTAAGAGGGTCATTATTTCAATTTAGAATATTTTTTATTATAATATAATTTTTGACAGCTATAGTACTCAAGTGTGTTTCTTGAATATTTAAATCTTTGTTTTATTTCCAGAGTAACAAGATCATTTTGCTTATGGCTTTTGGATAATCCAGAAATTCCTCCACCTCAATACTTGGTAGACTCTGGTTTCATGGACAGAAAATTTTTAGAAAAACCTATACCTATGCTACTGGATGATGATACCGAGGAATCCTTCGGTTACAGTCTTTCCGAAATGCAGGCAGATAGTAAATATCTGGAGAATCTAGCAGAAACCAAATCTGCTATGGAAATTCCACCAACTACAGAAGTAACATAATGTCTAATTCAAAAGAAAAATGAGGTTGAAGAGCTGCATTAACTGAAAATATTTTCAAGGGGTTCTTTGGCACATTTTTATTTTTGGCTTGTTAAATTAAAGTTTGTGAAATTATTTAAAATGTTTTACTACAACACATATTACCCATCTTACATTTTTTCATACTATTTATTTAACGACGCTTCAGCATCCTGAAGTTATCACAATTTGTATACCTATACATGTAAGGAGGTAACATACAAAACGTGATTTGTTACACAAAATTCAAGATTGAGATATTGGTATTAGTATGTTCCTCTTAGGGCAGCTTTAACAATCGTTGGATACAGGGCCGCTCTAACCACAGGGCTAAATGGGCTATAGCCCTTGGGCGTAAGCTTTTTGGCGGCGTCATTGCGGAGGTGAGGACATTTTTTTTTGCTCCTTACTTGTATTTGGAGAGGTGAAGACCTTTTTTTTGTTTAATAATTCTTTTTGCCAAGGGCGCAAAAACTTTATTTGCCAAGGGCGCCAAAAACATTGCTACGACTCTGGTTATGTATTTTCTTACGAAGAGGGGTGTATTATTTTTATTAGCCCTCGGGCTCCGAATATCTTAGGACGGTCCTGGTTCGATAAAGCTCGGATAACACTATTCCGGGTATAAAGTCAAAAAATTGATAGGATAGGATAAACATCGGAATAAATACCAGAATATCTTATCCGGCCAACAACACTTCAGATAAAGGGCAGTATAAGTTATTCTCTTGCTCTGATTGGTGAATAAGTATTTTTTACCCAGCAACGGTAAAAAAATTAAATAAATGTCACATTATAACGTTTTATTTGAATTTTTATTACAGTTATATAATTGTGGTTGCAGCAGCATAGTGGTTAGCTCACTTGCTTTGAAAGTGTGGAATCATGAGATCGACCTAGTATGGGCAAAAAAAAAAAAATTAAATAATAATTTGTATTTTGCAACCATAAATACGGAATTTTTACAATGAGTGCCTGTATCTCTGAATTAATTTTTGAAATATGGAGCATGCTTCACAGAGCACGTAAAACCAGTGATCTAGGCTACTGTAAAAAATAATCTTTAGGTCATGTCAGAGGACGATAGTCGCGACCTGCAAATCTCTAAAACCTAGACATTGCCCTTCGATATAATAAGTATACAGAAATTCCTAGTTATCTATGTATTTGTTCAGCAGTTTTGATTATACGCAGTTGTGAAATAATAATTTTATTTATTTTTTAATAGCGCAGCAATGAACAGTAGCAGCCGATTACCGCTGGAATATTCTCCTAGAACTTTGAACGCTTCGAATCTAACTTGCCACTGTCACCCCTTCCACAAATTACTTAAATATACAAGCAGGTCGAATACAGTAAAAATAATTATTTTATTTTGTCTAATTCTACGATAGATTTAGTACGTGTTCGTTTATTTTTCAAGCTACTGACATCTTCACCTCTCGATTGTAGTGCTGCGATTTTATTCACTTTAGAAATGCTGGCATCTTATGCAGCTGCAACTCTCTAAAAAGTTAATTATCAATTACTTTTAGAAAAATATTCAAGTGAAAAGATCATAGATATAAATAAAATTTAATATATACATACTTACATCTCTCACACTTTTCAAATCCATTAAAGGCCCAGCATTATCTCGCTCTCTTCCAAAATAATTAATAAGAGACAAAACCATCCTTTGAGCGCGGCTTCTAAGAGCTTTCGGAATTTTCATTATAATAATATTTGTTTTAATTCAAAATAAAACGTTTATAACTTTAACCTCACTCTTTCATATATCGAACAGAAATACGACTGAACACTGCTATTTAAATGTGGCAACGTGGAAAATTGGTACCATCATATAGTAACTAAATGTAACAACTGATTAATGCTTTAATTTTGGTTAAATTACATTATAATATTGTCAATTAAATTAACCAAGTGTGACGTCATCTCATATTTATCGTGAATGGAGTTTAGCATTAACTTAAATTTATCTTCGATTCATATAAAATTCATCAAATAAAAATATATGAAATAATCTTATATTGTTTGTTGATTCTGTTTTTTCTAAATTTGCAACCCTTTGTGAATTATTTACAAATACAGTGATTTATTTATGTTTATAGTGTATCTTATAAACAAATGCAAAAATATACTAGGTAACATACCATAAAACGGTTCGTGAAGGAAAGTAAAAACAGGCATATGGCCTTTTTAAAAGAAAATATTGTTCTATTTTAGAAAAATTAAGTTAATGTACATTATAAACATATTATTATTAACCATTAGGACCAAAATTTTAGTTCAATTGCACCATACTCTATTAACTTGCTATTAGTAAATATAAATAATAATACTTCCTATCGAGTTCGAAAATGAAATTATGATTCTATCTGGTGTTTACTTTCTTTAAAATTATAGTACTTATTCAATTACATGCTTTGTTTGTATTTATCGCATTAAATTGTAAAAAATATATAAATTTCACTTTTAAAAATAGGAAGTGACTGAAATATATCGTGATTGTTAGGAAATAGAGATAATATTCTTCCGAGAAAAGTTATTTATGAGTTAAACTGATTACATTATCTCGCAATTTCATCCTGTTTTATATCAGATTTTGTTTTATTCATTTTCCAGTATTATTATTATTTTGATTTATTTATTTAAATCTGGTAAATATTTACTATTGCAGTAAATGTTTATTTTTAGTTTGTAATATTATTATTATTTTTAGAGATGTAATGTGAGATACTGAAATAAAATAGTTACTAATGAAGTATTTGTTGTGTGCAAAAATTTTATTTAATTTTCGGAAGTTTTATTTTTATAACATACAAAATATTTTTCACTTTTTCCATTGTCTTCTGCTAGATAACAATCCCGAGAGATAGAGGGAGAAAGAAGATTAAATTAGGCAAATTTTTGCAGATCGGTAGGTGAAATCTAATAAGTGACGGCGGTCAATATAGGTCCAAATTAGATATGGCCGTGGGCCTTAAATTTTTGCGGTTCACGTGTCACGACGTTACCCGAATGAACATGAACAAAAATTATACTTCGGGTCGTGAGTAGGGATGTTCCGATACTACTGATACGATACCAGCATCGATATTTTTCATTCGATATCGCGATTTTAGTATCGATACTAATCTTCCGATACTTTACTAAAATCAGCACATTTGGCCCAGTATCGTATCGAATTGTATTTTTATTTTTATTTTTTTAATAATTTCGTATAATTAATATTTATGTACACACAAATAATGATTACATTTTTTAATCAGAAACTAGAAGCAACGTTACTGGATCCACGGTTTAAAAATCTGAACTTCCAGAATGCGAAGGTATGTGGTAACGCTGTTGGGAAGTTGAAAAAACTCATTGACGCTACAGAAGTTTCTACATGTGGAAATGAGGAATCTGATCAAGAACCATCGCTACTTGATTACTCTTCTCAATTTTGGAGTCACCATACTGACATTGCACATGGGAAAAGGAAACTAAAATCAGGCACAGGCCAGCGTAGTCCTAATAAAACTGATTATGAACTATAACTGTATTTGAAAAATTCAGTTTCACCTCTGAAATCCTACCCGCTATTGGTTTGGGACGATATGAAGATAGTCTTTACTAACTTATATAAAATTGCTCAGAAATTCTTGTCTGTAGTAGCGACGTCAGTTCCGTCAGAGCGCTTATTTTCGAAAACACGAGCCACTATATGCAGAGACAGAAATTGATTTCTGGGCAAAAGGCTTACTAAACTGCTTCTTCTTGGTGCTTGTCATGAAGAAGATGTGTTTAACTATATTTTAAACAATCACTCAGACCTATAAGTTCCATTGCCTACCATTTTTTGATACCAATAATCAGGTAGACGTTGTATATACCGATTTTGCCAAAGCTTTTGATACAATTGATCCCCAAATTATCATTGAAAAACTTAAAAATTTTGGACTTTCACCAGTACTCGTAGCATTATTGTCGTCATATCTTCTAGATCGCAAACTATTTGTTTGCTATTGTGGTCATACAACCTCACCTTTTAAATTCACAAAATGTTGAAAAAATTGCTGAAAAAAATAGGCTTGCCGAAAAAATTGCTGAAAAAGTTAAGTTTGCCGAAAAAATTGCTGAAAAAATTGCTGGAAAAATTGCCGAAAAAATTGCTGAAAAAGTTGCCGAAAAAGTTAGTCTTGCAGAAAAAATTGCTGAAAAATTGCCGAAAAAAATGCTGAAAAAATAACCGAAAAAATTGCTGAAAAAATTGCCGAAAAAATTGCTGAAAAAGTTAAGTTTGCCGAAAAAATTGCTGAAAAAATTGCTGGAAAAATTGCCGAAAAAATTGCTGAAAAAGTTGCCGAAAAAGTTAGTCTTGCAGAAAAAATTGCTGAAAAATTGCCGAAAAAAATGCTGAAAAAATTACCGAAAAAATTGCTGAAAAAATTGCCGAAAAAATTGCTGAAAAAGTAAAACGACCAAACGAGCGCAAACAAACGTAAACGAGCGTAAACGAGCTTGAACGAGCGTAAACAAGCGTAAACAAGCGTAAACGAGCGTATACGAGCGAATACGAGCGTAAACGAGCGCAAACGAGCGTAAACGAGCGTAAAAGAGCGTAAAAGAGCGTAAAAGACCGTAAACGAGCGCAAACAAGCGGAAAAAATATTGCCAAAAAAACGAAAAACGTGCTGAAAAAGTTAGTTTTGCCGAAAAATTTGCTGAAAAAACTGCCGAAAAAATTGCTGAAAAAGAAAGTTTGCCGAAAAACTTGCTGAAAAATTTAGGCTTGCCAAAAAAATTAATGAAAAAGTAAATTTTCCAAAAAAATTGCTGAAAAAATTGCGGAAGAAATTGCCGAAAAAATTGCTAAAAAGTAAGTTTGCCGAAAAAATTGCTGAAAAGTAAGTTTGCCGAAAAAATTGCCGAAAAAATTGCTGAAAAAATTGCTTAAAAAATTGCCGAAAAAATTGCCGAAAAAATTGCTCAAAAAGCAAGTTTGCCGAAAAAATTGCTGAAAAATTGCCGAAAAAATTGCTGAAAAAGTTAGGTTTGCCGAAAAAATTGCTGAAAAAGTAAGTTTGCTAAAAAAACTGCTGAAAAAATTGCCGAAAAAATTGCTGGAAAAATTGCCAAAAAAATTGCTGAAAAAGTTAGGTTTGCCGAAAAAATTACTGAAAAAGTAAATTTGCCGAAAAAATTACTGAAAAATTTAGGTTTTCCGAAAAAATTGCCGAAAAAATTGCTGAAAAAATTGCCGAAAAAGTTGCCGAAAAAATTGCTGAAAAAGTAAAACGAGCAAACGAGCGCAGATGAACGTAAACGAGCGTAAACGAGCGTAAACGAGCGCAAACGAGCGTAAACGAGCGTAAACTAGGGTAAACGAGCTTGAACGAGCTTGAACGTGCGTAAACGTGCGTAAACGAGCGTAAACGAGCGTAAACGAGCGTAAACAAGCGTAAACGAGCGTAAACGAACGTAAACGAGCGCAAACGAGCGCAAACAAGCTAAAAAAAATATTGCCAAAAAAATAGCCAAAAAAGTTAGTCCTGCCGAAAAAATTGCTGAAAAAGTTAGTTTTGCCGAAAAATTTGCTGAAAAAACTGCCGAAAAAATTGCTGAAAAAGTAAGTTTGCTGAAAAATTTGCTGAAAAATTTAGGCTTGCCAAAAAAATTACTGAAAAAGTAAGTTTTCCAAAAAAATTGCTGAAAAAAATGCGGAAGAAATTGCCGAAAAAATTGCCGAAAAAATTGCCGAAAAATTGCCAAAAAAATTGCCGAAAAAATTGCCGAAAAAATTGCTGAAAAAATTGCCGAAAAAATTGCTCAAATAGTAAAACGAGAAAAAGTAAGTTTGCTGAAAAAAATGCTGAAAATTTTATTTTTGCCGAAAAAATTGCAGAAAAAATTACTGAAAAAATTGCTGAAAAAAATTGCCGAAAAAGTTGCCGAAAAAATTGCTGAAAAAGTAATTTTGCCAAAAAAATTGCAGAAAAAATTGCCGAAAAAATTGCTAGAAAAATTGCCGAAAAAATTGCTGAAAAAGTTAGGTTTGCCGAAAAAATTACTGAAAAAGTAAGTTTGCCGAAAAAATTGCTGAAAAGTAAGTTTGCCGAAAAAATTGCTGAAAAAATTGCTGAAAAAGTTGCTGAAAAAATTGCTGAAAAAGTTGCTGAAAAAATTGCCGAAAAAATTGCTCAAAAAGTAAAACGAGAAAAAGTAAGTTTGCCGAAAAAATTGCTGAAAAATTGCTGAAAATGTTAGGTTTGCTGAAAAAGTAAGTTTGCCGAAAAAATTGTTGAAAAAATTGCTAAAAAAATTGCTGAAAAAATTGCTGAAAAAATTGCCGAAAAAATTGCTAAAAAAATTGCTGGAAAAATTGCCGAAAAAATTGCTGAAAAATTTAGGTTTGCCGAAAAAATTGCTGAAAAAGTAAGTTTGCTGAAACAATTGCTGAAAAAATTCCCGAAAAAATTGCTGAAAAAGTAAAACGAGCAAACGAGCGTAAACGAGCGTAAACGAACGTAAACGAGCTTAAACGGGCGCAAAGGAGCGTAAACGAGCGTAAAAGAGCGTTAAAGAACGTAAACGAGCGCAAACAAGCGTAAAAAATTATTGCAAAAAAAATAGCCGTTAGGTTTGCCGAAAAAATTGCTGAAAAAATTACTAAAAAAGTTAGTTTTGCCGAAAAATTTGCTGAAAAATTGCCGAAAAAATTGCTGAAAAAGTTAGGTTTGCCGAAAAAATTGCTGAAAAAATAAATTTGCTGAAAAATTTAGGCTTGCCAAAAAAATTACTGAAAAAGTAATTTTTCCAAAAAAATTGCTGAAAAAAATGCGGAAGAAATTGCCGAAAAAATTGCTTAAAAAGTAAGTTTGCCGAAAAAATTGCCGAAAGAATTGCTGAAGAAATTGCTGAAAAAATTGCCGAAAAAATTGCTGAAAAATTTAGTTTTGCCGAAAAAATTGCTGCAAAAATTGCTGAAAAAATTGCTGAAAAAATTTTTGAAAAAATTGCTGAAAAATTTAGGTTTGCCGAAAAAATTGCTGAAAAAGTAAGTTTGCTGAAAAAATTGCTAAAAAAGTAAAACGAGCAAACGAGCAAACGAGCGTAAACGAGCGTAAACGAGCGTAAACGAGCGTAAACGAGCGTAAACGAGCGTAAACGAGCGTAAACGAACGTAAACGAGCGTAAACGAGCGAAAACAAAAAAAAATGCCAAAAAAATAGCCAAAAAAGTTAGGTTTGCCGAAAAAATTGCTTAAAAAGTAAAACGAGCAAACGAGCGTAAACGAGCGTATACGGGCGTAAACGAGCGTAAACGGGCGTAAACGAGCGTAAACAAGCGCAAACGAACGTTAACGAGCGTTAACGAGCGTAAACGAACGAAAACGTACCTAAACGAACGGAAACAAACGTAAACGAACGAAAACGAACGTGAACGAAAGTGAACGAACGTGAACGAACGTGAACGAACGTGAACGAACGTGAATGAGCGTAAACGAGCGTAAACGAGCGCAAACAAGCGAAAACTAGCGCAAACGAGCGCAAACGAACGCAAACGAACGCAAACGAATGCAAACGATCGCAAACGAGTATAAACGAACGTAAACAAAATATTTGTTTGCTATTGTGGTCATACAACCTCACCTTTTAGAGTCACTTCTAGGGTCCCACAAGGATCAAGTTTAGGTCCTTTTCTTTTTTTAATATTTATTGATGACATTTATAATGTAATAGTCAGAGAAAGATTAGTTTATGCAGACGATCTCAAAAATTTTCACACTATCTCTTCAAATAATGATTGCCACATTCTTCAAAACGACTTGGAAAATATCTCTAATTGGTGCACCTTAAACAAACTTAACCTCAATCTTTCTAAATGCAAAATTCTGACATTTACACGAAAATGTAACCCCACTATTTTCTTCTATTCGATACTTAATCAGTTGCTTACTCGTTGCGAAAGTACCCGGGATCTGGGCATTGAGTTTGATAATAGACTTACTTTCAACTCGCATATAGATACGATTTGTACTTCGTCCTACAAAATGCTAGGATTTATTTTCAGGAATTCACGCACTTTTTTGAATATAAACGATATCTTCACACTTTACTATGCATTCATTCGCTCTAAAATTGAATATTGTTCAATAGCATGGGATCCCATTTATGAGATTCAAAAGAATGCCATTGAAAAAGTGCAACATAAATTTTTAAAGTTCAACTACTTTAGAGTAATGGGATCCTACCCCCCTTTCGATCTCTCATACAGTACCCTTATTAATATTTTTTCCACCAAATCTTTAAGTGAGCGTCGTGAGTTAGGCTACGGTTACAGTGGAAGCGTGTTCGCCCGAAGTACAGTTCGGGCGTATTAGCGCGTAAACGGGCATATTCGCCCGTATACGAGCGACTAGATAGGTGGTGTTTAGTTCTAGCAGTTATTTTAATGACAAAAAAATAAATAAATGGGATATTTGTATTAAGAATGCCACAAAAAATGACATATTAAAATGATATTAACCTTAACCAAAAAATGTTTATTGGAAGTATGAATTACAAACCTTAAACAAAACGGCCAAAAAGTACAATTCAAACGATGAAAGTAACTAGATTGCAAAATCTAGTTCCGCCTAAACGTTTGGAATAGCGTATAATGCTCCAATTTCTTAGTAATATAGAAAATATCAAGAATGTTTGCATAATAAAGCAGGTTAATTTTGACACAATTCACCTTTGAGTAATTTTATATATATTTTTTTCTTCATTACATTAATTTAAAAAATACATCACTGTTATTCACGTACCACCAAGTCTTCTTTCAGGTACCACTAGTGATACGCGTACCACCGGTTGAGAACCACTGGTGTAAACCATTCATATGTTGTTTTGTTTTTTATTATGTTTAGAATATGTAAAAAATAAATATTTCTCCTTATCGCTAACTTTTAATTCAGTCGCCACTTCATCTCATAATTTACGTGATTGATCAATGGTAAGTTTTACATTTTTGATCCCATAACGATCTTCGATCAAAAATTAATGATATTAATTTCTCAATATTCATTTTGTAGACACAGACTGTACCACAGAGCAAGTAAAACAAGTGGACTGACTGTACGGAGATAAGAACTGTAGGTAGAACGCATACTCGCGCGAACAAAACAAACAATTTTGAATTCAGCTATTCGGGCGATTTACAATACACAGATGTGTACTTCTACACGCTAGAATTAGTCGCTCGAATGCGGGCGAGTACGAGCGTAGTTCGCGCGATTGATAAGCTTCTACAGTACCTAAAAACCTGTGTATTTCTACACGCTTTTATCAGTCGCGCGAATGCGGGCGAGTACGAGCGACTCACTGTTCGGGCGAACACGCTTCCACTGTAACCGTAGCCTTAAGCTCCACAAATTATCTGAAAAAATTAGCATCAAATCTAATTGACGATCCACTTTCTTTTCAACAATTAAATTTCCACTTCCCATCTATCCGTACAAGGCATTCCTCACTGTTTTATCTTCCCCAGGCACATACCAATCAATTCCTTAAATCCCCATTGAACAGGATGTGTTCATAAATAAATAAATAAATAAATAAATAAATAAATAAATAAAAAAGAAAGAAAGAAAGAAAGAAACAAAGGCACGCAAACGAACGCAAACGAACGCGAACGAACGCAAAAGAACGCAAACGAACGCAAACGAACGCAAACGAACGCAAACGAACACCAACGAACACAAACGAACACAAACAAACCCTAACAAACACAAACAAACACAAACAAACAAATAAATAAACATAAACAAACAAATAAACAAATAAACAAATAAATAAATAAATAAATACCAACCTGACATACAATTTCAAAGGTGCAAATTACTGAAATCAAAATTTTATTAGTTTGCTTTTACAAAAGTGAACAGCATATATAGGCTATTCCAAACGCATTTTATAGATAATTTATTCATTTTTCCTTTCGATACTTGAAAATTTCTCGATATTTTGTTTCGATACGATACTGATATCGATACTTTTTATTCGATATTATTGATACCCAAGTATCGATATTTTCTCAGGATCGCATAATAACAGAAATTTATCATTTATCAAGTAAACCTGTAACGACCCTTTCAAAATAGATCGACAATCACCTCTGGGTCGATATCAATGGAATAAAATTCCGAAATGTTGAAGCCACTTATTGAAATCACAATTTCTGCACATTAGTAACTACACCAAATTCATTACTTAAAAATTCTCAAATCAAAAGTTATGTTTGTAAAGCGATTCAAATTCAACTAGCTCAAACTCTAACTTGTATTATATTTAAGTAATATTTTATATGAATTAATAGGAATGATAATTATTATTCAGATTACAAGAATTTTGCATAATATATAATGTTTAAAACACTGTTTAAAATCTTAAATAATGAAATGGTATGTACGTTACAAAGTATGAAGAAATATGCGAAAATATGTAGGTATGTATGTGTAATCATATTTTCATAGATAGCGTTCATGATTTGGGTCGCTTAGCACGCTGCAATAATATGTTAAACAGTTTAATAACAAGAAATGACTTAAATAACTTGGATGTTTTGTTGAAAAACAAATAAATGATGAAAATTTGCTTAAAATTTTGCCATTCGATGAAAGTATTTGTGAATAAATTGTAAACACAATTCCTACCGACGCAGTATAAATAGTATCTCAGTCATTGAATATATTGCTCGAATCTTTGGTTTCATCCAAATCAATGATCATAGATAAGCTTAGTTTTTGATGAGCGTAGAAATTTTAGCAAGTTTTTGGTTTATTTTCTTTCATATAAATTCAATCATCATAATGTTTGACGGTCTTCTGCCGTATCTCGGGCAAATTCACCGTGTGAAAAAGATATACGTTTCGAGGCAGTTAAATCGTCGATTCATTTCTACATATCAGCCTGCATCTCGAAAATTCAGTCCCCTCTGACAATCTCTGACCATTCTACGAATTCCGTATCGACCCAAGCAAATAATAATTCGCAAGTGTTAAATATGGAGAATACACTGCGGAAAAGACATCTTTCCATCCCAAGTTAACGATGATTGGATGAATAGTAAGGACTACAAGCATCCTATTGTTGTCTTGCAGCAAAATGACCTTCTGTCCAGCAAATAGTATCTTCTTCTTTTCAGCCAAATGAATCCATAGTGGTTGATAATGATACCTACTCATCATATTTATTACTATAAATTTGTTTAATTATTGGGAAATTATTGTACATTGGAAAATACATGTAGAAGAAGATGAAGTAATAGATGAGATGAAGAAAACACCTCGACGATCATTGTTATGTTTATTTATTGATTATATATTCTGATAATAATTAAATTACTATTTAGTTCTCCTTGGTAATTTTTCTTTATTTATTATATTTTCTGTTGAAATAAATTTGGTCCTTATTGTGATTATAGTTACATATACATTTCTTTTGAAAAGAATAAATACATTTCATAATATAAAGTGTGTGGATTAATTTTATAAAAATAATGCATGTTTTGAAGAGAAAAAAAAGCCCCCCCCCCCAAGAGGAATTTCTGGCTACGTTACTGGATGAGAACCATAAGATTTATAACAGCGGTGGGAAAATTTTTTGGACCGTGGGCCGCATTGACCTTATAACAGGAAGTCGCGGGCCGCACGAAATATTTTAGTGCCCTCTATGAAAGTTAAGAGCAAAATCAACGGTCTCACGTCTATTTTTAAAGTGCAGAGAAAAAAACACGATTTCGCCTCCATTTTCAAGTTTTTTTAATTTAAAAAGTAATTGTTTGCGGATATTGGCGGGCCGCAAAAATGCTTACAAGGGCCACATGTGGCCCGCGGGCCGCGGTTTGCCCACCGCTGATATATAAGGACCATGATGTTGTCGTGGTTATCAAGAGCGCTAGAAAATGCATGCTAGTGCACATAATCAAGTTGCTAAGCAACAACAATGTGCAAATAGAATTAGACAATAAATATACTATGTTATTAATTAATAATTCCCAAGCCTCCAAAATCTGAAAATTAACAATTGGCGTTTCACTGACTCCGAACCGAAAAAACGGAAGGAGAGTCTTAAGATTAATTTTAGAGGTGCGTAAATGATGAGAACATTCGATTGTATCAGTTTTTTTAAACTTTTATCGTGGACACAAACTTTAATCAGTAGTAAACACTAGGAGCCTATATTTTGCCACGCAAAACAAAGTCATAAATCTACTGAACTGGTAAATAGAAATCTAGACTGAACTAGATAAACTGAACTAGACCTAGACAATACTCTGAAGGTAAAAATTGATAGAAAGTCAAACAAATACATCTTAATCCTAATATAAGATAAGATTTATATGGTGTGTTACCTGATAAAAGGTGTAATAAAATATTGGCGATAAGGTTCATTCAGGGAATCCGGTTGATAATCGAATTATTTTTGTCATAAAAGTCTTAAGTTATTGACGTACTGTAATGAGTTTGGAATTATGTTTGTATTCATAGAATGACGCAAACAAAAAAATATTGACGTTAGATTTATTGCTCACAACGTCTTATTCTAATGGTTTTAAGATCCATTATGAATAGATTCTCTAATTCTGTGTCAAAAGCAAAGTTTAAGGTGGTCAATTATGGAACTTTCCACAACTCCTTTATTAAAATTTACCGTGGATTAGTATGGCTAAGGTACTACTACGGATAAGCTATAAGTTGTATAGGGATTAAAGCATTCAATAACTTTTTTTAACTGACTTTTTTAATAAACTGGTCAAGAATTCCAATGAACCACTATATGAAACATTAACTAGTTTAATAATATTAAACACTAGAGCCAAAATTCTATATTACCTGTAAATACGTGTTATATTTGGCAAGTTTTTTTTATGGTTTCTACAGGTTTCTTGTTTGTACAAAGAAAACATACATTTTTAGGGTTTTGTAGGTATGACCAAAAAACCCTTATACCGTCACTTTGTCATCTGTCTGTCTGTCTGTTCGGTAAAAATTGTAGCAAAACGGCTAAACTTAGAGAGTTGAAATTTGGCATGCTTATACAATAGCCCGCACATATGAAAAATACTAAAACATCTAAAAAACGTATCCCCCTAAAAATATAAACAAATATGTGATCATCGAAAAAAAAATATATATTTTTTAAAATTCTGAGTAAGGTATCAAATGATGGATTAACGATCAAAATTTTATTTTTGCAAAAATTAATTTGACATGATTTTTACCAAAATGTGCAAAAAAAATTGTCGCAGACCCTGTAGCTCAGATGGTTTAAGCTAAAAATCTGAAAAAAAAAATAAGTAATGTACATTGGGGTGAATCGGAATAGTACAACAGGAATTTTTGATCAGATTATGTTTTCGGAAAATAACGCATTTTTTGTGTTTTTTGGTTGATAATGTAAAAAAGTTAATTTTGAAGAGCGTAAATTTAATAACCAATTGGAAATATTGGAATTATATTTTCATTCTATGTGTCATGAAACCAGAAGGGCGGAGCATATATCTTAAATTAACCAATGGAAGCCATAGGCGCAATTTTCAAAATCTTAATCAACCTTTCATTATAAAAAAAATAAAAAAATACTGAATTTACTTAGAAACCTAAATAATGGTATTAGGTATTTGAATTTAACAAATTTAAAATTAACAAAAAAATATTTTAACATAAAATTTGTTTTTAAAGGTCTTAGATTAACAGACGATAAATTATTTTAAATATATCATTCATTTTGCTGTGATTACTACAAAGCAAAATTTGTCCTATACACTCAGCATGCCGCCTTCACATATTATATACCTGGGAAACCCTGCAATGTGTGAAAATTCACACTTCACATCAATTTTTTATACATGCAAGAATGCAAGAACACATTAGTTTGTATCTATTGGTCAAAATTTACGGTTTTATCAGATTTTTCAGCGAAAATCATTAAGAAATATCATATAATGGATTAAAAAATTACGAACTTGTAAATGTAGTGCCTTTATTCAGAGAGATTCAATTTTCCAACGCTACTCATGGGCTAATTAACAGGAATTTGGGGGAGGCTCGGAAGACGAAATTATTTATATTATGAAAAAGGTTCTCACTTCTAAACTACAAGTGATAACTTGAATAAAAATTGATGTGAAGTGTGAATTTTCACACATTCCAGGGCTTTGTAGGTATTTAATAAGTGTAAGAAGCCAACATAATACTGGATGTCTAGGAATATTTGTTCTATAATCACATTAAAATCAACATTTATAGTATTTATATTTATTATTGGAGTACTAAGAGCTTCCTTTTAATGATTTTAAACAAAATTAAAATAATTTTCCAAAAATATCAGCGTATTGTATTGTATTCAAGTCTTCATTAGAATAATAGGAAACTTTTTAATAAATGGCTTCATTTTTTAAATTTTAGGAATATTTTTCACACCATTAACTATGTGTTATTTTATTTATGAGTATTTCATTACAATAAATAATTTATTCCTCTTTGAGATCTTAAAAACAAAAATCTAAAGTAATTCAAACAATAGGTTGAATCACAACGTATAATAATATGATAAAATAACAACATTACACACTACACTTTACAGTGTATAGTGAGGTGTAGTGTTCAAAACTCGATCCTCAGCTGTTCAAATTTTTTTATTATATTTTTAATTTCAAAAAAGACACAGTATCTTAGTCATAAATACATAAAATCCATAACATTATTAGCCATAATTTAACCATAAATTTTAAAAAATTTATATTTATATATAATTTGTCAAAAACACAAAAACTACAATATTTATCAAAAACGTAATCGGACCAAAAATTCCTCATGCACGTTTCCGGCTCAGTGTTCATTCCTTATATTTTTTTCAGATTTTTAGTTTAACCCCTTTGGGTAAAAGTGGGCGGGACAAGATATTTTTAGCACAATTTTGGCTAAAATCATGTTAAAAAAAACAATTTTTAAAAAACTACATTTCGTTCCTGAATCTACGTCCTATGAGCTTTCTTTCGATACCCCACAATAATTTATTTATTTTTTTCTATTATGCGTATATTGGTAGCATTTACATTTAATATGTTCACATGCTATTTCAGCATTCTGCCTCATCTTTACCTATATTGACTCATTTGATTATATGTGTCAGATTGACTTGTGATATTTTTTATTCTTTAAGTTTTTGATTTTCTGTATATAATCAAACTATTAACACGGTGTGTGAAACTGAAATACCTACTTGATATTGTAATAATAAGTAGGTGGAAGTGTGCTGTATTTACAAATATAATTTTTTGCATGTAAGCGTACTAGAAAGTGACATCAGTGTTTTAGTAACCCTTCTTGATGATTCTCATATCGTGGAAGACCAATAGATATGTGAAAAATATATACAAAGCGTATATAAAAGATGCAGAAGATTTAGGGAAAAACTGGGAGTGAAGAAATTAGGAAATCAACATAAATGTCCCGGAATGAGGCAAAAAGTAAGATACAAGACAGAAAGGAACGGAAAAAACGGCTGCGACGTTTTCCGTGAAATAGAAAAAGAAATACAACTGAAAGCCGAACTCAAACAAAGCCTAACACCAGAAATGGTAAAATGTTTCTTCGATTAAGTAAGTAAAGAAATATTTATTATAAACAAAGATTTGAATTATGAGTAAGAAAGCATAAAAAAAAGTCTTATACCGTGAATTTTTTTTTTTAATGCAACATGTACTATGTCATTACCATGGATACAGTTTTTGACAGCAATATAAATCGTGTTCATTTTCATTTGCAACATAGACAATTAGTGTGTATACTTTTGCTCATTGTTGATTTAAAAATTAATCAACATGTATACAGATAAAGAAAAAATAATGATGGTAACTTGGTATAACTTCCAAATATTTAGTGCAACTTATCCAAATCGGCCAATACCAAATCCCTCTACAATTTCAAGACTAGTTAATAAATTTCATCGCGAAGGATGTCTTAAGTCAAAACATAATAAAAAAAAGAACAACATCCCACGTTCTTACAGAAGAGAAGCAGTTGGAAATATTATTAAAAGTGGAAGAAAACAATCAAAATACTTTAAGATCAATTGCACAAACCGTTGGTGTCAGTATTGGATCTGTTTTTAACTTCTTAAAAAAAGAAAAGTTTCGATAATACAAATTTCAAAAACATCAAAAATTGTTAGAAAGGGACGCAGCAGTACGTATGGATTTTTGTTTTGAAATGTTTGAAAAAATGAATTGCGACCCAACAATGCTTCAAAGAATTTTATTTACCAACGAAGTAAATGGAGAAACTTTTGAACATTTATTATAAGTTTTTATTAGTTTTTTATTTATTATTATTTTTTTTTTAATTTGTATTTTCAATAAAATATTTTGATTTTGCTAGTAAATATGGTTTTTTCTATGTTGCAAATGAAAATGAACACGATTTATATTGCTGTCAAAAACTATATCCATGGTAATGACATAGTACATGTTGCATTAAAAAATAAATTCACTGTATATAATATAACATTCCATAATATTTGTTAGAGAATTGCGTAAAATAAATACCTCCATATGTTAGAAGTTTAGGTCAAGGTACATAAATTATAGAAGAAAATAATGCAATGTTTCTTTTATTCTTGCCATTTCCGGTCAAATCTTACATACCGTATCTTCAAGTATTCATTAGTGTAACATTTATTAAGCATATCTTCTGTAGTAAGTTTAAATTTACTATGTTGATGAACTAACTGTATTAATTTATGGTCTATATTTTAACCAATATAAATAACAAATGCTTACATATCAATGAATAAACTTGAAAATGAAACATAGTTTGTGTAAAATTTCTATTTTTAAAAACTGAGAATACCGACAAACTCATTAGAAACTTGATGCATCCTAAACCTAGCATCAAACCCTAATACATCCACCTATGACACATTATTATGGCGAAAATTGATCAATGTGGTACCGTTTGATGTTGCCCGAATCGTTTTCTTCTCTTTAATAAACTGTCACCTCTCTTATGGCATTTTATAATGGGGCGTCTGTCCAAGTGCTATTGGGGATTTGCAAACACAAAAAAGAGTCTTGCGTGTTCTGTGTAAGGTCCCTTCGCCTACATCTTGTAGGCCCCTCTTTGTCCTTGTCTCTACATATCTCAATGTCTAATTTATGTGAAGCAAACATTAATAAATTCTGTAGTGTCTCAGATGGAAAATACCGAGCAACTAGATATGGGACCCATCTTAAAACTCCAAAATTAAGACTAGAAGTGGGAAAGAATTCACCTCTTTACTGGGGACTTAAATTTTATAATAAGCTGCCAAAGCAGATGATAAACCTTAATTTCTGTAATTTTAGGATGAGAATTTAGGATGAGAATAGGGCATATTTAAATTGCTGATTATTGTAATTTTATGTAATTATATATTTGTTTGTTTTTTCTCGTTTCTCATTTATATGTAATTTTCATTAATCAATTATTGTTACACTTAGACACTTTCCATGTCCTCTTCACGAATCGGGTCCTAACCAAGGACCTAAGAGTCGCAAAGGTATCTTCGCAAAATTCGTGCTGTTCCCAACAGGGCTGCCTGATAATAAATCCTAGCATTTTATAGGACGAAGAACAAATCGTATCTATATGCGAGTTGAAAGTAAGTCTACTATCAAACTCGATGCCCAGATCCCGGGTACTTTCGCAACGAGTAAGCAACTGATTAAGTATCTTTTTTCTGATTATTGTTATTTTATGTAATTATATATTTGTTTGTTTTTTCTCGTTTCTCATTTATATGTAATTTTCATTAATCAATTATTGTTACACTTAGATACTTTCCATAAATGTAATTCTCATTTCATGAAAATAAATACATTATTATTATTATTATTATTATGGGGTTTGTCAGGACGTTGACACCAACACGGGAATATTATTATAAAAAGTCCCGCTGTCTATAAATACTATCAATTTGTCAATATTTATTTAGATATTATGATATGTTATGTTTAAATATTATCAATTACTTACTTCTCAACATTGGAAAAATGATAAGATTCAATTCACATATTTCTTAATTCAGGTTCAATTGTTTTAGGTATATAAGTTTATTAAAATAATCCATAATAGACCTGAAAGTAATTTTAATTTTGTTTTTATGAATATTAACCCGACTTTATACATGTTGGCATAATTAATTTTGTAAGTTGCGTTATAATTTTATGTCAATGTGACGTAGCTGCCGTGAGTGGATGTTCTGCTTAGTATTCGAAGTAAGTTTATTCTCTCTCTCCAGTGCATGAAAATTCATGCATCAATGTTATATCTTGCTAATATTGTCAAACATAAAGTTTGTAGTTTATATCATTTTATATTTTGACCATCTGTTACAAAAGTTAACGAAAATAAAAAAAATATATATATTGCTATCTTTGACATTATTTGCGTGCATATTAATCTAAGATACTCCTGTGGTCAGCTGTATTTAATATTTAAAATCTTTCTTATGGATTAAGATATATATACGTATTCATAATGTGTATTTCCTGAAGCTATTCTTTGAAATGCAAACACTTAATTTTAATATCATTCTACAAGTCTATTATTCTAGATATTTTTTCCTTTTAAAAGCAAAAAGTTATTTTTAATATATATTTAATCATTTATTTATTTTTTAAATATTTAATATAATATTTTGTGACAAAAATCCGTGTTCCACCAATTTTTCAAGCTTGCCAAGTTTGTTTTTTTTTTATGTTAAATCTCTATAGATTTAGATTTTATAATAGGTTCCAACGTATAAAGACGTAAAAGGTAAGTTCTCTGTTTCTAGACCTCCGGTCACATATATAAAAGCCACGTAGTCAATGTAACGTTTCGATTGGTTCTATTATACCTGGGCAAACAGGTACTCATTTTAAGAATTAAATACTTGAAGTTCGTTCTCAGAGTTAAATGTTCAATATCGAAAGAAGAAAATTCCGAAAATGGTGGGGGGGGGGATTCTAACCCGCGACCCTGTACTCCGTAAACCACGGAAAAACGGCAACTCTAGATACATACATTAATTCGTTCTTGATGGTGAAATATTAAGAAATCAGTAACTTGTGTTATTTTTGTAATTATCAGAACATGATTTACTACAAATCTATATTAATAAATAACAAACTTGCTCTGGAAAATAATATATATAATCTATTAATACATTTCCTTTGTACCAAGAAAGATATTTGTTTTTCCAGTTTACTAACTATCATTACAAAACTATATGTTTATAGACAAAGAAAGATAAAAGAAAGATATACGCGAATGCACGTGGCACTTTATAATTCATGTATGTAGGTAATTTAAATCATTTATACATCAATTTTAATCGAAAATCATTCAATTATCAGCAAAGTTCTAAGAATTTAGTAACTAAATAAATCCCACAGAGAAGAAGAGTTAAATTAAACTGTAAACAATCGAATAAAAGATATCTGGGACAACAATTTTTGAAAAAAGTTTGCTCTAATCTCATCAAAGTAAATAATTTCTTATAAATTATATTCCGCATGTTAATCTAGGCTAATGGTGCTCTTTTATGTAATGGGTTCTATTTTTCCAACCGAAAATTACAAATCATATCAAGTTACTAATTCCTAACGAACTACTGTGGTCTTGCATTTCCTAAAAAACCTTGGTTAATTTTTATCTTAGATTTTGTACATATATGTATCTTAAAATTAATGAACAAAGCATTTTTTGGGAAGACAAACGAATATAATAATAATTTCGTGTAACTGCAAAGTGAAGCAAAGAGCCTCTACGAAGCATCGCCATCTGGTTCAATTTTTTGCACCGGCCTTAATTTCCGGCTAAGATTTTCCCATCTGTCCAATTTCTTGAGAAATGGACCTGCGCCGGTAATTGCAGGTCTACCTTTTCTGCGCGCTCCCTGAGGGTTCCATTCAAGTGCATGTCTGAAGGTGGTATTCAGGCTTTCTCAGTGTGTATCCTTGACATAAAAAATATTTATTAAAAAAATAAGAAGAACATATCTTTTAAGAGTGGATATATATATATATATATACGTAATATGGAAGAATAATAATAAAACCAGTTTTATTTCGAATACCACACTTATTTTCATGAGACTACGTCAGAACATTTAATGTATGGTTCGCAATCAGCCAGTCACGACCGATAAGTAAATCTTTTTAAGTTTGCTGCGTCAAGGTAGCAAAATCGAAACTAATCTAATGGGCAACAACAACTTTTTGACGTATTTTAATATGACATCTAAAAGGAATTTAATTATATTTTTATGTCTTGATTTGTGTGTTCCTTATATTTTATTTCCTCTAATAATGAAGAATGTCTTGAAAGATATGGATTTATTGTCTTTTAGCTTAGTTCAACATAATACCACCAGATAGAGTCTCTCTTATGGCCATTTGCGTATATTAAAAGACGGATCTATTGGCTGTAGTCACGGGCCTTCGTATCTTAGGTACCCTCAAGGTCCAACATCAATTATACTTTTACAATTTATTAATTAGGCAATAGGAATTTTAATTACGTTACGGTATTATTTTGTATAAGTTCCCAAAAATTAATACTCCCTCCATCCGAAAATATGGTAGATTTTGATTTTTTTCTTGTCCGAAAATATGATATACATTTACAACTTTTATTAATTTGAATGATTTTATTTATGAAATAGATACAAATATCTAGTAATACAAAAAATAATACAAATTTTATTAAATTAACAGGGACGTGGCTGTTTCCACAGCTTGTATGGTAAATGATAATGTTGTTTGTAATCGACTCTTACGATGAAGTTTTGCCTTATTAATGTGCGGAATCTTATAAGAATCCCTTTTGCTAACATGGTTGCTTTTAGACAAGTTTGCAATGTTAGAAAAACATTATCAAGGGTTTATATGTTTAATGCATTAAATGCATTTTGTACGCATTCAATCAGTTCGTCGATTATATTCGGTGAAGCTATATGTTGTAGGAATTGTATAGAATTGAAAAAGCCAAAATCCAATACATTAAAATCTGGACTATTTGACAGTTGTGATTTAAGTCAATTTGGAACTTCTTCCTTGTAATTTAACACAATTTTGATCAAAATTCGCTATTTTGTTAGAACAGCGTGTGTCAATTTAATGTTTCTAAAATACGCGTTTTTTTTTTTTTTGATTTTCTGGGAATATATTTTGACATATGCAAAACTATTTGCGCGCCATTTGTTTATTAGTTGCCTAGAAACCATTTATTTAGAAATAAAAACAAAAAAAAAAGATAAAGATAATATTACTTTTGTTAATCCCACATTTTTTAAAGTAATGTATAACATATTTTCGGACGGAGGGAATACAATTTTATTAGAAACAAAATTTTGCATGGACCACCATATAATAATACGATGTTGTTGAATCATTAGATTGCGGACATATTATTGATAAATTTTCTAAATTAAAAGCTAGAAAAGTTTCACTTATTTATTTTTGCATTCAGTGGGATAGAGCTTCTAAATCAGGTTGCACCTAGGGCCCCTAATTTAGTTACTCCACCACTAATAAATTAAATGGATGGTTGCTACCAAAATACGAAATTATCAGTATGCTTATAAATCAAAATAAAATTTTGATATTTTGTGCAATAATTTCCAAAAATTAATGTCTTAATTGGTTATCAAATTTGCAATTGAAGTTTGGGCAAAGATAAGAAGCTTCTAAATCCGAGAAATTATATCTAAATTCTACGATAAAAATTGTAATAAACATCGAAAGTGCAAGTGAACTTATCAGCTTGGAACAAGTAGGTACTGCATTAATTCACAGCTCGGTAGTGGGAGGAAGATAATGATTTTCAAGAAAGTAAAACTGGACATAACTGTAACCTATGGAATTGTGTCTATACAACTACTACCACATACACTTCAGCAAATTAAATTCATACAAAACTAAATTAGTGATATTTAATTAAAGTGAATGAAGAATTGGTGGCACAATTATATTGCTGAACTGTTTCTAGTGTATCGAGAAAAGGACAACAGAAATATTTATAATATTTAATAATTAAAAATCTATTAATAACCTGTGTATCCATACATATTTGTACTCAACATAATATACTTGAGGGTAAGTGTTTTTTTATTAATATTTTTTTTTTTTTTTTACTTTATCTAAATTTTTTAATCGAGAGATGGGAATCGCTGGTACACATTACTGAATTCCTTTTTTACAAATAACTATCCAATTTTATTATTTGTATTTTTGATGATTCAGGTTCTTAGATCCGATTTGACTGCACACTTAGATTATGTTTTTAACTGTCATCAGTTATCAGTATTTTGGGCCCCTTTGTGGCTCTTCTACGTGACCAATGGAAATATCACGGAAACATATCTTTTTACTTACCGTCAACATATATAAGGGAGGTATTGTGATCATACCGATTTTGAGATTTCGGATTTCGATGGATCTTCACGAATTGAGGTCCCTACATAACGTTTTGACTATTTTTAGCATTATGTCTCTCTGTCTGTCTGTCGATCTGTGTACACGTGCAGAGCAAATTCGGCTAAAAGTATTTTTAAGAAACTTCATATTTAAGCTTTTGACATCAATGGCACGAGTAGTTCAACTTTTGGCAAAAATCGGTTAGCTAGAAATGGGAGTTTACTCGTGTCGGTTTTAAGATTTTTGCGAATATTTCACAACAGAGAAAAAATTTATTTAATAAAAGTAGCTATAAAAGCAATAACTAACAACTTTTATTTGAGACATTTTTCGATAAAGCAGCATAAATTAAAAAAGTACTTTGTGATGGCGGTCGGTCCTGTGGTGACCACAGCTGATTTTTTATGTTCATTTTGGCAAACATATATTTAAATATTATATTACAGAAAAAATAAAGAATATTATCTATCAAGGCTTTTTTTACCGGGCGAAATAAATTTTGCCGAGGCACCAGTGATATTTTAAAAATCGCAAAAAAATAAAATAATTAGAAATATATTGATAAATGGCTTATTTATTATTTTTTTTTTTTTTCACACTCAGAAACGAATTCTAACTTCTATAAATGAATTATTTCTCTTTGGTACCTTAAAAACGAAAAACAAAAATAATTCAAACAATAGATCGCATCATGACGTATAATAATATGCGGAGCTTTCACACATGAACGCTACGCAGCTTAAATTAAATTATGTAGTGTAGTTCACGAAATAGATCAATTCTCAGCTGTTAAAAATGTTTTATAATATTTATAATTTCAAACGTCGACGTAAACTACCTTAAACATAATTACAAAAAGGACAAAAAACAAACAAAAAAATACATTTTGTTACCTTAATCTTCGTCTTAAGAGCTTTCTTTTGAAACTTCATGATACAATTTTTTTAATAATTATTATTTTCAACAGAAAAATTTCTATATTTTTCGAAAAATTATTCTGATCAAAAATTCCTGCTGCATAATTCAAATACCCATTAATGTGCATTATTGAACATTTTTTCAGATTTCTAGACAAACTTCTGTAGGAATTAGGGTGGAGGACAAAAGTTATGTGATATTTTTGGCGAAAATCCCTTAAAAAATATACTTTTCAAAAATAAAAATTTGTTTATCCTCGCATTAAACGACTTCATTGGATATCCCACTCAAAAAGTATTTATTTTAAAAAAGTATATATTTGTGTATATTTTCCCGCAATGTTTCAATCTCTATAGTTTTTCAGACCTTCAGCACCTTAAAAATAATCTTGAATTAGATGAGTTACGTCCGTCGATTTTAATAAGATTAAGTAATAGGATTCGTACTGGTCAGAAATTAAACATTAAAACAATATTTTAACTTCGCTAACGTTTCGATATTTTAAATCTTCATCAGAGCTGTAATAATAATGTAGCTATAATTTTATTTTATTATTATTTTATTTATTTTCATTCGTAGTATCACTATATTATTACCATTTAGTTGTAGTTGAATACTGATAATATTATGTAAAATTTACTTTATTAACTTTATATATAAAAAAATTGTAACATATAATATAGCTACATTATTATTGCAGCTCTGATGAAGATTTAAAATATAAATCGAAACGTTAGCGAAGTTAAAATATTGTTTTATTTCTAATTTCTGACTAGTCCGAATCCCATTAGTTCACCATACCTTAAAAATAATATTTTGTAAAACTTTTATATTATTTGATTAATAGCTATGAAAATATTATATTATGTAATTTAAACATTAATAAATATTATGTTAAAAATAAATTTCTTCAGAATTGAAAAATATCGAGAAATCAGAAACTAGGTTTAGTGTTGCGCAATAAGTGATATTGTTAACATTTAATATAGAATACAGGGTGTCCCAGCCTAGTGGCTCACCATTGCTATCTTTGTTAATAATGTAGATACAGATTCGATCAAATGGACAAAGTTCGATTATTTTTTGTAGGAAATATTATGACAAACTCAAAAATATTTTTGGATGTTTCGTTGACCAGATATTTTGAAAAAAAAACATTTTTTTTTAATGGAATACCCTGTATATTGTAAGGCCATTGGAATAACAATTTTTTTGTCTTTATAAAAAACTAAACATGTTTATAATGTTTTTTTTAATAATGTAGATATCAACAATAAAAATAGTACGATTAAAAACTAACATATAATAAAAACAAAAGTAAAAATTGTTAGCTATGGGCACATCGTCAAATAAATCTTGATAACTATTTTTCAAAAAAATTAAATACATTATAGTAGTAAAATTTCCTTCATTCGAACTCCACACCAAACATTTATACAAAATCTTGTTTCTTTGTCGCACAGTGCAGAAAGCATGTGTATTTTCACGTGTCCAGAAATGTTCATTATATCTGTTAAAAACACCGGTATTTGTAAAATTAGCCTCGTCTTTTTTTACAATATTTTATAAGCTAACTTGCTATCGATTGTAGAAGCTTGCATGAACTAGTTACATAATTGCATTCTTTAAAATTCGTCTACAAAACTATTACAAAGGTAACAATTACCTGAAACTTTAACAAAATGACAGATTTAATTCAATTATTACGCTCAGTATCATCTAGTGACAAAACGATTAATAAGTAATATCATAAGTTTTCAACTATTGATATCTCCGTTATTAGAAAAATGTCATAATAAACATGGTTAGTTTTTTATAGAGACAAAAAAATAGTTGTTCTTATGGCCTAGTAATATACAGAATATTCAATTTTAAAAAATATTTATTTTCAAAATATCTGGTCAACAAAATATTTAATTTTTTTTAAAGCCTGTCATGCTATTTCCTTTGTAAAATACTCGAACTTTGTCCATTTAACCGAATCTCTATCTATAATATTAAGAAAGATAGCAGTGGTGAGCCACTTGGTTGGGACATTCTGTATAAAATACCTTTTGGTGCACAGTACTTTATAAATGTAAGTAAACCTCTCCAAGATTTACATACAGGGTGTTGAATTGACCGATACATATAGGGATTTAACATGTAAAAACAGATATATGCGATTTCTTGCTTCCTCGTTGTTTTTACAGAAAAAATTCTAATATAAAAGTTTTTGAGAATTTTACTTTGAATTTAATAAATTCATAAAAAATAAATTGAATACTCATTTACAGTAAATATTAAATTTTTTATGTTTATTTTTTTCTACTGAAATTAACAAATTATGAAAAATTGTGTACCATGATGTCATTGTTTACTACAGTTTTTGTTTCATCATTTTTACGTTATACAGTTGAAGAAAAAAATCAGTTTATTAAATGGTATTACGGCGGAAACAGCCTTTCACAAATAAGGGACTGTTAAACTGCAAGGTTTGTTGTGTTATAATATTTTAACCCGGATTCGAACCCGGGAACTTTGGCTCGAAAAGCACGAGCGCTACCTCTACGCTACCAAGGCCGAGATTTTTTTTTTTTTTTTTCAATCTCTGGGTTTTGACTAAACATTATTAATGACGTATGAAGTACTAGATATCACCGGGCTAGAGCATACAGCCCTTCAAGGTCGATAGATAACATTTTAGGACACATTCTCGAAATACTTTTTGGTAAACTTAAAATAATATTGCATCTTAAATATAAATGATGATAAATATGACTATGTTAAAGCAGTAATGAAGCAAAGAAGGACTTTCCTTCTGCTATGTGGCTTATTATTATAAATATGAAAGAATATTTCATCACATTTTACGGGTTATAATATAACGTTTTAGTGATTTTTCATTTTTATGCTTGTTTTTAGAGCATAATATACTTATTATCTAGTTAATTTTTCAACAGAATTTTACTAAAACAAAGGACGGTAAAATTGAGATAGCGTTGAGTGTAAAATAGAATCTGTGGATAATAGTATATTAATTGCGTCTTGAATACTGTTTTCATTTACTGCTACAGAGGACGTAGAGTTATTTTTCCAATATGTAATAAATTATTATTTTTTTAATGGCCTTTGTTACTAAATAAACTTAGTAACGACGGATATTTAAAAAAAAAAAAAAAAAAAACAGCAGGACAATTCTCTATTTTGAGAACTGTCTTACACTTGTCGCCAATATTATGATAGAATTACTGAATTAAGAAGGGGAAAGAAACCGAATTAAATTATGGTCAATTACATACCAACTTTTAAAAATAGTGTGAAAAGATGGTGTGTCCAGTAAGAAGATGTAAAATAAATGGATAATTTTTTGTCATATTTTAATGTAACAGTGAAAGATACGTATCTTGCAGTTGATACTTAAGGGCGAAAAGGCTTAAGAGGACGATGTATATCTTGACTTAAATTGCTTGACTAGCTATTAAATAATACTTTTTAAAAAAATCTATCAAACTATAGTTGAAACATCTATTCCAGTATGCAAAAAAGTATACTAACCGAAAGTGAAAGATATTAAAAAAAGTTACTTCCGGATATTTAGAGGTTTACTGTTTTTCTTATTATGCAAAAAGATGAAGAATGTTTTAATTTCAAGCAAATTGAATTCAAAATTATTACAAATATACCTAACTTAATAATTAATATTATTTTAATATATCTAGTTGCCGTTATTTAAAATAATACTATTATATTATTATTATAAATAAGTGGAATCAATTAAAAGAAATTAATTTAATAAAATACAATAATGTAACAGGAAGTGTAGTTCCACTAAAGGTGAAGTTTTTTCCTGCTCGAGAAGCTCGGCGTCACTGCGAAATACGTGTAGAGTAATATTAAACTTATATTTGTGAAACTAACCGAGTGCTTTATTTATTTATTAATTTTATATTAACTATGTTTCACAGAGAATACACGGACTCCTGTCAGAGTAATCTTTGTGTAAAAAGTCCAAGAAAATGACAAAGAGTTGTTAATACATGACCTAATGCTTAAGAGCACCCAAAATAAAATAGATGCTAGTTTGTAGTCCGATTGAACACAACAAATATACTGATGGGAATTATCAGTAGCTGCTGTGGTATCCTGTGGAACTGAATTCATTATGGTCCGCTTCCATTAAGATAGTAAACAGGCTAATAGGTAGCTTTCTAGTGACAAATATAGCTTCTATCTTATTGTAAACTCCTGGGACAAGATAGTGAATTGATAACCAAACTGTTTACTGTGCCACTAGCCCTACCCTACTATGTTTTTCATTGTGCTGCGTACTATCTTGTTTACTATTCCAATATTAATAGGAGGTGAGAAGATTTTTTACAAGTACAAGGAGTAGTGCATTTTGTTTTCTCCGTTTTTTTTTTAGTTTTGTCTGGATTTCATATATTTTTTTAAATATGTTTTGAGTAATGTTTTTTAAATATGAAGTAGATAAAGGTTGAAATTTGTTAGTTCGTACAGAAACTCTACAGATATTGAAACATGGATATTCAAAAAAATTCAAAATTCAAATTTATTTATTATGATTTATAATATACATATCTAATACCATATAATATTACAATACATCTTAAAACATAATAAATAAGAAGCCCATTGTTAGGTGGGTACACCACCTAAAACATTTTTCTTTTCGTGGGGATATATTTATTTGGCCAAAATGTAGTATAATGGACGAATCTGGTGGGGGATATTTGAGAAAGGAGACTTCTCAAACAAAAACAAATAATAAATAAAGATTATAATTAAAAGATAATATAATAAAACTAGCTGGAGTACTAACTTCGTACGGTTTTTGTGGTAAAGGTAACTTTAGCTGCCTATAATACGCATACTGTTCTGTGCAGGACCAGGGAGAGTGATTCACCTTAAAAGCACTATCTTAGGTTATTATTGATAACTTTTTAAGTAGGTTGATGATCTCTTGAATTAAGTGATTGCGATGCTGCAGATGTCCAGACTTTAAGGCTTGGAGGGCACTTAGGCAGTCTGAGATTATGGATCAGAGAGAAATGTTGCTATTTAGGATCAGTTCTATAGCAGTTTTTATTGCAAATAGTTCCGCGGAGAAGCTAGAGAATGTTACATCGAGGTAAAAGGATTGTTCAATCCCTTCAGATGGCCATGAAAAGGCTGCAGCAGTCTTGTTATTGCAATCTTTAGAACCATCTGTATATATATAGGTATAGTCAGGGCAAAACTTGGTAAGGGCTTCAGTCAGAATCATTCTATTTTTGCAGGGGTTGTCCGTATATTTGAGAACTACAATTCCCAGTCTAACAAGCATGTTGCTATAGGGGTAACTGTAGATAGGGCAAATTGTATCGTGGCTCATATGCCTAGTTAGTTCCATAAGTTTCCCAAAGGAGTATAAAAAATCCGGAGCTTTATGTTTAAGGCCATTTGGGTGACTGGCATCTCTTTGGAACAATCTGTTCAGCTGGATAAGTGAACTGTTGTCTGTATAACATTTATTAATTAAGAATTTATATCCAGTCTTGTGTCTGCGATATTTTAATGGTGTTTCGCAGCATTCTGCAAGCAGAGCGTTTAGAGGCGTAGATTTCATGGCTCCAGTGCATACTTGTAATGCTTTGTATTGAAGAGTGTCTAGCTTACGTAAAAGTGTAACAGCTGCGGCTGAATAGAAGATGCTCCCGAAGTCCAATTTCGAACGCACGTAGGCTTTATAGATTGTTAGCATTGTGTTGGGGGCGCCGTATTCGGGGAGTATTTGACCTCTGAATGTTAGTACGACCGTACTAGTGTTCTCAAAAACTGGCAGTTCGTTTTTGATTATTTTCCGCGTCATTCTTTTAATATGAACAATTTTTATTTTTGATTGTATAACCTTGTCAATTTTGTCTGTTGAGATGTCTGTGTCCACGTTTCGAATTATGCCTTTTCTTACTAAAATCTATTCCGGTATATATGCTTGAAAATTGAGGCTTGCCAGAACTTCAGCTGCGTCTAGAATTTTGTTTGCAGAATCCCGATTAGACATATCAATTTTGATTTTGGTTCTGCCTGTTGTATATATATCTGTAATATATTTGGCCTCCTCTCGGAAATTTTCACAAATTTTTTTCTCTACACTCATTTTGTGCAGGTTACCAGCATTTTTAGTTTTGCTTTCTAATATAATGATATAAGGGCCATTGTCAACAATGCTATATCTATTGTTTTTATTTATTTCGTAGTAATTTAAAGTAATTGAATCAGTCAGGTTATTTGTAATGTCGGGTATACTAATTATTGCCGGATTACGGCTTAAATCATTAGCGAGCTCATTATGGACTGGCGATATCACGTCACCAGCTGAGTGTGCAGTATAGGTTTTCTTTGTCTCAGATGGTGTGTTTTGTGAATTTCGACTTCGTTTTGGTGTATTGTGAAAAGTGATGTGGTTTTCTGGTGTTTCATCTTGTTGAGTAGAGTCATAATTATTATATTCGTACTGGAATGGACTGTTGTGGATAACGTCCATGGCCTGCACGAACGCGGCTGCCGTTGAAATGTCCGGGGGTTCCTCGCCCCCACTGGTGTCCCCCATGGTTAGGGGTGATGCTCACTTAACGTTGGGAGTTTCTTTCACCACAACACTGATATATTGTAAGTAAAACACAAATATATAATTTCAACTAAATGTAGCTCTCGTTAAGAACTGTTACCGTGACCGTGGTCAGGGAACGAATGACGGGTTAGTATCTTTGAAATTAACTTTAATTATCCAAGTTTTAATTATTTTTTTATAATTATTACGTGTAACTCTATTTTGTCTATCTTTCACGTATTTATTAAAAGAATTGTATATTTTGTTTGCATGTATATAAAAAAAAATCATTTTTCCTTCTTAATTTTTTCTGGAATAGTAATTTGTTGTTTAGTTCCTCTTGTTTCATAATTATGCTTGATTAACTGAACTGATTTTGAATGTTCTCTTATATGTTTTGCAATAGCGTAAATATATATTTGCTCAATTATGAAAACCTGTACATCACTGAAGATCGTTTCGCTTGAATATCAAGGGTTTAAATGATATGAGTTTTAAGATTTTTTTTTTTTTGTAATATTTCGAGTTAATTTATATGGGTGCTGATTGCACCTCCCCAACTTAATATACCGTACTGTATTACCGACTGTACCAACCCATAATAGAATGTTTTAAAATTATTTAACGGGAAGACATTTCTTAATTGTTTAAAAATATATAAGGTGTGGAGACCCATTAATGAGTGTGACGTAACGGGAAGCACCGTTAAGGAGAAGATTTAGATAACAGAGAAACAACACATTACTGGGCAGTCGTGCACTGATATCAGTAGTGTAGAGTACAGACTATTAGTGTAGGAATATAGTGTATGTGTAGAGTTCATAGATAATAAATAATAGTTATCCATCCAAGGAGAGTTGTGTATTATTTATAACCCAGGGTAGCACATATTGGCGACGAGGTAAGTGAAAAAACCCAATAATAATTTAAAAGAAAAAATAAACGGGGTCGGCCATGAGCATCCACAACGTTGTAAAACGTTCAAAAAAAAAACGCAATATGGGGGTAGAAGCCGTGAGCTTCCCCAAGGTTGTAAAACCTAAAACGCAATATGGGGGTAGAAGCCGTGAGCTTCCCCAAGGTTGTAAAACCTAAAACGATATATGGGGGTAGAAGCCGTGAGCTTCCCCAAGGTTGTAAAACCTAAAACGATATATGGGGGTAGAAGCCGTGAGCTTCCCCAAGGTTGTAAAACCTAAAACGCAATATGGGGGTAGAAGCCGTGAGCTTCCCCAAGGTTGTAAAACCTAAAACGCAATATGGGGGTAGAAGCCGTGAGCTTCCCCAAGGTTGTAAAACCTAAAACGATATATGGGGGTAGAAGCCGTGAGCTTCCCCAAGGTTGTAAAACCTAAAACGATATATGGGGGTAGAAGCCGTGAGCTTCCCCAAGGTTGTAAAACCTAAAACGCAATATGGGGGTAGAAGCCGTGAGCTTCCCCAAGGTTGTAAAACCTAAAACGCAATATGGGGGTAGAAGCCGTGAGCTTCCCCAAGGTTGTAAAACCTAAAACGATATATGGGGGTAGAAGCCGTGAGCTTCCCCAAGGTTGTAAAACCTAAAACGATATATGGGGGTAGAAGCCGTGAGCTTCCCCAAGGTTGTAAAACCTAAAACGCAATATGGGGGTAGAAGCCGTGAGCTTCCCCAAGGTTGTAAAACCTAAAACGCAATATGGGGGTAAAAGCCGTGAGCTTCCCCAAGGATGTAAAACCTAAAACGATATATGGGGGTAGAAGCCGTGAGCTTCCCCAAGGTTGTAAAACCATAAAACGATATATGGGGGTAGAAGCCGTGAGCTTCCCCAAGGTTGTAAAACCTAGAAAGATAAAGGGGGTAGAAGCTGTGAGCTTCCCCAAGTTAGTAAACACAAAAATAAAATATGGGGAAGCTGTGAGCTTCCCCAAGGTTGCAAAGAAAATATATATGTTATATTTATATAGGATCCATGAGCCACCCCACGAAAAAAAAAAGTAGTAAAATAAATAAATAATTTTTGTGTAGTCACACATCTTATTAAAATTTGTTTTAGGGTTTTTTGTTAGCAAGGATGACGAATACAGGAATAAAACCGTTTCTATGTGACAGCATTGAAAAATCAATGCTAAGAAAAGAATGGCAGAAGTGGTTAAGGTCACTGGAGTTGTATTGTGCCGCAGAAGAAATAACAGAAGTTTTGAAAAAGAGGAATAAACTATTACACTTAGGCGGATCACAGCTACAAGAGGTAGCGTACAATATTCCAGGGGCCATCGAAACGTTCGATGAAGAAAAAGGCAATGATGTATTCAAGACCCTGGTAGATGAACTAACAAAATATTTTTCTCCGCAACAGAATTCTACTTTTGAACGACATATATTTAGGAGTCTCAAACCCGACGATGGAGAAAATTTCAATAAATTTCTTTTAAGGGTACGCCAGCAAACGTCAAAATGCCAATTTGGGAGTAATGCTCAGGAAGCAACCGAAATTAACCTGAAAGACAAAATTATTGATAGTTGGGCTTCCCTAGAATTAAAGAAGAAACTGCTGGAGAAAGAACGGTCACTAAAAGAAGTTATCGAACTCTGTCAAGTTTATGAACAAATCGGAAATCAGTCCACAGTTATGAACAGAACTAGTAGCGAGCTAAACACGTCGTGCTCAACTATCAACAAGATCACTTGGAAAAGAAGAAATCCAGCCAATGATGAATGCACTAGATGTGGCAGACCGGGTCATTCAAGGAACAAAAAAGACTGCCCTGCCATAAAGGCTGAATGCAGGAAGTGTGGATTAATGGGGCACTTCGCATATTATTGCAAGACGAGAGCCACAAAAAGAACAACTTTCCAAGAAAATACCAATAGTTTTAAGGATAGTAAACGTACACGTTTTAATGTCAACTGGGTACAAGACGAAGATACAAGGTCTTCACCAGAAAGGGGAAATTTTGAGGGCTTTTAGATAAATGAAAGACATAGAACGCGGAATCTAAATACCGCCGACGATTTGCTCCAGTGCGTTGTGGAAGGGGTGCCCATAACTTTTCTTATTGATTCAGGATCAAGGGTAAATATTATAAAAGGGGAAGATTGGGACACATTAGTTGAAAAAAAAGCAGAAATGTGGAATATCGATCCACAAACTGATCATGTACTTAAACCATATGCCTCTGAACAAGCCCTAAAGATTAAACATCGATTCCAGGCGATTATTAATATCCTAGGGGCACCAGAGACAATTACGCATTTCTACGTAGTAGAGAGAGGAGAAATCTCCCTGCTCGGAAAAGAAACGCCGAAGCAAATCGGTGTTCTAAAAATTGGAACAAATATTAATCAAATTAATCAATCGACCATATTTCCAAAAAAAAAAAAAAAAACGTCACAGTAAAATTAGCAATCGACACCAACGTGAAACCAGTCAAACAACCATTAAGACGCATACCAGTAGCAGTTGAGACCCGAATAGAGGAGAGGTTAAACGAAGCTCTGAAAAGAGATATAATCGAGAAGGTAACGGGACCCAGCGCATGGATATCGCCTATAGTGGTAGTATTTAAACCTGATGGTGACATTCGCATATGTGTAGATATGCGAAGGGCTAATCAAGCCATTCTAAGGGAAAACTACCCGCTACCAACATTCGACAGCATTATGGCAAAGCTGAGATATGCAAAATATTTTTCTCGTTTGGATTTAGAAAAAGCGTATCACCAGTAACTAGACGAAGAAAGTCGCCCGATCACAACATTTATTACATCTAAAGGGATGTTTCGTTATAAACGCTTGATGTTCAGCGTGACCTCAGCTCCAGAAATATTCCAGAGAGAATTTGAAAGGTTACTGGTTTCTTGTGAAGATGCTGTTAATTATTTAGATGATGTAATTGTATAGGGAAAATCCGAAACGGAACATGACGCATGCCTAAATAAAGTATTACAAGTGTTAGAAGAAAACAATGTCCTATTAAATAAAGATAAATGTTTATTGAAAGTTCAACAAGTTGAGTTTCTAGGGCATAAATTGTCAGACAATGGTATTGATGCTGACCAGAGGAAGGTGACAAGTATTCAGAATTTCCGGGCACCAGCCACTAAAGAAGAACTGCGAAGCTTTTTGGGGTTGGTAACTTATCTGGGAAAGTCTATTCCAGATTTAGGAATTGTAACAGATCCACTTCGACAATTAACTAAGAACGACGTGAAGTTCGAATGAACTGCGGAACTACAACAACATTTTGAAAAACTGAAAGAGTCGTTGGCCAAACTACCAACTTTGGCATCTTTCGATCCACAACGGAGAACACGACTTATTGCTGACGCAAGCCCTGTAGCGTTAGGGGCAGTTTTATTACAATTTGATAACAAACAACACCCTAGAGTGATCTCTTTTGCCAGTAAAAGCTTATCAAACGTGGAGCGTCGATACTCCTAAACAGAAATAGAGATATTTTCTCGATTAGGGTTTCCAAAGTCTATCAGAGCCGACAATGGCACACAGTTTTGCAGTGTAGAATTTAAACAATTCTGTAACAACTACAATATCGAGCTTATCCAGACGCCACCGTACTGGCCACAGGCGAATGGTGAGGTGGAAAACATGAATAAGTCCATTTTAAAGAGGCTACAGATCTGCCATGTGAACAGAGGGGACTATCGGGCGGAATTAGAAAAATTTATAATGACGTATAACGTAACACCACACGGCACGACGGGTAAGACGCCGTCCGAGTTTCTATATAAAAGAAATATACGGGACAAAATTCCATCCATAGCAGATCTCATGGAAGAAGAGAACAATGAAGAGGCCAGGGATAGTGACATCATAAACAAACAGAAGGGAAAGGAAAAAGAAGACAAGGCAAGAGCGGCTACGGATATGAATATTAAGCCTGGTGATCAAGTACTGGTAAAGAATTCAATCATCCAGCACAAACTGGTCCCAAAATTCAACTATATCATATATGAGGTAAAAGAAAGAAACAAATGTAACCCCTGTGCATACAGAAACTCCACCCAGGGTGAATCCATTAAGGTTGAAAAAGATGGAGGGAATGTGGAGACCCATTAATGAGTGTGACGTAACGGGAAGCACCGTTAATGAGAAGATTTAGATAACAGAGAAACAACACATTACTGGGCAGTCGTGCACTGATATCAGTAGTGTAGAGTACAGACTATTAGTGTAGGAATATAGTGTATGTGTAGAGTTCATAGATAATAAATAATAGTTATCCATCCAAGGAGAATTGTGTATTATTTATAACCCAGGGTAGCACATAAGGTTTTTCGAATTTTCTTACATACTGAATCTATCTGAAGATTCCATCTAATTCCATTCCATGGTCGTCGAAAATAACACCCAAGTATGTTACTTGATTTTCCTTACTTATTTGTATACGGCAAGTGCAGTTCTGTAGATCAATGTTTCTCAATCAAAACCGTACCGCGGACCAGTAAAATATATAATTTTCTAACGCAGACCACTAATAATAATTTTTGGTTAATTTTTTGCAAGAAAACAAATATATTTAATGTGCTACTAAATACATTTATTTTATTTGTAGAAAGTTTACAGAAAATAAACAAAATATAAATTATTTACCTGAAAAATGTGCATAAAAAATAACCAAAAACTTCCGCGGACCACTAAAAGTCTTCTGCGGACCCCCGGTGATTCGAGGACCACCTGTTGAGAAACACTGCTCCAGATTACAGTACAACATATGAATTATTAAATTATCATCATTAGGCTGAGAGTTTTCATATAAAGTAAAGGTTAGATAGTGTGATTTTTCAGTGTTTAAAGAAAGTTTATTCTTATCTAACCAGAATTATATATATTTTAAATCGTCCATTGCTACATTCTTTATCTCGGACCATGATAGCTTCATAATATAAAGCAGTATCATCTGCATATGAAAAAAATGTGAAGATCAATTTTACTGTAAGTCATTTATGTAAATAATAAATAGCAATGGGCCAATTAATGTTCCCTGTAGAATTCCGCAGGTGACTTGTTTTGCCGAAGTTATTGCATTGAATATTTTAATTTACTGTTTTCTATTTTGTAGGTAATTTTTTAATAACAACAGAACCTCTTATGCCATATCTTTCAAGTTTCGCTAATAAACACTCATGGTCGACTGTGTCGAACGAAATATAGATGGTTTAACAGCAGAATATGTAAAGCTGTCAAGCAGGAGAAACAAGTTGCAACAATTTTTCAAATTTCTGTGTCATTCTCTAAAATTGCCTGTATTCTTTTGAATCTTCTACATAAAATTCCTTTAAAAGAAAACTGGTAGCTCTTTGATTTTCTCTCTTACATTTCCTGCTTGATCATAACATTTAATTCAGCTGTCAAAATTAAATTTTTTACAACAGATTTTAACAGAATATGGATTTACTGATCATTTTCAAATTATTAACGAAAATAACTGTTTTGTATACTTTGTAAAAAATATATAATATACACAAAAATAAATCATTTAACTCAACACGTCAGTGGAAAGATACATAGCGCTAATGTCGATGAATTACAAGATAATTTTAATACCGACCGGCGTAGCGTAGCGGTAATACATGTGCTCTGCGTAGCTAAGGTCTCGGGTCCGAATCCCGTTCAGGCATGTAATGTTTCAAATAATAGAATGGTTAATTGTCGAAGCAGCAAAGGGTATAAAAAAAATTAAAACAAGTATCTCGTGACTTCGGCCTTTATTTAAATAATAAAATTGACGCAATTCTTAAGAGAAATCCAGACCTTCGTATATTAACACAAATTTATTCCGATGACTGCCCCGATTTTTTAAAACCATATTTTAATCAATATCAAAATTATTTTTGCAGAGCCCACGTCATTACTTGTGAATTCGAAAGAACTTCAAGATTTAAAAATATTCTTACTCCAAGCAGATATAGTTTTTCTAACGAAAATTTAGAAAAAGTCTGCATTATAACTTGCAATTCTGACAAATTCATACAATTACCTTTTTTATTAGTTGATTTTTTTCATATTTATCCTAATATTTTCTATGAAAAACTTCAATACGGTGACTATGGTGTCTAACACAGTAATTAGGGTCTTCACAGTTAAATATAATTGGAATACAAGAGATTAGACTCATTATGAGCGTATTAAAATGGATAAAGAACGGGTTTCGGTTTTGACAAGTTCGGCACATTTGAATAGTTTTTATTGAAAGAAAAAACGTTCCGCTCGTAAGCGACAGTGACGGCATAGGCCTAACTATGTTCTAGGTCTAACTATTACAGATATAATTAATTTACAACTCAGAGTTTAGTGGAAAGCCTTTAATCAGAGATTTAGTATGTATTAATCTGAATATAGGTTGATATATTCATAAGTACACATTGCGAACGGGAGCTGCAATGATCCTCTCTATTGGAGTAAAGAATACAGTTTGGTTCTGGTCTAGTTATCAGCCGGTAAGTTTACCGAGCGAAGCGCTATCGGCACCAGTCTACTGACTTATATGCCACAGAAACAGAGTCTGAATACAAAAAATTTCAATATCAATCATTCACTAAAAATTATTATATAATTTATATAGGTATGTTCAAAAGAGTAAGGTCCAAAAAATGTTGTGGTAGTCTATGAGCCATATTAAAAGAATATATATGAGAAGTGTGAATTTACACACATTTCAGGATTTCGTGATCTAATGGGGAAATAATTGTTGGGTGATTAATATTTGGGATCAAATTGAAGTGTGAAACTTAAATTTATCCAGCGCGAAATGGAATATATGTATAGTTAGTGACACTTAATTAAAAAAAAAAAAATAATAATAATAATAATAATAACCCTTATTTTAATTGAATCGTTTATTTTATCAACCACATAACTCCATGCTACCGTGTTTCTAGAAAAAAAAAACTATCTTACTTTGTTTTTACTTTGTTACTATCCTCTAAACTAGTTACTAGCAATGAGATTATGTCAATCTTCAAATTTTCCATATACAACCAATGGCAACAAGAATTCAAAGGATCGTACTATGACCAAATTCAACCTCTTCTTTATAGAAACCTTTGGTTTTCTTCTCACCAAAGCAGATATTTTATATGGACTTTTATCCGGCTTAGATTTAATCACACCTTCTCTCCATATCATCTGCATAAAATAAATATGGTTTCGTCTCCTTTCTGTCTTTGTGATAATTTGTCTGTCAGCGATTCGAACCATTTATTGTTTGAATGCCCAATAAATTTTCGCAATCGTAACTTATTCATACAAAATTTAGTAGTCCAAAAAATATCCCTACCTACCAATATTCACACGCTTCTTGCTACTAAGTCTCTAGATATTTATAAAACTATTTATAACTATATCAAAGTAGAAAATATCAAATTATAAGTATAATTTTTAAAGCATTGTAATGTCTTCATTTATATCTGGCTAATAGCCAAAGCAGCTAAAGCAAACAAATAAAAGAAAAACTACATAACTACACAATTAACTACACTACGCTATCCACAACATTTGGTAATCACTTTGTTAATTTAAATTAATTATAATACAATATAAAAGTTAAATAGTTTTGTATTTTTTGACGTTTTAACACTCAACGCACAATCAACAACCTCCTAACCATAGCAACCCTCATCCCTTACCGTCACAAAACTGGGCACAGTGGCGTCCCGTTACACGCTTAATATTTTGGGTTCATTGTCATATTTGACACTTTTACAACATTTGGCAACACCACTGCTATTCCCATTAAGAGCAATACAGCATTCTAACGTTTGAACTCAGTATAGCATTAACTCAACTATGCCGATTTTGGTGGTCGATAGGTGGTTTCTGAAATAAATTATTCATTTTAACCTTCAAATTCATTCAAACTTCTTTCACCCCTTCACTATTATTATTTTAGTCCGCCTCTAAAATTAATTAGATAAAATTTTGAAATTGTAGGAAACGCTGCCCTTCATGTATTAAAAAGTACAAAAATTATCAAATATCCAAATATCGAAAAATTCGTGTTGTTTGGCTGGGGACAGGGTTTGGTTTGGGAACTTTATGGTTCACATGAAACTGCACTACTTTGAATAAGCTCAGATTTCTAAAACAGTCCCTCTGGGTTACAGGGTACAATATAAACACATTTTAGGCAAAATTCACATTCAAATTAAGAGATTTAATTACTATGTATCTACGTTTCAAAATATAATTTTCATACTCAAAATTTAAAAATCGAATTTTAAAATCGAAATCGTAAATAAACGTAGAGTATATTGCGTTATTTTTGAAGTCACATTGTAAAACAATTAAGAGAGAATTAAGCTTTGAATGGTAAAATTCAGTAGTAATTCGGGGACGCTAGAGCATGGATAATTGAAAAACCAGGTTAATACAAACATCGTTATTATTTTGTTAAAATTCTACAAAACATATGAAAACATAGGTTAATAACATAATACAAAGCGTTCATGAATGATTGATAGGTGCTTGAATTTAGCGAGCTACCTTGTTAGTGATTTTCATACCATAAAGTTCATAAACGTAGATTATATCCAGTAATATTAAATTCAGAATTGAAAAAGAAGATAATAAAAGTTTAACTTCCTGGATTTAACAATTACACGCATCAATACCAAATTTGATTTCAATATCTATAGAAAACCTATAAGTATGTTGACACCATCATTCCAGCCCAATCTAACTACCCCTTAAATATTAAAATGTCCGCCTTCCATAAATTTTTACACAGACAATTATCTATATCCCTATCACCTACCAATTTTCCCATAGAATTAAAAACCATAAAATTAATTGCGCAAAATAATGGGTACAATCCAATGGCGGCACTAGCTCTTAAAATCTGGGGGGGCAGGAAATTTTTGAGGAAAATTTGGGGCTGCCAGGAAATATCAGAAATTATTTTTTTATCGTTTACACATGAAAATACAAGTGATGACAAAAAAAGGTCCTCACTTCTAAAATACATTTTTCTCCAAACAATTTTGGGGGAGGGGCAAATGGAGGCCAGAGCCATTTGGGGGGCACCTCTAAACGTCCCGCTAGCGCCGCCACTGGTACAATGCCAGAATAATAGACAATATGCTGAAAAATAAAAATAAATCTATAATATTAAAAGAAATTTATTTAATGTAAAAAAATTATAATGTAAATTATTTAATTTATCTATGTTAAATGTCAGTATTAAAAAAATAATAATAATAAAAAAAGAATAAGTTATATAACAACAGTTTTAAAACTGCCAACATATTGAAACAAAATATTTTTCATTCTGGTATTTACAAAATCTAATGTAATGATAGTGATGCGTATTACAAAGGGCAAATAAAATGTTATTTTAAAGTCAGATTTAAAGAACAGTTGAGGGCGTGAAAATATAATAAAGCCGAATCATATAATATACCGAAAAATTAATAGAAAACAGTGAAAATAAAAGTTGAAAACTCACGTATTTCATAGAGGCAATTAAAATTAAATATGCATAAAGGGAAGGGCATAATTTTATCAACGAATAATTATATCTGTTGGAATCTCCCATTCTTCTCATACCAATTTGTAATTATAATAATAATAATCTTTATTCGTGCTTACTTACATTACAAAGAATATTTACACTAGTAAAAAAATAATAATAATAATAAGAATACATTAAGTCAAAAAATTAAAATATCATTGCATAATACAAATAACACATTAAAAAAATAATTAAAACAATACATGTTCAGAATTAATATTAAAAATAAAAGACATAAGTAATGTTTTAAATTTCTAGCAAAAGGCAAGGACAAATAGGTATTTATGATTTACGAGTTATAAAATTCCATCAAATCATTAAAATTATTTAATAGCAATTAATAGTTAACGCTATATATTTAGGAAAAAATGTCAACATTTCATGTAACATTAACTCTTCTGAAAATGTTCTAACAAATCTAAATATATATCAAGTTTTAATAAAATATTTTGCGGAATATTAGGAAGTGTGTTATTTCTTATTTAATATTCACTGTATTTATTATAAGAAAAGGCTTTTTTATTGCCACTTTAGTACTTTTTTTCATTGTTAAGCAAAACAATAGACACATAAACAATAACAAATGTATGTTATTAATAAATTTCTTTGTCAATGATTCATTAATTTATTTTTATAAGTTTTGCCATGTACGCCACTATTAAGTACCAACCTACAATATTAATCTTATAAGCTGGAAATTAAATCACCTTCATTCTTTATAAACGCATTTATGTACATACAATGTACATGTAATGTATGTATATAACAAAAACAAAATTTTAAATAATAGAAAGCCTAATTTTTATTATTTTCTTTGCAACATTATATTTTATATTTTTTAAAATGGGTCATTCTTTTAATTGAAATTAAGATTGCCTTTAGAAGACCCCGGTTAATCAGATTACGCGGATAATTGAGACACGGATAATCTATAATTACTGTATTTCTGTGGGAAGTATCCGTTTTACTTTGGAAAAAGCTTTCATTTCATCATTTGGATAATGTTCTTAGCATGAATCCCATTGCATTGTTTGCTATTGTGTTAGTTCTCGACTTTTATTGTACCGACAGACATGAATGACCTATAAAGGTTTCTTTCTTTTACCTACTCTTTTATTACTTAAATAGCCTACTGTTCTTCTTGGATGAGTTTCTTGTCATTTCATTTTTAATTACTAGGTCTTTGAGGTATCTTTTTGGAATTAAACCGGTCCTATAAATCAACATCGTCTTATCGTGAAACCACGGAAACTCATGTATGTACATTTATATTTCAAACCTTTATTTTACCCCCTTAATTTTTCACGTCATTTGCTAACTCTCTTTCTTTTCCACTATTTCTACTCTTTAATATGTCTTTACAAGAAAATATGTTTCCTGACACATTAAAATCAGCGATTATAATGTCCAGTTTTAAATCTGGTGATAAAAACCTAGTTAAAAATTATCGCCCCATATCTAAAATTAATACCTTAGGTAAAATTTTTGAAAAATTAATCTACAGACATCTTTCAGATTTTGTTAAATTATTAATCAGCACGGATTCCTTCCTAAAAAATCAGTAGAAACTAATTTAATGATCTACAGTAATTTTAAATTAGAAAATCTCGACAATAGAATTCAGAATGACTATGTATATACAGACCTTTGTAAAGCTTTTTACAAAATTGATCAATACATATTGATAACTAAACTCTTATTGATCGGTATTAATGGTGATCTTACATGTCCAATAGAACCCAAGCTGTATGTATTAATGGCTTTACATCTAGTTATGTCAATATAACATCTGGCGTTCCACAGAGTTCACACTTAGAACCACTGCTCTTCTTGATTTTTATCATCGACGTTAACCAAATAATAAAAAATTCCGACTTTCTTCTTTTTGCAGACGATTTGAAAATTTATCGACAAATACAGTCTTTATCTGATGCCAATCTTCTTCAAAACGACATAGATAATTTTCATAACTACTATACCACGAATAAATTATTCCTTAATTACGATAAATGCTCTGCAATATCTTTTACTATAAATCATAGTAGAAATTTATTCAACTACAATTTTAAAGGTACTGTCATCACAAGAACTGATGTTGTAAGAAACTTGGGCATTTTATTTGTCTCTAAACTGTCATTTGATCCCCATGCAAATAATATCAAAGCAAAGGCCTTCAAAATGCCTGGGCTTTGTCATCAGGTCAACTAAAGACTTCAAATCAACTGCAGCCCTTAAGTCATTATACTTTACCTATGTTCAAAGTAGTCTTCAATTTGCCTCTGTCATATGGAACGTTCACACGATATTTATTTAAATCAAATTGAACGTATTAAAAAAAAAAAATCAAATGCTTATGCTTCAAAAATAATTACAACTATATCAATTATAATACATGTTGCATCGAGTTTAATTTTCTCACACTAAAGGATCGTCGCACTTTGACTGACATGAAAATTTTGCATAAAATTCTTAATAATCTATTATCATGTGTTGAACTACAAAATTTAATCACTATTAATGTTCCAGTGTACAGTACGCGATCTTCTTCGCTTCTTTGTATACCTTTTGCGAACACGAATTCTTATCAAAATTCTCCAATAGTCAGACTTTGTAGTACTTAAAATAATATTTTCTCAGATGTTAACATTACCAACGTTTATGTTAAAATGTTCAATAAATATTGTAAGGACAAAATTTGTCATCAATATTAATAATAGAGGTGGAAAGGTTGTACGGGTATCGGTCATAAATAAAAACAACTATCTACAGCTGACCAGTTTCGGAATAGTTTATTCCTTCATCAGAGCTGCTACATAACAATATTAATAATATGTATTGATAACAGTTTATTACGCTGGGCCTGTCCTGTTTGTGTTCCGAATAAAATAAAATAAATTTATTATTAATTTTATTTTCAATATAAAAAAATAAATTATGAAAAATTTGGAGTCCAACTCTGTAGAATATATCTTCCCCGTAGTCGACAGATCAATCAAGTTGCTGACTGAACGTACCCGTCTAGCCTCCGACACTTCTCGCTCAAATTCCTTGACAAAATGATGAAATCTCACTCTCACTACGCTACTTGAATCGCGATTCAACCGAATATTTGCACCGCGAACAAGGATACGTACGCTCGCCGCGTTTCCTTTCTATTTTGTACTCCCCCTCGTACATTTACACCCACACACATATACACATTCATACAAACCGATCACTTCGATTTACTACTAGATCAACAGGGTTACTTATATTATTAACAATGTCAACAAAATATATAACAATCTATTTATAGCTACTGCATATTTGCTTTTGCATATATGTAGATTATTTATTTAACACGAAGAAATTGAAATGGTCTGAAATGTCTCGGACAATACATTTTTCTGTAGTTGCATCAAAATAATTTTTTGTCAATTCAATTACGGTGGCCAGACTTTCCGTATGTACGAAACGTGTTCCTATTTGTTCATTTTGTCCTGATAAAGGTTGCCGGTTCACTCAAATGTCCTGTATTTATTTTCCTAAGGATGTATTTATATCCTTATATTTATAACATATTTGAGCTACATATGGTAATAAAATTAATAAATTCAGTTGTAGGCTCTCGTTGAAACATATTGAAAATAGAACTCAAAATAAAATACTCGGTAATGTTTCAAAATATTTTAATTTATTAATACGTATTTCGGCTTATGAGCCCATCATCAGAAAACAAAGAGTTTACAAAACTGAACAAATATATACTAAGAACAATTAGATCTTAGTAATTCTCCGCTTCTAGCCCCATTTTAACCCTTCGGTTTTTCCTAATCGCCTTTTTTCCTAATTGCTCTATTGATGGTAGTATAATATATTTGTTCAGTTTTCTAAACTCTTTATATTCTGATGATGACCTCGTAAGCCGAAATAAGTTTTAATAAATTAAAATATTTTGAAACAGTACCGAGTGTTTTATTTTGAGTTCTATTTACATATGGTAACTTTGAAGGCGAAATATTAAAAAAAAAAACCTGTTTTACCATTTCATATTTTAGTCCAGGAAATTGTTGTTCAATGTTTTCCTGTTATCCCAATGGCGACTCAAATTTTTTGCCATAACTTTGATGATTTTTTTTTTATCAATGATCGGTTATGCCGCTATAACGCTGTAAATTTGGTCATTATTTTGAATTCATGTAAAATGTACTTTTTGCTGTCAAATTCAACGCAAAAATAAAATTATTACTTGAATCCTGATAATTTCTCAAAATAAACGATTATTTTTAATATTTTCTGAGATAGGTTAGTTCCTGTTAACACTCACACATCAATCGAAAATAATTTTGACCCGCTTCTATTCATACCGAAAAATCTTGAAATCGATTTTGATATTTTTGTTTTTAAGGTTCTTTAGGTGCACATAGAGAGTTGCTATCGGGTTCAAGTCCACCTAAATATTTCATTTTTGAACTCCCATATAGAGCTTCGAAATTTTAAATTCGAAGTTGTAGTTTGTAATTTACTTTCATTTCTATTATCTTGAATCCAGCTATTTTTAATATATTTAATTATGGATTAACCGTAGCCACTCTGATATGAGCATATTATTCAGGAAATGAAAGCAAAAAGAAAACAGCTTCCTAGTATTTAGTTGAACAAATACATTTCGGAAATGTATAACCAAAATTTCATGTCAGTAGATTATTAATTTGAAAATTAGACAACTAGATAAGATGCATCATATTAATTGAATTTACTTTTTACTTTTCCCTTTTTTGATCAAATATAATAATAGATATGTCGTACAGTCTTACCTTAATTGGAATCAGCATCATTATCTCGTATTATTCTGCCCACTTCAGTCACCTACATAAATACGTAGTACGTCTTAAAGGTTTTGTAACAAAAAATACCTAACTTTCGGTTGAACGATTACAACAAAGTCACCTACTCTTTTTTATTGTAACTGTTTAATTTTTTGTAAATTTGTTTAAAAATGCACACAGCAGCAATGTCTGATAACGAAAAATACCGTGTCTGTTTTTTACGTTCTCGCCTAATATATCCAATCAGTCAGATAAATACGGTGTTGCAAAAAATTCAATAGCTTTTGAAATAATTATCAAATCAAAAATTCATGTAGTGATATATCTGTAGGTTCACATTAATGTGCATTACAAATTTTTTTCAGATCTTTAGATTAACCCCCCTCCCTTGGGATGCAAAATGTTGGACAACTGTTTTTTTAGCACATTTTTGCATAAAATCGTGTCCTTAATCTACGTCTTAAGGTCTTTCTTTTGATACCACAATAAATTAAAAAAAAAAAAAAAAACTGGAGCACAGAAAACCATACACTTCAAAATAATAATCTGATAAAAAAATCCTGTTGAACTCTTCCGGTTCCCATAAATGTACATTATTGAGAATTGTTTCAAATTTTTAGATGACGTTAGTATTTCCGATAAGGAAATATTGACCATCCAGTATTAGCAGAAATGGCAACTTTGCTGTCGGTTTCATTTTCTTTATAAAATGCTAGAACTATTCTGTGAACAAATTTGTCTAGATCCAGCCTGATATATGGCATCTGCCTATAGCACCAGTCGGAGTTCCTTGCATTGATCGTTTTGACATATGCTTTCTAGGGAAGGTAGGTGGTATGAACGTTCTATCTCTCAGCACTCATTTTATATAGAACCGTGACGAGGCAGCCCCTTTCAGCAGCTGTCAAAGATCCTTTTAGGCACTTCTATTTGGACCCAATTACCTCTCCAGTTTCGTCACCATTGAAACATCTACCAAGTGGATAATTATTTTTGGTGTAGCTGGTCTCCACAATATCTAAAAATGCATTTACTGAGATTTACAACTACAAAAACACAAATAAAGTCATTTTTTTTAGTCACAATTATCCAACGCGACTGATGGTGGCCCGAAAAATTGTACCTGATATTTTTCACAAATTGTCCGTAAAATATTACTACACCAACTACATATAATAGCGCAATATATAACAGGGATGTGGAGTCGGAGTCGGAAGTTGGGAGTCGAGGAGTCGAAGCTTTTTGGAGGAGTCGGAAAAAGTTATCGACTCCGGACTTTTTGCTTCAATTTTTATCAAGGATGAGAACAAATCGAAAACGAAAGCAAAATAACCATATTACCAGAATTTATTAAATCACGGAAACAGGAACGACATTTTGATATCTGTTCAAGAACGAAACATAAATTAAAATTATTCAATACCGAATTTACCCGGTTTCCTACATGCTTTCCAGTTTAAAATTTGATTAATCCTACTCGTATTAACAGATTAATGGTGGGTTTAGTAAACATTTAGTTTTAGTCTTAGTTTTAAACTTGTTTTAGTTTTAACCTTAAAAGATAAACTATCATATCGCTACGAGCAAGTTCATACAACACATTGATTTAGTTTTAGTCTTAACGTTCTTAAAACCGACCTTGAAAGATAAGTAACATTCAACTTTTCTTAGCACTAAGATTAAAATCGAACAAATGCGCGTGCGCTCACACTGGCATAAAATGTGCAGGTTATATATTACGAACTATTAACAATTTTATTACTGTTTTTATTTCGGAACATCTTTATTCACAATGTTTATTTCTTTAATCGTCATCTATAACCAAAGATTTTGTTTTATGTCGTTTCAAATATTAGTATAACAAACTTTGATCGCCAAACTTTGGCGTTAAACTCAGCGTTTGATTGGTTATTTGTTAAAACTAAATCATTGTTTAAACTCGTACTCATTTATTACGCTTAAGACAAAAACTAAAACTAACACTAAAAGTAAAACTAACGTTAAGACTAAGTGTTGACTAAACACAAACTTTTGTTTTTACTCATAACCCTATTTCAATACTTTGTTTTAATAAACATAATTGTTTAAGCGGAACTAAACTGGATTTTTATTTTCTCAAGTTGTAACGAGATTCCTGATGACAGCCAAAATTTAAATGTTAAAAGGAAAAAGTGACATATTATGAAAAATTAAGTATCGACTCCGGACTTTTTGCTTCAATTTTTATCAAGGATGAGAACAAATCGAAAACGAAAGCAAAATAACCATATTACCAGAATTTTTTAAATCACGGAAACAGGAACGACATTTTGATATCTGTTCAAGAACGAAACATAAATTAAAATGACAAAATGACACAATAAGTCAATATGAAATGAAAATGACATTATATAAAAACAGTCTGTTTCTTTAGTTTGGAAGTGGAACTAGATATTGAAATATACCAACGCTTGACGATTGAATGAGGAATTTTATCATTTTGTTTAACAAAAGCCCATTTCGATCGTTAAAACGTGATCTCGTGATAACTTAAGTAAATAAAAATTCCATTTAGTCCTGCTTAAATACAAGGTGTCTCAAAAGAAATTTTATATTTATTTAGCTTACTGCGTGAACGCAACGTATCCGAGGGGCGCGGGGATTATGTCAATCGGTAGCCTGGCTCTTGGGAATTAAGTCACTATGGAGCGTTTCTCGGGAGCAGACCGCGCGTTATGCGTGCGAGAGTTTTACAAAAACGGTGATTCGGCGACTGTAGCGCGTAGAAAATTCTGCAGTATTCGAGGTTTTCGCCACTTAAATGATGCGCCAAGCATTCCTCTCATTCGACATTGGGTTAAAAAGTTTGAAGAGACTGGTACAACGCTGGATAAATCAAAATCCGGACGACCTAGGTCATCAAGAACGGTAGAAAACGTGGAGAATGTTAATCAGTCTGTTCGTGACGACCCGAACCTTTCAATTAGGAAGCGCGCAAGTGCTTTAAATGTGCATAGATCATCATTACATCGCATTATGCACAAAGACCTAAAGCTGCACCCCTACAAAATTCAATTGGTGCAAGAATTAAAGCCCCAAGATGCCAGTCAGAGGCCTAATTTCGTAAATCAGGTGATTGAGCGATTTTCAACGTTTACCAACATTTTGTTTTCGGATGAAGCTCCTTTTCATCTTAATGGCCACGTAAATAAGCAGAACTGCCGCTACTGGAGTGCAACGAATCCGAAACGCAAACATCAGAAACCCCTACATTCGCCTAAAGTGACCGTATGGGCTGCGATGTCGGCGCGAGGAATTATCGGCCCTTACTTTTTTGAAGACGAAAGGGGGCGTGCAGTTACAGTGAATTCAGAGCGTTATGTGGAGATGTTAGACAACTTCTTGGTACCTGAACTGCCAAACTTTCCTGGCTATAACCAAAGAACATGGTTCCAACAGGACGGAGCAACTTCACACACGTCCAATATGTCTCTGCCACATGTTCGTGAAATTTTCTGAGGCAAATTGATCTCCCGGAGAGGTGACATAAATTGGCCTCCACGCAGTCCAGATTTAACCCCTATGGACCTTTTCCTATGGGGTTATCTTAAATCTAAAGTTTACGCCAATAAACCGACTTCACTGGCGCATTTGAAAGAAAATATCCGTCACGAAATAGCAGCCATCCCTGAGTCCACCTGCCGAGACGTCATAAGTAATTTTACTGTTCGATTAAATGAGTGCCGAGAACGCGAGGGTCTACATTTAGACGATATTATTTTTAAGAAATAAATCCCCAAAAAGTGTATTTTAATAATTAATAAACATTTTTTCTATATACGGCTTACGTTTTTTTTTAATCGATCCACTAAATATAAAATTTCTTTTGAGACACCTTGTATTTGGAATAGGCTTTACGATTTATGAGTCGGGAGTCAGAATCGGTCTTCAAAAATATCGACTCCGGCGTGGAGAGTCAGGAGTCGGTAATTTTTCTATCGAATCCCCTGGTATAGTATATAACGCGTTCAATCAATTCGTGTTTCACTCAAACGTTATTGTAACACCAGTAAACTTTAAAAAAATTAGGACGAAATGGATCCAGAGTTTAAGTTTGTCAGATGTTAATAAACTCATGCAAAGATAGTTACTACTGTTCATCATTCTTCACATTCTTTTTATTAATTTTAAATTTTTTATTTTTTTTTTGTTTTTAATTGGATTTGTTCATTTTTCCAAATGAATCTATACAATTTATTCCGTAGCGAGTGTACTACATTCTGTACACACTCTCTCATAGTCCACTGTGGTTTTAATCCAAGATATGGATTACTTGATTTATTTCGAATATGTTACATGTTTATATTATCTACCTATATGTTATAATCACGTGAAATTGTATTTTACATTTAATTTGGAAATAAATTATTATTTTATTATTATCATGCCCGTCATCATTCGGCAACCTTGTTAGAGATTCTCGCCATCTTCGAAATTCAGCATTTCGCTTTACAGAGTTATTTTATGAACGAATTAAGCTCGTAAGGAGGGAGAAAGGTGTTCTCGAATATTTTCCTCCTTGCGGCTTCTGCATTTTTGTAAACATAAATTATATTGGTATAAAAAATATCGAAGATGTAATTATACAATATATACAATTATTTGATGTGCATAAATTTTGTACATTAAATTCATCAATTAATGAAAGTACATATATGTTATATGACTGAATTTTGTTTGAGTTCACCTCAGGATAAATGTTCGTAGAAATCCCAGCGTTTTCCGGTTTTGTGATCGGATTGCTCTGATTTGAAACTGGGAATATATTAATTAGCTTCGACATTCCCATAGCTCGATGCTCGGCGGCTTCACGTTTCTGATTATAATGCCAAATGTGGAGGAGGCTTTCGAGCTGGGAATGATTCACTTCAACTACTGACGTATTAGTTGGCTTCTTAAACAACAGATGAAAGTGCCGGCAGGGTATTATATTATGTTTCTGTCATAATCACTTCTGGAAACATGTAATTTCAATGCAGGAGTGTACAAATTAATTTTAGGTATTATAAAGTGGTTAAAATAATTATGCATATACAGGTAGTTCTCAATATACCAAAAAAGGAACAATTATGTAAACACCATTAATAACTTGAAATTTCTACATACAAACTTAGTGTACATAACAATTCAGATACAAACAACAAAGTACTAAACATAAAATAAATATTTAAACATTTATTTACTAAAACAAAAATGAAAGTAATATTTTAATAAATATTTAATTACACTCAACACTCTACAGTGTAGACTGTAGTGTGTTGTTCAATACTCGGTCCTCAACTGTTATAATTATATTTTTATTTTCGAAAAAGACACACTAGCCATAAATATAAAAAATCCATAACATTATAAGTCATAATTTATCCATGAATTAAGAAAATAATTTATTTTTCAAAAACGCAATCTGATCAAAAATTTCTCTCGTACGTTTCCGGCTCAGATCAATGTACATACAATTTTTTTTTTTTGATTTTTAGTTTAACCTCTTTGGGTAAAGGAAGGCAGGACAAGAACTTTCTTGGCACTTTTTTGAATAAAATCGTGTTAAAACAAACGAATTTTGAAAAACTTTTTGATATTTTTCGAAAAATCAATCTGATTAAATTTTTTTTTCAGATTTTTAGATCAACCCCTGTGAAAGGTAGGATGAGGAACAAAAGTTATTTTTTACATATTTTTGGCGAAAATCCCATAAAAAAAAATATTTTTTCAAAAATAAAACTTTGCTCGTCTATCCACGTATTAAGAGGTTTTATTTGATATTCGACTCATAATTTTAAAAAATATATTTCTTTTTTCATTAATTACACATTTGTTTATATTTATCTGGGGAAGTAGTTTTTTTTTAACCCTCAGTATTTTTCATATATATGAGTTAAATAGTTGTATAAGCATGCCAAATTTCAACTTTCAATGTTCAGCCGTTTGGCTACAATTTCTACCGTACAGACGGACAGACACATGCGTGACGTAATAAGGGTTTATTGGTGGTCATACCTACAAAACCTTAAAAATGGGCAACGCTTTGGTATTCCTGTAAAGCAGTGGTCTTCAAACTTTTTCGAGTCGTGGAACCATTTACAGTCTAACAATATACCGTGGAACACAAAAAAAAATAATAACATAAGGTGTATCAACCTTATGTTATTATTATTATACATAAGGTTGATACCTATGTAAGGTAACTCAGTTGAGATAAACCATAAAATTGAAAAAATTGGAAATACAGTATATTTTATTAAATTTTGCTCATCTCCAAAATATAAGTGATGAACAAAAAAGAAAAAGGTCCGCTTCTTCAAAAGCCAAGTAATGAAGTAATAACCAAAAAAAGGTCTTCACCTCTAAACTATGCGAGGGGGAAAAGATATAAGTCGACGCCCAAGTAATTTGTATTAAGTTTAAGAAAAAGTTCGTGGAACCCTTGAGGTCCTTGTATGGAACCCCAGGGTTCCATGGAACGCAGTTTGAATATCGCAGCTGTAAAGCATTTCAACGAAACGAGTGTGGAATTCAGTGGAATAGAATAAATAAGGAGCAAATGCCTATGTTTTGTGGTGGGGTATTGAGTTCTCTCTCATTTGATTTAGTAGTGGTGTTATGTGTATTAATAACCTGTTTGTGCATTAATGCATATACTCTTTTCAATGAACTTTTCACGTTTTATTGTGTTCAGCCTTTGTATATTTTAAGTTTACTTTGAATATTTTAAGAAATGAAGGATTTTAGAACTGTTTTATAAAAGAAAACTTTCTTGCTGGCAAACTATTTGCCTCCATTGTGTATCAAGTATAGGAAACACTATATTCTGTAGATGCATCTAATTATATGTCAGCCAGCAATCTTTACCAAAATTAATGTTTTAATTTCCTTAATATCTCATTGAGATTAAATTAAGTAATATATATTAATAACATAATTTTACAGGAAACTTAATCTCTGTGGCGAAATGTGAACATGGTCTTAAATCTGGTAACGTCCGACAGGAATATGACGATGCTCAGAGACAAAGATTACGACAACAATTATATGACGTCATCCTCGTCATCCAACAATGAATCCTTAAGTAAGTTTTAACTAGTCAGCTTTCTCAACACACTCTTCACCATTCTTCAACACATTCACTTTTACATGCATGATAAATTTACCTTACAAATATCATTGACTTGAGAAATATCATACGTACTTCTGTATTATTATAAGTATCATAAATGCAATGTTTGAATATTTATTAGGGGAGTTTGGTAAGTTAGTGACTTTGATAAGAGATCTCAAGATTGATATTATTTCTGATATTTGTTATTCTTTTTAGACATACGCACTAAATTTCTAGTAGATCTGTGAAAGAGTACGTTTTTAACAGCATCTGGAAGCGGATAAGTTTGTGTTTATTTGATTGAGGCCCGGTTTTTCCGCCTTGCATTAATCTATTAGAATAACTATTAATGGGATAATATTATCCTGTTGATATTCACTAGGATATATTGCTTTCTGTATTTCCAACTCCAGTTATCACGTAGATAGCTATTCTGATTGATAATAATATTTTACAATGTTTTTCTATGTTGGTATTAGTAGTGTTATGTTAAACAAAGAGAGAAGTGTTAAAATTCACACTTCATAGAATTTTTTTCTTAAACTTTCATGCACCACAATTACTGCACGTTGGTAAGTTTTAAATGTAAATGCAATAAATTGCAACAATTTAAAACTGAGTAAATAAATTCTTGTTAATCTTTAATAAACCCATATTTGCATGATATAATTTTTAGTTCATAAATATTCTAGTTTTTAATATTAAATATGAATATACATTCCATAATTACGATGGCAAAAGTTATGAAACAAAAATGTGAAAATTAGAAAATATAACAGTGTATCATGACAATCGCAAATTAAAATAAACAGACGCTTTGTATATTTCATGTTTAACAACTTTTGTTCAAGTGAAAGTCACAGTCAGCGAAAGTATTATTTTATTGTAGCGAATTTCAATATGCAAAAAAACTTTTAATAACGTAATTGTTTATGCAAACTTTTTTTATTTAAATTACACAAGCGGATTATAAGAAGGAAATATATTTGGAACAGTACGCATTATGTATCCAATCAGTGGCGGCTCTTGGAAACCTCTACTGGAGGTGCTGCAACCAGAAGTATAATTGTCATTTTATTTCTGGAAAGAAAATCATTATTAGGATGGATACCAAAATTTTAAATACATATAGGTTAAAAATAAAATCATATAAAATATAGAAATATTACATTTTATGATTTAATATGTATTAGTCAAGTGCATAGCAGAAAATTAACTTTTTATATGCTGTACAGAACTTCCGTTCTTATTTTTACATTTGTTATATTCATCATGTTTTTGAAATTTAAAAAAATTTCATTTAACTAAAAAAAAAATATGCACACAATGCGATTAAAATTAATGAAATATTAAAAATACAAAAATATATTTTATTAAATATCTACTTTGCAAGCTTTTAACTATAAAGGTTTGCAGCGCCAAGGGTGAGTATATAGCCATTACCCCTACTCAATGCCAATCGCCGCATTACAATAGCACTTTTTTTATTAATTTATTTATTTTACATCGGCCTATTTCTGCAACGAGGCTAATCGCCGATGCCCAGGGGGCAAGCTCCTACATCTGGATGAGGGGTGAATTATTGTGAAAATGGGAGTAATATAAACATATTATTCTCGCTCGAATATATCACCAATGAAGGAGGATCGAACCACCGTCCGGACAGTCAGACTGTTTCCACCGGTACAAACCGCACGACTTAATGCGCTTGGCCACTCCGTTGGCATGCAATAGCACTTGGAACTGCACATTGACTCATTGTACATCATAACTTGAAGAGAGAGAGAGAGAGAGAGAGAGAGAGAGAGAGAGAGAGAGAGAGAGAGAGAGAGAGAGAGAGAGAGAGAGAGAGAGAGAGAGAGAGAGAGAGTGAGAATCATAAACGTCAGTAATTAAATTCACTTAATTTTGTGTGTGCTGTAGCTTTGCAGCTCTAGTCTCTACGGTATCCAACTTTAAATACATAATGCTGCTCATATGACTCGCTGTGTAATATAAGATTTTATATTCCACGTATAAGCAGGCATGAGTGTGCTCAAACTTAGAATATTATTGACGTTCAGCAACGATGGCTATTTGCGTCTAATACAGCCTTTATGACATAAATATTATTTATAAGTTAGAAAAAAATAAAATTAAATAAATAAATATATTTTAAACATTATGTTAGGTTACAATTAGCTGATGGTTCGGTAGCCATCTTGTTACTGTCTCTGAAATTTTATAATTGACGCTCAGAATTTCTGTTTTTAAATTAAATTTATTATCTTCCTAAACGATCTTATTGATACCCTGTACAAGTTAAATTGACCCCGTGGGGCCAAGAGCCTCACTGCTTTAAGGACCAGCCCCATTGAGTCAAGAATAGGTCCTGTTGGGACCGACCCGGAAATTTCCAGGTGCCCTGGCGGGTTTTTCGAGTTTTAAATGGCATTTGACAGTTTATAAAGTTATGATGGGCGAACTGTTTTAGTGACGACATAAAGTGGCAGAAAGTAGATGCTTATATAATTTAACCCTAATTATTTAAAAAATATAATAAATGTTTCCTTTTTAACTTCTTCTCACCCCTTCTTTCTTCATTTCACTTCTTCTCAATTCTTCTCGTTTATTATTTATTTGTTTTTAATCCGTTTTTTACCGACCGCCAACATATAAGAGAGGTATTGTGATCATATCGATTTTGACATTTACAGATTTCGATGGATCTCCACGAACTGAGGTCCCTACATAACGTTTTGACTATTTTTAGCATGATGTCTGTCGGTCTGTCTGTCTGTCTGTCTGTCTGTCTGTCTGTCTGTCTGTCTGTCTGTCTGTCTGTCTGTCTGTCTGTCTGTCTGTCTGTCTGTCTGTCTGTCTGTCTGTCTGTCTGTCTGTCTGTCTGTCTGTCTGTCTGTCTGTCTGTCTGTCTGTCTGTCTGTCTGTCTGTCTGTCTGTCTGTCTGTCTGTCTGTCTGTCTGTCTGTCTGTCTGTCTGTCTGTCTGTCTGTCTGTCTGTCTGTCTGTCTGTCTGTCTGTCTGTCTGTCGGTCCGTCCGTCCGTCCGTCCGTCCGTCCGTCCGTCCGTCCGTCCGTCCATCTGTCTGTGTACACGTGTAGAGCAAATTCGGTTAAAAGGATTTTTATGAAACTTCATATTTAAGCTTTTGACATCAATGGCAATAGTTGATCAACTTTTGGTAAAAATCGGTTGACTAGAAATGATCGTGTCGATTTTAAGATTTTTGCGAATATTTAACAGAAAAATATTTCGAAAAAAATTATTTAACAAAAGTTGCTATAAAAGCAATAACATACAACTTTTATTTGAGATTATATGCAACGTTTCCATGGTCATGATAAATAATATCTCTGTTAGAAAATATTAGGCTAAGTTATTTCTACTCTGCAGCTAGAATGTATTTTATACTAAGTACTTTGTGAGAGCGGTCGGTCCTGTGGCGGCCACAGCTGATTTTTTTTTTTTATCATTTAATCGTTTAACAATTTTCTATTAATATAAAATTATAACCTTATTTTATATTAGTTCTGCCAGCTCTTAAAACTCGATATAAGAATTAAAACGTCGAATTATACGATTTAGTTTACAACGAATTTTAAGAGTTTTATCACAATATTGCAATGCATTTTTTGGTTTATCTTTATATTTTATTTTTTGTTTAGATTTAGCTTTTAGCTATAACTAGTTGTAACACATTTATGCCACCAGGCTTAAGAGTTCTACATAATTGCAGAACTGATACTGAACTGATCATGAATGCAAGATCGTCATGTGACTTATCACGAGATTGAGGTATCCTTGGGCATTAGTGGGACCAGCATATATTCACTATTGCATTAACATTTGGCCGTCAAAACAATTTGTTCACGTTGGATCCCACATATCCCACCAGGAGGTGCCTCAATCGGAGTGGAAAAAGAGCTTCGAAAATTGCTTCAAAAGCATGCAAATTTTGCATACACTTTTCATTGCAAAAGTGTATTGATCCTTATGGAGAATATTTTGAAAAACAATAAAGCCACTTTTGTTGATAAATAATTGTTTTTGATCTCAAATCCTGAAATATAAAGGGCAACCCTCGTATTATGTTTTATTCTTGTTCTTATATCATATTTTGAAACTAGGAGGGAAATAGGATTACAATAATATTGTACAGAATCAAACAGGATAATATTTTAAAAAATCACTCGACCATGACATAAATGAAATTTAAATAATTTTGTAATAATGTATGTATAACATTTGAAATATTCGGAATTTAAATGTGATTAGTAATTTTCAAACATAAACTTGTAACTTTGTATAATATGTATATGTGTTTCATTGTTTATAACTTGCATGTGTTTCAGCAACTAATATAATAAAAACAAGAAATGTGTCTAGACATAACAGCACAGCAAGTAGTCAAAATATTGGTATGTTTCGATCGTCACCAGTTTATATAAATGGAGCATTTTCAAATGCAGACTTAACAGAACAGATTATAAACAACTCCTCTTTAACGTACATAGAAAATGCAGATGAATTCAATGAGGAAAAAGTGGAAGGTACCTCTAGTGATTTCGAGAAAAATGAAATGTTCAAGTAAGTAATGACCTTTTATTATTTTAGCATAGGTCTTCCAACTAGGCAACAAACTAATGTTGTTGCTCTAGGTATCAATTGTCTGACAACATCAACGATCGATTTCATTATTAGCCACAAATAAAAAAAAAAAAAGTTTTGAAATTTGGTATGGATATTTGATTTAGCTTACTATTGAACGGGTAAAAAGTCCTGGAAAATTCGAGGTCAGAAAACGCCGCTATCTTAGTAAAAATGTGCAACCTAATGTTTTGTTTTTTTTTTTATATAACGAAAGAAGATATATAAAAAAGATATAACTATTCTGTTCACATTGAGGATTCTGTAAAGAAAAAGTTTTATTTATTATATAAAGTTTTATTATTATAAAGTTTATTTTTTGAATATTTTTATATGGTCACTTTATGTGTTACTTCTTCTCAGTATGACTGATATTCCCAGTATTCCTCATAATTCACATTAAATATATATATATTAAATCGATACTCTTTGTATCGGAATGGTCTGGAGCCATTATACCTTTTCTTCATTTTCATTCGCATCAGCGAATATGTTCGGGCCATTCAGGCGGTTTTCATGACAATTATTACAAACCGTTGTGCAATTAATGTCCGCATTTTTGCATCCACACATAAATGCACAGCCAGTTGTGCATTTGCAAAAAAGTATATAGATTTTCATTGTAAAGAACATACCTAATAAAAAATCAAACAGTATCAAAAATTATCTCAAAGTATATTTTCTAGTTTTTTTTCGAAACTAATTTTTCAGTGACCACTAAAATCAACATGCTTGGCTAAATTATTTTGGACACAAAAAATTGTTATATTATTTATTTATTCATTTATTTTATTTAGGTGACTAAACAGAGAAAATTCTCCTACAAGTCTCTACATACATTTTACAAAACAAAAAAAAAGAATTTATTCAAATGCATATACAGGGTGTTTGTTTGAAACACCGCACCTCGAATAACTCCTTTATTTTAAGAGATACAAAAAATTCTTCCAAAAAAAAGTTAAACTAGACAAAAGGGCCCACTTAAGGACTATAATAAGAATTCTGCATCACGTCCGGTTTCAGCAGAAACTTTTTATCTAGCATAGGGAATCGGTACTTATTATTATTATTTTTTTTTTTCTTGAATTTACATTAAATCAGCTTTACAAGGATGTTAAAATATCATACTTTAAGTTTAACAATTTCTAAATGGCAACAAAAACCAAATAAAACCTGGATATTTTCTTGCCTGTTAGTACGAGTTGATATTAATGGTTTTTGTTTTTTTTATGTAACACAATTATTTTCAGAGCTTGCTATGTTTAACTTTGTACGATTTATGTTATTTATTATTTTGTAAATAAAAGGTCGTCATTTTGAAATGGTTAAAATTAAAGTATGATATTTTGACATTCTTGTAATAAGGTGACCATATTTTTTAGTTCAAAATTCGGGACAGGAGCTCATTTACCGGGAGGGGGGGGGGATTATTGAAAATAATTGTTTAATTCATTTTTTTTTATTCAAATTATATACAATAAATAATTATAATTTATAATAAATAAAAATTTCCAATCACAGATAATTAACTTATATTATTAAAAGGAACATAAAAGGAACAAATCACAGTAATTTTTTTTAATGAATTCACAATTTATTCATAAAAATGACTCAGTAGAAAACTTTTTATATTTTTCCGAACTATGGATCTTTTTAAGTAGGTCTTTTTTGCTTTGAAGCATTTTATAAAAATCCGCACAGTTTTCTTCATAATTTACTTTAATTAGTAATATTTCTTTTAAAATGTCTATATCAAGAGTCTTGTCACTTATAAGTTGTTCATCAAAGAAAATACCCTTTCGGTAGATTTTTTTATGGTTTTTTTAGTACAAATAATTTTAGTTGATATATATTAAAAATAAATATTGAAAATAAGTACCTTTTCTAAAATTCGGGACAATTTGGGACAAAAAACACGAATTTGGGACAAATATTGCCTCTGAAAAATTTTGGGACTGTCCCGGCAAATTTGGGACGTATGGTCACCTTACTTGTAAAGCTGATTTTAAGTACTTCAAGAAAAAAATAAATAAATATACCGATTCCCTATGCTAGATAAAAAGTTGAAACAATTTCTGTTGAAACCGGAAGTGATGCAGAATTCTTATTATAATCCTTAAGTGGGCCCTTTTTTCTAGTTTAACTATTCTTCTGAAGAATTTGTTGTATTTCTGAAAATAAAGGAGTTATTCGAGGTGCGGCATTTCAAACAAACACCCTGTATATACTACAATAAAATAATTTATACATTAACTACAAGAGAAAAAAGAACACAAAAAATTATGAGAACATAACATTAAAAATGTTATAGCGAAACATTCTGAAGTTTACTAGTAAATTTCTTCTTATTAAGTCACTCTTGACTAATTGTGCTTCTTTGCCATGTTTTCCATAAATTTGTCAGTTTCCTGAACAAGCTTTCAGCTGAAGAAATAGTAACTGGTACTGTAATATCTTGTTAACTGGATGACCTTCCACGCAGAAAATATTTTTTTAATAATTTTATCATACTTTTAAGATGAATATTATTATTTTTTTATATTTTTTAAATTTTGGACTGGAAAGTACGAGTTAAGTCAGTTGATCGTAAATTGGGACTATCTATATTTTAATTAAAAAAGGACGTAAATTTCAGTTTTATAAAGAAGTCTGTTCAATGACAAATGAACGAATCAACAATCAACTTATTTATATATTTCTTTCCCGCTCATACTTGCAACCAATGTGCTAGACAGAAATATATAAATAAGTTGGTTGTTGCTTCATTCATTTCTCATTAAACAGACTTCTTTAAAAAATATAATCATACATGCTCTAAACTTGAGTTAATAAGTTTTCATCTTTACTCCTAAAAATTTAAAATTAACCAAAATGAAAAAAAATAAATAAAAAAATACCCCGATGGTGAGCACAAATAATTTCATTAGTGAAATTTTATCTTTACATACGTCCATCCAATTAGTGAATTTTACAACCCTGATTTATAGATATTAACAGTGCAAACATAGTATTTCTTTGGAAGCTTGCACCACAATATGTATCGCAATTTTAAGGCAGCCAATTGCACAAAATATTTAACTAAACACAGATTATATTTGCCGCTATATATGAATGTCTTTAACATTTTTTTTTTTTTAAATGCAGACGTTATGAGTAGTATAATTATTTTTAACTGTAATTTAAATGGCGTTAATCTATCAATAAAAAGCACTGTATGGGTTCTTTGAGTAACTTTTGACCCCAAGTTACTTTTTAATAATCATATCGACACCATTACTAGCAAGGTTTACAAACTTTTAGGATTTTTTATAAGAGTTAGTAAACCTTTTCACAGCAAAGAATCATTAACTACACTTTATACCTCAATTGTCAGATCACAACTAGAGTATTGTTCAATAATATGGAATCCAATGTATGCCAAAAATATAAACTTACTGGAATCTATACAGAGAAAATTCAGTTTTGTACTATGCAATAGGCTCAATATTGTAAATTCAGAATTTTAATATTTAAAAACATTACAATTATTAAAATTATGTCCACTTGAACAGAGTGAATGCTGATATTATATTCCTATATAAGATGTTCAGTAACTTAATTGATTCACAAAATTTTAATCTATTAGCTCCCCTTAAAACAACTAGCTCTAAACAACTAACTAAATTTAATTCTTTTAGCTAGAAAAACTCTCTGTTAAATAGACTCATGTCAACTTACAATAATAATTATATTAATTTAGATATATTTTACTTGCCTTTACAGAAATTTAAACTTTATCTTCGAATGTCATAAATGAATTTAAACTTGTTCTTGTATATCGATATTAAATTATGTTTATTCTCTTTTTTTTGTTATACAGTACCTATCTATGTAAACTATTTTTGTAATCTGTAGAAGCTAGTCATTGGTTTTTACTAATGACTTTCCTTAATGAAAAAATAAATAAATAAATTAATAAATAAAAATTGTCTGTTCTCTAATTATAATAATAATAATAATAATAATAAACAACTTTATTTCGGCGAAGTTTCAAGCATTACATATTTTTTCCAAATTTACTGTAGTAAAATTAAACATTTAAATCCGTACTTGTTAAACATATAAATAGTTTCTTATATTTTTAACAAAATTAATTTGTATATTATCTAAAATTAAGTACAAATTTAAATTAAATTTAAATCGCCTTTTAATTCCTTTAATTTCAGATAATAAAAATACTTGAAAAAAGCAATCTCCAGCACCAATTTAAAAAAAATAAACTCTCAAATTAATTCTTAATACTTTAATAACTTGATAAAATTACAACAAAAATACATTTTTTTCTGACGCGAAAATGTTAAAAAACACCCTAAAAATCAACGAAGCATGCTTTGAAAAAATTCAGTTAAAATTTCCGTCGGTGTTCCGGTGTGAAAAAACTGTATTTCATTCATTAAATTCTCAACATTGCTGTTAATCTAATTTCCTTCATGTCAAATAAATTGAATAACGTTTTCAGAAAACAGCTGACGATCATACTGAGTTGCATTTATGCCGTATTCATTGTAACACTGGGATTGGTTATCTACATTAGCGATATGGTTGTAGGAAATTCAGCTCTAGCTGAGGTAAGTGTTGTACATATACATATATATATACCTGCCTGACACAGTGGCTCTCAAACTGTATTTATTAATCATTTACCTTCATAATATCTATAGGCTGGTATTTAATTGATCAGAATTTAACTCTGTTTTTTATTCTAAAATTTTGTGATATTAATCAGAAATATGTGATCAGTTATCAATCATTTTTTGACCAGAAGAAAATGTCATGGTTAGAAAAAAATAATGTTTTGATCAAATAATAATTAAAAAAATAAAAGTAAAGAAATATTTCTTTCTTTTTAGGGTTCTGTATATATGGTCAATAAATCATATATCAATGGTGACCAACAAAAATTTAAAAAAATATGTATTCAACGAAAAATAAATATATTTTTATTTTTCCCCTCGATATATATATATATATATATATTTAACGCTGAAGGGTTTTCCAATATCTGGATCAAAGAACCGCACAAGCATGCCAAAATTCAACTTTCTTGGTTAGCCGTTTAGTCACAATTTTATAAGGGTTTGTTGGTCATACCTAAAAAATCATAAAAACCTAGAAAATTTCTTAACAGCATTAAGAAGCGAATATTGCAATATCTGGTCTAAATGAAGGAGTGAGACAGTGACAGATAGGGATAGTTGATCAATCAGATACAACCACGAACTATATAGCTTACAAATTATTTGTGTGCAGTAAATGTCCTTCAATTCAAGAGAAGTTTTGCGTTGTTTTGGGATAGAGATCAGGATTGATTTTTATTTTGCATTTGATAGACAATATGACAATAAGTAAAACTCATTTTTAGGATTTTGTAGGTATGACCAAAAAACCTTTATACCGTCATTTTGTCGTCTGTCTGCCTGTCTGTTCGGTAAAAATTGTAGCCAAACGGCTAAACCTAGAGAGTTGAAATTTGGCATGATTAAATAACTCTTTCACCCGCACACAAGAAAAATACTAAAACATCTAAAAAACATATCCCCCTAAAAATATAAACAAATATGTGCTCATAGAAAAAAGAATATTTTTAAAAAAATTCTGTGTAGGGTATCAAATGAAAGCATCATATTATTTTGACGCGTCTTTTGCCAAAATTGTGCAAAAAAATGTTTCTCCCACACCCTGTAGCCCAGATAACTAAAAATCTGAAAAAATTCTAAGTAATGTACATTTGTGTGAACCGGAATAGTACAACAAGAATTTTTGATCAGATTATGTTTTCGGAAAATAACGCATTTTGTGTGTTTTTTGCTTGACCATGTAAAATATTTAATAACTTTTGTAACACAATAAATCAGCATGCTTTGATAGTGTAATGGTTAGCATGCTTGTGTTCTAATTTGCAAACTAAGGTTCGATCCGGTCTCGAGACAATTGCATTTTTATTTTGTTTAAATTATTTTTTCAAAATTCTAGTTATATCTGGGCAAATGTTGCATTTAATTTTTAAAAGCGTAATTTTAATAACCAGTGGAAATTGTTGAAATTGAAAACACGAAATCAGAGGGTCGGAGTTATGACTTAAAACAATCAATGGAAGCCATAGGCGCAATTTTCAGTTCATTTTTCATGAACCTAGCAGCATAAAAAAAAAAAAAATCAAAAAATACTGCACATATTTAGAAACCTAAATAATAGTATTAGGCATTCGAATTAACAAAATTAACAAAAAAAAAAAATATATTTCAACATAAAATTTGTTTTGGTATACCAAATAATCATCATTGTCTTACTAAATATCTGCGAAACCCTGAAATGTGTAAAAATTCACACTTCACATCAATTTTTATTTGTTTCTTGGCGATTTCCATTATGAAGCGAAACTTTTATCAAATTTCATCAAATTTTGTGTTATAAATGAAATGAAATGAAGAGATTCAGGTTAAAAATGAAAAACAATTCTTAGATATTGAACCATGTTAATGCACCAGCGCACATTTAATTACTTATTCAAGTTTTTGGTAAAAAGTCCATTTGGTCCATTCCCACGAATATAAAAAATGTTTTGCGACCATTGAAGTCATAAAACAAAAACCGTTAAAAGAATTGATGGCAAACAGTTTCGAAAATTGGAAAAAGCGTTGGCATAAGTTTATTATATTCGATGACAAACATCGATGAATAAAGTCATTCAAGAAAGAAAAACATTTAACGGGGACAATCTTAAAATCTGAAAAAAGTCTGAGTGATGCACATTAATGTAAACCAGAATAGTACAACAAGATTTTTTGAACTGATAATTATTTCGTATTTTATCGAGTTTTTTGCGACGCTGTGCTTAAAATGTTTATCTGATTGATTGGAGAACTGGATATCTCTATCTGGGTATTGACGCGAACGCATCTCGTAATTAAGTACGCGTGTAGTCTCTAAGTTGAAGCTGGTGGACATTCATTTAAATGTTATCGAACTTTAAAATGTACCTACAATTTGTTTACCCTTTTTAAATAAAAATCTAGTTTCTTTATTTATGTCCGCAACCAGGGCCATGCAGGAGCCCTTGGGCACACAGAGTTTGGGGCCCTTTTGCAAGTTGCGTGGAGAAAATTGGATTTCAGGTTTTTGTAAACATGAAAATAAAAATTCATATTCATATATAACTTAATTCAACAATTGAGAAATTATTACAATATTTTTTTGTAAATTTTATAAATAGCAATAATCATATACAAAAAATATAATATCTATTATTATTTCAATATTGATTGATTAAAATTGAGTTGTATGTTGGTTGTATGTTGGTATATTTATTGAATATTTTTTCTAACTAAAATAAAAATTATTCATAACCCTTAGTTTGTATATTTTACTATCTATGGTATATTATTGGTATAATAATGGTTAGTAAATTTTACTATACTACTCAGTAAAATCAACTAAACAATAAAATAAATTAAAAAAATAAATAAATAAACAAAAGTTATTTAAATATTTGTATACATTTTATAGGATTAATTATGAAATTTTACGTTATATATTTTTTGATTTTTTTTTTTTTTTTGAGGTGTAATAGAATTTTGTTCACTGTTTAAAAAATATTTAGAAATCTCATCTAGTTTTCGATTTACGTTTAAATTTAGAAATTTAAATGGCAATTCTTAGTAAATTGCACTAAAAATTAAGCTCCTCTTTTTTCCGTGTAAACGACGACCTCGGCATTTTGAGGCCCCCATCAAGCCGGGGGCCCTGGGCTCGTGCCCCATGTGCCCTTATGGAAAAGACCGAACTGTCCACAACCCGTACATACCCATTTCCACACCCTTTTCCACACATACCCATTTTAGGACAGGACCACATATTTTTAAAAACCTACAAATCCCTGAAAAGTGTGAAAATTTACACTTTTGATCAATTTTTTTACACTACCGATCAATTTATCTATTATCTGCAGGACTTTTTCATTCTTATCCTGTCCGTCCATGATATCTTTAATACAAGATATTTTACTTTCAAACCCATAAAAAATGATATTCTAATGTTTGGAGTAATTAGTGCCAGTTCATTATGTAACTGTTTGAGAGCTACTGTAAAAGAGCAACTCGGAAATCAGAAACTCTGACACTTCTCATCTGTTTGCAGACATACAGTATCTATCTCCTTATAATAGGCTTCGTATACATAGTGTATCTAGTCATTGATATCAGAGTGTATGTGAACAAAAGCAGAACAAGGTTTTCCAAGACAGATGCGTCAGAGACAGTTAATGTAGAATACAGTGAATGGCCGGGGACGCCCGAGGGGAATGTTCAACTGTCCATACCTCAGCCGCAACCCCAACCCGCTAGATTGCAACTTCAACACCATTATTGTTTTAGTAAAGGAAGACATTCGGGAAGTTTTTATCTTAAAATTGGAGCTGCTGGTAGGTTATTTATTTTTTTCACAAGATTACAAGGGTTTTGATGTTATATAAAACATAAACAGTTTTTAGAAAACTGGGACAAAGAAATTGAATTTTCATTTTATTGGGTGCGTTATACATAAAAAAAAATTAAACTGGATTATTAAATCAGTTAGCATGATTTTCATGTCTAATTTTACTGCTAAATTTATTGTTTTTATTATGAAGTTTTATGTTTTTATATTATATCGATATATTGTAACACTTTGATATAGTGCCATAGAGATAACGTAAACATGGTTTATTGACTTAGTAAAAGTCTTAATAAACTTGAATAAATTTCAAATACATTACTTTGGCTGCAAAGTGTTTCTTGCCTTTAGCATAGCTGCGATTTTTACACCCAAATGAACAACAATTCACCTTAATACTGTACCTGAACACTAAAAACTATTTACCAAACCTGAAACTATGAAAACTATAATAGATCTTAAACTAGGACAAATATTTCACAGTATATTAATACACAAAATACAATTGTTATACATAAAAAAAGGTTTTTAATAAAAACATAAGAATTTAAAACAAGTTCTTGGATGTACACCCTACATAAGAATTATAAATAAAACACCTCATGTGTTGACCAAGAACGAGAATACAGTGAAACAGATACATTAAATCCAACACGTTTGGGGAGACAAGGTCTCGGCTATGATGATTCTCTCAATTATCTCTATGTATAGTGTTTAAAATTATTCCAAATAATAATGATACATACTTTTATTCCGAAGACCAAATCTATACTAGCCTAGTATTATATAATACAAGGGTTGATCAATAAATAAGGTCCATTATTTTTTACGCATTTTTCCCAATTTATGCATTTGTCCCATCATTATGGGAAATTATAAGGTGCTACCAATTCTGGTGTTATGTTTAAAAATTCCTCTATGGTTAAAATCACTCTTGCTTTATTAACCACTTAGAAACAGCATTCTGTGCTGCTGCCTCATCTGAATACGATTGTCGTCCAAGGTGTTTCTCAAGCAGAATAAATAGATATAAACCTGAAGGAGCCAGATCTAGGTTGTAAGGTGGATTATCTAGCTCCTAAAGTTTATTTATTTTTTAGCGTATGGCTGCAGACATTTATTAATTTAATCACACAGTACCTCTAATCACAGGAACACTAATTAAAATTGAATATTTGGGCCCAATAGATTATTATAAGCCCAATAAAATATTTGTAGTAAAATAGCGAAATGTAATATTCCTAATCACAATACAAAAATTTAAAAACTACTACAGTGAAATGTCTGTATTTGTCAACCAGTCCATAGCACATGCTGTCACCAATACAAAATCCTCTTCTGTTCCTTGAAAGGCTCTATTCGGACATTCAAAAATGAAGTGCCTAATCGACTGACGTGCTGCAGATTGGAGTGTGCCTCATTCCCCATATGAACAGAGACGAGCCGGTTCTACCGTGGTCCATTCTAATGCCTGTAGTACACGATGCGATTTCTCGTTTTGAATCTCGTACGATTTATAGTTCACAAATTATTGTATCGTGTACTACAGGATTTTCGTACGAGATCTTGTATGATATTGAAAACCAACCAATATTTATTGTCTCGACCTAAAATATTGGACAGAATGAACCAATAATGCGCAGTATAAGATGCGCATATTCATGTGACTAACAACTGTTCATCTGTCAAACATATTTCGAGGTTATTTAGTATCAACTTATTAATAATATATAAAATATTTAACAATATTTTTTCTTATTTTGTTTAAAATAAATTGGATCTAGCTGTTCACATTCTTAGGATATTTATATATACTTTTGGATTTAACCAACATTTTATTATCCAACGTACTTAACTAGTGACTTATCTAAGGTGACCATTAAACATTCCATTCCGGGAAAAAAGTACCGGGAGATTTATTCATTATTGTTATTATTATTATTTTTTATTATTATGTTTGTAGATTTTTAAAAAAAATTTCTTGTCAACAAACTACTTGTGATTACAATTTCTACACTTCTCATTTATTTATTCAAGTTGGGTGTTATGCATAAAACAAATTCAACGAAATCATTATTAATATAATATGTTTTTATTTTCTTTAAACTATTTTATAACGATAATAATGACAACAATAATATTTTTTGATAAACAAAAATCGTAGTTTTATAGACAAAAATATTAATAACAAAAAATAAATAAAATAATAATTCCCTTCAATTTCAAATGTAATAAATTAGAACAGAAAATAGTACGGCTTTGCGAATCCAGGAGATAGCGAATACTGATTTTGGACAAAGATTAATATTATCAGTCTTCAAAAATTGGTAAACTATCTGTCCATTCTAGGTTAAGTACAGTTATTTGAATTCTGTTAACTTACAACGTAGTGCGCATCAATTGGTACAGATGCAAAACGATAAATATTTGATGGTATACTACAATAATTTTACATCCGATAATTCTGAACAAAATTCTCAATGCAATAATTATCGTACGACAAATCGTACGAGATTCAAATCGAGAAATTGCATCGTCTACTACAGGCTTTAGTCTGGTCAAAGATACTAATGTTTTCTTAGAAAGCTCGAATCCATTCAGAGGTTATTCGCGATTAAGTAAGGAGCGGAACTCAGCAAGATTCTTTTGTGCTGTAACCAGATGCAGTGGTGATATTTATTGTGATAACTAATGGATGGTGGGATTTCAATCTGTGAAAGTCGGTACTGGCCAAGTCGTCATATATAGGAATGTCTGCATTTTCATTTATTTACCCATACACGCGCCATATCTGTAATAAAGGGCTGACAGATGGTGTATATGGGGTGGCTGAAGATGAGCGAAAACTGGTAGCCAGTAGGTATTGACCTAATGGCGCCAGTAATTATTTGCATCGTTTCATTCAATCTAGATTTTACCAAGAATTTACCGAAAAGTCCAGAGTCTCCAGTGTTTGACATACGGTGTGCGATATTTCCTCTTTCTCGTTAATGTTACACACAGTGACGTAATAGAATATTTGGGCTAGGAAAGAGCAATTGTGGGACCCTCTATTCAAAGCCAGGGGACAGAAATTCAACCAAATAGTGGGGCGGATAGAAATTCAAGTAAATATGGGAGGGGGCGTACATGAAAAAATTCAATATTAAGTCGAATGGGTGGAAATAAAAAAATTTAAGGGAACACGAGGTGTGGTGGAAATGATAAAAATTACGAGCCTGTCTCTAAGGGGCCCTTATCTATAGGTCCTAAATACGACGAACGCAGACCCTATAGTTACAACTTTGGTTGCACAATGTCTTCTTTATTCTTTATTTACCCTTGGCCTTGCGGCGTTTATGGGTTTAACCAGTACATTGAAAAAATATTCATAATAATAATAAAATGGCTGTCAATGGCCGTCAAAAAAATGGCTGACTGATGGTTAACTATAAAATGTGTCTTTAGTATTTAACATCATTATTAACTTAAAGTGATCTTTAACTACAAGAAAAGTGCGTATATACATAATAAACCCTAGTGCCCCAGTGACAAAAAAAAAAAAGACTCCAGATTTAGTGTAAATTAAATTATCCAGTTAAAATGATGAAAAAAGTAACAGATTTACGTTTATATGAACTAAAGGAAGAATTAAAGAAAAGAGGTGAAAAAAGTGGTGGTAATAAAAAAATGCTAGCTAACAAACTAAAAGACGTCTTAAACTCAAGCTTTCTACCCGAAAATAAATGCAGTGAAAATCAAATTGAAGATAACAAAAATTGTAGTCAATTAGTCGAAAATGAAGAACAAGTAGAAGTCAGTGAAATGTTAAATCTTGACATCTCAAGCGACAGTGATGACACTGTAATAAATAAAACTCTCCCTTCAAACAAGAAAAGAAAAAACAAAGCGAAAACCCCATATCTTAAACTCGTTAATATTATTAACAAATTAGAATCCAAAGTACATTCACTTGAAGTCAGGCTTTCCAAATTCATACGAAGCAGTAAGAAGAAGAAGAGTATTGAACCACAGCCAACCTCACGATCATCAAAGGGTAAACAAACCATCTCCAACAATTCTCACCCAACAAGCGAAAATATTAAAACCCCCAATAACACAATTAATGAACTGTCTACCCAAAAAAAGGTTAAAAGAAACATTTTACTAGTAGCTGACAGTCACGGGCGACACTCAGCTAATATATTAAATAATTTGTTACCTGCAAACAGTTTTAATGTAACTTCAATTTTTAAGCCGAATGCTAACTTCTATAATGTAGTATATAATATTAACCAACTCACCCAAAATTTTACTTTAAATGACTATATCATTATCATGGCAGGCTCAAACGACATGTTAAATAACACTGATATCCACAAATCACTAATTCTCAGCACTTTGAACAACACTAAACACACTAATACCATCATGGTCGGTGCCTTCTTTCAAGAAAATAAAATAAACTATAATCTCAGAACTTGGAAATTAAATTCACTTCTCAGCCATGTGCTGCATGCCCACGACAACACTATGTTTATTGAGCCAAATACTCTTATCAACTACTCGGACATGACACGTTACGGTCTGCACCTTAATAAAACGGGAAAATATAAATTATTCAATTACATTGCTAACAAAATTCAAAAACAGCCCGCCACTAAAAATAATACACACATTGGATCAACAATACATAATTTTCCACAAAATAAAAATAAAAATATTATAAATAAGTTAGAAAATAACTGTGTAACAAAAATAATAAAAAAAGACAAAGAAATTCTTGAATTTTCAAAAGTAAATGTTGTAGATAATTCTTTGCTTATCACCAGTGAAACAGAACAATCTATTTTAACAACAAATACCACATCCCCAATAATCTCTAATAGAAATAAAAATACTGTCACCTCTGAAAATTTTTTAGATCAACGTCTCAAAATAAATACTGCAAAAATGTCAAAAACGGTAAATTAAATTCAAATATTATAATTTTGCATCAAAATATACAAAGTTTAACTAACAAAATTGCTAAATTTGAAGTAATCTTACAAGATCTCAACCCCGACATAATTTTCTTAACGGAACACTGGCAATGTGAAGAGCAAATAAAATTTTCATGCTTAAATAATTATCAACTCAGAACCTTCTTTTGTAGAAATTATGGTGAACACGGAGGAACAGCTATATACTGTAAGCCTAATCTTCCTGTTCATGTCAATAAAAAAATATTTGAATTTAACATCCCGTACACAATTGAATGTAGTGCTGTTGAAATTAATGACATTATTTTTGTAAGTTGTTATCGACCTAGTGGCGCGGATGTTATATTATTTTTTGACAAGTTAAACGAAATATTAAATTACCTGTTTAGTTATAAGAAAAAAATTCTAATGGGTGGCGATTTTAACATAGATATTTTAAACCATGACAAAAACAAAAAAAGGTTTTTCAATATTTTACAATCATATGACTTACACACAACTATTTCAACACCTACCAGAATATTTAAAGATTCAAAATCGTGTATTGACAATTTTATCATATCAAAAAATTTGGACTTTAAAAATGCAGTTGTCAAAGACTATAAAATATCAGACCATAGTTGTCAATTAATAACTATTTTAAACGACTCAATTAAACAGCCTATATATACCTACATCACAGATTTTTCTCTAAAAAACAAACAACTTTTCCTTGACTTTTTAGAAACACAAGATTGGGAATTAGTATTTGCAGAAAAATGTCCGCAAAAGGCGTTTGAAATTTTTAATAATATTCTCAGTTACTACTTTAACATCTGTTTTCCCAAAAAACGCATTTTAGCTAATAAAAACAATGATAATATATTACCATGGCTTACACGGGAAGCTTGTGAACTGAGGAAAAATGTAAATGCATATCGTGAATTATCACAAAAATTTCCAATCTTCAAAAATGCTTATAAAATAATGAATAATAAATATAGCGTAATGTTACAAAAACTGAAAAAAATATATAATGACCATTTAATCTACAACTCTTCAAATAAAAACAAAAAAATGTGGGATATAATTAATAAAACTAGAAACAATGTACACAATGACGTAGATTTCTCTATTTTTGAAGAATCACTACCAAATTTAAATGAAAGAAATGAAAATGTTGCTGATTTATTTAACAGCTATTTTTCTTCTATCGCAATAGATATGAAAATGAACTTTGAACCAGGAATTGATTCGGATTATATACTTAGTAACACCCCCACATCCAATAAAACTTTCTTTTTATTACCCGTATCTTATTTTGATGTCTTAGAAACAATTACAAATCTAAAAAATTCAAACTCGTCTGGTGAAGACCAATTTTCAAACAATATGGTCAAACTTTGTAAAAATCAAATATCCTCCCCATTAGCATATATAATTAATCTTTCTTTTGAACAATCAATTTTTCCCGATACATTAAAGCACTCAATAATCAAACCACTATATAAAAAAGGAGAGAAATCTTTAATAACTAATTACAGACCCATAAGCCTCATATCATCCTTCTCTAAAATAATAGAATCAATTACCCATAAACAATTAATATCATTTCTATCCTCTTCAAATATTTTATCACCCTTCCAGCATGGGTTTCTAAGAAATAAATCAGTTGATACAGCTTTGTTTCATTTTATCAACCAGATGTTGAATGTAGTAGACACAGGTCACATGGGTTTAGGTATATTCTTAGATCTAAGCAAGGCGTTTGATTGCGTAGATCACAGCATTCTTCTCATGAAGATGGAACGTTGTGGAATCAGAGGTCAGCCACTTGTTTGGTTCAAATCCTACCTCACCAATAGGTCCCACTCTACTATTATTTCATCTAATGGGAGGAAATATAATTCAAGGAAGTTACCTGTAGCAGTAGGTGTTCCACAAGGAAGTGTGTTAGGACCATTATTATTCCTCATATACGTTAACGACCTTCCTCGCATTTTCAAAAACAATGATAATTTAACGTCAACGTTATTTGCGGATGATACTAGTCTCCTTCTCGAGTGTAAAAACTGTGTTGAGCTAGAGAATTCTTTTAATAGTATCATGTCCAAAGTTCAAACTTGGACATTAAAAAACAAGTTAACTCTAAATGTAGGAAAAACAACATGTCTAATTTTTAGATCAATATTTAATAAGACCATCCTGAATGCATCTCTAAATTTTCGTGGAGATGAAATTATGATCTCTAACGACATTAAATTATTAGGCCTTAAGCTAGATCCGAAGATTACCTGGTCCGAGCATATAGATTATCTTGCCCATAGATTAAGTTCATCTCTATTTGCCCTAAGATCGCTAAAAATTAAATGTAGCGCACATATTTTAAAAACATTTTATTTTTCCTGCTTCCATTCACATTTGCAATTTAATATAATACATTGGGGTCAATGTAGTGAATGGAAGCGCATATTTATATTACAGAAATCAGCTGTGCGAATCTTGGATTCCCTCGGTCCTAGAGAGTCCTGTAAAGAGTCGTTTAAAAAGTTACAAATTCTGACCCTGCCATCTGTGTATGTATTTTTGCTGTGTGTATTTACATACAAAAATAAACACCTATTTCACTCTAAAGTCCATTCCCATAACACACGCAATAAAACTCTTTTGGAACCTAAGGCACACAAAACGACTAGCTACCAAAAAGGGGCATATTTTAATTGCTGCAAATTTTTTAATGCACTGCCAAGCACAATTAAATCAGCAAAATCAATAATTATATTTAAAAAATTGTTAAAAAGCCATCTATTAGAAAAAACACTGTACGACATAAACGATCTTGTTATATAAATGTATTGTAATGTATTATTTTTATTGTATTTTCATTTTATTGTATTATATTATATGACTGTATGACATACTATCATAAATGATTATTACATGTATTGATTTTATGATAATGAAACAATAAACTAAACTAAACTAAACTAAATAATACATTTTATGACTTTCTTTCTTCTTCTTCTTCTACATTCTTCCTCCGGTGTTCCTCTCTTTCTTCCTATTCTCTTTTTGGCTTCCGTCTCCGGTCTCCTTCCTTCTTGACTCCAGTTGTTCTTTCCCTCTTTCTTCGCTTCTCTTCCCTCTTTTCTTTCCTCCTCCTTTGGCTCTCTCTTCCTTCCTGTTCTCAGTTCTGTCTTACCTCTCCGCATTCCTTCCTTCTTTCCTCGAGTACTATCACCCACCTTTCTCCCTTTCCTTCTTCACTCAACAGCTCCTTTATCTCTCCCATCCATTTTGTCATCTTTTCACATCTTTTTGTTAGGTGTTCCAAGGATTCTTCCTCCTCCCTACACATTCTGCATAGCCTATCCTCTGGTTTTGCCCAATACCTATTACTCCGTTCTTCATTTCCACATCTTAATCTGGCAATCCTTCTAACTCTGCCCCCTGCCTTTCCTCTCCTCCCTTTCAAATATTTAGGTATTCCTACCGTACTTATCTCTCTATCCTTATCTCTCTATACCTTGGTTGCACAATGTCTATTCACATAAGTTGTTTACGGTAGTTGTCGTACTGCTCGATCTACCACTACGGTGTTCATTACTAAAGTTTCTTCTTCTTTCGGAGAACAGTCTGCACGAATTTCTTACCTGTTCAACACTATTTGTATCTTGACACAACTATAAACTTTGTATCAAATAAGACAGAGAAAAATATTTTGCCCATAGAAAACTAATAACACTTCACATTTCTATACCTGACAACATTTCAAACTGCGTTCCCATTTTAACTGAAGGTATATATATAGACAATGGCGCAGGTCAGGCAGTTTCGAATGAACGAAATCATGATTAGAGATTAGAGACCAGTGTGTCTGCCGACATAAAAGACTTATTATGTGTAAATATAGAGTTACCAGATGGGAAATTTATTGATCATCCTTCGTATATATTCCAACGCTGTCAGTATCAAATATCAAAATTATTCGTTAGGATATTATCCTCTGAATTTTAAAGAAACGGCTGGTGATTGAATTGAAATCTCATATCACATAAAAATAATAATCCAAGATGAAGATTTCCATTAGTTTATAAACATTGTTAGGATCCATAATCTGTACTGTGCTCGATTTCGTAAAGATTCTTTTGTAGGATGGCAATGGCATAATAAAATCAGGAAAGCAAGCCCGAATTAAAGTCCAGCGTTACAGCTTTGATATTGCGACCCAGTAGCATCTATTATGTAGTCGATTTTGATACAATAATAATTTTTAGTGAAACTGTCTTGGCCCGCACCAGAATTTTTTCCATAGGGACAGGCTCAGACGCTAGATTATTTTTTGTGCAGGCTTACGTATAGAATTGTGCCTTAGAAACAAGTTTCTTTAATATATAAGGAGGAATCAAGTCGGTGACCCCCGGTGGCGCTTGAAACCGTCACATTTTACCAGAGGCTGAACCAACAGTAAAAATACGAGGTGTGTAAATTAAGTAACCGGGCCGAAAACATAGCGTTTAATCTGGCAACATTTGGGACGCGAGAAATGGAGGGGTGGCAGGTGAACATGTGATACGCCTTTAGTACGAGTTTGAACTTGCTAGAGTAATTTTGTTGTCCATAGCGATTTTTTTCGTGAAACAGTTTTTTCTAGTGCGTTCTAAAAATGAGTGACATTCATTTCGAGCAACAGTGTGCTATCAGGTTTTGCTTTAGACTTGGGCACAGTGCAACGGAAACTTTTGCAAAACTCGGACTACGGAGACAGTGTTTTATCAAGGACCCAGGTTTTTTGGTGGTTAAAGGCATTTTCAGAAGGAAGCTCCTCAGCCCCTTTATTCACCTGACTTGACTCCTTTTTAAAATTGAAAATTCACCTGAAGGAACGTCATTTTGGGACACTCGAAAACATTCAAACATCCGTAACCGAACAGCTGAATGCTGTTCCAGTATCCGAGTTCCAGCACTTTTATGAGGATTGGAAGAACCGTCTCCAGCTCTGTGTGACTTCCCAAGGAAGTTATTTTGAGGGAGACAATATTGAGTTGTAATTCTATTCGAATAAAAAAATTAATAAAATCAGTCCGGTTACTTAATTTACACACCTCGTATGTATGGAAATTTCTATCATAGATATCTTCATCTCTATAAGAAGCCAAGACTGATCCCTTTTTGTTGCTGTTATATTTTATCAAACGATAATAAAACATTCTTTTGTGTTTTAGGGTTTTGTCTTGGACATCTAATTCACAGTGGCTTGCTATTAGGCTATCAAATTGTTTTCCTAACCTCAGATGGGGACGACTTCTATGAATGCGCTTCTGTGGCTACTCTAGTACTGGATATTACATACCCAATATATTCATTCTTCCTATTATACTTCATATTTAAATATTCTAACGTAAGTAAAAATTTTAATTTATATTCTCAAAACTTTCAAATATTGTTAAATAACTGCATGTATGTTTACAGTTGACCCTTGACATTTGCGGGGGATAACATTGTCGGAGATTCCGCGAATGTGGAAAATCCGCAAATAAATTTAACTATAAAATAGTTTCGTTGGCATGCATATCGGACATATGACAAATATGAGAAATATGTGCGTACTGTATAGCAAACAAATACAATATTATACAGTGGTACTTCCCTTTTATCTATGTGAGAATAGTTTGTCCACTTCCTAACGATTTGTTTTAAGTGATCAGCCTATGATGAAGAGGCACAAACTCTTGACAAACTGATCTCGCAGTGGAAATATGATACTAGCAATACATTTCGTAGCTTACGTACAGTTGAGTAAACGCGTTTAGGCCTAATATACGATTTTTTGCACAAACAAATAAATTAATAAAAATCTAGCATAAAAACGGGAGACGGAAAAAAAATTAAAAAGTGCATGTGAAAACCGCAAATGTAAAACACACAAGTCAATGGTCGATTGTATTGTCATCGAATATAAAGATATAATTTTGTAATTAATAATTCAAGTATAAAACGTGCCTTCTGGCAAAGGTTTCCTCGAGACCGAGATATTTTCTTCTTATAAATTTCTGTTCGGAAACATTGGTTAGAAGATGTGTTTCTGATTCCATCTTGGTATGGAGCAATGGAGCGGTACCGCTACAAATTACACACGGGGGGGGGGGGGGGGTAGTGAACGCCACTGTTGGCAACTATTAAGTGTGTTGCGTGACAAGGCGTGTTTTGAGAACGTATTTTCTGGGAATCAACACTTAATCTGTTTACTTTGTGCTTACAGTCAACCGCTGCAAATTTGAACAGCAAGCGAAATACTGCGATCTATAAGTAAACGTACTGAACAGCTGCGTTAGCTAAATGTACCCATTTATATAGATATAAGCCTTTTTTTACACTGTCTGAACCAGGTATTGAAATATCACCGCACAGCACTGTTAAATCTTCTTCTCGTCAAACCTGGTGGAATATAATCGGCTAGTTTTTTGGTTTATCTGCTGTTAGCAAATTATTAGACTGGGTGTTTTAGGATGTTTATTATTATTATTATTATTTTTTGTAGTTTATTTTGTTTGGAGTGAAGTTTCTTCATCACCCTCTATTTTTTTTTTTTTTTTTTTTCATTTACCAAAAATATACATAGGCAACTAAAGCCATTAGTATTCCAGTAGATTTTTACAATTTCATATCATATTTAACATTATTAATAGTACAAAAAAAAAAAATACATTTTGAGTTTACATTATTGTTCACTTCGGTTTTTGGGATAGTTATATTTTGTTTTTTACTGATATGTCGTCTAGGAATTTTAGTAGAGTTTCTATTGTTTGGCAGTAATGTAGGGGGAATTTTATGTATTTTCCTTTCTACATTGAATATGTATTGGTGTGTAATCGCCGTATGTCCGATTCGTAGTCTCGTCAATATAATTTGGTCTCGTCGGTTTCTGATTAGGGTCCATTTCTTCGTGTCATGTACCCTCTAGTTTATTGAGAGAAAGTATTTTATTAAAATAATGTAATAAATGCATATATAAAAAAAAAAATTATAAAAAAGCGAATATTTTCAAAATTATAAGAAGGAGGAATATACTTGAGGAGGTAACAATTCGTGATTTATCACACAAAATTCAAAATTGAGATGTTGGTATCAATGTCTTTTTCACTATTAATTCCCAGTTGGATAAACGTTTTGAATGTAAGTTTAAACTCGATGTAAAACACAAAATTGCGTTGCGTTGCTAGGTATTTTATAACTTATATAACTTACAAATTCCAGGTCATCATTAATCGAAGAACAGAAGTCAGCAGATTTGCCTTAATGCACTGTATAGCAGCATCTCTATGTTTTTGGACATGGACCATTCTTCGGGAGACAATGGACTCTCTCTCCCATCATACTCCCGATCTTAAACCTACTGAAGACCCTGAAGACCGAATTCCTGCCACCAGCTTTGAGAAATCTCATACCGACCAACCAGTAGCACAAGCACTTACAGCTTACCATAGACATGCGTCACAGCAACTGATAAGGTTCTTTAATGGTAGTGCTTCCACCAGAATTGGTAGCATGTGTGTTGAAGATAGCAGGATGAATTATATTTATCAGAACTTTTCACCGTATTTATATCCGTTTACGGTTGAATATAGTATTTTAGTTGGTAAGTTTATTTTATATACATTTTTAGGGTTTCGTAGGTGTCAAAAAACTTTAATACCATCATCATGTGTGTTGTGTTTGTGTGTATCTCTCTGTCAATATCTTTCTTATTTTTAAAAAATCTATTTAAAAAATAGTAAAAGAGTAATGAACACTGATGTGAATTGGAACAGCACTATCCGATTTTTTATCAGATTGTTATTTTAGAACTTATTGATTTATTATTATTTTCTTTTTTTTGTCAAATAATTAATTATACATTTAAATATATTATGGGGTATTAAATGAATGCTATTCAAGGGTATATTAACCGTATCTAGAGGGATTTGTTTACAGATTATTTTTTGAAAAAACAAAAAAAGTTTCTTTTGTATGGTTGAAAAAAAAATAATAACAATGCTTTTTTTTTTTTTTCAAATATATTTTCACTCCTAATAAGTTCGAAGCGTCTATTTAGAAATTTGAATCAGAAATCCAAATTGATGTGAACCGCAGCAATATAAACCACTATTTCTCAACCACCGGTCCGTGAAGAAATTTGATCGGTTCGCAAAAATACTTATTTAATATAATGTAAAATACAGTAGGTACATATACAGGGTGTTTGTTTGAAACGGGGCACCCCGAAAATCTCCTTTTTTTGTAAAGATACAAAAAATCTTCAGAACAAAAGTTAAACTAGACAAAAAGGCCCATCTAAAGGTTACTATAAGAATTCTGAGGCACTTCCGGTCTCACCGGAAATGATGTCAACTTTTGATCTAGCATAGGGAATCGATAATTTTATATTTTTTTCCTAAAAGCACATTAAATTAGCTTTACAATGACACCAAAAAATCATATTTTTATGTTAACCATTTCAAAATGGCGACCAATTATTTACAGAATAATAATCAACATAAGTTTTACAAAGTTGAACGTAGCAAGCTTTGAAAACAATAAAAAAAGAAACCAAAATAAACTATTTGACTATTTAGAAAAAAAAAATTATTACATTTTACAATTATTTTACAAAAAAAAAAAATACAAATGTTCGATCAAACCACCATTATTGTCCACACATTTTCTCATTCTTAATAAAAACTCGTTAAGCTTGCTACGTTCAACTTTGTAAAACTTATGTTGATTATTATTTTATAAATAAATGGTCGCCATTTTGAAATGGTTAACATAAAAATATGACTTTTTGGTGTCATTGTAAAGCTAATTTAATGTACTTTTAGGAAAAAAATATAAAATTATCGATTCCCATTGCTAGATCAAAAGTTGACATCATTTCCGGTGAAACCGGAAGTGCCTGAGAATTTTTATAGTAACCTTTAGATGGGCCTTTTTGTCTAGTTTAACTTTTGTTCTGAAGATTTTTTGTATCTTTACAAATAAAGAAAATTTTCGGGGTGCCCCGTTTCAAACAAACACCCTGTATATTTATTGTAAAAAGAAAACTTTAGTTGGCTTTGGAATTTTCATGAAAGTCTTAGACCACAATGAAAATTTGCAGTCATAACCTGTACATAAATGAAATTCAAAGTGAACAGCAACACTAGCGCCAGTGTGTGTTTTTTTAACTTATAATTCAATGCAGGAGTATAATGAATAACTTAATTTTAAACGAAGAGGATGTACCGGGAGCAAAATAAAAATGTTACAATAGAAGACCATTCTATTCCAGAATTAAAGAGTTGATTAGATGTCAATCACTACTAAAAACTGGAAACAAGGAAGTTTTAATAGAGAGGTTAGGTTTAAATTCACATCAAATTTTTTTAATAATAACAATAAATTATCTATGAAATTTTACTAAAAGATTAAAATTTGTTTTCCGACCGGCGTAACGTAGTGGTAACACATGTGCTCTGCGTTGCGAAGGTCTCGGGTTCGAATCCCGTTCAGGCATGGAAATTTTCTCAAATAAAAAATTGTCCTGGCTAACTGACACATGCGCAAAGGCCACAAAAAAAAACGAACAGTTGTTTACGAACAGTTAACATGTAAACAGTATAAGCTGTTTACTTTTGTAAGAACAAACTAGATCTGGTTATTTTGGTTACTTTTATAGTGTATTATAATCCGTCCCAATTTGTAATACGAAACTAGATCTGATTACTTTGGTGACTGTTGTGGTGTAAACAGACTTTGGCGTATCCGTGTGAACCAATACTATGATAATATTATAAATGTATTGTTAATATACAACATAAAAAATGAAATTTCCCTGTTAGTTACGTATTACAAAATGAAACAGATAATACTTACCTTAAATGTCAATTAAAAATATTACTTACGCTGTAAAACCGACTTTAGGTTTGTAGGTTATGATTATAACTTATATTATAATTAAGATATTATTTTTCATTATGACGTACCTATGTCAAATGGATCGACATTTTAAGAAAGTGACATTTTTTAATACCAAAATGATATACAATTTCAAAGATGCAAACTATTGAAAACAAAATTTCCTCTTAGTTTGTTCTTACAAAAGTGAAAAGCTTATACCAGGAAAACGACGTTTTTCAGAATAGTTCGACTGATGGCCAGTGTAACTACTGTCGATTTTAAAATCAATATTCTTTATAATAAAATGTAAAAATTTATCAAACAAATTAATCTAAGATTAATCGATATACTTTAATTTTCCATGACCTGCTGCGGTTTTTCTTAAAGAACAAGTGTCATACTCAGTTTAACTAATTTATAATGTGTACTTTTGTATCTCCAAGCCGCGAAATATGTAACTTCACAGATGTAGAAATTGAGAAACAAATTTTGATTAGATTATTTATAAAAAGATATCGAACTTTTTGAATTTTTGAATAAAAAAATAATTTAATGCACGGTATTAAGTAAAAGCCGTAAAAGCATAAATTAACAAACGTAAATTTATTTTTAAAAGAAGTTTTGACATGATTACAGGTAAAAATGTGCCCATTCAATGTTTGACTTATTAGAATAAACTAGGATACTTCCTACGATCACTAAAATGTGTGAAAATGCACACTTCACATAAAATTTTTATTTCTTGTTTTAGTTGGTGTTCTTTTCATAATTTGGCAAAATATTGGTAACTGCAAATCAGACTCAGGACACAGTTCAGAGAACTCGCATTGCCATGTGCCACATCCGAACAAGAGTAATGAGTTTTCCAGCAATATTGTCATTCATGTAGATTGCCATTCTGCCAACACAGGACTCTTTGCTGGTATTTTGATGCTAGTGACTTCTTTTGTCAGTATCTTTCTATTTTTCATCGCTCTTTCAGATCCGTAAGTAAAATACAATTCTCTTGATAAATTATAATTTAACGATGTATGTTACTATAGTCCGTTCAAACGTTGGAATGCAGTACAAGACAAATTGAGTAGTTCTTTTTCATACTCTCTAAAGACTTATCCCAATAACACTATCCTATATATAACGTGCTGATCGTTGAAAACGCGGTACAAATGTTTATTCACTTATCCCTGATACTTTTTCCATTTAATTTCAATAAATTTTGAACAAAAGAATATAAAATTACCTATAATATTTTGGGTTTATTTATATTTGACACTTTCACAACATTTGGTAATACTGCTCCCATTTCCCATAAGAGCAATACTGCATTCTAACGTTTGAATGGACTATACAAATCCCATGTTGATATTTCAATTCAAAATATGTAATAGAGCGAAAAAAAAAATATATATATATATATAATAAATAAAATTATTAAATACAATATCTTTATATTATGAGTTTATTGCGAAAAGTGTATAATTCCAAATTTTATGATTTTGGAATTTTTTGACCAAGTCTGTGAAAATTACTACATCTATAATTGGAAAAATTTAGACTTTTATAAATTTAACAAGTAGCCCTTTAAATAATAATTTACCTATAATTTACATAATATACCTAGAATTTATATAAATTACTTCTAAAAAGAAAACAGCAAATTTTGTAAAATTGACGTAATACCTCCAGAATACTATGTATGGTACAATTCACTTCCCATTGATAAACTGTATAGGAACGCTATTCTCAAACCAGCGACTTGAATAAGAATATGAGGTGGAGTCGTTGCTTTTATTTATTGTTTTCTAAAGTTAAATTTTGTTTAAAACTTATTTATTTTAAATAACGCTACATCGGGTCTATTCTGCATATTTTGTAGTTAAAAATATTTGGTTAAAAACGATAGTTAAAAAGTAACATTTTAACTAGGAGTAAATAATTTTAACCTTGTTTCTTATTCTGTATCTCAGGTTATAAACCAAGCGTTAAGTTCTAGCTTTTTAACCTAACGGTTAAAAGTATGTTGTGAAATTACCTACAAGGGAACGCATTTTGTTAGGATAAGTGTGGTTTTAATTTAAACAAGTGTTATAGTTAAATCGTGAATTAAGAACGTTCAAATATAATATGCAGATTTTTTTTTTTTTTAATTTAATGGGCTTTGCTGCTTTGGCAATTAGCCACAGCAGAAAGTTAATAATTATAATATTACTATAACATGTCAATGTATCTATATATTTTTTAAATGTAGTATAATATTAGAATACTTTTATTTTGAAGATATATTTACCTTATTTTTATTTAATTTTCAAGATAAAAAGGGAAATCAAAATTTATAAATGTATCACAGTTTTAACATTTTAAATTCTTACTCGCAATATAGCAAGAATTCTTGTGGTTCTTCTTGGATTTTCAGTAAAGTTTTTAAAAGTAATTCCGTAAATGTATTAGACAAATAAAATATTTTTAAAATGTTTGTTTAGGTAAATTAGAAGGGTCACTCGTATCACGCAGTTGCCTTTGTTTAATTCGAACTGATCTAATTTGTATTTTTTTTATTTTATTTTTATTATTTTTTATTATTATTTGTTTTTCTTTTTTTTTTATTCTCCTATATTAATTTTTTATTTACCTCTTCTCTTCTTGTTCAATTTCTTCTAGTAACAATTAGTTTAAAATAAATGGACTTGCTATGATTAATTTTAAAAATGAAATTCTTCTGAATATTTGATGTTTAGATGTTATAACTACAGCTGGTTATAATAGCAACACCGTGTATTTGGCTGGGGTTAAAATATAAACTACTGAATTAACCGCATCGAGGTTAAATTTTTAACGCCCTAGAGTTACAAAATAACAAATTATTGCAAAGAGTGATTAAAAAAATTTAACTTCCTTTAGGTTAATTTTTAACTATTTAAGATACAGAATATACCCGAATATCACCTGACCATCAATCACTGTTAAATTTACTTATGATTTTGATTTATATGATTACAGTTTATTGCAATTTTGAACTATTTGCTGACATAATTTAGCGCGAAATACTGCTTACTTCTTACACCATATTTAGTGTTAAAAGACAAAGCGTAGTATTAGTGGTTTTATGGCGTCACCACGATATCATACAATACAATTTTTGAAAAGTGGTTTTATGGTGAAATCACTAGGAAAAAGGGTTAAAGTCAGTAATATAGTATAAAAGTAACTAAAATAACCAGATCAGGTTTTCCCTTAAAAAGGTGAAAATAATATAAATAACAGGTTTTAAGTAATAAAATTAAATAATACTACTTGAAAACGAGCGGTAGCAAGCAGCCAATTTGTCAACGGATCCTTAAAGCTGCATTACTAACTTTTAATCATTGACTACTGTATAGTCTGTTTCTTTAGTTTAAGCGGAACTACATTTTCAAATCTAGTAACTTTTAACGATTGACTGAAGATTTTGATCATTTTGTTTGGCAAAAGCCCACTTCAGTCGCTGAAAGTGATCCCGTCACAACTTCACACAATAAAAATTCCATTTAGTTCCTTTTATACATTTGGAATAGACTTTACTTAAAGATTGTTAATTAATTAATAGACTTCTGTGTAACACCTGGCTAATAATATATTTAAAATTTTATTTTATTTTATTTTTTTTGCAGAGAATATGTAGAACATGGAATATTAGTAAATGCAATTACTGAACTAACATTCTTAGTACTGATGACGATTTGTTGTATATTTGCGTATCGCAAGCTCATGAGACTGGATGTAAATTATCACCCAGTGTCTTTATTAGACGACATATTACTATTTATCTGTATTCCTGCCTTCTTCTTGAACTGCATCTTCAGTATTATTCCTGCTGTTCAAAAAAGAAATGGACTCAGTATAGCCAGCATTATATTCCAAGTAAGTAAAAGTTTAAGATACAGAAAAAAATTAACAATTATTTCTTCAAAAGCAAAGCTAGGATTATTTGAAATAATATATTTGAAAAATTATTTTAATTACTTTCTGGTATTTAAAATATTATATTTATAATACTTACGTTTTTGGTATTTGGGTAATTTTTATTATGTATAATTACAAAATATAATATTTGGGCGACCATATCAAAAACACTTCTTTTTACCGACCGTCAACATATATAAGGGAGACAACATATATATCATACCGATTTTGACATTTAGAGATTTCGATGGATCTCCACGAATTGAGGTCCCTACATAACGTTTTGACTATTTTTAGCATGATGTCTGTCGGTCTGTCTGTCTGTCTGTCCGTCTGTCTGTCTGTCCGTCTGTGTACATGTGCAGAGCAAATTCGGCTGAAAGGATTTTTATGAAACTTCATATTTAAGTTTCTGCTATCAATGGCACCAAGTTTCTGCTATCAATGAGTTGATCAACTTTTGGTAAAAATCGGTTGACTAAAAATGGGAGTTTACTCGTGTCGATTATAAGATTTTTGGGAATATTTCACAACAGAAAAATATTTCGAAAAAAATTATTGAACAAAAGTTGCTATAAAATCAATAACTAATAACTTTTATTTGAGACGTTTTTTGATAAAACGAAAAAAAATTTCATACTTATATGTAACGTTTCCATGGTCATGATAAATATTATCTCTGTTATAAAATATTAGGCCAAGTTATTTCTTCTGTGCTGCTAGAATGTATTTTATATAAGTACTTTACGATGGCGGTATGTCCTGTGGTGGCCACAGCTGATTTTTTATAATCTAGTACCGACCAAAAGATATCCTGTTCGGCCTAGGCCGATTCGCTTATTTTTTTGGTCACTGGATGCTAGAGCCATCTATGTGCCATTTCTTAAGTTACAAGATCTCCATGGTTACATTGAAACAACTGGCAGTCAAACATTTATAATTGTAATAATTGTTTAGCAACCATAAATTATCGAATGTAAATAAATTTCATTTTTAATAAAATTTACTTTTGGTTGCCCAAAAAATATATGTTCACCTTGGCCAAAAAGATCTTTTTCGTCCTTATCTGTTTGCAGTTCTCGGATGCGCCTCTACTTTCAAATTCAGATGCGGCCGAAAAAGATCTACTTTTTGGCTATGGACACAAATAACTATTCCATCATTATTTATTACGAATTTCCAACGTTGTACTAATTTTTCCATACCCTCTCTATAGAACTTTTCTGAAAAAAGTATTTTACTTTACTTTTATCAGTGATGACTAATAGTATTTGTTATTTCAAATACTTTGATCGGTATTTGATATTTGAAATACTGTTACTGAATATTTGGCACAGCTCTGTTTAAAAGTTTCTTCATTTTTTGTGTTTAAAATAATGCATTAATTTTCATACAATTGTAAGTGAACAATACTTTCTAACCCATTAAACATTTTTCACAGGTAGTACAAGTACTAATCCAAACACCGATGATAATAGATGGATTAAGGCGTTGCAGTAACAATCGAGATCTTCGACTGGCGAAACCAGGCCGTGGTTTAATTACATTCTTGATCGTATGTAACGTGTCCACGTGGATAACGGAAACATTCGAGATCAAATCGCATGATCTGACAGACGCCAGAAGCGTTTTCTACGGAAATGTCTGGTGGACAATTATTGAGCACATGACAGTTCCTCTCACCATGTTTTATAGGTTTCACAGTAGTGTTTGTTTAGTTGATATTTGGAAAAGTGCTTATGAACCAGCAGTGCATTAGTTTATTTACGATTTTGATTACTTCAGGTTACCATATCCAGATACTGCACACACCTGCAAATTTAAAAGAACAGACATAAAAATCTAATTATTTTCCCTGTAGTGTACATATTGTTAATATTTCTCAGATAATCTTCCAGAACGATGTTTTTTGGAATAATGTTCAATCGGGTTGAGGTCAGGGGAGTACGCTTGCCAGCCCATTGTTGTTGTGCCCACTTGATTCAAAAAGTTACTTAGTGGGCGACGTGTGGGCGCGCATTATACTGCATTAAGGTGAAATTTTCTCCGATATATGGGACAAAAGGTACAACATGGTCTTGAAGAATATCTGTGATGTACATATCTGCAGTTAACGCTCTGCCATCAATTACAACTAACTCTGTGCGAGCTCCCAAACATATTCCACCCCACACCATAATTGAACCACCACCAAAAGATACAGTAGTAACAAAATTAAATGGTGCGTTTTGTTCTCCTTGGCGTCGATACAATCTTGGTTCATTGTTTAGTAGAACATTCAAAGCTATCTAGATATAGGTTACAAAATAATAAAACTAAAAAAAAAAAACATAATTTTCAATCTGTTCCCTTAAATTTGCCGTGTGCGTGGAAAAGAGGATACCTAAAATGATTAATGTTTATATAATTATACAATTCATCTTCTTGTGCCCATTTATACTTTTTTGAAGATTTTGTTTAATTTAATAATGTCTTATTATCATCTGATACCTCTAAATATGTCACAAGTAGGTATAAAAATTACATGACATATTTAAAAAAACCGGCCAATTTAGAACAATTTAGAAAATTTAGAACATCAAAAAAGAGGACATGTCCGAGTAAAAGAAGACGTATGGTAACCTTAGATTACTGATCTATATAAATAGTTATTACCCATATTCACGGCATCAAAATATTTAGTAAAAATATTAAGTTAAATATGTGTTCTTAAGACTTAAAAGTGAGATTGTCATTGAAGTTTATTTTAAAAGGTTTCAAAGTAGAAGCTGCCGACCGGCGTAACGTAGTTGTAACACATGTGCTCTGCGTTGCTAAGGTCTCGGGTTCAAATCCCGTTCTGGCATGGAAATTTTCTAAAAATAATAATTGTCCTGGCTAATTGCCGAAGCAGCAAAGGCCATAAAAAAAAAACAAAAAACAAAAAAAAAAACAAAATTAAAGTAGAAGTTAAAAAAAAAAATAGGAAGAGTAAATTTTCACATATTTCAGAGTTTTGTAGGTATTGAGTAAGGGGTAACAAATTGTGGGTACATATAAAAAGTCGTAAATTTAGTTAACTATTGAAAGAATAACGAACGTGCTTCCATCTTAAATCTTACAAATGTACTTGAGATGCGCTCCCATTAAGACATAGTTAGAACTACCCATTTAGAGCTACCTAGTTGTTTTGTCAGCTAGATAAATATTGTAAGCACGGTGTTGCAAAAAATCGTTGACTTTTGAAATAATTATCAAATCAAAAATTCCTGTTGTAATATTCCGGTTCACATTAATGTGCAATACCTAGTATTTTATCAGATTTTTAGATTCGCCCCCTGGGTTATACGATGTGGGACAAAAGTTTTACACATTTTTGAAAAGTACATATATCTAAAAAAAATACTTTCCATTTCTTAATCTACGTCTTAAAAGCTTTTTCTTTTGATACCGTACAATAAATTTAAAATAAGTATTATAATTTCGATATTATTCGAATAAGTAATCTGATCAAAAATTCCTATTGAGCTATTCCGGATCTCACCAATGTACATTATTGAGAATTTTTTCAGATTTTTAAATTAACTTTTGTAGAAAATAGGACGGGGAAAGAATGTTTTTTGACGTATTTTGGACGAAATTCCATTTAAAAAAATAATGTTGAATTTTCTTTTCTAAAATAAAAGGTGCTGTAGGTATGACCAAAAAATTATATAACGTAATGACGTTAGAAATCATTAGACAGACACATTCATCTGTCTGTTCTGTAGAAATTGAATTATTCTTTCAAAATGTATCGAAATATATGATTTTAATATGTATCCACAATTTGTTATTACTTTCTAAATACCTACAAAACCCTGAAATGTGTAAAAATTATTCAAAAATTTCACATTATTTTTTTATAACTGTATCATAATTCACATTAGGAAAGAACTCTCTAGGACAATGGTGCCCAAAGTTTTTAATGTGAAGGCACCCCAAATCGATTATGAATAATTGCCGGCACCACCAACATCATGTGCATGAAATTATGAGACATTTTATTAATCTTAGGAAAACATGTTGTTTTTTTTTAATTAAAATTATATTCTTTAAATGAGAACTAAAGGTACACAAAAATACAGAATTATTAAGAAATTTGGTTAATCTTAGAAAAGCATGATTTGAAATCGATAATATGTTCTTAAAATGAGAACAAAAGTCACGCAAAAAATGTGATACCTGAGCTTGATGTAATTTACATAATTCCTTTATATTTGGGTGTATTTTAAACAAACATACTCGAATTTCATGTTCTATCGACTTCAATTTTGCTCTCTTTTTAGTTTTGATGTTAAAGAGCGTAGAAAGTCCTAGTTCACAGAAGAAGGTATAAAATTCAACCAAAACTTGAAGTGCTCTGACTACTATGTTGTCGTGCTGTCGTATAGGGCAGTATCGCTGAAAGTAGTGGCGCTAATTAACGTTAAGAACTCGCTATACTGAGCAGTGATTTTAAAACGATCGGAAGTTAATATAGGCATCCAGGAGTTGTACCTGTTTGCATTCATTCAGTTGCGAAAAATTTCATTATCCGTATAAAAATACATATGATGCTAAATTTCACACCATGCCCGCAGCACCCTTACAAGTTATGAATGGCACCCATTTTGAGAACCACTGCTCTAGGAAATATAGTTTCTCAATCTCTCTTTAGAAGTGGTTAGATATAACCTAAATTTTGATATTTGTAAATAAATAACAACTGACAATACGGACTGTGTCGTATTGACTGTGTCGTATCGACTACGATGTCATTTCATACTTATAGTGAATGTTCTTTAACTGCAAATGTGTACATTTTACTGAGAACTTGGTTAACATATGTTCTCTAGCTGATAGGCCACCAGTTTCGCGGGAAAGTTATGCGTCTAGCATATTCTTACAAAGTTATGTGTTGTTTAAATTAAGTCAGTTACACACAGTTTTATCCAATTATACCCAACACGTAGACGCCATACGTTCCTATATAAAAAATCGAAGTTGTCCTTAATATCCTGTACTTCCGGTTTATTCCGAAAATTTAAATACTACCATCCAATTATTTGGGTAAACTCTGGTCACCAAATTTTTTTCCCAACTTGCTCACACATCGTCTTTTCGAGAAAAAATTAAGGCAGTTACACATTCAAGTAAATCTGTGCCTGCAAAACTCTATAGCAGTGTTTCTCAACCAAAAACGCAACGCGAACCAGCATAATATATAATTTTTTAACGCGGACCACTAATAATAATTGTTGGCTCATTTTTTGCAAGAAAACAAATATATTTAAGGTGCTACTAAATGCATTTATTTTATTTGTAGAAAATCACAGAAAGTTTACAGAAAATAAACAAAATATAAATTATTTACATTAAAATTGTGCATAAAAAATAAAAATAAAAACTGCAAAAAACACATATAAAAACTTTCGCGGACCACTAAAATTATTCTGGGAACCACTGGTGGTCCGCGGACCACCTGTTGAGAAACACTGTATATTGTGTGAATTTCGGTTAAAATTACAGTGATCCAACATAGTATAACAGGAAATATTGGAAATATTTTTTCAAAAAAATTCTGTTTTTGTACTGATTTTCTTTTTTTTTTGTGATTCTGGGATTAATTTCAAAGAATTTTTAATTTTTCATTGAAAAAAAAATGTATCTTCCACTCTATTACTGAAAGAGGGTTGTTTTAAAAATCTGAATAGTTTTGATGTGATCTAGTTGTAATGTTGATATGAATCAAAATAATATAGACGGAATTTTTATGGATCATTTTTTTGATTTATTTGAATTTTGGAAAAAAATATACTAATTTTTAATTCATTCGTATTAAACGCTAGTTTTATTTTTTTAAACTAACAGAGCCTAGTCCTCCTGTTTCCAGGTTTCATGACCATATTTTCAATCTGCGTACATTCAAGATTTATATGGTCAGTATTACGTACATTTTTTAGGGTACAGAGAAAGTCATCGACCGGCTGCAAACGGCTAAGCAGAACCTGTAATTTGTATAAATATTTTTACACAAATTATTTGACATTGGCAGGTGTTGAACATACATCTATACACTTGCTAGTGGTCAACTGTAACAGCAGACGGTTTAACGTAAGCGGCCACAGGTTTATTTATTATAATTAATATTATTTTTTTTTTTTTTAAATTATCTTTTACTAGATACCTACGAATCCGTAAAATATGTGACATTTATATTTCATAGCAATTTTTTAACTTAAATTGTAGAAATACTTCACATATATCTGAATTAATCTATAAATGTTGACTATTTAAAAGACCATCTAAACTCAACTTGTTCATTCATGTGATTTCTTGACTTAGAAATCGCTTTCTTGATTTCAAATACCTTCAATAAATTTTAATCATTTCGGCTGTAAACATAAAATTTCAATGTTATCAAAACAAAGTATGTTTATGTTTAAGCATGTTTAGCTACATTAGACTTATCACTATGGTCCAATCTCCACGCTCTAATGTGCTCTCCTATTCTTATGTTGAAATTACATTCGGTTTTACCTATGTTAATAAAATCGCAATTATTACAATTGATCTGGTAAACCCCACTCTTATCCAACTTGTACTTGCGATCAATCTTATTTTTGACTAAAATATTTTTTAGAGTGAACTGATTATTAAACGCGGCTTTAACTTGATTCTTTATGATTCTTTAAAAGGTTAGATATTTTAATGCTGCTAGGGCTAAAAAAAAAGTGTTTTATTATCTTTTCCTGTTATTCAATATGTTTCAACGAGAGCCTACAACTGAATCTATCGATTGATAAGTAAACAGGAGGATTACTATAGTTTCCAAGTGATATACAATTTGATATATTTTTTATTTGGTTATTAATTAATAGCCAAATTAAAAAAATATGAATAAATGTCATACATTATATCTAACAGTATTATTTACCAAAAATAAGTATTCATATTTATCGTAAGTATATAAGTACTGAACAGTATTTAGTGTCTTAGTGATAAAAGAAATTGTTAAAATACATAAATAAACTTAAACTGGCATGAAAATGTGTTAGTACTATATAGAAACTTTTTTCTAGTCTTTTGTGTTGATAGTAATAATAATTTTCAACCCAAATATTATGAACTTTTTGTTAAACTTTGTTTATTATAATTACAATCAAATAAAATAAATAATAATAATAATTTTGTGTTTTGTTATACCTGTTTAATAACAATTTTTTTAGAAGCTTTTCACTGCAACTCTATTTCGTTGAACCTGATATCAGAGCAAGAATTGAGCTTAATTTTATTACCAACATAACTTTTATCACGGTGAGTTTGTATAGATATAGCAATACTCCCCTAACAGATAGGGATGCTACTCTTTACTGAACAACATACACCTATGCCTTAAACCAGCGTTTCTCAACCGGGGGGCCGTGAAAGCTTCGTCGGGGGGGCCGCGATGTCATATAAAATCGAAGCATGAAATTATAATAGAAAAACGCTCAATTTTGCAAGATATATTCATAAATATATGACATTTATATTCATTAAAATATACCTTTTAAATTTAAATAAAATAACTTATACTTATTTTGACAACTAATTTAAATTAATTAAAACGGTTCGCGTTGGAGGTACTTCAAGTACTTTCAAGTAGGTACGACTTGAACTTGCAATATTTTTTGTTATGCTCCGAGCTACTGTTAGCTAAAGAGTAAGGATGCGAAAGTGTTCAAAATGGAAAGCAACTTGGAACAATGGAACACTTGTAAATAAAAATATTTGTAAGCCATTATAGGCAATCGTAACAGATATTAAAAACATGTTTATGTAAAAGTTGTTTTTTTTTTTCAAAAGTTTTATCCAACACGCCATACGTTCCTATATAAAAAATCGAAGTTGTCCTTGATATCCTGTACTTCCGGTTTATTCCGAAAATTTAAATACTACCATCCAATTATTTGGGTAAACTCTGGTCACCAAATTTTTTTCCCAACTTGCTCACACATCGTCTTTTCGAGAAAAATCGTGTTTCCTCTATCTTGATACACCTTGAGATCCCTCCCTCGCTCCCCCTCTTTATATATATATATATATAATATAATATAAGTAAATGGTTATTCACGATTTCTGAATCGCAAAGCGATAATACATATATAATGTAGAAATTAAATATCAAAATACTGCCTCACCGGGAATCGAACCCGCAACCTAAGAATTATATATATCTACAGGACAGGCGGTTGGGAAACACTGCTCCAGGTAACTATCTGACAGATAAGGTAATATGATACTTTCTGTCCTGAATAAATGGCATCCCGTCTTTCAATACAAATGTATCTATCGGATAGTTATCCAACGGATAATGAGACTAATGTAATGAGACTGAATTTACTGCTTGGTAATGACATTTATTCAGAAGATAAAGTTCCAGATAAATTATCTGTAGGATAGTTACTTAGTGGTTTAAATGAAGGTGGAAAGACCGGGCCTTAAGGTCATAATGCCCGAGGGGGGTCACCTTAGCCCTCCAAATGAACCCGTAAATAAAAAAATTAACCTGTATAAAATTCTCGAGAGATAACTCCATTATACTTCCAATAGTAATTTTCATCCCTTTCTGAGATCTCAGAACTATCATTGATAGCCCAAAAGTCATCCTATTATCACCTCTGTCCTCCCATTTTACCATATAGGCCGTGTTTCCAACGCTATAGCTCTGAAATTTTAATAAATACTCAATCAAAATGTGTAACTATTTATATAAAGATACAAAGTAACAAAATATAAACTATTTTAGATCATGTAGTACCAAGTAACTTCCAAATTTAACGTTATACCTCATCTTCAATAATAAAAAAAATAGTGTATTGGGCCCTGTAGTTCAATTTCAACCACCTGTATACTATTGATAAAATATTAATATATGTGTTCATTCTCATAAAGAATTATTTTAAGCAATTATGTTCCTTATTTATTAATTGTTAATGACTATATTCCTTAATGAGCTTTATCAGGATTAACCATGTTGATATGTAGTGATACGTGATTTTTGCAAGTGGCGTCTTCATTTTTTTCTGACGTTTTTAGTTATTTTTAAGTGATAAAAGTGCAGAAAATACTTGAAATAGTGTGTTATAGTGTGGACGTTAGTGTTTGGACTCCATGCAGACCAAAATTGGAGCGACTGGAAAGGTATTTGTAGAAATTTTTGTTAATTTTATAATGTAAGTCATTGTTATGTAGAATATGCTTCTATGGACAATATAGAGACACATATATGCATACACTATCGGCTATAACTAGAGAAACAAAACTATTTTTTAAATCATTTTCATAAATCCCGATTATTGACTAAATGAATATTGAATTATATTGGTATAGCAACAACAATTTATAAATTAGAACCTGCTCTTAAAAATATTTGTTGTACTGGTACAGTAAACAAAATAATTAACTTTCTGCTGCAGCAGACCATCTACATATTTCTTTTGTAAGACTTAATAATAAAACAATTTTTTGTGGTTACATTTTTTCCTTTGTCCTATCTCCCGTTCTTGTCCCGGTTTAGAGTTTCATAATTATGGTAAGCCTATATATATATATATATATATAATCAGTGTTGTAATGTATCTAGGTATTTGTATCTAGATACAGTAACTAGATACTGTGCAAGTATCTAGTTACTGTATCTAGGTACATTTTAAAATATGTATCTGTATCTGTATCTAGATATTTAAATCAGTATCTAAGTATCTGTATTTCAGGTACTTTTTTCAGATACTTTCCTATTTTGTCTTTTTCAAGGTCTTTTTACAAAATATGTCCTTACGACTTTTCAAGTTGGTAATACATTTAGCATCATTCAGATATTTGAATTTTAAGTTTAAATTAACCAATCAGCGACCAGTAAACTCTTTCTTGCTTGGTGGGAGTAATCATGCTTCACTCTGAATCTAAACATGAGTGTGATATGACGTAATTTTGCAATACCTACTATATAAAATTTTTAATACCCATTTAATAATCAGTAATTTATTAGCGAACAAAAAATTTTCTAGATATCCGCTGAAATTGGAATAAAAAAGTGATTTTTTTAAATATTACATAGGTATATACATAGTTAGTTAATATTTCTGACACACAGCTTCAAAGGCTATTTTTGTTTATTTTAAGAGTAATAATAGTGCATAACTTATTTTTTATTGTGAACAAATATATTCCTTGCTCTAGTTATTTCTTTTTTTTTGTGGTGTTTTCATTTTTCCGAAAGTATCTTACAAGTATCTTGAAGTATCTAGATACATTGTAAAAAAATGTATCTGTATCTAGATATATTTTCAAATGTATCTATTACAACACTGTATATAATAACTTAGATATTGTGGCCCTCCTATATATATATATATATATATATATATATATATATATATATATATATATATATATATATATATATATATATATATATATATATACATATATATAGGGGGGCCGCAGACAATATTTAAGTTATTTTGGGGGGTCCCCTGCCAGAAAACGTTGAGAAACACTGTCTTAAACCATCATACATAATATTCATACGTACTACAACGTACTACATATGAACTAAAGAAATGCAATTTTTACGTCTTTGATATTGCAAATTTTTTTGTAAATCCAATTTTGAAAAAATGTGTTAAAGCTTGTTTTGGCAAAACACGGAACATGTTATTTTCATATTTATAATAACAAAGTTAATGCTCTGCAATATCCTCATGCAATCGTACAAAAAATTAAAATTAATACACTTATCCCATCGATTTATCAATGCCCCAATGCCTGCTGTATAAAAGTCTTTGGGCTGCAGTCTCAGTCACATGCGTACCTCTCAACGTCGTTATCACCCGAGAAACGTTTGCCGCGAAGATGCTTTTTTGTAGGCTAAACTATGAGAACATCCTATTGCACTTGCTCTGCTGTCTATTGTAACCCGCCTGTTAGCTCAAATCATCTCGTCCACCCGTCAAATTGTTACATCATTCGCCATCTGAACTGGGCGCCCAGTTCGGTGTTCGTCAACAACTTTTAAACGCCCTTGAGAGAATTTATCGATCTAATTGTATACCGCTTTACGCGACAAACACTCTTCACTGTAAACAGGATACATTACCTTATGGATATCCTTTGCAGGTAGTCCTTTTGCCCACAAAAAACGCACAACAGCACGCTGCTCTTCCGCAGTATACTCTTCGATCATGATCGCCATTTTCACTCTGTTTGCGCACGCACACGGCAACTATCACTTAAGTTTTATAAAGCTGGATTATGCTGCCACCTAATGACACTTTTGAAAAGAGCTCACTGCTATTTTCAGCTTAGTTTGTGACCTAATTACTGACTTCCCTTCGTATTTTCAACGAAATGACTAGAAGAGGAAAAAAAACAAAGAAAAAAATAAGCTGCGACCACCGACCGACCGACATCACAACATACTTTTTTTAAATATATTCTAGCAGCAGAGTAGAAATAACTTGGCCCAATATTTTCTAAAAGAGATATTATTTATCATGATCATGGAAACATTACATATAAGTATGAAAAAATAGATACTTGGAAAAAGTTTCGAATATGTTTTCAAAATGTTTTCGTTTTATCAAAAAAATGTCTCAAATAAAAGTTGTTAGTTATTGCTTTTATAGCAACTTTAGTTAAATAAATTTTTTCGAAATATTTTTCTGTTATGAAATATTCGCAAAAATCTTAAAGTCAATACGAGTTAACTCCCATTTCTAGTCAACCGATTTTTACCAAAAGTTGACTCGTGCCATTAATGTCAAAAGCTTAAATATGAAGTTTCATAAAAATCCTTTTAGTGGAATTCGCTCTGCACCTGTACACAGACAGACTGACGGACAGACAGACAGACAGACAGACATACCGACAGACAATATGCTAAAAATAGTCAAAACGTAATGTAGGGACCTCAATTCGTGGAGATCCATCGAAATCTCGAAATGTCAAAATCGGTATGAACACAATACATCCCTTATATATGTTGGCGGTCGATAAAAGGAAATACGGACGGAGAAATTATAAATTGACTAAAGATTTTCTGGATGAGGTTTAAAAGGGATGAATCTAGCATGTTTTTTTTTTTTTAACTTCAATGGAAGAAAATACACAATTCAAATTTTTTGATTTAATTGTAAAACAAGGAAGGCCAAATTTTTTTAGCATATTAAATTTGTTATTGTTGTATACTTATTCAAGACCTATAAAAAGAGACAAGTGTGTGAATTTAATGAGCGTTTACAAAATAATATATCCTAAGATTTTTAAGTTATTAAAAATATCAACACTCCTGGTGCCAACATGCGTCATTGAAAAGTTACTAATTTACATTGAAAATATTTGTATTCAACTATTTCGCTCCACCCCTATAATTAAATACTAAGTGGACCACTGCTTCACATCATTTTCTTTTAATAATTATGGTAGTAATAATATGCATTTTTATTTCTTCAGATTCAGTAATTTTTGAATTTGATAGACCCGAAATTAATGAAGTCAGTTATCGCTTCATATATGTGTCCGCCTTTTCCTGCTATTGATCTTAGTTTTAGTTGCTTTTTGTCTCCACCAATGTCTAGTATATTTGAATCGAAAGACGTGATCTACGATTTTTTCACAAATACTTTTGATATATTTAACCACTTGAAAGATTATGTCATTACACATGAATCATCTGCACAGTTGTTAAGAGCTTAATAACTGGAAGACATCTAACAACTTTATTCTAGTAATTTCGAAAATGGATCATCCCAACGAAATGTTATTTTTTTCTCTTTGGCTCTCCTTACCACTAGTTATGTTTCTCTAGAATATAAAAATCTCGTGGCGAAAATACACAAAAAAAATGGTGGCCAAATAAAAAAAAATAAATAAAAATAATAATAAAATAAGAGAAGAAAAGCTAAGTTTTTATTTATTGTGATTAATACCTTCACGTTTACATAACTTTAAAGTATTGTTTTTTTTTTTTTTATTAAGTATTTTGATCTACTGATAAAATCCTGAAATTTTCCCAATAATTGCTTCACTATAGCAGAAGTATATGAGTTTTTTTTTGCTTCTGTAAAATTTGAAAAAAGTGTAGTACCTTTTTCGAAATGATTAATTTTAATTTGAAATTCAGTTATAGCCTGTTTCTTTGACATAATCGGAACTAGATTTTGAATTCTAGTAACTTTTACCGATTAAGTTAGACTTTTTATAATTTTTTAAGCAAAATCCCACTGCAAACCTTAAAAAGAGAGAACAACAAAACTTATGAAAATGAAAATTCGAGTTAGTTCCGCTTAAACGTTTCGAATAGCCAATAACAGCGGTTCTCAAACTATGGTACGCATACCACTAGTGGTACGCGAAGCATCTGTTGGTGGTACGTAAGCAGACATGACCATAAAATTTAAGTCCATGAAATTAAAGTTAAATTTGAGTTCATTAATAACATCAAAAACCATTGTCAAATGCTTTTGGAAGCTTTTAAAAAATATTTCCAAGAAGACTATTCCGAAACGCTGTCGATAAGGAACCCATTTATTATTGAAAATATTCCACCAACCATCAATAATAACGATAAAGAGTTGTTGATAGAACTATCTTGCGATGGAGGGTTGAAAATTAAATTTAGTGATCAAAACTTGATGAGTTTTGGCTTAAGGCTAAAACCGAATATCCCGAATTGACCAGAAAAGCATTGTTGTTTTTTATGCCCTTTTCAACAACCTATGTTTGCGAAACCGGATTTTCTTCCATGGTGACCATAAAAAACAAATTTCGCAATAAATTAACTATCGACTCCGATTTGCTCTTAAAATTAAGTACAACGGAACCCAACCTCTCATCACTTGTTTCAAGCTTGCTGCTTCGTCCTTCTCACTAAACTTGGTAAGTGTATTATCATAAAAAATATTAAAAAACGTTGAATTATTCTGTTTTGTCCAGCGATTTCCAAACTGGGAGGTGCGTCGAGGATTAGTGCGCGAAGTTTATCGAAGCTTAAAAACCTTATTATTTTCTGATATGCGTATTTCTTGTAGTAATATATTTTTTAACATTTAAAAATGTGTCTATATTACTTTATAAAATAAGGGAGGGAAGCCAAGATTATTTGTTTTTAAAGGTAGATGTAGTAACCTGTTATTTGGAAACCCTTTAAATGTGAATTAGTTTGTAGGTATGTACGACCGATTTATTTTTTAGACAACATTGTCAAAATGTGACTTAGTTTCGATCTAGACCTGTCAATGGTACGCGACTGTTCCGTTACTCACATAAGGGGTACGCGAATAAAAAAGTTTGAGAACCACTGGCATATAAAACTAGGCTTTTCTTATTGCCTTAGTTGTCTAATTTGTTCATGTTTTAAATAAAATATCAATACGTTTACCGTGTATTTATAAATGTAACTGAAAATATTAAAATTTTAGATTTTTAACTATTATATTCTTGCAAAGACCAAAGAGTGTATATTTCAAACAATCTTCAGCCTAAAATAAAACCAATAAACTCTTTTGAACAGCATCAATATTTAACGAAACAAAAGCTTGAACTGAAACTGCAGTGAACCAAGCAAATATTGCTGGTCCCGTATTGAATTCATGTTAAACTTTCATCATTGACCAAACATTTAGAATAGATTGGAGCATAGTAGTCAGGAAATGTTAGTTAACTTGATCATTTGGGACATGATCATTTGGAACAAAAAAACATGTCCAGCCTTCGTCATGTAGTCATCATGGATGGCTGCCTCCATGATTGTGTTTTGTCATTCATGTATGATGTTACTCTCATATGTGAATGCCATTTTGTGGCGATTTGAACTATTCACATTCAACTACTACATATATACATGTAAAGTTTTACATTAATATTGTTTTAGTTATATTTTAAAATTCGGCAAACAAATACATTCACATATTTGCTATCATTGTAGGCAAATTTTTAGGTAGGTAAGTTAGGAATAGCTGTGAAATGCGCAGCAATGATCAAAAACATCCGAAAAGTGACAAAGACAACACTCCCTGTAATAATGAGGCTACCCCTACTATTTCTTGATATACTTGATGATAATAGATTGCCACTTATTATATAGTCGGATTGCTGATAGGTGACTGTTACATGTATGTATCAAGTAGTGCAATAATATAATAATCTAGTTACCATTTTTCAGCGATTTTAAAAATGTTTTTTGTTATTTGTCTTAACTGTCAGTGTCTGGTACTAATAGTAATAAATACTAATTAAAATATGACTTGCGGCCTATTATTAAATTCACAAACTTTAATTTTAAATCTGCTGGAATAAACAACAAATTATAATCTAAAATTTACGTATGAGTATAAGTTTTTCCTTATTTATAATTATAACCTTAAAATTAATAATTTTGTTTGTTTGAGTACTGCTGTAAATTTATTTTCGCGCTCTAATTAACGAAGATATCTACGAATCATGCTATTTATTTCTAATGCTTTGTTTTTTATTAAAATAATTTTGAAGGTTAGTTGTCAACTTGGGTCACTATACGTTACTATGGGTATGCAAATAATTATAATGATATAGACAGAGAAAGCATATAGTATTGAATATCGATACTTGTAGCAACGAACAGTCACTTATCAGCAATCCGACTATAGTACACGTATCGTTTATGAAAATTAAATAATTTGTACACAATTTTGTTTATATTGGTGTGTGAATTAATTCGGTCCGTTTTTTTCTTCCAGAAAAGACTTTATTGTAAAAAAACATGAAAAAATACACTATACAAAGTATTTGCCATCGCTTGCTATTATTTTTTCCCATCTGTCTGGCAGTTGTTGTATTCCGTGACAGAAAAACGACTCGTACTTCAAATTTTTTATTTATTTTATTTTATATAAGAAGAATCAACAGCATAAAAGCCAGTATAGGTTCCCACTGTTTACAGCCAATATACACAAGAACATAGTAACATATAATTACTTACATAGATTTACATAATATTTGCTTAATTGTATAATACAATAAGTTTTAATTCGCTAAGTTTAATATTTTTATTCTTAGTTGCCTCTCATTTATATTAAATATCTACATTTGAAAAATATCTGTTATATGCGTTTAAAATTCTCTTCAGAGGAGCATTGTAGTAGTAATTTACACTGATCAACAAAAAATAAAGTTTTAATTCTTAGGTTCTTTGATGGAACTAAAAATTTGATGTAGTTGATTATTTCAGTATTAAAAATCTCGTTATTTAGCACTTTATATAGAAAGATCTGATCAGTAATTTTCCTTCTCGATTCTAAGGTAACCATATTTAATGCAGCCTATTTGAATATGCATCAGTAGGCATTAGTCAATCCCTTCATTGAACTATTTCTCAATTTCTTCATAATTGTTCATGTGCTGACCCGAAAGCCCGTGTGCCATCGATCTGAACAAGTGATAATCTAAATGGAGCAATGTCCGGTAAATACAGCGGGTGAGGAAGAACTTCCCAGCCAAGTGCTTCTAAGGTGGCCTTTACAATCTTCAAATATGTGGTCTAGCGTTATCATGCTGGAGAATCACTCTTTGCATATTACGGCTATTTATTCTTCAATGCGTTGCTTAAACCGAGCAATTGTTGTTGGTAAAGTTCTGCGGTGATGGTTTGGCTCTGCTTTAATAGCTCATGATACACTAGACTCTTCTGGTCTCACCATATACAGAGCAATACTTTCTTGTCATGAATATTACGCATTGGTCTCGATGCAGATGATTTTCCTGGATCGCAAATGGATTTCCTTTGTTTGGGATCATCGAAATATATCCACTTGACCCAGTCACAATACGATATAAAAACCTTTGGTTTTTGCCTGGCAAGCAAGATTTCAGACATGGTTTTGCGCCTATCGATGTCTCTTTCTTCCTTTTTTGTAAATCTTTCCCATGGCTGCCAAACGCACAGAAATCGTTGAAACGGCTGACTTGGACGTGGTTTGTCATCGACACTGAAATCATCACTTTTGAAACGTTGAAACCATTCTCTGCATGATTTATCAGTGGGAGCACTTTCACCTTATGGTAACATGCTTCTATGAGCATTCGATGAGCTTCAGCGGCTAATTTTTTCAAATGTAAACAGAAAATGAGAACTTCCCAGAAATTATCCTTTTTTGACTCGAATTTCGACATTTTCGAATCAGATAAACACGCTGTTATTGTTACAAACCCAAACGTTTATCAACTGAAAAATTACATAGTACAGCAATAATAATTCACACACCTAATAATTTAAAAAATTCGCTGCTAATTTTGATGTATAGATACTTTTAAGAATTATACCGTAGTGACTCCCCTTAAGACGCCAGACCACGCATTTTTTTTTTTATTATAGCTGTGGTCAGTCCAATATTTGTGGACAATTTACGGACAAGAAAATATTTAAATTTTTTGTTTTATATTTTAATTCGATTGTGACGTCCGTCAATTCACCTCTAAATTTGTTGTAGATGCAAATGTATTTTATATAAATTTATCTAGCACATTGGCAGTTTATTTAAACTGTACAAATATACTTTCTAAACAGTGGAGTTCATTACTGTTGTTCAATGGGCTCTCGTTTAAACACACACTATCGTCTGCGGACATCTGTTTATTAGAGTTTTGTTGCAATAAATGTTGACATTCATTATTGTCACTTCCGGTACAGAAGCGGAAATAGTAATAGCCTAGAAACGGAATGTCAGATCTGACCGCGTTTATGTATTCAATACTATATGAATTATAATTATTGACCTTGTATTTGATTTTTCAGAAGTAATTATGGAATATTTTATAATTTCATATTCCGATGATATTATTTTCATATAAAATTGTTGTTTTATCTGATTTAATATAAAATAATCTATGTAAATACACCTCTATAACCTTCTGCCATTTCTGGGGTAAGTTTCAAATTTCTGCGAAAAAAGATATCGATAAGTGAAGAATCAATTTGGTATCGCAGCCAACTCCCAAATGCGCTGTCCAGCTAGAATTCTGTTTCTCCGAATAAATAATAATCTGAAACTGTCAAGTTGGGTAACTACTTCGAGTATAGAAGAACTTCCCACCCCAAATTAAAGATGGTTTGATGAATAGTAAGAAAAACGTAAGACCTAGCGTTGTTGTACAGCAAGAGGAACCTTCGACTTTCATGTCTCGTAAATCGTATTGTCTGTTCTATTTCGCCAGCCAAATGATTCACTTGACAACTTCAGCTATAGAAGTTATCGTTTATACAGTTTAAAGGCCGTAAAAAACTTCATGTCCTACCAGATGCACCACAATACCTTTTTGGCATGAATGTTCGATTTACCTGTCGATGTTTTTCGCTGACCAGGTTCCACCCAGGAATGATTGTTTTACATAATGAATTATTCATCGCCGGTAACAACCGGTTACACTGGTGATCTATATCTTGCGATGTTGCAAATTTTCTTTATGCCTAATATTGATGAACAAATTCATTAATTTTAGACACATTCTAGTGTTTAGTCCAGTCTAGTGTCACCACTTTGTTCCATTTTCAAAAAATCGTTGCTTGAAAATGTATTACCAAACGTATGGAAACGCGCTTTTGTAGTGCCTATTTTTAAAACGGGTAATAAATCCTTAGTAAAAAACTATCGCTCGATTTCGAAATTGTTTATATTTGGGAAGATATTTGAGTGCATTGTCTCCAACCAATTATATGAAACTGTTAAGCATCACATTATACCACAACAACATGGGTTTTACCGTGGAAGATCGGTGGATACCAATCTAATAATTTATACCAACTACTTGTCCGAAGAACTTGACAAAAGAATACAAGTTGATGCCATCTATACGGATTACAGTAATGCATTCGATAAAATTAATCATAATATTTTAACAAATAAATTATTTAATTTTGGTATTCGAGGTGATCTTCTCAAATGGGTAATTGCATGTAATAATAATAATAATAATAATAATAATAATAATAATAATAATAGTAATAATAATAATAATAATAATAATAATAATAATAATAATAGTAATAATAATAATAATAATAATAATAATAATAATAATAATAATAATAATAATACGTCGACCCTATCATCTGGTCGATGAATCCTGCCACCGTTTCATGGGGCCAACCTTCCCATGAAACGTACAAATGGTTCAGGAAAATATAAGAAACCATAGAGCTTCCCACAACGGGTCCTTCTCGGATGGGGACCCACAAACAGTTGGGCGAAGCTACAATCCCGCTAGCCGGGCCCGCCACAGGTGGACACCCGAGGAGCAGGAAGACCTGCTTCAGGTTTACGAGGCAGCGTCACCCCATCGCAGGGGCTACATGGTCAGAGTCCACTCACAATGGTGTGAAAATCATCCTGAGCTGGACTTCATGACGCAACAAAATCTGCGCGACCAAGTAGCACGCCTGCGACGCAGGATGAGGCGATCGAGACGAAGAGAGTCGAGAAGGTTGTCCCAAATACCGGTACAGCCATCGACACCTGCAAGCCCAACAAAGGGAGGTGGGCAGATAGCCACTGGGTCTTCCCCAGTTTATGCAGGAATAACATCCTCTTCACCGGAAACAAATCTCCGCGAGGATTTTCTAGCCCTTCTCTCGCCTCATTCTGAACGTACCCGACTCGGACACAATAAGTTCAAAGTTCGTGCTGATGACCTCACGCGACTTCATGAACTTATTGACAAGCAAATTTCCCCTCAGAGTAGTCTCTGGGATATCGACTGTGCTGTATACGCTGCAGCAGCTGTGCTGACGCCAAAGCGGGCTAAGGCTTTTAACGGCAAACTGCGTATACAGCAATTAGAGAAGAAAATGACGCGTTCACTTCAGGAAGCTTCTCATATTCAGTGTGGTATTGATGCTTTACGAAGTATTAAGCCGCTAAGTGCGAATACTAAGCGCATATTATATCAATTGCGCATAAAGCATCACACACTGAATTTGTCCACTCTCTCTCTGCTAAAGCAGAAAGCGGTGGACAAATTGAGAGCACTAGCCCTGGCAAGAAAGAAACTGGTCAACCGGGTTAGGACCATGGAGGAAAATACTATGTTCCTCACGAGCCCGTCACGCCTTTTCATGGCCAAACCTGAGGTTTCTGAACCGTCATTATCAGTCGACAGGACAGAGACTTTCTGGAGGGAACTTTATGAACACGAGGCGATCGTGCAGGACACTCCAGTTTTGGAGAGATTTGAGGAATTCTGTTCACAACACCTGACAGATCCTCAGGCATGCCCCCCTGTTACCACGGAAGAAGTTACACGTGCTATTTCGATGGCGCGCAATTTCGCTGCACCAGGAGTTGATGGTATTATTGCTTTCTGGTGGAAGTCATTCACAAGCGTGCACGGCCATCTTGCACGAAATTTTACTTCTTTTATCCGTGGAGAAATACCAATACCATCTTGGTTACCAGAGGGGCGTACAGTATTAATCCCCAAAAAAGGTGATTTAACCAACCCGAAGAACTACAGACCTATTACTTGTCTCAATACGCTGTATAAGATCTTCACCAGCGTATTAAACGAGCGGGTACTGAGCTCCATTGCCTCTGTTTGGTCAGACATCTACGAACAGAGGGGATCGAAGAGGGGCCAAGCAGGTTGCAAAGAAAACCTTATTATCGACCGGTCAGTCTGTCATGACGCGTCGTATTTCAAACGCAACCTGTCAATGGCTTGGGTGGACTACGCAAAAGCTTATGACACTACGTCACACACTCTTATTTTAACATTATTGCGCATGTTACGAGTCCACCCGGAGATAGAGAGATGCATTGGGCAACTTATGTCCCTCTGGAAGACACAATTTGTTGTCCCAAGCGGATCAACTGCAGTGTCGACAGAGTGGATATATTTCAAGCGTGGGGTTTTCCAGGGAGATTCCCTAAGCCCGCTACTATTTTGCATCTCACTTCTTCCTCTATCTATCGAGCTTAGGCGCGGCAGTGGCTACATGGCGGGTCCCCCGTCGAAGCGTAAGCACAAAATTACCCATCTTTTTTACATGGATGATTTGAAGCTCTACGCCTCGAACGAGAGGAATCTGCAGACCGCCTTAGATACTGTTGCTGAGTACACTGCCGCGATAGGTATGCAATTCGGGTTGGAAAAATGCGCTGTTTTTCATATATACAGAGGAAAAGGTTTAGACAACGGTGAAGACGTTCAATTGGTTGATGGGAGCATTATAAAACATCTTAATGCCGAAGTGAGAGAGGTGTCCAAGATGTCACTCTTATTAAGCAGGCCCTTCGCAACAAGTATATGGCACGACTTAGGCAGATATGGAGATCATGTCTGTCTGGCAAGAACAAGATCGCTGCCACAAACATGCTTGCTGTCCCATTAATTTCATACACTTTTGGTGTAATGAAATGGAATGTTGATGATCTTAAGGATCTCGACAGAAGAACCAGAAAGATCATGAACATCAACCGAAGTCTTCACCCGAAATCTTCTGTGCAGCGCATTTACCTCCCTCGTCAAAATGGGGGTCGGGGATTACTAAATCTGGAGTGCTTGCACGATCGTCTCGTCCTGGTTACAGCTAACAGTATCCTCAGAAGTCAGGACCCACTATTAAAATTCGTTAGTGAGCACGAATTTAGTGGCAAAGGGGCGTTTCTTTACCAGGCAGCGCGAAGAGCAGCAACGAGATTTAACCTGGCAGACTTGAGTCCCGTCAGGGAAAACGCTGGAGTACAACTCTCTCGGGAGGAGTACAACAGAGTTACCGGTTCGGTGAAACGAGGCGAGACAGACATGTTGACAAAAGAACACATGAGTAAAAGTATGCACTCTGTGTTCTTCAAACATATTAAAAGTCTAGAGTTGTCCACAGAACTCACGTTCTCGTTTCTTAAGTCTGCTGGTTTGAGATCGGAAACAGAAGGTTTTGTGTTTGCGTGTCAGGATGGTGTTATAAATACTTTGGCATACAGGGCCCGCATATTCCAAATAGCGGAGTCCACACTCTGTAGGTTGTGCCACCACCATTCTGAAACGATAATGCACATTCTGTCTGCTTGTCCATCTCTTGCAGCGTCGAGCTACGTGTCTCGACATAATGCTGCTCTCCGCGTGCTCTACTATCATCTTAGACATGCCTATGGTATTGACCAAATACCGGTCATACCGTACGTCCCTTCTGACATAGAATCGGTGGTGGAAAATTCCAAGTGCCGAATTTATTGGAATTACTCCTTCCCCACCTCGAGGTTACTGACAGCCACTAAGCCGGACATAACCCTCCTGGATATCGAGACCAAACAGATGTTTGTGATCGAATTCTCAAGTCCAGCTGAGAAGAATATCTCTCTCAAGGAGGAGGAAAGAGGTCCAAGTATATGGACCTCTTGTCCGAGCTTAGAAAGCTGTATCCCGGGTATAAAGTTAAGCTTGTAGTCCTGATAGTTGGTGTTTTGGGTGGCATGAAAGCCTCCTATCGAAGGGAAAATCGAGTCCATTCCCGTCTGCAGATCTTCTGCCAACTCTTTGATCTGCAGGATGCAGAAAGCAGTGCTGCTCGGGTCGCTCCGCATTGTGCGGGCACTGGATCTGGCGTAATTTCCGCGGCTGCATATCGCCAGGGTTTGGGATGCAGTCGTGTGTATTTAGCTCCACTAGTCTCTAGTATGACGCGGCTCAAAAGGTTGCTGAAGTTTGAGATTAGTGGACGCTTGTCAAGACCTGACAAACCCCATAATAATAATAATATTAATAATAATAATAATAATATTAATATATCATTAACAGAAGTCAAACAGTCAAAATTAATCAGTTTACCTCCGGTTTTGTAAGTTGTTCTTCCGGTGTGCCCCAGGGCTCACATCTGGGTCCATTACTATATACAATTTTCATAAACGACATTTCCTCTATCATTAAACATTCAAATTTTTTAGTGTTTGCTGACGATATGAAGTTGTACCTAAGATTCTGTAGTCGTGCTGATGTTGAACTTTTACAAAATTATATTATTGGTCTACAGACATATTGTAACGATAATAAATTGTTCCTGAACTATGGAAAATGCCAGACCTTATCATTTTCCAGAAATAGAGATGTATTAACATTTCAATATGAACTGGACGGAAACATAATTCAGAGAACTACAACAGTTAAGGACCTAGGTGTAATTCTAGACAGTAAACTATCCTTTGAACCTCACATTGATTATATTGTTGCAAAATCCTGAAAAATGTTGGGTTTTTTAATGCGTTCAACAGTAAATTTTAAGTCTCCGCTTGCAGTAAAATCGCTGTACGTCACGTACGTTTCTAGTATTTTGAATTTCTGTTCTGTAGTTTGGAACCCTGGCTATATTAAATATGTAACAAAGCTTGAAAATATACAGAAGAAAGCTTTAAAGTATAATGCGTATAGATGTAACATACCTTTTGTTAACTATACCGAATCCTGCGTTAAATTCAATCTGTTGTCATTAAAGGACAGACGGACGTTAAGTGACATGTTAATGCTATACAAAATAGTAAATAATGTCGCCACATCTAGCGAATTATTGAATTTGCTAGACTATCACATACCCACGTACAATACAAGAAACCCATTGTTGTTCAGCCAGACAAAATGCAATACTAACTCGCATAATAACTCACCAATTAATAGGCTCGTATCAACATATAATCAAAAATTCAGGGATATCGACATCTTCAATTACACAAAGCCCTGTTCAGGCCCTGAAAGAGTTTTAATGGGGCCCAGGCCAAATAACATTTTGGGGACCCTACATTCCTCCGTTTCGCGAGTGTAGGTAAATCGCCGGAGCCCGGACCACATAGCCCTCTTACCTCCCCTTCTCTGTGGGCCTGTCCCTGTTGTAAGACGGACACTGATATAGCATAGAAATTATAATTCATTATGTGCACTAATTTAATTTAATTTGGTATTTTTCGTATTTTGTGTAACTATGTTCTATTTTAATTTATACTGATTACAAATCGTTATTATATTTCAAAAATTATTTCATGTATGGATACTGATGTATAACTAATTTCTAATATTGTGTAATTATGTGAACAATTCAGTAAATTCGCCCCGTTTTTGTTCCTCCAAATAAATAAATAAATAAATAAATAAATAAATAAATAAATAAATAAATAAATAAATAAATAAATCCTATAATATAATACGCCTGTTTGTATGTTCGTATGTTCGACCGGTCGTTTCTTCATTCCCCGATAGAGGCGCGCATATGTTAATTATTTATGTAAATTGTTTAAAATATATTGTTGATGCAATAATAATGAATTTTCTACGAACATTTTTTATAATTATTATAAGATGCAATAATAGTGAATATTCTACGAACACTTTTTATAATAATTAATAGAATTGTAAGAAATTATTGTTTATGTATTGGACAGTAGTGTGCTGTGAATTTTTGTTTTGAGTGTTGACATTAAATTAGTAAAAATGACAGTTGTGTTTTTCATTAAAAAATCATTTCACAATTATTAATTTTTACGAAACAAAACAGAGAAAAACGTTATCCTTCCGTGATATTCGACATTTTTGATTAAAATTATTATTAGCAGAAAAATAATTATTTTAAAAAATATTTGGTTTTGATGAAAGTAAGAAAAATGTGACTTTTTTTTCTTTATTATTATTTTTTCAATGCTTTATTATTTTTTTATTTCTACGATTTATAGGACAAGATTTACAATATCCCACTGCAAACTCTATACAGATGGCAGCACATAACGACTACACTAAATAATTCAAGAATTATCAGTGGCTCTAAAACAATGGTTTCTGTTTATTTATCACATTAAAATATCATTTACCTTTTAGTTTAGGTTAGATTCACCTTAAAATAGGGTGACCAGATTTCAGTGAAGGGAAACCGGGACACAGGAAAAAAAAAAGGTCCTCACCACTCAGATTCAAAGTGAAAAGCAAAGAGATTCAAAAACCGGGACAATCGGGCGTCCCGAGAACAGTTTTCGGGACACCGGGACAATTGACCGAAAACCGGGACGGATGGTCACCCTACCTTAAAAGCACTATCTTAGGTTATGGTTGATAACTGTTTTTTTTTTTTTTTTTATAAACCACCTAAAAATAAATTGTATTTTAACTGTTCTGTGCAGGGCTAGGGACAGTGATTCACCTTAAAAGCACTATCTTAGGTTATGGTTGATAACGGTTTTATTTTTTTTTATAAACCACCTAAAAATAAATTGTATTTTAACTGTTCTGTGCAGGGCTAGGGACAGTGATTCACCTTAAAAGCACTATCTTAGGTTATGGTTGGTAACTGTTTTTTTTTTTTTTTATAAACCACCTAAAAATAAATTGTATTTTAACTGTTCTGTGCAGGGCTAGGGACAGTGATTCACCTTAAAAGCACTATCTTAGGTTATGGTTGATAACTGTTTATTTTTTTTTATACGCCACCTAAAAATAAATTGTATTTTAATTGTTCTGTACAGGGCTAGGGACAGTGATTCACCTTAAAAGCACTATCTTAGGTTATGGTTGATAACTGTTTATTTTTTTTTTTTATAAACCACCTAAAAATAAATTCTGTTTTAAAAGTTCTGCACAGTCCCACCTGTTTAGAATCTCTGTATATTGAACAAATGACGTGGTGTGAAGCATGCGCAGTGTTCAGTGGGATATTGTAAATCTACCCCCTGATTTGAGATATAGGTTTTAGCTAACAAAACAGTAACAATTTTACAGCTTAAAGACAACATTTAAGAAAAAATCGCTCAAATAACACAATGTATTCGAAAATAACATGAAAAAAAAGATTGAATTGATTAAATAATTGATATTTGGAAAATATCGTTTTATATATATTTGTCATGAGTTACATAAACAATCTATTTAAAAAAAATTAATCAAAAATGTTTTATTTAAAAGTTATTAAAAACAAAATCAGCCAAAGTTAATTCAAATACCCTGTTCTATCATCAGTTAACTGAGAAGGGCACAAGAATACAGCATATCTCCAAATAACTTCCTACAAACAAATCGTTTATTGAATCAAAGTCTAAATAACAGATAATTCTACATCCTAATATAGTTCCCTAATAAAATTTCATCCCCATTGAGTATATGCAAGGGGGACGATAGCGTTCCACCCCATTAACTCCCTGCACGTAGCGGGTCGGAACGTTCGCTTCGCCGCATGTAGGTACTCCGCTAATGGACGTTTCAACAAACATATTGGATACTTAGTTAGTGTTACTGATTTCTCTCTTGTAACTTGCTTTAAATTAAATTTATTAAGGTAGTACACTAGCCATAACTAAGATACATATTATAGCTTTAATGATGGTAGTAACTAAATCATAACTGCATGCCTGTCGTCAGTAGGGGTTGGTATTTCGTGGCCTCGTATCGTATCCTAACGTATATGTATGCGAATGTATATAATTGTTAGGTAAAGTTTCCCAGACGATGCGATGGCTTCTACAAATGTTTGTTACTAAGTTTCAAGAATCTTTGAAAAGTGTCTAACAACGTTTATATAGCTTTGAGGAAAATTCAACATATATTTATTTGTTAAAATTACGTGTTATGGTTCAAATTTAGATTTCAGTATTGAATTCTCAATGAAATGTTTATATAAAGTTTTCGAATTTTATGTTTAAAAACAACTTTAAATAACTAACTTCACCTTTAGGGATATGACGACATTACCCTCCCTAAAAAACGATATAAAGGATGAATTTTCACACTTTTCACACTCTTAACAAATGTTGAATTTCTCCCATTAAATAATAAAGCTAAATCGCCTTGCAAGTGTGGTGTTTAAAAGTTAACTCCACTTTATTGCTACAATTCAACTAACTATGCAAACATCGAATATAGAATCAAAATTACCCCAGGTGAGTAGGACGGCAGGTTTAGAATCCCACACCGATCACTCGGTCTGCCGCACAGATTCTGGGGGAACCAAATATTCGACATCAACACAAACAATTACCAAAATATCCAGGCACGATTCTCTTAAAAAACTACACATGGCGACTTATAATAACTGAACTATTAAGAGCAAACAGTGTCTAGAAGAATTTGAAAACGTACCTCAGCATATAAAATGGGATGTTTTGGTCCTTTGTGAAACCAGACTTAAAAGAGAAAAATGTACCACTCCAAAAAATTAAAATCTAATTAAGCAATGGATTCTTCAAGACCCGTAATATCAGTGTTCTTAGACCTTCAAAAAGCCTTCGATACTGTGAGTCATGAACGGTTGTTATATAAACTGGAGTGTTATGGTTTTCGTGGTACAGCACTGAATATGTTTCGCGATTATTTGAGTAGCAGAAAACAGTATGTAACAGTGAACAACCAAATTAGTGAGGCTCGTGTAGTGCAATATGGAGTTCCGCAAGGTACCGTCTTAGGGCCTATTCTTTTTTTCGTGTACATAAATGACTTGTTAAACCTAAATACTAACTGTAAAATTCTATCCTTTGCTGATGATACAGCTCTAATAATAGAAAGTGACACGTGGGAAAATGCTAAATTAGAAGCAGCAAATAATTTAAAAATTGTATGTGAGTGGTTAAACATAAACCTTTTGACTAAATTTCAAAAAAACTAAATATGTTCCCTTCGCTCCCTATAAAGATAGTTTACCAACTTTAAAAGACATTGTGTTGCATACTACTGAATGTAAAACAAAAATATGTGACTGTAACATCAAAATAGGTGCAACTCTCAAAATTAAATATTTAGGAATTATGCTGGATTGTCACTTAAAATGGGACGAACATGTAAAGTATTTATGTAGTAAATTTAGACATCACATAACACGTTTTTTAATATTAAGAAAAAATCTGAGTGTAACCAATTTAAAAATAATATATTATGGTCTAGTGAAGTCATTAATTAGTTATGGAATTGTTGTCTGGGGTGTCTGTACTAAAAGTGTAATAAATTCACTAAAGGTTATACAAAATAGCATAATAAAGATAATTTATAGATAACCTCGAATGTATGCACTACCATGTTGTATAAAAATTCAGAAATATTACCTATAAATAAAATTTACTTAATAAACGTACTTAAATTCTATGAAAGATTTGGTATTAAAACACCATTAAGTCATAAATATGAGGCAACACAAAAGAGCAACTATCATATTCAAACAAATATAATCACTAAAAAATTAAGTGAGCAAAGCTTTAATTATAGGGCACAACATTTATATAACATGATGCCAGCAAATATTAAAGGTTTGCGTTACAATACTTTTCTTAAAAAATTGAAATATTGGATAATATCTCTGCATGAAGATGACATGACTAATTTAAATCTTTGATTTACTCATGTTAATTGTTTATTATTATTTTTATTTTTTTAGTTTTGTAATGTATAAAAATACACATTTTGTAGGATGTGACCATTATATTTTGTATTTCATTTTAAAAATTTGTTAACATGTAAATAAGTATAAAAATTGTTATTATATTTAAATGTACATACACCGTCGCACACAAGTTGCTTGCAACTTAAGCGATGTATTGTAAGTTTGTCATATTTTTGTATTTAAATGTATTTACATGTATGGAATAATTTGTAAATAAATTATTATTATTATTATTATTATTATTAAAATCTGAATATATATTTTTTCAAAATATATTTGAAATTGACTCACACAGTGGCGGTGTAGGTTTCTTAATTAACAAAAGGATTAAACATAACGTAACAAAAATACAAGCCGTATTTAACAGTCATATATTTTTATTAACCTTTCCAAAAGATATTGGGCCAAGCTCATAGTCATTTACTTAATACTACAACTAAGCTTCACTTAGTAAAATAAGCTAGTATCATATTATAATTTTCGTTCCCATAATATCACTATTAACTTATTTTAGTTAATTGTAAAACAGTATGTGACAACACTGTTTTACAAAATTTGACGCTTATAAACAGAGTGCGGCATATCACTCAGTGACTGTGTAAGTGTAAGAAGCATGTTTTGTTTCATGAAATTGTCAGTTACAAGATTTATTTTTAAATTAACTATAGATATTTACCAATTTTTTGTTGATATGAGCCTTTACTGAAGTATCGTGAAGCAATAAAAAAAAATAGATTAAGTGTATGGAATTTATTAGAATCAAAAATAATTTATCACAATAAAAATATAAAACTTGTAATTCAGCAGAAATACTGCTATATTTTGCAAATGCAGGATGTAAATCATATCTTAACAATTCGAATATATATATGACTTTTTATATGTTTTTGAAAACCTATAAAAAAAATGTGTCTCTTAATCATTATAACCAAATTTTTTTTGATTTTTTTTTTAAATTTGCTATCTACTTCATTGCGAATATTAAGTAAATGAGTTGAAAGTAGTCGGCATGTAATGGAGACATCCTGTGACGTTTCTCCTTATATATCACTGTCTTCAGTGTTGCGGTAGGTCGTTTGGCCAAGGTCTCTTTAACCTTCTGTTGTCGAGGTCATTTATTAAATTTCCCACAAGTTCATTTTCATGTCCAATGAGTCGGTCATGGTATTTGTTGGCAACTTTATGAATTTCTTCCGTGATGAAAGGGATTTTGAGGTCTTCATGGATCATTCTATTTGAAACGTACCAAGGTGCATTCCTAAAGCTCGAATCGCTTTTGATTGGAATCGCTGTATTATTTTTAATCTGATCGGCATGGTACATCCCCATAATTGAAGTCCATACGACCATATGGGCTAGAGTATGGTCTTATAAAGCAAAAATTTATTTGAAACTGTTAATTTTGTTTTTCTACCAAGAAGCCAGTACATTTGGCGAAATTTGAGGTCCAAATGCAATCCAAGGTATTTCACTTCAGTTTTTATGGAAAAGGGAATGTCGTTGATTGTTACTTGTGGGCAAGTACTGAGTCGGGTGTAAACGTGACTTGGACAGATTTAGACTGATTTACGTTAGTTCTCCATTTATTGTACCAATTGTTTATAAGGTTTAAATGTCTTTGAAGAATTGCATAAGCTTCGTTTGTTGATATTATAGCAACGTCATCAGCAAATGCAGTTATCATAGTGTCGTCTGTCGTCTGTATCAGGTATATCTGCAGTATACAGTAGGTAAAGGAGTGGCCCAAGTACCTTGGGGAACACCAGATAGTAAATTGATAGGGCATCATTATATTTAACTGAAAAGTTTCTATCTGTCAAGTAGGACTTAAAAAGAAAGTAATAATTATTGGACAGGAGATTTTTTAGTTTATAAAGCAGACCTGTATGCCACACTTTATCAAATGTTTGCGAAACGTCAAGAAATACGACAGCACAATATTTCTTCTCTTCAAGGCTCCTGGCTATTTGATTTACTATTCTATGGGATTGCTGAATCGTTGATAAAATTTTACAAAATCCAAACTGATGATTGGGTAGAAGTGCATTATAACCAATGAGTATTTCCTAGTTATGTATATTTTTCGATGCAATAACGATACCTGAATTCGCTCATTTCACGAATATCTCTATTTTGTCTTAGATCCATTTCATACTACCTAATATTGATTCAAATTTTGAGATTAAATTGGTTAATATCAGTGATAATATAAGCCCCAAGTGCTACTAAATAATCACTACTAACTTTGTTTTCACTAAGCAATATTAGGGTCTATTAACAGTAATTTCGTATTATGAGCAGCAGATATTTAGTAGTATCTAGTTGCATTCGCTAGTAGTGCTACTAACATTTAGTAAAAGAATATGAACTTGGCCCAATAACTCCAAGTCATTCACCAACAAGTATTTTGGATGAGGAAGAGTTGATACAGTTCTATGAAGATGCTATATTCAAAGCTACAATGGGAAAAGCTATATTGTAGTTTTGAAAATGGTTCACGCTTAAACTGCAGCCAGCAGGAAAATGAAATAATCGCAGTTAACCTAACAACAGATGACAATAAGTAACAGTTTACAATATGAAAGCCTATAGACTGTTGAGGACTGTTTAATAAACAATATTAAAAGTAACAAACCAACATCAGTGCATACATATGCGAGAAGCGTCCTTCATTGCTATGATATAAAGCACCCCTCTTGTCTTTTAGAGCGCCCTCTTTTGTCCCACCTTACTGTCACAAGTCACTTTCTGCCTGTATTATACAGTAACACACATTGTAGGTCATTTCGGCTGGCATTGGACCTTAGTGTTTTTGAGAGAAGCTCTTTGTAGATGATAAATTCAATTATTGGTAAAATGTTTCTTCAGTAATAATGTTAGTGGGTACTGATATATCCTGTTTGAAAACTCGCTTCAGTGTTCACAATGGACCATACACTCTTGAATTTGACTATAAATTCGTTATAAGTTTGATTCAACATATAAACATATTTCTGCATGTTTATTATTTATTTTTCGTACAACTAATAATTAAATATAGTAAAGAAGTAACTCAGACTTCTTAGTATATAATTTATTTGGCCACATTAACTTATGATCATTGATTTGTTCAAAAGCAGAACGCAACCCTCAAAAATAATATATTTAGGAATAGTTATATGGTATCAAAGAAACTGAGCGATTAAAAACTTAAACAAAAGGGGAAGAGGTACAGATGAAACCAGTAGAAAAAATTGATGTGAAATGTTAATTTTCACATATTACAGGGTTTTGTAATTATTTAATAAGTGTAAGGGCCAACATAATACTGTTTATCTAGGAATATTTGTTCTATAATTACATCAAAATTAACAGTTTTTTGATAAACACTTATTTAATTTTTTTAAACAAAATAATATGCCCAAAAATTCCCAGCATTTTTTTCTGAATTTCTTTCGTATTCAAGTCTTCATTAGATTAATAAGAAATATATTGTTAAATGGCTTAATTTTTTTCAATTTCAGAGACGTATTTGTTACTACTAACAATGTGTTATTTAATTTATAAGTATTTCACTACTATAAATGATTTATTTCTCTTTGATACCTTATAAAAAAACTCTAAAGTAATCAAACTATAGGTTGATTCACACCGTATAATAAGTATAATAAAATGATTGAACACTCCATACTACATTCTACAGTGTAGAGTGTAGTGTGGTTCCCCGAGCACAAGAAATCAATAAGTTTGAGCAATCTTAATAACTACTAATTACCTCTAAACTAAGAAAGAATAAATTATTTTTATTTTCGTGAAAAATATAGTAATTTAGACAAAAAAAAAAGTTTATGCACAGCATACTACATTAAAAATTTAACTGTGATGTGATTTCAACAGTTATTAAAATCATGTTTCGATTGTAGTTATTCGTATGCTACAGTTTATTTGTGTATGACAAAGTAAAACAATCTCATAACGCTAATTATAAGATAAAAGTGGTATCGGAAATGACCTGTGCATGTGTGTTTACTGTATAATACAAACAGGAAGTGACCGGTGGGTGGGTGTGTTGGATGGTGTAAGGGGGAGGACAATATGAGGGGAGTGTCATAGAGACAACGTCATTCTCTGTACCAAACTCTATTATCAGAATCAAGTATTATTCTGTAGTTGTTGGGGTGACGTCGTGTGATCACATGCGGGAATAAACAGGTACCCATTACTTTACAGCACTAATTTTGCACCAAGTTCATCATATTACGCACATACGCACCTCAGTACTTAAGATTTATTATTTTATTTATTTATTGTAGCTGTATTTGTAAAGATGCTTTTATATCTGCGAAGAGTGGCTTAAGTTCATAATTAAAAGAACCGCTTACAAAAGTTGGTTTTCTAATTGTGAAAACTGATTATTAGTATATTTGCTATTCCAGCATGATATTATAATGAATATAAAACAAATGACTGAATAATAATAAATATCACTCAAAATTTTAAGATGAAACTTATTGTAGTAAATAAATAAAAATAAGTAATAACATTAGTATTTCGGCAGTTACGTCATTTTCAAAAGTTTATTACAAAATAAACTTAAAATCTGATAGGATTATATGTACCAATGCCTGCAGTACAATTTAAAAACGGAAGGCCACTTCTCACTTTGTAAAAGTGAAACGACCCCCCCCCCCCTAACTTAAGTGCAAAAATTATAGAATGTAGAAATATATAATTATTTCTCATGCTGTCCTTTCAATTATTTATCGGACATCTTATGTAATTATTTATATAAAACGGTAACAATTAAAACGTAATTTGTTACAGTAATGCAATTGTCATGTTTGCAATAAGTTGGGACCCTCATTTTTCGACCCACTTATTTTTGTCCAATGTCCCAAACATGGAATTTAAACATGTCATTAAAAATTTAATAACTAAACATACGAAACATTGGTTCTTTAAATTTAGAGAAATCGCGGTTTGAATGATCTTAGTGGACAAATTATCCTTTAAATGGACGAAACGAGGATAATATCTGATTTGAATGTATATTTATTAACAAAAATGGGTTTACCTTACTTTATATATTCTTTTTTTTTAAATATATTTATTTATTTATCCTTTTGTTATGTTGGCTGATAACCATAAAATTGTTACAATATATAACGGTCTTCCAATATTATATAGTCAGCTTTGGGGTAGCTTCAATTATTTGATACCAAAAACAAGTACCGGTTTACACATGGGTAACAGAACTATAGGTCGTTCATTTTCGAAACAACACAATGAGTCATCAAATCGACGTGAACTTCAGATATTTTACCAGTGGCGGTCCGAGACACAAACAAGATACCAAACAAACAGCTGACTAAGAAAATAATAAGTCATACACCACGTCACTGCTTTGCGTGCGCGCAGACGCAGTAAGCTCTCAGTCAAAAACACGTTTCTGCGCAATGTGTTGTTTCGAAAATGTTCGACCTATAGTTGAAACATCCGTGATCACGTAATTTTCATATATATGACCAGAGGCTTACAAACGAAGAACTTAACTTCTGTTAGCAGATAGCAGATAGCTATTTAAATCTATAAAACATTTCATGCAAAACCTTTCATGCGGTGCATGACGCATTCAAGGTGTGGGGAGCCTCCTTACATATAAATGAAATGTAACGCTTGGCCTATTAATTTTGAATGATACTTTTAATATACTTCATTTATACTTAGGTACTCTGTACATCCCTCAAAGCTCAAGACTCCCACATTATGATATCAAAATCCACGAGCGGTTCCAGATATGATCTCTTAGGTTCGCTGACTGGTTCCAATGACTTTAAGAATAGATTTAAGGGTTCTTTCAATTAAAATCCACATAAAATGAAACTTTGATTGGGTCTTGCATAAGAGAAAAACAGACTGACGGGCATATAGGTGGATATTGGTGGATATTGTTATTATCATTCGACAGCCCTTGAAGTCCACTGTTGAACATTAGAATTTCTCTCATCTAGAAATATTCTCTTCATTAATTTAAGTTAAAAATGATAATTTATAACTGCAATATTTTATTTATGAAGAGCGTCGGCAACCAAAAGTGCTATATCGCGATTATTTTGATTTTTTGCCGGAAATGGTTCATAATGCTTTATCAATTGTAACTATAATAAATGGCACCCATAAAACTTAAATTTTAGAACTAGTTACAGAAAATTTTGGATAGGCTGCGTTGGAAGAAAGAATAATTAATTTTATTTAATATGAATAAAATTTACTATATGTTAAGATTATAAGTTATGTAACATAAACTGCAAAAGTATATAAATATATTATACAAGATCCTACTCAAAGCAAGGGTGCAAAAATATCGATATATATTCAGTGTCTTAATACATAAATACATCAACTCTAAAGCAGATCAACTGATAGGTATTTTATAAATTTAAAGTTGGTATTTCCAATATTCTCCTCCCCGGTGGAATGCGCGGAGTTATAGAATCCGAGCTTAAAAACTTTTAAAACTGAACAATAATTGAGGAAGGAGCTATTGTTTTCAACGTCTGTTTACTTTCTTAATCTCAACAGCGTGTGTATTTCGATTTTTAACAATATTTCGTTGACGTACAATACAGAGGCGTATTTTCCTCAATAGGAATTGTTAACTTTGACTTATATTTTGAATACATAACTGTATCAAATAACAAACATATCAAATAACAGTATAATACGCAATAAATATTGCCACGCAACTATTACATTTCCTTACTTTTTTATGCAATACTGTCCTAGAATTATTTTTGGAATCTTCTAGATATTGAATGTCTGGCTATAAATTGACATGTATAAATCTTCGTATAAACTACTCGTACTATTACTGTGTACATATCACCTATCACACTTGCCTCTTTGATACATTCCAACGTCCACTACTACAGTATAATCACTAGGGGCCGGTTTCTGAATGCTTAGTTAACTATAACCAAATAGTTAGAAAATGGTTGCTATAGTTACTTATGGGATTGTTATATTGTAACCGAGTTTAACCAAGAGATTAAACTCGGCTAAACTTTCAGAAACCGACCCCTAGTGATCATACTGTAGTAGTGGACATTGGAATGTAGCAAAGAGGCAAGTGTGTTAGGTGATATGTACAATGCACCACATGCAACAACTAATGAAATAATTTGTGAAGCAAAAATATTACACTAGGGTAGATAAATACTTTATAACATATTGTACGGAACCTTGTAATTGTAGCATTGTATTTTTAGCACCTGTTGAAACAAATTACAAGGTTGAATTGAAAGTCACTGTTTTATTGTTTTTTTGAGTATTTATTTCAATAACAAAATGCGTGAATACCTTAATCAAAGTATTTGTCATCGGAGTCTATGGTTTTTCCCACTTTTCTTGTGAATTCGGCCTGTCCTTTGCGCCAATCCATTCAGCAACCTAATTTACGACTTTTCCGTAGAAATGTGTATCTTCCAAAGCGTGTTGCGTCGATCGGAATAGATGATAATCACTTGAAGTCAGGTTCGTCGAGTAAGTAGTTGCGGTAGAACCTCCCATTCGAGCTTCGTCAGTATTTGTTTCAAGAATATAGCAACATGGTATCCAACATTGTCACAGAGATTAATCACTTTCCGGAGATATGATGCATCGTCGTTTCCGCATCATATTATCAAACGCTCCAATTGCTGTCGACAATTTTCGGCTGAGATTGTTTCCTTTGGTTTAACAGCACATAATACACGACGCCAACCATATCCCATCAAACAGAGAGCATATAACCACAGAAGTTATAAAAACCAAAGAATCCAACCATAGTAGTGCAGGTGTGTTTATTGAAATAACAAAGGCATTCGACTGTGTTGATCACAAGATACTTATATCGAAACTACAGTACTCTAGCATCCGAGGACCAGCGCTACAGCTAATAAAATCTTACTTAGCCCAACGATAACAACGTTGATGAACTAGAAATAAATAAACAAATTACAATGTCGAGAGCTAAAAAATGGTTTGTCTCAAACTATCTCACCTTAAATTCGATAAGAAAATCTACCCTACCGTTTTATGGGCAGTTAGTCAAAGAAGGAAATAGTGTGAAATTTTTAGGAGTCATCATAGCTAATAATCTAGCATGGAGCGCACAAGTACAACAAGTTGGCACAACATTAGCAAAAAATGTAATCCCTTAAAGAAAATCGCTATTTATGCTTGCTTCATTTATTTCTCAGTCATTTGGGTACACAAAAATAAAACATAGTTTGCCATACAAAGCAATATTCATAATTATCCAACTAGATCTAACCACCAAATTAGTCTCCAATTATATCGAACAAACAAATAAAAAAATGTTGTAAATCTTCGTTTAGATTTATATAATATAGTACCCAAATTATTCCATAGATGATTACATTAAATGTAACTTCACAATGTTTAAACCAGATGTTTTAATAAAACAATATTGTGTACACCTAAATTGTAATTAATATGTTACTCCAAACTCATATGTGACGTTTCCTAAATGTATATTTTTAGTCTGGAGTAAAGAGATTATTATTAATATTATTATTATTATAATTTTGAACGTAGATGTTTCGCTTTAGTGTCGACGTTAATCGTTGGCCAGGATCAACCCATAATTTCTTGCGTATCGGATTGTCGAAATAGATCTATTTTTCATCACGCCACCACGATACACCCCAAGAACTCTTCTTTTTATGCCTTGCAAGCAAAGAAAACGAGATATTTAAACGATTAGAAATGTCATTTTCGGTTAATTCATGGTGGCAGCCATCCCTCTTCTTTTTTAATCTTTCCCATGTCTTGTAACAGTCGTGAATGCGGTTGCAATAGCATAGTGGTCCTACTACTCATCCTGTAACTACGAGCAAAAGATTTTTCAAAAACATTGTTGGCCGTTGCAACCGTAGGCCAACTTAGCCTTACTTTAAATGAGTGACTGTATCTCTGAATTAATATTCGGGAATATGGGGCGTGATTCAGAGGGCACGTAAAGCCGATAACCGGTACGGTCGACTACCGTAAAAAGTAGTCGTTAGGTTATGCCAAAGACCGCTAGTCGCGACTTGAAAACTAGGTATTATGCCATAGGAAATAAAACAAAACTCGTGAAATGGTTGATTTATCGATTTCGAGGTTCAGGTTTTGGTTCACTGACTTGAAATAAAATGGTTCAGTTCAAGTTTAGATTCACGAAAAATACAGGTTTTTTCGAGGTTTCGATTTGGGTCCGATTATATATTTTTTATTAGTCGTAAATTGTTTCACAAGAGAATTCTGAATTAATACCATTGGGTCACTAGAGAGAAATTTTCTTACTTAAAATTCTGAAAAAAGTTTGACTTTTCCTAACATATTGTTTTCCAAGTTTAGCTAAAAATGAAAAAGTCACGCCTAATACCATTGGACCGGTGACCCCAGTTATTAAATTTGCTATTTTATCATATCTCTTCTATTTCTTCAGTTATTTTGATATTTTCTTTATGTCTAAACGTTTCTTGAGGATTAAGTGCTTCCTCGGTTTTTGTGCGGGTAACAGAATTTCAGTGCTTTTTACTGGGAATCCCTTATTTTTCTTATTTTTTTACAAGCCTTGATCTTGCAAGAGAAATGGAAAGTCAAAATGTAACAATGCTTGAGGGCTGTATATTCAACAAAATTTGGTTGCCTAGATAAAGTCAAGTTAGCCCCCTACTATCCAAAAAAAGGGAAAATCGTTATCTTTCTATCAACCATGCATGACATTTGTCAGATTTCTGCAGATGAAAAGAAAAAGCCGCAAATAATTATTGATTACAATAAAACACAGTCTGGTGTAGACATTTTGGACAAGCATCTCCGAATGTACACCGTCAAAAGGCAAACAAGAAGATGGCCTGTTTCAGTTTTTATAACATGATAGACATTAGTGCATTGAAAACAAAAAATATGTTAAAAACGACAAGATTTTCTCAAGCAGCTAGAAAAAGAATTAGTTGCTACTGGAACAAGCACAGAAGAAACATCAACATCAACATCAACAAAACGTGGTAGTTGCTGGAAATACACCAGAAATTTGGACAGAAAGTATTCCAAGAGATGTCAGAATTTTAATCGATTTGTTTATAATGATCATCAGATAGTTACTTGCTTTGAATGTAAAACAAACGATTCATAAAACTGTATTAATCCTGTCACGTTTCTAAAAATTTTTTTTTTTTTTTTTTTTATTTAACTAATTAATGGTTGCCTCAGCTTCTCAGGCTATTGGCCACCAGATACATATGTTACTTATGTTAATATTGCATATATACATTTGTGTGTCATTATACATATAGTTTTAACAATATATTACATAGGTAGTGTTTTCATTAAATTAGATAGTTATATTTTTGAGGCTATTTTTATGTCCTTTAAGAATTGGATAACCCGAGATTCTGTGTCCGTGTTGTTGGCTAGCAGGTCCTTAATTGTAGTTGGTAAGGAGTTTGAGTCTCTTTGCCTTTGGTACTGGTCACACTCTAGGAGGAAGTGTTCCACGGTTAGTTTGGTATTGCATGTACTGCATATTGGTGGATCAGTTCTCTCAAAGATGTACTTATGGGTGTACATAGTATGGCCAAGTCTCAATCTTGTCAGAATGACTTGTTCTCTTCTGTTTGTGCGAGAATTCCACTGTTTTACAGTATCTTTTATTCTGTGGAGGTGATTGGTGTCTGTTGTATTTTGCCACGCCATTTTCCATTTTTCTTCCATTTTTCTTCGAATATAATTCTTCCAGTCATAGCTAGGTATATGCATATCTACTAGTTCGCCGTTTACGGCTTCTTTAGCTAGTTGGTCAGCTTCTTCGTTGCCTTCTATCCCTGTGTGCGAAGGTACCCACATAAGAATAATTTTCTTGCCTCCACTAATGGCTTCATGGATGGATTCTTGAATCTTCGTGGCGACAGGATTGGTGGTGCGCGATTTCTGAACTGCTTGTATTACACTCAGTGAGTCACAGTGTATGACGTATGTACGGGGATCTTCTGTGTTGATTTTTACTTCTTCAACTGCCTTCAGGAGACAGAAAGCTTCGGCAGAGAATACACTGGTTACATCGGCTAAGTGAAATTTAAACTTTTGATTATCAAAGAGAAGGCCCGCGCCAATCTTGTTTTCTACTTTGGATCCGTCGGTATATATGGCATGAAAGGGTGAATATTTTTGGACTATTGATTTATAAGAATTACGGTAAAGGATAGAATTGGTGTTTGATTTGTTATATTTTGTAAGAGAGAGATTAAGTATTGGTTTCTTAAGAAGCCAAGGAGGATATTTTATTATTTTGTCTTCCCATATCATGGGAAATTGTATTCCAATTTCTTGTAGGTGTTCGTCAAGTTTTTCGGTCAATGATGAAGATTTTCTTATTGATAATTTTCCAGTATGGTCCTGTTTAAAGATATTGTGGAATGCAAAAGAAGTGGGTTTGCTTGCTAGATTTGCCAGATAATTTAATGAAAGTTGAGTTCTTCGGTGTTCGAGTGATGGCTGGTTGGCTTCACATTGCAAGCTGCTTATGCGGCTGGTTCTCATAGCCCCTGTTGCAATCCGGATTGCTGCATTTTGTATTGGTTCCAGTAATTTGGTGAACCTGTGTTTCGCATTTATTAGAGTTATGCATCCATAATCTAATTTTGATCTAATAAGTGCTTGGTATATTCTTATTAGAATATCGCGATGTGCTCCCCATTTACAGTGCCCTAAACATTTTAATATATCTAATCTTTTGCTACAGTTTTGTTTTAGATATATGATATGTTCCTTCCAGGTTAATTTTTTATCGAAAATTATCCCGAGAAATTTTATTTGGTTGACATATTTTATATTACTATTATACAGGGATAATTTGGGATTTATAAAATTAAATTGTTTCTTCGAGAATCTAATCGCCTGGGTTTTGGTAGGGGAGAACTGAAATCCTGTTTTGTATGACCATTGCTCTAGGTTGTTGATGGCTTCTTGCAGATTGTGTTTAATAGTTTTCAGCTGCTTTCCACTGCAGAGTATCACCAAATCGTCGGCATATAGATATGATTTTACAGATTGCGGTAGAGATGCTGTAATACTATTAATGGCTACAAGAAATAGCGTCACACTGAGGATCTCCCCTTGAGGCACGCCATTTTCTTGATTTTTAATCTGTGAGGTATAACCATTTACGTATACTTGGAATTTTCTGTTCTGCATAAAATTTTTTGTGTAATGCAAGATATTTCCATTGAGACCTTGTTCTTTTAGGGAATTCAGTATATGACGATGCCATGCCATGTCGTATGCTTTTGTGATGTCAAAGAAGACAGCTATGACGTCATTTCGGTGCTTGAAAGCTTTGTATATATCATTGGTTAGGCAGGTAATATTGTCTGTCGTGGAGTAACCTCGGCGGAAACCAGCTTGCGTTGGAATTAAGATATTTTTTGATTCTAAGAACCACATTAATCTTCCATTAACCATAATTTGTAGAATCTTGCTGAGGTTGTTTGAGGCTGCTATTGGACGGTAATTATCTGGATTAGTTCTAGTTTTGTTCGATTTTAATATTGGGAAAGTGGTGACTTGTCGCCATAAATCAGGATATTGTTTAGTTCGCCATATATGGTTATAGATTTGGAGCAGTTGATCTATTGTATCATTAGGTAAATTTTTTATTATTTCTGAAGGAATATTATCTGGCCCTGGACATTTGTTATTTTTTAATTTTTTAATTGCTGATATTAGTTCTGCTCTACTGAAAGGCTGGTTAATGTCTTCCTCGTTGTCTTCTGTTGTAAAGTTTAAGTTCTCAATACTATCTTTATGTGTTATAAAATTCCGGCTGTAATTATCTGTGCTTGAATTATTTTCAAACGTTATGGCTAATTCTTCCACAATTTCTTTCGGCGATGTAATGAACATGTTATTTTTAATTATAGTTTTTGTAGTACCGTGTGTTTTAATGCCTTTTATTTTTTTGATTTTTTCCCACACCTGGGATGGGGGTGTGTTGTGGTTTATGGTCGAGACGTAGTTTTCCCATGTTTCTTTTTTACATTTTATTATAGTTCTTCTCGCTATAGCACGTTGTTTTTTCAGATTTATCAGATCTTCCAGGTCTCTCGTTCTTCTGTATTTGTTAAGGGCTCGTTTAAGTTGTTGGTTGGCCTTTTTGCAGTCCTTGTTCCACCATGGAGTGCTTTTTTTACAGTTAGGTTCTTTTTTATATCCGATTGCTTGTATGGCGGCGTTTTTAATGTGATCTGTGAAATTTTGGACTGTTATATTTATTTCTGTATCTGCAATATTTAGTATTGTGGGGTTAGCCAGAGTTCGAAACATGTCCCAGTTGGCCTGTTTAAGGTTCCATTTGTTAATGCGTCGTGGAGACTCGGAGCTTGTAGGTAAATTTATTAAGATAGGCAAGTGGCCATCTCCCCACAATAGAGGTAATACTTCCCATGTTAGGCTAGGGGCCAAAGTTGCATCGCATATAGACAGATCTATATTTGAAAAATTGCCTGTGCGTGAGCAGAAATGTGTGTGCGATTTATCATTTAACAATACTCGATGATCATCAATAAGTGTTTCGACACTGCGTCCTCTGGCGTCAGTGTGTGCAGAACCCCACAAACTATTGTAGCTGTTGAAATCCCCTAAGATCAATATTGGTGAGGGAAGTTGTTGTATTAGATGGTGTAACTGGTTTTGAGTAAAATTGACGTTTGGAGGTAAGTATATGTTACATAGGGTGATTCTGTGAGAACTTGATACTATTGTCGATATGGCTATGGCTTCTAAATCTGTGTTTATTTTTATTTCTTCGGCGTACAATGAGTTCTCGACCAAAATAGCAACACCTCCGCAGGCTATGTTGGTATTTTGTCGATCTTTTCTAAAGGCTGTAAAGTTGCGTAAGTTAACTGATTGTTGTGGTTGCAGACGGGTTTCTTGTATGCAGATATACTGCGCTTTTGTTTGTGCTATTAATTGTTGTAGCTCAGGTAGGTGTTTATAAAATCCGTTAGGGTTCCACTGTAAAATAGCCATATAAAGTTTTTAATCATCTTCTTCGTCCATTTGTTGCATGATTTTTGTTTGGAGTCTGGTTATTCTGCTTTTGAGTCCTTGACTCTTTCTTGGAGCTCTAATTTTTAAGTCATTCAGTATCGTCAGAAGATCATCAGCATCATCTATATGTTCTCTTACTACCGAAAGAGGATCGTTGCTACCTTGTACATTTTCTAAGATACTTTTTAGTGCGTCATACGTTATTTTGTATTTATTATCTTTGAATAATTGTTTTATTGGCTTTAAGATTTCTTCGCTTTGTTCAGGTGTGAGTTTTGGGCTTAGCGAGCGTGGTGTCACCGATTTAGGTTTTTTATTTTTCCTTGATTCGTGTGTTTCTTTTTGTTCACTATTTGTGTTTACTTTATTTAGTGAATCATTGCTGCTAGCTTCTTGTAATGGTCTCTTTTGGCCGCTGCCGGAAGAAATTTCTTCGTAGATTTTCATTGCCTCTTCTGTGGAAACTGTATCGTTACTCTCAGATGCTTGTTCATTCGATTGTTCTGTTTTACTGTTTTTTGTGGAATCTTCTGATTTTCCCTGTTCTGATTGGTTTTTTTGTTGCTCTAGTTGGAAATTTTGATGTTCTTCTTGCTGTTGAGATTGTGTTTGATGTTCATCTTCCTGTTTCTTATTATGCTGTTTTTGTATTTGAATCTGTTGTTCTGCTTGTTGTTCTTTTTCTGGTGCAGTTTGATGGTCGGAGGGATTAATTATTCCATTTATTATTTGTTGCAGTTGTGGCCCCGTTTGTTCTGTAGTTACATTTTGTGATGTGATGACGTTATTAGTATGTTCCTGACTATTGCATTTTTCTTCAGAGTGTCCCCATTTTTTGCAGTTTGCACATATTGTGTCTATTTTCAGGAATATTCTGTATGAAAGGTTTTCATATTCGAATAATATAGTTTCTGGTAGTGAATTATTGGGTTCGATGTATGCACTTCTTTTGAAACCACAGATATGCTCATATCCGGGTCTCTTGATTCCCAATCGCATGAAGTGCAGGTCAGATATTAATTTTATGTTGTGGTTGTTTAGTAAATTTTTGATGACGTCATTCGGGATGGATGGACAAATATTGGATATGATCAATCTTGGATTCGGATTGGTCATTCGTCTAATTTTTATCGTTGTATTTTCGATTTTGATTGTGTTATTTTCTGTCACTAGTTTGTCAACGAGTTCCTTGGATTTTAAAAATAGGCATATTCTGTTTTTGAAAAGTTTTTGAGCATGCTCAATGTTGTGCGGTCCAATTATATCGCCAATTGCAAACAAGCATATATCTGGTTGAATATGTTCAGCTCCATCTATTATGATTGCCTGTTGTTTATTCGGGTAGATATTTGTCTGTGGAGATTTCTTTTTTAGTTGACTTGCATAAGTTTGGTTCATTCTTGTAGATGTCGTTGGTTGTTGATTGTCCGTCATTGTAATCAGATATGCGGGCCGAATCCGGTAGATGCCGTGCTAACTTGCATAATAAAATTTATGTCTAGTGTATGCACTCACCTAGAGGTTGCCTCACTGTTTGTAATCCACGTATATTTTAGATATAAATTAGGTGGATATGTGGTTTTGGTGGTTATTTCTTTTTACATAGGAGTAGGAAGGATTGATAGTTGTGTAAGGATTGATAGGGTTAAAGGTAAGAATTTTGAAATTAATACAATATTTTAAGTTTGATCACTAGCCGATGTCACGTGTGCCACTATCTAGTAACTTTTTCCTCTAAAAATTTATAGTATTATAAAATTATTAAATTTATTTAATAATTTTTGTATGCATATCAAATACAAATATTTTTTTTTACAAATATTATTACCTTGTTTAGTAGAAAGCTTTGGGGTCACTATTGACCCCACTGGTATCACGCGTCACAAAAAAAATCCGGTATTATGAGGTTTCATAAAGCAAAGTTCCAGCTCAATATATCATGAACCTACTAGCGTCTTCCCATACTGTATTTTACTTACTACAATTTATGAACTTAACTAAGAATTTCGTTTGGGATGTAACGATAAGCAAAAACGTGTCTGTGTTTTTTGGAACCGGGACATGCGGGACAATAAACACGATTCCGGGACGATTTTTAGTGTCAACACTAATGCGTTACTTACTTGTACGGGACAATCCCGCTTAATCCGGGATAGTTGGCAACTGTATGTTACATAGTACGCGCAAAGTAGGTGTTGTTAGATTTCTGTAACAAGGAATTAATTTTAGGGCTCCAATCGCGTTTTACTCTTTATTTGATATATTTTTCTTTTCTTGTCGTTCCAATTTGTCTTGGTAAGAAACTCCGTATGCTCAAAAAACCAACAGAAATAAGATTCTGTTATTTATTAATAACTGTATTCTCAAGATTAATCCTATGCGTTAGGTAAAAAAAGGAAAAAATGTCCAGCCAATATTTGCAAACATATTTAAATAATGAGCGAGTTGATTTTTCCAAGAGCTGAGTTTCGGTACACCCTTAAAAATTAGAGCAACGTTAAATCTGAGAAGTAAGTCAAGTATTTCCTGTGTTCCATAGAAAATCCCGCTCTCCTGTTAAGCCGTATTCGACACAATTCCCCTGTTTCATCCTTCAGTTCCCATCCTTGTTATTGTTCTCGCATTCCCATCAACTTTTCACCATTCTTTCCACACCGTTTTCCTCGATAACAATTTTATTACGTTCGCTACGTCATAGTTGTTGGCTGTACTTTTTTGAATCATTTGGTTTCGTGAAAGTAACTTTATATTCAAATTTGGTTGAAATTGTTGGTAAATTGCCCTGTTTCGTAGAATCACCCGTCTACTCCTTGTTTGTCACATGGCTTTTTCAGTTCCCAGTTGCTTCATTGCTTGTCGCTTTATTGCTGGGAAAACTGTATTTTAAACTAAGGGAACCCCTTACCAGTAGTTTACATGTCATCATTGTGTCTTGTAAAACGTTCTTTCGTTTTCAATCGCTACACGTTTTCGCAATACTACAGGATATAAAATCGAAATTTTAAGTATTGTACATTGTATGTAAATATTGTGAATTATAAATACATTCGCATTTTTATCGTTGACTTTATTAAAATTAACTTTTATATTGATCTATTTCTTACTTATTTATTAAGTGGGCAACAGATCTCCTTATATGAGTATATTGTATATTGTTTATTGGGAAATATTACGTTTAAATTAAACATGATTTTCAATTATTAGTTTTATTCACGGATGAAGTTTCAAAAAATGTACTAACAGTTAAGGAATATGTTTTTATATATATAATAAGGTACAGTAGCGTAGCCATTACAGTAGCGTAGTAGTATTTCAATACTACTATTCAGTTTTGTGGATAAATTTTAGTTTAAAAATTTTCCCAACTTGCTCACACGTCGCCTTTTCGAAAAAAACTCTGATCTCATTATCTTGATACACCATAATATAAGGGGGCCGCAGACAATATTTACATATTTTCTGGGGGTCCCAGGCCAGAAAAGGTTGAGAAACACTGATATAGAATTTTATGTCTTCATAGTTATATGTGCGAATGTGTATTTACTATCGAGGGGGGCTATAGTCCCTTAGCCTCCCCTTGGCTACGCCACTGATAAGGTAGTACGATTTAAATATTTTGTACGAAATCTGTAAATAATGGAGATATAAAAAATCCAGTCTCATTTTATTTTAACCAATTTCTTGACTATTTTTCAACAACCCCTCATTCTAGAAACGAAGTTGAAAGAACTTTTTCTGCATCTAAACATATATCTCAACAGAACAATTCAAATTTTACAAATAATAATTTAGAATTAATATACCGTATGTCCTTTTTCGACTTGCAACATTTCCCAAGTTACATTTTCCATTGCATATTCTATCCCTACTATGAGTTTTAGACAAAAACTTTATTAATAATAATTGTTCAGTATTTTAGCCCCAACACGTTGTACCTAATTTTGAATAAAAATCTCAATTTGTTTGAAAAAAGATACACAATATCTTTTGTATTTATATCTGAAAATAACAGTTGCCATGCACAAATGAAATTCAAATGTCAAACAAAGTATATTTTCTGGTTAAACATAAATTTACAAAATAAAATAATATTACATCTAAATTAAATTTTCTATTATTAGCTAAACAAAAACCTAATCTATTGTAGAAATTTCTGTTTACATTTGCAATTGTCCGCGGATGAATATTATTACAAATATTAATTATTTTTTCTTTAAAACGTCTATGGAGTCGATCGTTATTGAAATTATAAATTTTATTTTTTATGAAAGGCTACAAGAATAAATTACAAGGATTTAAATTTGGTGACCTTGGAGGCCAAAGTATTTCATATCCGTTTCCATTCCACTTATTTGGAAATGTAAAATTTAAATATTCTTCTACTTCGGTACCATAATGAGCTGGACAACCGTCATGTTGAAACCAAATTTTATCTTCACCTACAATTTCGACTATCTTGTTTGCAATTTCATTTTGCAACAAATCTTATACATTGCTGAATTTAACATTCGTTCAACAAATACGGGTTCTACAATTTTGTTTTTCAAAATACTTGCCCAAACATTTACTTTTTGAGGATATTGCGTCCTAGAGTGAACAATAATATTCTGATTTACTTTTGACCAATATCGATGAATTTGTTTGCTGATTTTCTTTTGTGTATGGCAACTGTTATTTTCAGATACTAATACAAAAAATATTGTGTGCCTTTTTCAAACAAATTAGGATTTTTTTCTTATTCAAAATTAGCCACAACATGTTGGGACTAAATTACAGAACAATTTTTAATAATAAAGTTTTTGTCTAAAACTAATAGTTGAGATAGAATATGCAGTGGAAAATTTAACATGGGAGAGCTCTATGTTGCAAGTCGAAAAAGGATATACGTTATATTACCTATAACACCTTCTACAAAATTAATGAAAATATTTGAAAAAAATTCTTGTTTGTTTTTCTCTGTTACATTAAAATTAATTTTAAAAAAATTGAAGTGAAATGTGAATTTTCACACATTTCAGGGTTTTGCAGGTATTTAATAGTTGTAAGAAGTCAACATAATACTGGATGTCTAGGTATATTTATCACATCAAAATCAGTTTTTTTGATAATCACTTTTATTCGTTATTTGAGAACTAAGAGCTTCCATTTAATTTTTTTAACAAAATTTAAATAATTTTCCAAATATCCCATCGATTTTTTCTGCATTTGCTACGTATTCAAGTCCACATTAGATTAATAGCAGTGTGTGCCTTTTTCAAACAAATTAGGATTTTTTTCTTATTCAAAATTAGCCACAACATGTTGGGACTAAAATACAGAACAATTTTTAATAATAAAGTTTTTGTCTAAAACTAATAGTTGAGATAGAATATGCAGTGGAAAATTTAACATGGGAGAGCTCTATGTTGCAAGTCGAAAAAGGATATACGTTATATTACCTATAACACCTTCTACAAAATTAATGAAAATCTTTGAAAAAAATTCTTGTTTGTTTTTCTTTGTTACATTAAAATTAATTTAAAAAAAATTGAAGTGAAATGTGAATTTTCACACATTTCAGGGTTTTGCAGGTATTTAATAGTTGTAAGAAGTCAACATAATACTGGATGTCTAGGTATATTTATCACATCAAAATCAGTTTTTTTGATAATCACTTTTATTCGTTATTTGAGAACTAAGAGCTTCCATTTAATTTTTTTAACAAAATTTAAATAATTTTCCAAGTATCCCATCGATTTTTTCTGCATTTGCTATGTATTCAAGTCCACATTAGATTAATAAGAAATATTTTACAGTGTAGAGTGTAGTGTGGTGTGATGTGAGTAGAGGGTTAAATTATTTGGAAAAAAATTATTTGGAAAAATTATAAAATGCTGACATGTGTTTCTTTCGGTCTGATGGTACAGTTACTCAATTTAATATTCGGCCACATATACAAGTTTAAAAGAAATCCATAAATTTCCAATTTGCATTTTTTTTTTATTTCTATGGTATGGTAGTAATCCTTTATTAATGTAAAAACAATATGAGAAAAGAAAAAAAATGTTTTCTTTGAAATAGTCGAAATATTAATAATGTAAACAAATAAACGCACAAATACCACCACAATTTAATATTCAATTGAATTAAATTGACTTAAATTTATTTTATTTTTTTGCTAAAACAACATTTATTTAACTTTTCCGTAAAATTTTTACAATTTCCACCTCAAATTTAATATTTTTTTTAATTTCCCGGGATTCCCGGGAATCCCGGGAAATTCATTTTTAAGTTTCCCGTTTCCCGGGAACGAAAATAAGCCGGGAAAATTTACCCTCTAGATGTGAGTAACTCAGTTCGCAACTATTAAAAAAAAATAGAATATTTTTTAATATTTTTAATTGCAAAAAAATAAACGCACTATCTCAGGTATAAATACAAAAAAAAATCCATAACATTATTAGCCATAATTTAACTATGAATTAAAAAAATAATAAATTTTGCCAAAAACACAAAAACTGCCATATTTTCCAAAAACACCATCTGATCAAAAATTCCTCTCGTACGTTTCCGGATCAGATCAATATACATTACCTATACTTTTTTAAGATTTTCAGTTTAACCCTTTAAGTAAAAGGGTGCGGGACAAGAACTTTTGCTAATTTTTGGCTAAATTCGTGTTAAAAGAAACAAATTTCAAAAAACTATCTATCGTTCCGTAATCTTCGTCTTAAGAACTTTCTTTTGATACCACATAATAAATTTAAAAAATATATATATATTTTTTTTATCAACGACAAAAAATCTACATTTTTCGAAAAAATTATCTAATCAAAAATTCCTGTTGAACTATAATCGGAATAGAACTAGATCGGTCCCCATCAATATTCAATACGGATAGCGTTGGGCACATTTGACAAATTTTTGGCAAAAATCCAATAAAAAAAAAAAATGATTTTTCAAAAATAAATATTTGTTGATCCACGCATTATGGTATGCCGCTATAAAATTTTAAAAATATTATTTTTTTTATTTAATACACATTTATTTATATTTATCCCGCGCTTTATTTTTTTGAACTCTGTAGTTTTCATATATGTGGGTCAAAAAGTTGTACAAAACAAGTAGAGTCTTGTAAATTTCAACTTTCTATGTTCAGCCGTTTGGCTACAATTTCCACCGTACAGACAGACAGACAAAAGTTTTTTGAAACATTTTTGGCAAAAATCCAATAAAAAAAAAACATTTTTCAAATATAAAAATTTGTTTGCTAAACACTTAACAGGTTACATTTGGAATGCCACTCAAAATTTAAAAAACATATATTTTTTTTATTAAATACATATTTTTTTATATTTATCCCGCGCTGTATCTTTTTGAACTCTCTATAGTTTTCCTATATGTGGGTCAAAAAGTTGCACAAGTATGCCAAATTTTAACTTTCTATGTTCATCCGGTTGGCTACAATTTGTACCGTACAGACAGACAGACAGACAGACACATGATGTTATAAGGGTTTTCTGGTGGTCATATCTACAAAACCCTAAAAGACTTATCCTCACTAAATAAAGAACAATTTTACGAGCATTGTTTTTCTATCGTTCTTAAAATTTAATATGATGTTAATAAAACTGAATTTTTAGACTGATAAATGTAACCCTAAATTAACGCACCATATTTTTCTGGTACATCATGGACGGTATTTGTAGACGCTGCTTTTAAAATACAATATGATCGGGGAAAAAAGACGTCTAGAAGGTATTTATTATTGTTATTATTTTTTTTAATGCAAAGTTGACAGTTCTGTGCCTATTTAAAATTAAATTAATTCTATGGTTTTAGATATCTAGATGCCTTTTTTTCTTGATCAAACTGCATTTGATGCAATGATCATGATCTCGCGGCTTTAACTACTAAATGAGCTTAATAATTTCGAATAAATATAAAATTGGACAAATGGTGTAGAATTTTTAATAGAATTTACAACTTTCAGGTTATTGCAAATATCAAAAATTTTCAAAAAAATTCTCTTTAAATTTCACGTTTTAATAACGCATTGTTGCATTTTAATCCTCTAAATATGCCCGCCAACATGTTTAGTGATATCTCAGAATCTTTATCTCTGAGAGAAACCTTCGAGTTCTGCGTACAGTATCACAGCATAAACTTTCACGTCCCACACCTGCCACCAACATTCAATCTTTAACTGGTCGACTATTCGTATGCTCATCATTCATTTCTCTCATGCAATCCCTCTTATATATCTCACGGTTGCGGCTAGAGTCTAGCTGATCGCAGCTTGGGGCACACAGAAACGCTAACTTAAAATGGAAATTGAATTCGAACTGAGGGTTTTGAAGAAGATCTGGCGATGTAAGCTCGGCTACTGGACCGTAGTTTTGGTCACTGGATAGGATTCCGACACGTATGCTTCATTCACGTGATTTAGAAAGGATAACTGAAGAATGTCAGATACATTTTACATAGTTTTATTTTTGTAACATGAATCTAAATTGTTTGTTTTTGAAATATGTTTTGTTTCTTGAGATTCACCAAATATAAAATCAACATAATATTTAGAATTATGTGAATTATAAATATATGAGTGGGTTAAAGCCAAAGTGGTGAAAGCACATTTTATTTTTTACTGGATATTACTAGATTCGCTGTATTAAATAATACATCACTCTATTTGAAATTCTTATACATTTTGTACCAGGAGATATGATTGTTTCTCCTTTTCTGGGGCACCGTCGTATTGAAATTACACTTCACCTGGAATATTTAGTGCATTTAGGGCCGGTTTCTCGAAAAATTCAGTGATAGATATCGTACCGATATAGTAGCTATATCCACGGATACCGCAACTTATCGACACAATAGCAGAATTTGGGTTCCTTGAATATATCTTTCTATTTATTGATGAGATATCGAACCCATAACTAGATGCGTTATATTGCCGATGAGCACCCTTTATCCTATCGATAAATATGAGAATTGTCATGACAATTTATCAAGATTATTTCGCAATTGAAATATATTTTTTAAAAAAATATGTTTTTATTTCCAGATATACTTATACTATAGAATATAGAGTTATAGAAGTAAACTGTAAAATTCAAGTTCTGATGAATTTGATGATAATGTTGTAATTGCAGTATGTTTATTACATCGGAGAACTGTGAGAGATAAAAGTGACCCATTCCGCATTTAGAGCGAATTAGAATTTATTCAACGATACCGGTTAAGCAAAGGAAAATGTATGGAATTGTGCCGTCTAATTGGACGTGATTTAGAACCCATTACCCAAAGATTTTTCGGCACAATTCTATTCAAGCACTCAATTTCGGCACAAATCTATAACGGAACAACTTCAAATTTTAATTTCTTTGAGATTTCTGGCAACAGAGGCTTTCCAAATTCTAGTTGGTGATGATGTGCATGTACACAAAAGTACAGTTTGCAAAATTTTTTAAAAAGTAATGCATCGAATTGCTCTGTTTAGACCGCAGTTTATTTATATGCCGGAAAATAATGAGGAAATTTTGAAAACCAAAACAAAATTTATGTCTGTTACACATATTAAAATAATTTCACCAGGCGGAAAACATGCGGAGCTTTATAGAAATAGAAAGAATTATTTCTCTTATAATGTTTAAGCCATATGTGATGCTAATTTAAAAATTCTGGATATAGATGCACGATGGTATGGTTCTACTCAAGACAGCACAGTTTTTAATGGGTCACATATAAAATTTCGATTCGACAAGGCCTTATTTCCAAATTGTTTTTTATTGGGTGATAACGCTTATGCATCGAGTAATTACATGTTGACGCCTATTCTTAACCCTACAATGCAGCACAACTGCGGTATAACAGTGCTCATATTAAAAAAAGAAAAATTGTTGAAAGAACATTTGGAATATGGAAACGTAGATTTCCATGTTTATCTGCTGGGCTTAGAAACAAACGGGAATCCAGTTTAGCAGCGATCATAGCAAGCGCGGTTTTGCATAATATGGCGAGAGAAGAAGCAAACGATTTTTGGGAAAATACCGTATTTAATAAAAATCAAGACGAAATCAATGAACAAAACGATGGAATCAACGCAGTAGACAATGGAATGCCGTGAGAAATGCTTTTATCGCAAGATATTTCTTTTAATGAATTATTATGTATTTACAAAAGAACAGCATATTAAAAAAAAAGAATTATAACTTATTACTATGTTTTAATATATCTAATCCATATTTTTCTTTTTCTAGTTTTATTTTAAGAATTTCTTCCTCCAACTGCTTCTTTCTTAGTTCCATTTCCTCTTGCTTGCTTTGCTCTTGCAATTATACAGGACAATTATAAATTCATGCCTGAACGGGATTTGAACCCGAGACCCTAGCAACGAACGGCACATTTGTTACCACTACGCTACACCGATCGGCAAAGTTGACAATTTCTGTTCTGTTTTAAAATAAAGTCATTTTACATTGCTGTCAATCAACGGTTGTTATAGAAATCAAACCTTTATCTTCTATGATAGAATAAACTCACGGTATATTTAAAGACATACAGAAAATTGTTGTGTAATACCTGTTATTAAGTTATTGGGTAATAATCGTTTTTTACAGTTATTTTAACACATATTTGAAAATAGACTAAAATTCTCTTAATTTTGGATGCATATATTGTTACTAAATTTATTTCAGATTGTAGTTTCAAATTCAGATTGTAGTTTCTTATGCAGATCGTAAAAGATTTGCATAAGAAACTTTTTTGGGTTTTTTCGTACCGTCAATGCCATCCTTAGATTCTGTTTGAAACTCGTGCAGTAGGTATTTAAACAATGTAGCATTCTAAAAACATGCTAAATTTGTTTTTCCTTCCTATGTAACACATACATTTTTCTTCATTTTATGAAAAATTGTTCATTAATTCAGTTTTTAATATAATTAGATTAATGTAATTGCATTACCCACCCCTCGTTATAACGTTTACATTTTTCTCTCAAGTAGAAAAAAAAAAAATGTATATAAAATCCTACAGACAAATAAAAGCTACACTTTCCAAGAACCAACAAAACCATTTCAAGTGAAACAATTCAATTGATTGCCCAATATACCGTCATAACAAGATAGCAATCTCTAATGGAGAATCCAACATATTGAACATTATCGTTCATAGATGTTTTTAGTAATAATTACAGTCGTTTTGAGAACGGCTAGTTGTAACGTTCATATTAGACATCTAATTGAGACTCCTTTAGGGTCGTCCATAAGCGGAAACATGTCCGGTAATAATCGCCCGAGGTGCATCGGGCAACCGCTTAATGCTTCATGCTCCTCCTTACAGTTACGTTCACGTGTACTGACAACTACTACATATAGAGTTACTCGGAAATAAGTTTTACTTAGAGTTATATATGATTTTCGGGATCAAGTAACAGATTGTGGTAGTCAGTATATTAGTCGGAGTTTCTAAACTTTCCTGAAAATATTTGTTTAATATTCATTAGTATAAAACTAAGATACCGCAAAAAGTAAATTTCAGATTTGGTCTATTGGTTCATCTATTTGGAAGTCTATCGGTGTGGTAGTTCGTGATTGTGCAGGATTCAATGATTTTGTTTTATTGTTATAGTATTGTTATAAACAATTGCCAGGCATACACGATCGGATTTTTAGTCAGATAAGATACGCAGTGTACCAGGTCCTGAAAAAAATCACTCGTGTGTGGAAAGTAGCGGTCCAGTTCCGTTATACTATGCTCTCCAAGTACATTTTAGCTGGCTAAATCGACGGATCTGGCCTGTATACTTCCACTAATGTATAGGATATTCCAAACTGTTAAATGGAACTAAATGGAATTTAAATTTTCTTAAATTGTCACAAGCTAACTTTTCATATACTGAAGTGGGCTTTTGCTCAACAAAATGATCAAAAGTTTCAATCAATGGGTAAAAGTTACTAGATTTGAAAATCTAGTGCCACTTAAAACAAGGAAACCGACTATACTACTATAGTAGCAAAGTATCAGTTAGTCGTTCGTCTATCCTGCTAGGATAGACAAACGTATTACTGTAAACTTTTTAGTCAGCTGTGGCTGTAATAAAACTGTTAAGTATAGAACATACCATATTATTTTTGAAGATCTGCATAAAACAATTATCTCGTATACCTATAATCAAATTGTTAAATTACAAAAGAACTAGGGCTCAAGTTTACAACATGTTTAAATACTAACTATAAATAAGTATACTTGTTTTTGTTAATCCTTTAAGTAAGATGCGTCTTGTGAAAAACTAATCCCTAGGACTATGGGTTGACACGCTAAGTTATATCACTTCTATTGTAATTTTATGAGTTCCCTAACTTCTATTATTTTATTGCGATCTTCAAAACTAATTTGGTACGGACTTTAAATGAAATATGTACAGAGTGATTATTTAATGGCGAGACGTCACCGAATTTTACGTGCCTCCTAGCAGAATACTATGACTATAATAACTTTGAAGAAAATTTGATTATGAAGAAAAAAGATTATGCGCATACGCGCATAATCGCCTGCTACGATGTGTATGAAACGGCAAATTATTAAAACTTCCAGTGACGTCGTCTCGCCATTAAATAATCACTCCGTACACACTAACATACATTTTCCAAGTAATAAGACAAGAAAGTTAAGAAGCAAAAGTTTATCTATATAGCTTAATTTGCTCTTAATATTGCAAGAATTTTTGTTTTTGTGACCGATTATACGAAATCCATCATCATCAGCATTAGAGCGACAACCCGAGGTGTGCCTAGCAGCGGCGGCCGGTGAAGCATGTTTGGGAGGGCAATTAGTATGATCGGACAAGCTCGTACTATATCGCTCAACAATAGTATGGCAACGATAAAGCACGAGCGTGTCCGATCATACTGATTGCCCTCCCAAACATGCTTCACCGGCCGCAGCTCACCAGCTCACCACATAGGAGGACTAGGCACCAGTCCTCCTGTGTGCAGGCTTTATGACCATATTTTCAGCCTGTGTACATTCGGGAGTAATATGTTCATTATTACGTCTATTTTTTAGCTTACGCAAACATGCATCTACAGTTTATAGCTGGTTGCGAAGGGCTTAACAGAACCTGTAATTTGTATAAATATTTTACACAAATTATTTGACATAGCAGGAATTGAACCAACGTTCATACGTTTGCTGTACGAAAACCATTGATCTTTAAATACTGAAACTTGTGCTCCATAAAAATGTTCATTTCATTACTTTGACATAATTGTTTTATTATGTTTGTGTCAGCACGTGCCTGCCTTATATGGCTAACTAACAGTTTTGGCTCCTCTAGTTATGTATCTAAGTGTTCCTGCAACTCTTATTCCTTTATTAGCGTCTTGTTATCTGCTAATTGATATGTATACATCAGGATAGGTTTTTAGAGTGGTTCTATAAAGTTCTTATAACTTAGTAAAGTTGTTTGTACTGGTATCAGTTTATTATTTATCGAACGATAGAAAAGAAATAATGTATAAATGATGCAGGATTTAGTAAAAAATACGGAGAAACTTAGATATAATATTAAAGCGAACTTCATTTGTCTTAAAAAGAAAGTACAAAATGATCTAAGAAACTGGCGTATAGAAAGCAATGGAAATATTTTTTTTTTTAATAAGTTGTCTTTATCAATAGGGGAAAAATTTTAAGATCGTAGCGCCACGCGGATTTTTTTGAAACCATTCTAAATCAGATACCACTTGACATTTACTAGTAAATAATAGCGAAAAGTGTATCAAAAAACGACAAAAAATAAATAATTGTTTGGGATTTTCTGATTTTGTGAAGTGACATTACTTGTAAACATCTAAAATACTACATTTTGTGATCTGGTTTTAAGTTATGGCGGTTTTCCATTGTCGATTATTTTAACTATATTGAGGGAAATAATAATTCCCGTGTTGTTTACCAAGGGGTAGAAATCTACAATGCTGGGCATATAATATTGTGTGGAGTCACTGAAAAAAGCAGAGAGTTCATAAAGATTTATGCATTATGCCTACAAACTTGTGCATTACAAACCCACACACAATAACAGGAATTTTCAAGATATGCGATAATAAATACAAAATTGAAAATATTTTTTGTAGTCACTATCATTAAAATGTAATGAGCAAACTTTGATATAAGGGCTCACTTTTTTTCCAATTTTTAAATTGTTTATCTAAACATCGCGTCGATTCCTAACCTCTTGCTTTCCCAATTTTGTTTCGAACCGTACGGTGTCTGATATTAGTGGAAACAAATGAAACGATATTTCCGGGTTTCTTCTTTTCAATGAATTGCACATAGGCACACAACAATATGTATTATACATTTTTCAATGATTATAATAAAACTTTAAAAACAAACTTCATACAAAACCAATACACAAAATGAAATGTTATCTGATGTACACAAGTTCATGAAACGCTCACCAGATGGTAGGGTGCTTAGCTGCAAATCCCTATAGCTTGTATCATTTTATTGGCGACCGACAATTGACATCTTATAAGCCAAGTTTAAGTTATGTTTAAATAAACATATTTATAAAAATATATTTCTGATATAATTAAAAAATACGTATTATAATAACAAAAAACTACTTCTACATCATCAAAGAAAGATCACAAAGACCTATGAATGGCGATGTTAGATATGTTTCGGGTGACAAAATAAATTATTCATGAATCAGAAAACAAATATTATCTGTCTCATTTTGTAATACGTAACTAACAAGAAAAGTTTATTTTTTATGTTGCATATTGACAATACATTTACAATATTATCATAGTATTGGTTCATACGGATACGCCAAAGTTTGTTTACACCACAACAGTCACCAAAGTAACCAGATCTACTTTCGTATTACAAATTGAGACGGATTATATGTGTAAAGTCTGTTCCTTTGGTTTAAGCGGAACTAGATTTTCAATTCTAGTTACTTTTACCGATTAATTGAAACTTTTGATCATTTTGTTCAGAAAAAGACAACTTCAATATATAAAAAAATACCTAATGACAACTTACAAAAATGAAAACATCGGTTAGTTCCGTCTAATCGTTTGGAATAGACTGTATAATATGTCTTATTTTGTAATACGTAACTAAGAGGAAAACTTCTTATGTTGCATATTTATAGTATCATCTTAGGCTGGTAATTCTGAAATGGCACCTTTCAAATATTTGATATGGCAATCACAATTTTGACATGTCAATTTGGTATTTGACATATTTAGTTTTTGAGTGAATATTGTTAAACCAATTATATTATTTTATTTTATTTTATAATAAATTACAGTTTTATATTTACATTAAACTTTTCAACATATATTTTTTTACATTCATATTTTTACACTGTCAAAATTCATCTGTCATATATGGTTACTATAGTTATGAAATCATCTTTTCTATTTGTATGCAATCCTAACCAATATAACCTCAATATAATGAAACAACCAAAAATTTGAAAGCCAGATTTACAATTTCACATGGTTTCATAAAAGTTTATTTACACAACAACAGTCACCAAAGGAACCAGATAAGTTTCGTATTACAAAATGAGACAGATAACAGGCTACTACAAACGTTTAAGCGGAAGTAATAGAATTTTTATTTTTATAAGTTGTCGCTAGTTAACTATTTACATATTGAAGTGGGATTTTGCTAAACAAGATAATCAAAAGCTTCATTCAATCGTTAAAAATTACTAGATTTGAAAATATAGTTGGAGTACCAAATGGTACTTTAAGAGTTCAAATACATAATAGTTTTAAATGAAAAATAAGATAATCTTTGCAGGAAGAGTAATTTTTTGGGAATAATTTCACACAAATTTACTGTTTCTGCAAAGATTATTTTATTTTTTCTTATAAATTTCTAATATTTCCAATATTTATTTGGACTTCTATTGATGACGCTGTTACCATTGGACATTGTCACCATTGGACTGTCTAGTATGCAGTGTTTGTAGGTGATAACATACAATACTTTGAGCCTAAAACTGAAAGCTTTGGAAAAGTAAATCTGCTGATAGATGATGATAATGATGTTAAGTTTTTTTATCTATAAGCATATATCGTAGGTCTACTGTACCTTACCTATATTACTGAAGTAATATTCGAAATATATTACATTAGCCAGCAAACCATTCAACCAGCGAATAACATTTAAATACCATAAGTAATATTCACTAGTTATATGAGAGAATTGTACAAACTATATCACAATACTTCCCAAATTATTAATAATAATAAAATAATAATGACGAGCACTGAGTACAGATTTGAGCCCGGAGCTCCTGCTGTGCTTTCGACAATGACCAGATCGTCAAGTAAATAATATTTAAGTTTATCCTGTCTATTGTAACCATGAACACACCATTAACACACATTTCATCTTCGGTATGTTGATTACCAAACCAATTTGATTATTCAGTCAAAAAATATTTAAATTGACAATTAGTTTTCATCGTAGTCCGGAAATAAAGCAACATTTTAACTATCCGTTATTTCGTAAGCACCCTATATGTGCTATGAGTGGAACGCGTAGAGTAATGATGATCGCAACTCCTATTCTATATGTTTCCATCTGTAGGATGCGCTCCAATCGCCATTAACTGTTTCGATTATGTCCGCTTGTCTGATCGTACAGTGGCGCTAGTCTACGGATCGCCGGATACCGGAAGTGACGTGTCCGCCCTGAATTACGTCATGAACATGTCCTTCGCTGATCACCTTTTATACAGGGTGTATCAGATCACCTACCCACCCTCTCTGTTTCTAGAAAACGCGATTTGGAAATAAAATTTGATGATCAAAATCTCCCCAAATAATCGACAGGCGTTATGACTTGCAAAATAGTAGGAACAAACAAGCACCGCGTACACTCGAACGCGCGACGAACTGGCTCGAAGACGAGTTGGACTGGCAACGAACTAGTTCATAGAGAAAAGGGCGCGACGAGTTGTCTTAGACCTGTTAGTCGTGACCTGGCCCGTAAACCTCTGACCCGAAGGAATAAGAAAAATCTTGCTAACTGGTAACTAGTTTTATTTTTAAAACTATTACTTACTGTTTTACTATCAAAAGGTGAAAATTCCAGGATATTATTCTGTATTTTAGCGGCACCCCTGTGCTTCATAGGCAACCATTTTACAACGGCATCTCGATAGTTTTTATGAACAGTAATAAAGCTCCAGTAATTTTATATTAAATTGTTAGAATTCTGTATCTACCAGTAATGGTTCAGTAAATATTAAATCTACTAAATCTCTTTGAACTTCCATCCAATTAGACAACATACGAAGAATCTATTTCTATCCTTCTAAACGTATCGTTTCTAAACGACTCGTTCTTAGAACACCTAAAGCGTAGAGCGAATGGTGATTATGCTTATTATTTATAAGTCGATTGGTTGCATAAAAAACGAATATCGTAGTGGAATATAAAGTGTTGAAATTTGTGGCACAATTTTATCAAGACATCAGTTAAAAAAATGCTTTATTTTGTCCACCTCGCTACGTGGAATGGAAATATTGGTACAAAATTTATGAGGTGAAAGCTGGGAACCTAATAAAGGTGGGTAAATAGAAGAATCCAACAAATAACGTGGGTTAATAAAATCTGGAACGAGGAAATCCTTAGAGGCTGGGCAAAGAATCAAAAATCATGTCAAAAATTTTAAATACAAGCTTCGGCCTTATAATGCAATGGCATTATGGAAATATAATGCGCGATTCTATATACACAGTGTTCAAAATAATAATTCAAAGTAAAATGAAGGGAAATGGAGGTCCTGGAAGAAGAAAAATATATTGGTTGAAAATTTACAGATATTGGTATATAGAGTAAGGTATAAATTAATAAAATATTGGTGTCTACCTGATGTAGTGAGCCCGATACGTTACTTTACAACGTACCATTTATTGTTCACTAGGTAGCAAGCCTGTGATATTATATGAAATCTGATCTCCAACTGAATTGAGATTCCTGACTAAAGAAGTTCGGGTAATAGGTGTGGTTATCCAGGGTTCATCATTACGATATGTGAATTAAATGATATGTATTAGTACTTACCAACCGACTGATCAAGCATCTTGTTAATTGTCTGGACTTGGATGTACAAGTTAAGTTGTTAAATGTGAAGATTTACACACGTTAAGTAAGACGGTTTAAAATTAATGAATTTGATTTATTAAAAGTTATATTTACAATTAGTTTAAATACAGCGATTAAAATATATGTAGGTAAATATATAATGAAAAAGATTAAAACAAATAGAATCGGATAGACCACAAGAATGTCGACACAGTGCCTCTAAGAATTAAACAAATTAGAAGTTAACGCTAACCGGACCGAATACTGTCTGAGCACGTCTTCAGAGAGACAGGCCTTTTTATAAAACATTTCTAGACATTTTTAGGAAAAAGGGTTTAAGCATTGTTCAAGGGGATGGTAGTGTTCAAAGGTATTAAGCAATAACTCTTGGAAAATGTTTCCTTGAACAATGAATCATTTAAAAATATTTTTCTAAAGTTACGTGTTGTAAATGTAAGGTTTTTAATTTTATTATTTGAATTCTCAAAAATATACCCTTTTAAAAAATGCCTTTCAAAGAAATTCTCGCAACGGGTGGTTTGTGAAAGTTTGGCTATTGTTCCGGCGGTCTAAAACGATTCGTTACACTGCCGAAGCCATTATTTAGTTTACGGAATTTTCCAAGGTTGATTATTAGATGTAGTTTAGAGCAGTTGCTCCAACAGGCCTCTAGTGTACCTATAACTAACTATGAATTCTGTACTTAAAAATTTTTATTTTGGGGAACTTAAATTAGGAAAATATACAGTAAAACTGTTTCACATGAAACCATGGGGACCGAAATATTTTTTAGTATTAAAAGAAATAAATAGCGAACTACTCACATTTTTTGATGCTGTAATAATCAAAAGATTTACGGTATAATGTTAGAACATGCCCTGATTTTGCCATTGTATAGTTGAGAGAAATAAATTTATGCACATAGGTCAGTACTTTATGCGAATCACTTAATTCAAGAATACTCTAAATAAAATGTCCACCGATGAGTTATCCCATTTGGTCTTATATGTGTTGTTTATTATCAAATTTCAGCTTGCTCAACAAATTTAGCCACAAAGTCATAAATTTCTTTGTTCTTATGAAATTTGAAATTTAATGAAATTTTTATTTTTTTTTATTTTCCATGTTATTCTTAGTTAATAATATGAAGTAATTAGTAAGTAATATGTCAACGTACTAAATACGTAAAGTCATTTACATTTCCATTTATACACATGCTATATAAAATCTCTTTCTAAATTCAACAAAACTAAACAAAAATTTCGTTTATTTTTTGCGAGATTGATGGAGTGAAGTGTCCATAAGAGTGAGTCCAGTAAAATAAATGTAGGTAAGTGAAGTGGAAGTTGAAGATTGACTGGGAAAAAGCAAATGGATAAATGTGATTGAAAGTGTATTGAAAAGTGTATGATTTGGAGTGCGAAATACAATAGCAGGGAGGAACTCTCTATAAGTAGATGAATGAGTTCAAGGTACAGAATCAACACTCACAATAACAATTACAAATATTTATTAGAATCACTCTAAAATGAATATAGTTACTTACCAAGTCAACAATATATTCTTTTACCTATAAAATGATTTACTACATTGAATTGTATTAACTGGCTAATAGCCAAAACTGTTAAAACCAACAAACTAAAGGAATATAAATTAGAATAAAGATATATATATTCACGTTAGATTTTTTGCATTGACGACAACTCAATGACGTGACATCATTGACTCATTATCATTAATACTGTTATGTAACATATTTAGTGTTCAACAATACTTCCTGACAATATATGTTTTTATCGATAGTAATCAGACATTAATAAGGGTGTGGAGTATTTTTATGATTTATTTAACAAATATTATGTGTGAGGTACAACCCTTAAATTATTAATGGTGCGATTATGGTCCAACATGTAAATCTTACATAATTTAAGGCTAAATAAATCTTTAACTTCGACTGTTAAATTATTTAAAATTTTGTTATTATGGTCAACTAAATTTAAATACTTCAGCTACAGGATTGTGACATTGTTAGAGGCTAATTAAGTAACGTTCAACTGAGTATTGTCTGTTTCTGTCTGTGCGCATTGAACAAAGAGAGAAAGCAATAGTAAAGACATGTTAATTTAGTGTTTTTAGTGCTGGCTGTCAGAACATATTACGTGATATAACCAAAAACTTAAAATCTTTATTTATTGAAAAAAAAAAAACAAAAACAAATAAATACATAGCAAAATGAATTCAAAGTACATGATATAAAGTACACGATATTTATTAAACCATGTTTACAATATTTACCCAAAAATAATAAATAGTAAAAGTATAATTTTAAGATAAAAATGTATGTTCATAGGTAATTTTCATACAAAATAACAGAAATGGCTTAAGCGATTCGTAATGAGCCTGCATACTTGGTTTATACCTTTGCTTAAACTATTCTGGCTCATGCAATTAAAAATGGAGTTCCCCACAGCTTTTTGGTCAGAACCAGTTGCCAAAAAGTTGATAGTTCCTTACACTTTGAGATGTAGTGGAAGTTCGTCTTACCTTGCAGGTTGTCCATTATGTAGTGGTTGCAAAATTTCGTAGAAAAACATTTCTTTTGACAGCCGAAAAAAAAACTCTAAAACTCTCATTAGACATTTCAAACTGGATTTTCTGTGTCTCTTATAAATCTTCGTTCGATGCGAAGGTTGTTCCTAAAAATACAAAGTACATATTTTTGATAATTTATAATGATTATAAATTTACCATTTATTACCTATTGTCATCTTCCTCGGCGAATTAAATGGACTAAAACATGGATCAATTAAATTTTCTTGTAAATAAAAATGTTTAACTTTAAATACTATTTCGGGAAACGTTTCAATCTGATCCAGTGTCAAACATAACCTCAAATTTAGCGCTATAGAGAGATATATCTGGCTGTAGCTTAAAGAAAAATTTAAGGATTTATTTAACGTTAAATGGTGACCGTAATTGCACTTCACGCTAAAGCCCGTGTCCTTCACATTTAAAGAGCTTAAATATTTAACTGAAATGACCATAATCGCACCATAAGGGTTATACTTAAATAATGATATTTAAGCTGGTTGCTAACATCAGAAGTGAGATATACTCATTTTCATAGTGGTTGCGAGTTGAATTGAATAATTTTCATAGGGAAGTTTCCCACTTTGATTGAAAGTGGGAAGGCAAGCAATACGTTTGAATGATCCGAAAAGTGATATTTACGATATTTATGCACTATAATGGTGCAAAGAAAACGGCGAGTTCGAAAACATCCGGCAGATTAGGCCAGAGTAAGCTTGTTCTTAAAACTACTATACACGATCGATTTTTATCCAGCAAACAGTTGCGTTTTTTTAACCGCCTTGATAGGTCCGGTAACTGCATATTGAAATGAAAGCAATGTAAACAATAACAGTCATTAGGTAAATAAAATAAAATTATAAATTTCAACTAAAAGACACACTATATTATTCTTTTATTCTTTAAAATAAACACTTGTTTATAAGAAGAGTTAGGACATAGCTAGGTCTAAACCGACACTATCACATGCGAGCGGCACTTTTTTTTTCAAAAAAAACTATTCATTTGCTCATGTGCCGTACTTTTAACTGTGAAGACCATAATTACTGTGTTAGACACCGATCATAGTCACTGTATTGTGGTTTCTGATATATAGTTTACAACTTGAAAATATTATTAAAAATAGATAATCAAAAAGAAAATATTAGGAAAAATATGAAACAAAAAAAAAAACGAATAAAAAAGGTAATTGTATGAACTTATATAAATTTGTCAAAATTGCAAGTTATAATACAGTATTTTTCTAAATTTTCGTTAGAAAAACTATTTCTGCTTGGCGTAAGAATAATTTTAAATCTTGAAAAAGTGCTTTAGACTTCACAAGTAACGCCGAGGGCTCTGCAAAAATAATTTCGATATTGATTAAAATATGGTTTTAAAAAATCGAGGCAGTCATCGGAATAAATTTGTGTTAATATACGAAGTTCTGTATTTCTCTAAAGAACTGCGTCAATTTTATTATTTAAATAAAGGCCGAAGGTACTAGATATTTGTTTTAATTTTTTTATTTTTTTATCTTATGGCCTTTTTTGCTTCGGCAATTAACCAGGACAATACTTATTCTTTTAAACATTCCATGCCTGAACGGGATTCGAACCCGTGACCTTAGCAACGCAGAGTGTATGTGTTACCACAACATTACGCCGATCGGTATTAAAATTATCTTGTAATCCCTCGACGTTAGTTCTATGTATGTTTCCACTGACGTGTTGAGTAAAATGTAAAAGTATACAAAACAGTTGTTTTTCGTCAATAACTGGAAAATAATCAGTATATCCATATTCTGTTAAAATCTGTTGTAAAAGATTTAATTCAACCATTTTAAAATCTCCAAAGTAGTAAATATATAAATAGCAATAATAAGAAAAATGTCTACAAATTTTTCTTTCAGAAAGATATATTTTAAAAATGCTATAATTATTACTATTGTAGAAAAGTGAATATTAGTAGATAGTTCAAGAAATGTTTGAAAGTATATGCTCTAAATCTAAATACCTATAAGAATCATTGTTCAGCTCTGTTCACAGTTCAGAATAAAACTAACAGTAGGCAGGACTTGCAAAGTTTATACAGATTAAATAACGGTTCAAAATATTACAGGTTTGAATGTATTTGAAGTTTGCATTAAAAGAAATGTTTTTCTTTAATAATATTTCTTAACAATGATAACATCTCACAATGATATTGCATTCAACAATGCACTTTATGAAAAAACATATATAGTTGTATTTGTATTAATAAGATATTTTTTGATATTTACGTTACGTTTATTGATATTATGATGAAAATTTTTTTACGTCTATGAACATCTCAATAAGAGATTAGCCTAAAACTTTCCGGCCTCTATTTATAAGTTTTAATTAATATTTAGTACTAATTATGACCCCAAAACCGAAACACTATTTAAATGAAAAATATCTACAAATATAATCTTAGTTATACAGCAAGGTCAATTTTAATCTTCAAATTAAAAAAATCATATCGTACATATATAATTAGCAAGTATGTGTATGTGATCTGGGTAACATTGTGTCTTTATTTTTTCCCAAGGTTCTCGTGATAGGCTAACTGGGAACACCCTGCCTCTTGATTGATAGGTATTTAGCAGATTTGTTCTCTAAGAAAATACGAATATAATTACATATAGAAATGTGTAGGATTTCGTAGGCATAAACAAGAAACTCTAGATACTCCTATATCCTTTGACTGATATCAACAATATTTTGCAGATTTATTCTCTAAGCAACTGCGAATAAAATAAGATATAGAAATGTCTAGGGTTTCGTAGGCATAAACAAGAAACTCTAAACACTCCTATATCCTTTGACTGATATCAACAATATTTCGCGGATATAATCTATGAATATAATTACATGCAGAAATGTCTTGGGTTTCGCAGGCATAAACAAGAAACTCTAACACTCCTATATCCTATGAGCGATATGAAAAATATTTTGCAGATTTATTCTCTAAGAAACTGGGGATAAAATTACATATAGAAATGTTTAGGGTTTCGTAGGTATAAACGAGAAACTCTAGACACGCCTATATCCTTTAACCGATATGTACAATATTTTGCAGATTTATTTTCTAAGAATTTACGAATATAATTATATACAGAAATATCTAGGGTTTCGTAGGCATAAATAAACGTTTCAAATTATATTTAGTTTTAACAACATAAATGTAATGTACTGAGTAAAAATTAATCAATTTCCCGTCATAAAAAGTTTATGAATAAGTAATCTAACTATATAATTAGCAAGTGTCTGTATGTAGTGTCGGTAACATTATGACGTAAATTTTTCCTAAGGTTCTCGTGATTGGCTAACTGGGGAGACCCTGTCTCTTGATTGGCTGACAGGTGACACCCTTTCCCGTGATTGGCTAACTGGTCATATCCTGTCCCGTGATTCGCTGACCAGCGACAAAATTAACATACGTTAAAAAATAAAACCAAATACACATACAAACAATTGAAAATTTTATATTATAAATCCGTCATTGTTGACGGGTAATAACCTAGTTGATCTATATTTGGTCTTAATTCTATGGCCGAAACAGATGCATGTTTACGATGCGCGTAAGGATTATTACCTGGCTCGGTAACTTAAGGAAGTGGTTAGAAATACATCCATAGAACTATGTCAGAATGCGACAACGAATAAGTATAGTTATGTATATAGTTAAAGTTTATATTATTTCGCACGTGTGCACAAAGAGGTTCTCAATCCCAGATCAAGTGTATAGAAACATAAGATATGAGCAATACAAAGCAGCTAAGCATTATGAAACGAACATATTTTGAGGATTTACTATATTGTAGAATTTAAAATATTTTCCGGAAATATATATCGTTTTCTTCCCCAGACGTTAATGCCGTACATGTTTTCTTGGTCGTTCGTCTGAGATACAAATCTGTGAATGCGAAAGGAAGCAATATAAAAAGCGGAAGATGTTGCATCTTTGTTGATAATTACATTCACTGTCACCGAGCAGGATTATAAATAGTAGTAACAGCGCCACCAGTTCGCAACTGCTACCGATCTGTCGCGAGACTTGTTGCAACTTAAACCTACTTGTTGTAATTTGTCATCACATATGATACCTATGAAATGAAGCGATTATAGCTTGACTTTGACATGATATACAACACACCCTTATAACATGAGAGGGTTTTTAAAATTTCGTACTGTGAAATGGTGTTACCTGTATTTTATCTTATGCGATTTTTAGGGTTTTATAGATATTATAACATCACTTCTGTGTCTGTCTGTACGGTAGAAATTGTGGCCTAACTGCTGGACTTAGAAAGTTGAAATTTAGCAGACTAGTATAACTCTTTGAATCATATATAGGAAAACTACTGAGACTTAAAAAAACATATCGCCGGAAAAGTATAACCAAATATGTACACAACAAAAAAATAAATATATTTTTAAATTTTTGAGTGGGGTATTAAATAAAATCTCTTATTATGGGGGAAAACAAATACATTTTAGTTTTTGAAAAAGCAATATTTTTGTGTGAATTTCACAAAAAATGTGTCAACAAACCTTTATCTTCTCTCCTATATCCCAGACAAGTTGATCCAATAAATTGAACAAAATCTCAGTAATATACATTGATGGGAACCGGAATGGTTCAACCTAAATTTTTATCAGATTAGTTTTTTGAATAATATTGATTACTTGTGTCATTGAAATAAAATATATATTTTTTAAATTTATGGTGTGGTATCAAAATAGATTAAGGAACGAAAAGTAGTTTTTAAATTTCTTTATTTTAACACGTATTTTGCCAGAATTGTGCGAAACAAGCTTTTGTCCCACAACCTATAACCCTGGTGAGTTTATCCAGAAATCTGAAAAAAAATCGGAGTAATGTACGAGGTGTGTCCGAAAAGTATCCGACCTGCGTTCATATCTTCGCGGCAGAGCGCTGGAGCGGCCTCTGCGGGGTATGAACGTAATCAGTAGTCCCTCACGAACTCCCTGGATGCCGTAGTTACCGGCCGGACGCCTTGGGTCGCACGCAGCGTGTGTTTATGTCCAACGTGTTTTTTCCGTTCGCCGAACAGATCAACGAATTTGCATCAAGTTTTGCTTGAATCTCCGCAAGAGTTGTACGGAGACGATTGAAATGATACAGAAGGCCTTTGGGGACGAAAGTATGGGCATAGCACAGATAAAGGAGTGGTACAGGCGGTTTAAAAATGGCCGCACATCTGTTGACAGTGACCCTCGTTCTGGCAGACCTTCTCTGACAAAAACACCGGAATACATCGAGCGTGTGCGACTTGCGATTGAAGGTGATCTTCGATTGACTGTTCGTGAACTAGAAAATGATCTCGGAATACCAAAAACTACTGTTTGGTAAATTTTAACCGAGAATTTGGGAAAGACTCGCATGTGTGCGAAATTCATTCCGAAATTGCTCACGATCGAGCAGAAAGACAGTCGCTCTGAAATCGCTCAGGACAACTTGGAAATGGTCAGTGATGATGAAAATGTCCTTAAGAAGATTATTACTGGCGATGAATCATGGGTTTATGGTTACGATCCTGAAACTAAACAACAATCTTCACAGTGGAAGCATCCAGACGAGCCACGGCCGAAAAAAGCACGCCAAAGTCGGAGCCATGCCAAGTCAATGCTGATTATTTTTTTCGATTGTGAGGGTGTTTTGCACTACGAATTTGCTCCAAGAGGTCAGACGATCAACAAAGAATATTACGTTGAAGTTCTGAAAAGATTGCGTGATGCCGTGAGAAGAAAACGACCGCGTTTCTGGTCAAGCGGTGATTCATCGAACCTTGTGCTGCAATTTTTGGCGAAACACAAGATTGTATAACTTCGCCAGCCTCCGTACAGTCCCAACATAGCTCGACTTTTGGATGTTCCCAAAATTGAAAATGGCGCTCAAAGAAAAGCAGCTCGACGACATCGAGACGATTCAGAGTAATGCGACGCGCGAACTGAAGGCCATTCCAAAATCTGCGTTCGAGGACTGCTTTAAGATGTGAAAGCACCGCTGGGAGCGTGTGGTTCAATCAAATGGGGACTACTTCGAAGGATGCCACGGCCCGGTTGCTGAAGAATAGCACCAACGCGGAGATATGAACGCAGGTCGGACACTTTTCGGACACACCTCGTACATTAATGTTAACTGGAATAATATAACAGGAATTTTTAATCTAATAATCATTTCTAAAATTTCGATTTTTTTAAAACACCGTGCTTTCAATATTTATCTGTCTTGATGTGATCGCATCTCACAGTTATTATTCTTGTCTCTAGATGGGAGCAAATCTATTCTTTTAAAATTATAGAAATTTATGATTTTTAAAATGTATGTACCCATTACCACTTATAATTACTTACTTAATAACTTATATCACAGCAAGTATCTCTTCTATATCTTCTCGATACATCAAATGCTTTTAGAGTTAATAGAGGAGTACGACAAGGAATCTTCAGAGTTATTCACTTCCGCATTAAAATAAGTTTTAAAAAATCTGACTTGGGAAAATAAAAAAGTTTCAATAGACAGTGCAAGGTTAAACCACTAACGATATCGTCCTCGTATCAGATCGCATAGAAGATGCGATCAAAATGCTAAAAGATCTAAGGGAAGCATCGAAAAAATTGGCCTAAAATAAACACCCTAAAGACGAAAATAATGACAAATCTCGTTCTCAGTAGGAGACTATACATCAACAACTTCGTAATAGACCAGGCCAATGCATGCAAATATTTGAGCCGTGAAATAAGAATAGGAAGAAATAATCAAACATGCTAGGTCTCCAGAAGAATTTCACAAGGATGGGCAACATTTCGCAAGCTCCGAGATACTTTCAAAGGCAACATCCTATTGTGTCTCAAAATAAAAGCTTTTGAATTGCGCGTTATACCCGTTTTTTACTTACGGAGCTGAAACCATAACACTAACAAAAACTTCAACTAAAAAACTCAAACAACTCAAAGAGCTATGGAGCTATCGTCCGCAAATATGTGTAGTTTAGTTTATAAGATGTCGTCCATATTTCAATTTTTTATTAACAATTCCATAACTTTTTTTTGCAGTTAAAAATATTTTATTAGATAGAATATAAGCCGCTACAACATTTGATATATAAATTCCTAGTTACTGTTATTGCTGATTGTAAGTTTTGCATGAAAAATTTATGAGAACTGTGGTGTTTCCCCTGCCCTTAAATTTATTTTCTATTGTTTTTTCGTTTGGTTAGACTTGCCTCACTAATTCTTTCAATATATTTTCTTCGGTGCCGTGATTTTTCGTAATCGAGGTCTCCTTCCATGTAGTTTTAAATTTTGTAATTCTAAAAAAAAAAAACCTTTTCCTGAGGTCTTCTTTTCCTACTAATTTTCCAATCTAATAGTTCATAAATACACATGTTTATGCACAACATTTGAAAATAGTCGTTTTTATTCATTTTACCTTGTAAACATTGAATATGATCTTCAAAATGTTCAGTTAGCTCTTGTCTTGACTTGTTCCTTCATTTTAATTTTCTTCTGTTTACCATGTGAGGTTAATGGTTATAAGTGTTATATTCCTTGTATTTAGTGTTTCAAGCACACAGTTCTCATCAAAACACCAAGATACCACGCAAATGTGTTGATAATATTGACAGCTTTTGTTATATTTGTGGTGACGTGTCATTTTCCTACTATCCCATTTTGTACTCAAATTAGAGGAACAATACACGCGCTGGGCACATGCAGTTGCGGTACACAAAGTACTGCTGTTTCCTCAACACAGTCCATGTCCTCAACATAGTCCATGTCCTCAACACAGTCCTCAAAGAAACTAACAACAAAGTCCTAATTGATCAAAGCAAAATTATTTTGGCCCCATTACACATCATGCTGAGCTTAATGAAGAATTTTGTTATGGGAATGAACAGGGATGGAGACGAGTTTAAATATTTGAGAGGGAAATTCCCCCAGCTGAGTGAGGCCAAAAATAGAAAAGGGTTCTCTCTTGGTCCGCAAATTCGTGAACTACTGAAAAATCAAAACTTTAAACAAGTCCTCAATGACAACGAGAAAGCAGCTTGGAAAGCCTTTGAGGATGTTGTTCATGGATTTTTGAGCAGCAGAAGATATGAAATCTATTCAACATAGACTTCATCTCTTCGTAAACAACCTTTTAAAAAAATGCCACGGCTTAGGCTTCTTATTTCACTCAAAATTCACTTTCTCCATTCGCATCTCAAATTTTTTCTTTAACAAATGTGGTGCAGTGACTGACAAAAATGGTGAGCAATTTTATCAGTATATTTCAGTAAAAGAACGACGATATTAGGTTAGGACAGTGATAAGAGATGCTCCAGAAGATCTCTTATTGATATAAAATGAAATAATATGAAGAGTTACCCTTAAATAATTATAAGCTCCCCGTCACTGTGAGGTTTTCTTTCGCACACAGGGAGAAGTATGAGATTACAACTCATTATATTACATGAGGGATTTCACAAATTCTTATCGATAGGGTAACGTATATCAGCAAGAAAATCCTCTTTTTCAAGGCTCCTCACAGAAGCAGATATCATAGTGGCGTTCAGCGAATGTACGATGTTCGCCATAAACCGTACACTCATCCTCCATATCAAAAAGAACGAGATTTCTTTCAAATATTTTATAAATTCATTTCACGAGTTCCAATTTTAAGCTTCGATTGATAATATAGAAAGGTGGCTGAGAGGGTTAGGGTGTAAATGCCATTGATTGCTTTATAAAAGAGATTATTAACCTAATAAGGATTTGATATTTTAAAAATTACACGACAAAAAGATTTGAATTGGTGTCATTAAATTATGAACTTTACGAAGTTTAAATTCGTTAATCCGTTCAATCGTTAAATTAATTTTCTCCAGAGTTTTTAAAGGACAAGAGAAAAAAGTGAAATGTTTTATTGGAAATGTTACACTGAGTATTTGAAAATGAAACTTTGCAGATATAATATAATGATACAATAAGTAAGTTTACAAGTTTTTTGTTTTTAATTATTATAATTCTCAAACATTTCATTATCATTTCATAACAGATTTATGGTATCTGACGCCGGGGTGAGTAAATCTATTTCCAATAGCGACTAGTATCGGTTGAAAAACTGCTTTTGAAAAACTGCCATTTTTCAAAAACACCATCTGATCAAAAATTCCTCTTGTACGTTTCCGGCTCAGATCAATATACATTACCTGTAATTTTTCCCGATTTTTGGTTTAACCCTTTTTGGCAAAAGAGTGCGGGACAAGAACTTTTGCACATTTTTGACTAAATTCGTATTAAAAGAAACGTATTTCAAAAAACTATCTATCGTTCCGTAATCGACGTCTTAAGAGCTTTCTTTTGATACCACACAATACATTTTTAAAAAAATATTTTTTTTTTATTAACGACAAAAAATCGACATTTCTCGAAAAATTCATCTGATCAAAAATTCCTGTTGAACTATTTAGGTTCCCATGAATATTAATTACGGAGATTTTAGATTTTTAGATCAATCCCTTTGGGAGATAGGGTGGGGGACAAAAGTTTTTTGATACATTTTTGAAAATAATCCAATAAAAAAAAAAGATTATCAAAAATAGAAAATTGTTTGTTGTTCCACGTATTAAGACGTTTTATTTGGTATACCACTCAAAATTTTAAAAAAATATTTATTTTTTTACTAAATACATATTTGTATATTTATCTCGCGCTGTATTTTTTTGAACTCTCTATAGTTTTTTTATATGTGGGTCAAAGAGTATACAAGTGTGCCAAATTTCATTTTTCTATGTTCAGCCGTTTAGCTACAATTTCTACCGTACAGGCAGAGAGACAGACAGACACATGAGACACGATATAATAGTTTTTTTGTGAAAAAACCCTAAACAGATATTTTAGTGTTAAAAGTAAATATTTATATCGTGTTTCCTATGTAGTTATTGCCTATCTGTAATAACCATCTTATGCAATAGAATTTAGTTAATATTTCTACAACACTATTTTCTACTACAGTCATAACCTGTTCAGTTTTTCGCTTTTTTCGCATTTTGTTGGTGGTCATACCAACAAAACCCTAAAAATTAGTAAATTTAAGGAAGTTTGTAATCCGACCCGCGTTTTTTTTTTTCATAATACGTATGTCCATATTTTTGCATTTGAAGTATTATATAATAATTTTTACGTTTGTGTGCAATGTAAAGAACAATATAAAAAAATATAGCCTAAGGAAACAGAGGTGGTATTATCGCTTTTACAAACGGCGGAATAAAAAAAAGGAAAACGAAGATAATTTGTTGTGATTAACGAATACTGAAATTCCGTGCGCCGGAAATAATAAATATCGAAACAAATCAATCTACAACTTAAAAATAAAATTTTATTTTTGCCTTTTTTCTTCTTTTGAATCCCTAAAAATTATGGTTCGCGTCTACCTCCGACAAGTTTGATGCCCGCCACTGAAAAAGCTTGCCCACCCCTGCTCTAGACAATACGTCCTTAAAGTGATTTATCTATAGCTTTAGCAGTTTACCTACAATATTTACTGTACAGGCAGACATACAGACAGATACATAAGTGATGGTGTGGGGACGGCGAGCAGTACGGCCCGTGTGGCCAAATGGTGCACCCGCACCGGCTAGATGTTCAGCCGGCGAACTCAAAGGACCACTGCCCTTTTGGATAATCGCCGGTCACAGAGTGAATGAACTGGATGGATGGAAGGATCGGTGCTGGTGGTTGATCTTGGTGCACCGAAGCAACTACTAGGATGTTCCGATGATGCTGATGTCTGCCTGGCAATTAGTAACACGCAGAGACGTGACGGCTGTTCAGCGCTTCTAAAAGGATAAGGATTAGGTGCTGCAGGGAGACTTATAGCTAATACTTATCTTTTATTTTGGCTGATGTCAAGAGCGAATAATTTATAGCCCCAACGCCTCTCGGGGTTATTTTTCAAACTTCTGAAGAAGCTAGCTCTTTAGAATAGTCGCTTATAAGAGGAACATATAGAAATGTTTCCACTTTAGGAAGAATTTTTGATTGCTGCTGTTGTCAATCAGAAAGTCATATTCAACAATAAGTCAACATTTAAGAGCATTAGCTGAAAATTTTAATAATTATTTCCCTGAAAATGAGAATCCTCGTAAAAGTAACTTCTGGATTAATAATCCATTCTTGAAAGATATAAATAAAGTCATATGTACTTGATCCTCGTGAAAAAGAAAAGCTGGTCGAGTTGTCTTGTGATGTCACTCTGATGTCCAGACATAAAATGCAATCATTTCTCAATTTTGGAAATCGTTAGAAAAAGAATATCGATCTTTGAGTTATAAAGCTATCAAATTATTAGCCATTTTTTGACTTTGCTATTTGTGCGAAAAGATTTTTTCAGCCATGTCAATAATAAAAACCAAACAGATAAATCGAATGGATGTTAACGCAGCGCTTCGTCTCTCAAAAACAACTCTACAGCCACGTATGTCAAATTTTCTAACAAAGATGCAGCAGCAAATGTCGCACTAAAAATTGTAATTATATAACTGAACTAGCTGAGCACCCGTGCTTCGCTACGGTATATTGACGATCTCGTTAGTGTCATTAGTGTAAAATACTCAGTTTGTTTTTAAACATGTGTATGGGTAACATTTATAAGCAAAAACCTAGTCGATATCTCATTTGTCCTAAGAGATATTGAGGAATCCGTGAAAAAACTTTTTACTCTTTTTCACCACATAGAGGTCGAACTTCAAGAAATCCCTTCGTAGTGGGTTCTTACGAACAAACGAAGGAAATACGAAGGGTTCTATACCCTGAAGGCTGAGTCACCCTTTTTGGGGTTGGTTATGGTAAAATTTTAAAATAAGTTTAAGTTTAACTAAGTATGGGTAACTTTTGTAAGCAAAAACAAAGTCAATATCTCAATAGTCCTAAGAGATATTGAGGAATCCGTGAAATCAAATTTCAGCCCTTTTCACCCCCTTAGAATTTTGAAAAGTTTAATATTAGTGGGTGCTTACGTCATGGAAGGAATATATTTCCCGAATTTCATGTCCCTATGTCAAGAGACGATCTATCGAATAAAAAATACCAATGAACCCCGTTAGGGATAAATTTTAAAAAAATGTCAACACGCTTACTAAATATTTTAAAAAGAAAGATAAGTAGGTTTCTATTTAATAGAAACCTATGTAAGGTTTCTATAATTCACCCCGAATATAGATTCATGCCTTTAGGGGTTGATTAGGGCAAAATCCTGAATTTTTTTGCTAACATTTCTATGAGTAACCTTTGAATGCAAAAACCTAGTTGATATCTGATTGGATCTAAGAGTTATTGAGGAATTCCTGAAATCATATTTTACCCCCTTTTTACCCCCTTAGAGGTCTACTTTCGAAAAATCACTTCTTAGTGGAATATATTTTGTGAATTTCATGTATTTATGTCCAAAAAACGTTCTATCGAATAAAAAATACCCATTTACCCCTTTAAGGGTGAAATTTTAAAAAACTGTCAAAATTATTTCGAGGTATTTTAAAAAGACATCTATGTACCAAAAAGGAATGTTATGACTAAACAAACACAGGAAATACGACAGGATGTATAATTCACCCCGAATGTAGATTCACCCCTTTAGGAGTCGATTAGGATAAAATACTGAAATAAGTTTTTGGCATTTGTATAAGTAATCTTTATAAGCAAAAATCTAATCGCTCATAACTTATTGGTCCTAAGAAATATTAAGGAATCCTTGAAATCACATTTCCCCCTTCAGGGATACAATTTTAAAAAAATTTCAAAACCATTTCGAGATATTAAAAAAAAAAAACAACCATCAGCCAAAAATAATTGTTATGACTCAACAAATACAGAAAATACGACGGGAAGTATAATTAAGTCCAAATGTAGATTCACCGTTTTAGGTGTTGATTAGGACAAAATCCTGAATAGGTTTTTCGGCCTTTGTATTAGTAATCTTTATAAGCAAAAACCAAATCGATATTTTATTGGTCCTCAGAGATATTAGAAAATCATTGAAATCTCATTTCACCCCTTTTAACCCTTTAGGCGGAAATTAAAATAACCGTGAAAATTATTTCGAGATATTTAAAAAAGACACCTATGTGCCAAAAAGGTATGTTATAAGTCAACCAACACAGAAAAAATGACTGCATGTATAATTCACCCCAATTGGAGATTCACTCCTTTCGGGGTTGATTAGGGCAAAATCCTAAAATAGGTTTTTCGGCATTTGAATGAGTAATCTTTGTTAGCAAAAACCAAGTCGATATTTTATTGGTCCTAAGAGATATTAAGAAATCCTTGAGTTCACATTTCACCCATTTTCACCCTTAAGGGGTGCAATTTTAAAACACTGTCAATATTATTTAGGGATATTTTAAAAAGACACTTATGTGCCAAAGAGAAATTTTATAACTCAACAAACACAGGAAATACAACGGGATGTATAATTCACCCCGTTTGTAGATACACCCCTTTAGGGGTTGATTAGGACCAAATCCTGAAATAAGTTTTTCGGCATTTGTATGGGTAATCTTTGTAAGCAAAAACCAAGTCGGTATCTTATTGGTCCTAAGAGATATTAAGAAATCCTTGAATTAACATTTCACCCCTTTTCACCCTTTAGGGATGTAATTTTAAAAAACTGTCAATACCGTTTCGAGATATTTTAAAAAGACACCTACGTGTAAAAAATAAATTTTATAACTCAACAAACACATGAAAACGAAGGGATGTATAATTCACCCCGTTTCTAGATTCATCCCTTTAAGGGTTGATTAGGACAAAATCCTGAAATAAGTTTTTCAGCATTTGTATGGGTAATCATTGTAAGTAACAACCAAGTCGGTATCTTATTGGTCCTAAGAGATATAAGGGAATCCTTGAATTAATATTTCAGCCCATTTCACCCTTTAGGGATGTAATTTTAAAAAACTGTCAATACCATTTCGAGATATTTTAAAAAGACAACTATGTGCAAAAAATAAATTTTATTACTCAACAAACACATGAAATACGACGGGATGTATAATTCACCCCGTTTGTAGATTCACCCCTTTAGGGGTTGATTAGGACAAAATCCTGAAATAAGTTTTTCGGCATTCGTATGGGTAATCTTTGTAAGTAAAAACCAAGTCGGTATCTTATTGGTCCTAAGAGATATTAAGAAATCCTTGAATTAACATTTCACCCCTTTTCACCCTTCAGGGATGTAATTTTAAAAAACTGTCAATACTGTTTCGAGATATTTTAAAAAGACACCTACGTGTAAAAAATAAATTTTATAAGTCAACAAACACATGAAATACGACGGGACGTATAATTCACCCCGTTTGTAGACTCATCCCTTTAAGGGTTGATTAGGACAAAATCCTGAAATAAGTTTTTCAGCATTTGTAAGGGTAATCATTGTAAGTAACAACCAAGTTGGTATCTTATTGGTCCTAAGAGATATTAGGGAATCCTTGAATTAACATTTCAGCCCGTTTCACCCTTTAGGGATGTAATTTTAAAAAACTGTCAATACCATTTCGAGATATTTTAAAATGACAACTATGTGCAAAAAATAAATTTTATAACTCAACAAACACATGAAATACGATGGGATGTATAATTCACCCCGTTTCTAGATTCATCCCTTTAAGGGTTGATTAGGACAAAATCGTGAAATAAGTTTTTCGGCATTTGTATGGGTAATCTTTGTAAGTAAAAACCTAGTCGGTATCTTATTGGTCCTAAGAGATATTAGGGAATCCTTGAATTAACATTTCAGCCCGTTTCACCTTTTAGGGATGTAATTTTAAAATACTGTCAATACCATTTAGAGATATTTTAAAAAGACACCTATGTGCAAAAAATAAATTTTATAACTCAACAAACACATGAAATACGACGGGACGTATAATTCACCCCGTTTGTAGATTCATCCCTTTAAGGGTTGATTAGGACAAAATCCTGAAATAGGTTTTTCAGCATTTGTAAGGGTAATCATTGTAAGTAACAACCAAGTCGGTATCTTATTGGTCCTAAGAGATATTAGGGAATCCTTGAATTAACATTTCAGCCCGTTTCACCTTTTAGGGATGTAATTTTAAAATACTGTCAATACCATTTAGAGATATTTTAAAAAGACACCTATGTGCAAAAAATAAATTTTATAAGTCAACAAACACATGAAATACGACGGGACGTATAATTCACCCCGTTTGTAGATTCATCCCTTTAAGGGTTGATTAGGACAAAATCCTGAAATAAGTTTTTCTGCATTTGTAAGGGTAATCATTGTAAGTAACAACCAAGTCGGTATCTTATTGGTCCTAAGAGATATTAGGGAATCCTTGAATTAACATATCAGCCCGTTTCACCCTTTAGGGATGTAATTTTAAAAAACTGTCAATACCATTTCGAGATATTTTAAAAAGACACCTATGTGCAAAAAATAAATTTTATAACTCAACAAACACATGAAATACGATGGGATGTATAATTCACCCTGTTTGTAGATTCATCCCTTTAAGGGTTGATTAGAACAAAATCGTGAAATAAGTTTTTCGGCATTTGTATGGGTAATCTTTGTAAGTAAAAACCAAGTCGTTATCTTATTGGTCCTAAGAGATATTAAGGAATCCTTGAATTAACATTTCACCCCTTTTCACCCTTTAGGGACGTAATTTTAAAAAACTGTCAACACCATTTCCAGTTATTTTAAAAAGACATTTATGTGCCAAAAATAAATTTTGTAACCCAACAAACACAGAAAATATGTCGGGATATATAATTCACCCCGATTGTAGATTCACCATTTAGGGGTTGATTAGGACAAAATCCTGAAATTAGTTTTTTGGAATTTGTATAGGTAATTTTTGTAAGAAAAAAGCTATCTTATTGGTCCTAAGAGATATTAAAGAATCCTTGAAATCACATATCATCCCTTTTCACCCTTTAGGGTTGAAATTTTAAAAAACTGTCAAAACCATTTCGAGGTATTATAAAAAGACACCTATGTGCCAAAAAGAAACCTTATAACTCAACAAACACAGGAAATACAACGGGATGTAAAATTCACCCCGATTGTAGATTCACCCCTTTAGGGGTTGATTAGTACAAAATCCTGAAATAAGTTTTTCGGCATTTGTATGGGTAATCTTTGTAAGCAAAAACTAAGTCGATATCCCATCGACCCGAAGAGATATTAAAGAATCTGTGAAATCACATTTCACCCCTTTTTCGCCCCTTAGGGGTTGAATTTCGAAAAATCCCTTCTTAGTGGGTGCTTACGTCATGGAGGGAATATGCTCTCCAAATTTCAAGTTTCTAGGCCCAGGGGTACAGGCTGGGCGGTGATGAGTGAGTCAGTCAGTCAGTCAGTCAGTCAGGACACTGCCTTTTATATATATAGATAACATATACCTATATTATAATAAAATACTATATATATTGGTTTTTATTTGTGTCTTAGCTTTCAGCTGGTCAGCGAAATATTTATCCTATTTTCACCGGTCCGCGGGGGCAAAAGGTTGAAGAACACTGGTCTATAGAGCTGGCAATATTCAATATTGAAACTCAAAATTCCTAATTATAAGTGCGTCGGATATTTTAACTGAGTAGTTATTAAGCTAACTTGATTTCATTTATTAATCATAATGAAATAAAATAAATTGAAACTTACAGGTTAAAATATATTTATCAAAAATATGAAATTGTCTAATATCCGTTGAACAAAGATAAACGTGCAGCAACGTTAAAAATGTATAAGCACCCACACATATATCTCTACCTGAGCTAAATTTTCTTTGGTTGACAATTTTCCAGTCCAGTGGCGTGCCACATGGGCAACGAGGTGACTATAACCCTTTACTAAAGTGTCAACTATATGTATGTATCGTATATACCGCGGGATAATCGGTTGACCGATCACAGTGCGCGATGTTCATATATCTGTGTGCTAGTATGTTGTGTGTTCTTGCCCCCTTTGTGGGAGCAATCGTCTGATGAGATTTTATAGATGAACTGCCAAATCCTGTAAGAGGAATGAGTATATAACCCTGAGAACATGAGCCAAATGAGTAGAACTAAACAGTGAATATACACTACGTGAACGCTGTGCCGCTCTGCCTGCGTGTCAGTTTATGGTTCAGTTGTTTCGTGATATTTAAAAATCCTGCTAAAGACAGATTATATTTATCGATTTATGTGGAGTGCAACACTGTTTTAGTAGAAGGATACACAATCCACAGATATAGTCGTGTCTCTTTCAGGTAGATATACTATACATTCGAGATTGACTAGTTTGATAACGATCAAATTTGTAATTACATTTTTAAAAACTCTTTTAAAATTTTTATTAGTAAGTTTCGTAGGTATAACCAATAATATATGTATTTGAACAGGAGTGACGTAATTAGTATTAAGCGTTGTGAAGCGATACTTAAAGCCCAAAGAACGTAAGGGTCCAGAGCAATCTGGAATATTTGCTCAGAACAATACAATTATTTTCTGAAAAATTTCATTGAATAATATAAATATTTTTATCTACGAATCATTACCATCAAATAATAAATGTATTATTCGAGAATTTCTTGAGAAAAAGTTTTAATTCTCATTTTTCATTTCTCGAGAAATGAAAAATTTTCTCGACGCTACGTTAAACGCATTGTGCTTTTAAAAAACTATTTTAAAAATATATAATGTTTAGTGAGTCAGTGAATATAATTTAATTTTGATAAAATTTGTCTTCGCAACGCAACTGATATTTAGCTAATTAGAATAATAATAATAATAATAATACAGGCTCAAACAATATAATATAACATAAATATTAATTAATTATAAAATCCACTATAAGATTTATTGTTACAATATTTTATGTAAATTAAGTGTATTATTTATTATAATCAATTACATTTAATTTTTTGTTCAGTTTAAAACTGTTATGTAAAAGATCACCTACAATAAAATAATTATTCCAATTATTATTAATTTCTCAATTATTTTAAATTTCTCTATGCATGTGTATTTTCAATTAATATACAATTACGTGCCGTTTTCGTAATAATTTTTAAAGCCCCGTTATCTATTTATTCTAATGTTATTTAAATAAATACTTTAGTACTTAAAAGTTGACCATAATTTTAACATGTTTTTATCCTCTACAATATTTTCAACATTGAAAAAAGATATATTCTAATAATTAGTTTTCTCAAAAATTCTCGAGATAAATATTACTATTATTATTAAATTCTTCATTTTTTGAAAATTTCTATATATGTACATATGTATTTTCAATTAATATGCAATTACGTGCCGTTTTCGTAATCATTTTTAAAGCCCCGTTATCCATTTGTTCTAATGTTATTTAAATGAATACTTTAGTACTTAAAAGTTGACTATAATTTTAACATGTTTTTATCCTCTACAATATTTTCATCAATAAAAAAAGATATATATTCTAATAATTATTTTTCTCAAGATTTCTCGAGAATTCTCGAGAAAATAAGTCTAATTTTTCATTTCTCGAGAAATGAAAAATATCGAGAAATCAGAAACAATACCTACGATGCACAAAAACAATGATATAAATCCCGAACACCACTTTTTCAAATTCTTGTACTGTACAGAGGTGAGGAATCAACTCACCTTCAATTATTTAATAATGAAAATAAGTATCTATTGATATAGAGATTATAGGACCTATTATATTTGAACGGACCGTTCAAAAGTCACTAAGTCATGTTTACCAACTGGTTATCGTGTATAAAAATTATCCGAGTTCTATAAACGAAGAACTCACCATCTCTGGCTTTTATGTGCAACCTAGGTGCTGGTAACCTCAAATCATTTTTGTTAGTTACAAACAAACAAACAATAGGATCCCAACGCGTAGATAGGCGTATATGGGGCAGAGAAGGTAAGTTCTCCGTTTCTAGACCGCCGGCCATAGATATGAAAGCCACGTGGTCAGTGTGACGTTTGACCAGTCCTATCATCCCTGTTTAAACAGGTACTTATTTTAAGTATGAAATACTTGAGGCTGAGTCGACCCTAGAGCTAACTGCACATTTTCGGAAGATAAAAATCCGAAGTAGGTGGGAGGTCTCGACCCCGGGTCCCTGTGCTCCGTAGACAACCGTTTTACCACGGAGCCACGGCAACTCTTTATTAGTTACAGTACGCATTATTTGCAAGTTTAAATATGTACACGTTATGTATTATATTTTACTAAAAATTTTTTGCAGTATTATTATATTTTAATAAAATATATTTTGAACTGAGTTTTCACAATGTGGACATTTTTTCTTTTTTTACCGACCGTCAACATATATAAAGGTGGTATTGTGATCATACCGATTTTGACGTTTCGAGATTTCGATGGATCTCCACGAATTGAGGTCCCTACATAACGTTTTGACTATTTTTAGCATGATGTCTGTCGGTCTGTCTGTCCGTCTGTCTGTCAGTCTGTCCGTCTGTCCGTCTGTCTGTCCGTCTGTCTGTGTACACGTGCAGAGCAAATTCAGCTAAAAGGATTTTTATGAAACTGCATATTTAAGCTTTTGACATCAATGACACGAGTTGATCAACTTTTTGTAAAAATCGGTTGAATAGAAATGGGAGTTTACTTGTGTCGATTTTAAGACTTTTGTGAATATTTCACAACAGAAAAATATTTAGAAAAAATTTATTGGACAAAAGTTGCTATAAAAGCAATAATTAATAACTTTTATTTGAGACATTTTTTGATAAAACGAAAAATTTGGAATAATTTTTGTAAAATTTTTCGAAATTTTTTTTGAGTCTCAATATTTTTATACATATATGTAACGTTTCCATGGTCATGATAAATAATATCTCTGTTAGAAAATATTAGGCCAAGTTATTTCTACTCTGCTGCTAAATAAATATATTATTTTATATAAGAACTTTATGATGGCGGTCGGTCTTGTGGTGGCCACAACTGATTTTTTATTATTCAAATAAATCTTATATTAGAGATTTATATGTTCTGGTTCCTTCAAACGTCTGTTCAATAAGCTGTGAATCCAGATACATCTCTCTGGAATATATTTATATCTGTTTTTTTACCTCACGTTTCTCAAGATGTATCGCGTCGAAAGAACATATCTAGTTTACTAGTCAAACATGTCACTTTGCAAAGGGACAAATCATATCACAAAGGTTATCCTTTGCAGTGCCCCAGACTTATAATATTTTCAAGTTATTATTATTTTGAATTTTATGTTATTAGTTTTATGGAAGAGTATTTTGTATGCCTCTAATTTACTTTTCATACATATTGTTTTCTAACTGTAAAAAAATAGCCTGTACCACAGATTAGGAGGTATATTAGGGTTACCAGACGTCCTCTTTTCACAGTCATGTCATCTTTTTTAGATCAAACGTCTGGATACAGTATAATTTTTTTAAATTTTAATCAATATGTTTTTTTTTATGTTATTGTTTTTTTCCTCCGTCGGCATGATCTGAAAATATATAACAATATGCAATCCACAAAACTGTCTCAATTTACAATCTGATCTTAACAGATTAAATCAGGAGTCGACAACCTATTTACATTAGGGGCCGCAATCAATTACAAAATTTTACCTTTTTTTACCGCAAAGGCTGCATTCAGTGACAAATTTTTTTGGCGGACCATAATGCCTTTTTAAATTTAAATTTTTGACGATGTTACATTCTAGTTTACGCCGGTTTACACGTATTTACGTCGACATGGCGATTTACGTAGTGTGTAAGAAGACTACGCTGGATATGAAAGGTAAACGTTATATTTTCTAATTGGGGGGCCGCATAAAATCGTTCGGTGGGATGCATTGGTCTCACGAGAAACCGGTTGCCGATTCCTGGGTTAATTGAATATTTAAAATTAATTAAATTAAAAATTAATGCGTCAAAATGTGCTTCTATCTCTTTTGCAAGAATCAGAGTTTTACTGATTTTAATTACTATATCAATAGCGATAACATTGCGTCTGTTTCTTCTGTTATTCTTTAAGTAATTATAAAAAAATATTATAGTATGTTAGGATTTATAATAATAATAATAATAATAATAATAATAATAATAATAATAATAATAATAATAATAATAATAATAATAATAATAAAAAAAAGGGATTTTCTAGCCCTTCTCTCGCCTCATTCTGAACGTACCCGACTCGGACACAATAAGTTCAAAGTTCGTGCTGATGACCTCACGCGACTTCATGAACTTATTGACAAGCAAATTTCCCCTCAGAGTAGTCTCTGGGATATCGACTGTGCTGTATACGCTGCAGCAGCTGTGCTGACGCCAAAGCGGGCTAAGGCTTTTAACGGCAAACTGCGTATACAGCAATTAGAGAAGAAAATGACGCGTTCACGTCAGGAAGCTTCTCATATTCAGTGTGGTATTGATGCTTTACGAAGTATTAAGCCGCTAAGTGCGAATACTAAGCGCATATTATATCAATTGCGCATAAAGCATCACACACTGAATTTGTCCACTCTCTCTCTGCTAAAGCAGAAAGCGGTGGACAAATTGAGAGCACTAGCCCTGGCAAGAAAGAAACTGGTCAACCGGGTTAGGACCATGGAGGAAAATACTATGTTCCTCACGAGCCCGTCACGCCTTTTCATGGCCAAACCTGAGGTTTCTGAACCGTCATTATCAGTCGACAGGACAGAGACTTTCTGGAGGGAACTTTATGAACACGAGGCGATCGTGCAGGACACTCCAGTTTTGGAGAGATTTGAGGAATTCTGTTCACAACACCTGACAGATCCTCAGGCATGCCCCCCTGTTACCACGGAAGAAGTTACACGTGCTATTTCGAAAGCGCGCAATTTCGCTGCACCAGGAGTTGATGGTATTATTGCTTTCTGGTGGAAGTCATTCACAAGCGTGCACGGCCATCTTGCACGAAATTTTACTTCTTTTATCCGTGGAGAAATACCAATACCATCTTGGTTACCAGAGGGGCGTACAGTATTAATCCCCAAAAAAGGTGATTTAACCAACCCGAAGAACTACAGACCTATTACTTGTCTCAATACGCTGTATAAGATCTTCACCAGCGTATTAAACGAGCGGGTACTGAGCTCCATTGCCTCTGTTTGGTCAGACATCTACGAACAGAGGGGATCGAAGAGGGGCCAAGCAGGTTGCAAAGAAAACCTTATTATCGACCGGTCAGTCTGTCATGACGCGTCGTATTTCAAACGCAACCTGTCAATGGCTTGGGTGGACTACGCAAAAGCTTATGACACTACGTCACACGCTCTCATTTTAACATTATTGCGCATGTTACGAGTCCACCCGGAGATAGAGAGATGCATTGGGCAACTTATGTCCCTCTGGAAGACACAATTTGTTGTCCCAAGCGGATCAACTGCAGTGTCGACAGAGTGGATATATTTCAAGCGTGGGGTTTTCCAGGGAGATTCCCTAAGCCCGCTACTATTTTGCATCTCACTTCTTCCTCTATCTATCGAGCTTAGGCGCGGCAGTGGCTACATGGCGGGTCCCCCGTCGAAGCGTAAGCACAAAATTACCCATCTTTTTTACATGGATGATTTGAAGCTCTACGCCTCGAACGAGAGGAATCTGCAGACCGCCTTAGATACTGTTGCTGAGTACACTGCCGCGATAGGTATGCAATTCGGGTTGGAAAAATGCGCTGTTTTTCATATATACAGAGGAAAAGGTTTAGACAACGGTGAAGACGTTCAATTGGTTGATGGGAGCATTATAAAACATCTTAATGCCGAAGGGTCTTACACATTTTTAGGCATCAGTGAGAGAGGTGTCCAAGATGTCACTCTTATTAAGCAGGCCCTTCGCAGCAAGTATATGGCACGACTTAGGCAGATATGGAGATCATGTCTGTCTGGCAAGAACAAGATCGCTGCCACAAACATGCTTGCTGTCCCATTAATTTCATACACTTTTGGTGTAATGAAATGGAATGTTGATGATCTTAAGGATCTCGACAGAAGAACCAGAAAGATCATGAACATCAACCGAAGTCTTCACCCGAAATCTTCTGTGCAGCGCATTTACCTCCCTCGTCAAAATGGGGGTCGGGGATTACTAAATCTGGAGTGCTTGCACGATCGTCTCGTCCTGGTTACAGCTAACAGTATCCTCAGAAGTCAGGACCCACTATTAAAATTCGTTAGTGAGCACGAATTTAGTGGCAAAGGGGCGTTTCTTTACCAGGCAGCGCGAAGAGCAGCAACGAGATTTAACCTGGCAGACTTGAGTCCCGTCAGGGAAAACGCTGGAGTACAACTCTCTCGGGAGGAGTACAACAGAGTTACCGGTTCGGTGAAACGAGGCGAGACAGACATGTTGACAAAAGAACACATGAGTAAAAGTATGCACTCTGTGTTCTTCAAACATATTAAAAGTCTAGAGTTGTCCACAGAACTCACGTTCTCGTTTCTTAAGTCTGCTGGTTTGAGATCGGAAACAGAAGGTTTTGTGTTTGCGTGTCAGGATGGTGTTATAAATACTTTGGCATACAGGGCC